>CM057458.1:341472500-342072500 GCA_016271365.2 Neoceratodus forsteri
AGTACACCCCTGAGGCACAACACTACCTGCCAGCCCACACCCCAAAACTAGGTTCTGAGAGGAGGCAGGGGGAGGTCAGACTACAGCAACACTCCATTAGAAGAAACAATTACTAAAGCGAGTAAGTTTTTCTTCAAACATGAAGTCTTGCTGTATTCTGACATATGCAGACTACCAAGCAGTACCTCCCTGGAGAAGGGTACCAAACTCATTTTGGGAATAGGCTCTGTAGTACTGCTGTACCAAACCTGGCATCACTCCTAGCCTGGATACCCAGAGTAATGCTTGGTGAAAGTTTTGACCGTTTTCCAGCTGGCTGCTTTGCAGATCTCTAATAAAGGTACATCTCTGGCAGCAGCCTTATAGCATAATTGTATACAAGAGACAATCCACCTGGCAATAGTTCTTAGTAGCAGGCCTACCTTTCCACACTTCATAAGAGAAACAATTGAAGACGGTCATTCCTATGTGCCTTAGTATTCTCAATGTAGTAGTAGCCAAGTGCCCTCTAACATCTAAACTATGCAATTTCTCCTAAAGAATTAGTGAAAATACAGGAAGACACATGGACTGGTTCAGATGGAAGTCTGAGACCACTCTGGGTAAGGACCTTCTATTGGTTCTGCAGACCACCTTCTCTATGAAATGAGATCAATTGGGTTTAACTGACAGGGCCTGTAATTCACTAGCTCACCTGGCAGAAGTGATAGCTACTAGAAAGTTTTTTTTTTAGATCAGGTACTTAAGCTCAGCTGAAGCCAGAGGTTCAAAGGGTGGCTGCATAAGTTGAGTAATGCAAATACTGAGATCCCAAGCTGGGAGTTGGCTCCCTAAAAGGAGGGTTGATATGAATCAGACCTTTAAAGAACTTAGAGACAGGGTGAGAAGCCAGAGAAGAGACCTTTCCTGCTGACAGGAATGCAGAGACAGCTGTGAGATGAACTTTTAAAGTGGCTGGCCTAAGCCATCAAGGTGAACTAGGTAATCCTAAAGTGTAGTAATGCCAGCATCTCGTAAAATATCCTAATGAACACCAAATGCTGAATCTTACATTTGGAATTATAAGTCTTTCTGGTAGAGGGTTTCTGAGAAACCTTAAGGATGTCCAAAACTCAATACACACTCTTGCATCTTTCTCGAACTCAAGAACCAGGTCTTGAGACTGGAGAATGGGGTACCAGATCCTTCCTTGAGAGAAAGTTAGGAGATTGCGTCTTTTGGGAAGAGACAGGGGGAGAGACACTGCTAGGGACAGAGCATACCAAGGCAGTCTGGAGCCAGTAGAATCACTGCAGGGTTGTGACCCAATCTTGACTAGAACCCTGAACTGGGGAAGGCATAAAGGAACTTGCATTCCCAATACAATATCAGGGCATTCAGGGGAACAGTCCCTAGGACTGGGGTCTGCAGCAGAAGTGGGGAAGTTGGAGACTGTCTGGGGCAGTGAAAAGACCCATCTCTGGAGTGCCCCACTTGGTGATTAATGGACCTTGGATCCCCTCATACTGAAAGTAGTGATGGCCCTGGGAGATTCTGTTCAGAGCATCTGCCACCACATTGTCTTTCCCTGGGAAGTGGACTGCTATTAGGGAAGTTTGAAGGGAGGAGGTCAGAGACCATACTTTAATGGCCTACTTGCACAACATAGACAGAGTGCCCCCTTGCTAGTTTGTGTACCACATGGAGGTGGTGTCTGTCCTGACCTGAACCACCTTGTCCCTTACAGAGTCAAAGAAAGCCTGCAGAGCTAGGCATACTGCCCTGAGCTCCAGAAGATTGATATGAAGGAGAGAGACTCTTGTAGAGACCAAACACCCAGTGCTGTGAGGGGTCCTACGTGGGCTCCCCCAGCCCAGGAGGGAAACATCTGTGGTTAGTACCACTGAATGATATTGAGGAATGGGACATCTTGTCAGAGATGGTCCTGATCCAGCCACCACTGGAGAGCTTAAACCAGAGATAGTCATTGGAACAAATTTGGTGAGAGTTTTTCCAGAGACCAAAAAGACTTTAGGTGAAACTGAATGTCCCTCATTTGGAACCTGGCTCCTTGTCCCACTGCAGTGGAAGCTGCCACGTGGCCTAGGAGCTGAAGAAAATGTCTTGCTGGGCAAGAGACTGGAGGATGAAGAGAGGAAGCAAGATCTGTAAGGGCCTTTACCCTTACTAATGGGAGGAAGGCTTTTGCTTGAACATTATCCAACTCTATCCCTATGAAAGTGAGTTGTACTGGTTGGAGAAAAGATTTTGGCAGATTAAGAAAAACCCAGAGTACTAAGCAAATCTTGAGTGACTTGAAAAGCTGATCTGACCTGGTCAGGAGACTGTTCTACAGTGAGTCAGTTGTCTAGGTATAGGAACAGAGATCCTCTGCCTTCTGAGAAAGGCTACTACTACTGCAAAGCACTTGGTAAGCACTCTTGGAGCTACTGTTAAGCCAAAATGCATGGCTCTGAACTGAATGGCCTGAAGGCAACTCAAACCAGAGGTACCTTCTGTGAACACCCGACAGGAATGTGGAAATGGGCATCCTTGATGTCCAGGGATGCCAACCAATCTCCTGGCCTCAGAAAGGGAATTACTCCCAGAGTCACCAGTTTGAATTTTGGTTTTAAGATGTGTTTGTTCAAATACCTCAAGTCTAGGATGGGTCGCCACTCCCTTGTCTTGTTTGGGGTAAGAAAATATCTGGAGTACAGACTCTTGCCCCTGTGTAGAGTAGGAACTCTACGGCTCAGAGCCAGCAGAGGAAACCTGCTTCTAGAGCAGTGGTTTCGGAGATGTTTGCAAGTGGAAAAGACCTGACCCTCATTTTTGGGAACTTCTTGAAACTGAGGGCCAGTCCTTTGCTTACTACCTCCAGGACCCACCTGTCTGCGGTAACAGACTTCCAGGCCTGGAAGAAGTAAGCCAGCCTGCCTCTTAATGGAATTGGGGAGTCTACCTGGGCAGACAGTGTGTCTGCTTGGCAGGAGCCTTGGACTGGGAACAGGATGCAGCTCTGCTCATCCCCCTTCTGCCTCTCCCTCGAAAGAACCCCCTCTGTGGGAAGGGAGAGGAGACCTGGGCTTGGTAGAAAGGCCTGTGAAAAGGCCTACCCCTAGACTGCTGCTTTTGAGGAGTGACTTGCTGTTCCTTGGCCTGTGCACTCCTGTAGGTGGTCCTGTACTCATCCATCTTTTTCATGTAAGCCTCTGCTCCTCAAACAGTTGCCCACCAGAGAAATCCATGGCCTTAGCCTGGGTGTACTGAGAAAGGCTAGTGCATCTGAGCCAAGCAAATCTGAGAGATGTAGCCAGGACTCAATACTAAATCACACATGCCCACACAATGCAAAGCACATAGGCTGCATATGCAAATCACCACAGAATGTTATACTGGTTCAACTTTAAGCAGAATTGCATGGTGCCGAAAGGCCTCTCACAGTTTGCAAAGGGTGCTAACAGATGACATGGACACGTGTTTCGTCCTACCAGGACTCATCAGTATGCCTCGTCTGACACCCCAGTGGAATGAACCAGCTACCCTAAGACAGTCCGTGTGGGTTATGTTATGGTGAGCCCATTAAAATAAAAACTATAAAAGAAAGAACCTCTGTGTGCAAACACTGAGGCAAGGGTTACCCCAAAGGGCATTTGTCTGGGAAGCCAAGTTAAGAAATTACAAAATCACACATGCCCACACCATGCAAAGCATCATAGGTTCTTGATGCCACATCGGAGTCTACAGCAGCATGGAATTGCACTTTGGATGCCTCAATCCCATCAGTAGCCACCTCCTCCAGCTCTGGCTAGCTGGGGAAAGCTTGTTTAGCCAGTTCCAGAACTGTATCCCACCTGGACTTCTGGTATCTAGCTGTGTAGGCCATATAATTAGCCTGCCCGAGTCCCAAGGAGGATGCCAAGTATTGTTTCTTGGCCATGGTACCCACTTTCCTGGAATCTGTATCCAGGGTGTGTGAAACCAAAGGTACATTTGCCCTGTTACAGGCTGCAGCCTTTACTACCACAACATGGCTGCAATGATTGGACAAAGACTCCATACCCAAGCCTGACAGCACATACCTTCTGTCCATTCTCTTATCCACAGGAAGTAAAGAATTTGGAGTCTAGAATCTTGTGCGATTCCCAAGGGATTTATGGAGGGGAATAGACAACCTCTTGGACTCTGGGATGTCTCCACAAAAATCAGGATCTTCCTTCCTCCAACAGCTTCAACCATAAGGAACTGGAGGGTTTCTGCCACCTTTTTGTAAAACAGAAAGTGAGATGGGGACTCTGATACAATATGGGTCTCCCCTCCAAGGCTTTGACACCTTAAACCAGGCTAGAAGAAAAAAAAATTACCCTTTAGATCTTTTCTTTGGCCAGGTAATACACCCCCCCCCCCCCATCGGTTACCAACCATGTCATGGGTCGTGTAAAGAAACAGAAAACTTTAAATATAAACCGATAGGAACCGGCACCCCACTACTACAATCCCAGATAATACATTTTAAGTAAGGGTCGGTTCCCAACCAGACAGACCGCATAGGAACCAAAGTTTACAATTTCCACAGAGAACATTACAGTTCACTACCTTTCTACACTACTTACTGTACCGTAGACAGAGGCTTGAAACCGAAAATAAATCTGTTGAAAAACAGACATGTGAAACTTTATTGAACCGAAGCAGCAATCTCTGGAGCGATTTCAGTTACTCAGAGTAAAGAATGAGATTGTTACTCTGAGGCACCAGAGGTTTGAAATCTGAGCTAGAGCTCAACGTTCTATGCCTTGCATAGAAATTAATCCATTCCTCTCCAGAGCAGTTCAAGTGCTGGGGCTAACTGCATATGTCAGAATACAGCAAGATTTCGTGTTTGAAATATTGTCAGTTTAATGTCATCTGTAGTCTGATTTTAATAAAACCGGATTGATCTGGGTGTATTTTTCCAGGGAGTACATCATCTCATTGATGAGCTAAAATACTTGATTTTATAGTCCTGGAATAAAACAGATTGGACGATATGAATCACACAATTGAGGGTGTGTGTTAGATTTTAAAATGGTGGAGATGGTTGCCTGCCTCCAGGAAGTAGGGAAAGTTGTATTATGACTAGCTTGCATGGCTTGAATTAATGTGCCTTTTATGGATTCCCATGATCCCTTATAAAATTCTGCCCCAAATCTGTCTGGGCCCAGGCTTTTCCCCATTTTTCAAGTTTTTAATAGTATGATATAGTTCCTCTGATGTTACTGGGGATGTTAAAAAGTATGTGCGATAGGGTCACAGTAGGGAGCTGGATCTGTGCTAGGAATTGTATAATTTGTTGTGGATCTGGGGGGAGGAGTTAGAGTATAAATAATTAGTCTCTGAAGACTGCTAAAATATGTTAAGTACTATAATTCTGAAGGTTAGTTTTAAGGTCTTTTATTTTGTTATCATAACTTGTATCTGCCTATGGAGTCTGTAGACCAAAAGCCTTGCGGCTTTAGGTCCTCCATAGTATTTAACGGAGCCACACAAGTGCTTGTTCAGTTTTAGCCGTTAACAGGGTCTGGATTTCTGCTTTTGTATAAACACTTATCCCCCTCCATATGCAACTCCAGTAGAGTTCTCAGCTGGAGTTCATGGAGTCTTAGCCCCTCTGCTTTTTCTCTTGTGAGGCATCGGCAATATATCCTCTTAGGACCACTTTAATGGTGTCCCTTAACAACTGAGGTGAGGTCTGTGGGGAAGTGTTATCCGATATATCATCAGATTAGTTTTTATCAAGTCTTTCAATTTCAATTGTGTGGATTTCTGTTCCCGAGGGACCCTGAATTCAATCCAGAGTAATTTCAAGTTCCACAGGGGCGTGATCGGAGAATATCAACCCTCCAGATTAGCGATTTATGTTCCTGGCCAATACACAAGTAATCCAATAGAGTGTAATGGTTGTACGCGGGAGATAGTATGTGAATTCTCTTATTAGGGTTCAACTGGCACCAGGAATCTACTAAGCCAATATCTTTCAGCAGGCAACAGAGGTGCCATTGGCCTGTGGATCGTTTGTGTGGGCATGCTGCTGACAAATCTACAGAGATTTAGGAGACAATTAAGATTGCCTTTTGTCTGGTGAGAATCTGATCTATTAATATTTGAATTGCAGAGGCATTACTCAGAGGGGAAGTGCTACAAATTGTAAAACATTGCCCCTGGACAGTACAGATGGCCAATGCCAGTCCCCCCTCTGGGTCCGAATATTGATCGGTTAGCATAAATGCAGAGGATTTAGGGACTAGTGCAGCAGCCCCCCTTCTCCCACCTCTCCTATAGGAAGACTCCACAATCTTAGAGAACCCCAACTTTTACAATTTCTGATGTTAAGGTGCATCTAGGTGGGTCTCCTGTATTAAATAGATCAGGTTTCATTTTCTGAGGAGCCTTAGTGGTCCTGTATTTTTTGAATTGGGCCAGTAAGTCCATTCATGTTGTGAAATTATTCCAAGGGGGGCCCATTTCACCCCTGTCTGCATGTGTTACTGTTGTGAGCCTCCTCTCTGCCATGCCCCAAGCAAAATCCCTGATGTAGCATTGATACATCTCCTTTATACGTCTTGTTCACTGTTAATAAAATTATTCAATCCAGTGTGTTTAATAGGGGGAGTAAAAAGGGGAAAAACAGTTCTGGTGCCAAATTGACCTACTGGGCTGGCATCAGTGTTTTTCATAAAGAGTGGTGTACGAAACTAAGGATAGTCAGCCAACAAGGCTGAAGTGTTAGAATATACAATTAAAACTGACTTCCAATGCCTGCCTCTGCTGTGCAGAAGCAGGGGTGAGCAGGGTACATTCCTGCCAGAGTGGGTTCCTACAACTTCAGAAGGGAGTTGTTCCCTGGTGATGCCCTTGCCCCCAATTTGTAGAACAAAATTGGTTGAGGGGATCAGTAGAAAAATTATAAGGCTAATCCAGAACAGGATATAGGACAGAAAAGGGAGATCAAGGGAGAAAAAAGGTGCACAACTCTTAGTTCAAGGGCAATAGTGAAGCCCACTCTCCCCCCTTTGACTTTTGTATATGGGGAAAATACAAAACTACAAGATCTGGGGTCAACAAATTAACTTTGGCCTCTGGAGGGTGAGGCCCAAGTATTTAAAATTCTATACTAGGCAAACCTTATACCCATCCATCCCAGAGGGCCAAAGAAGATTAAATGCAGGTAATAAAAGGCATCTGTATTAAGGCTGGTTATTTCTGTAGTATAGTCTAGAGAATATCCAGAAATATCCGCAAATGGGGAAGGAGTCTAATCAGGCAGATATGTAAGCAATAAGACACGATGGGGTGTGCATTATGGTGTGATAACTGCACTCCTAGGGGCGTAGTTAGGCACGAGGCTGAAGGCCAAGTGCCGGTAGTCCCTAGGAGTGCAGTTATCACAGTAATGCACAACCCTGGAGTGCCTTATTGCACTTATAATGGTCTTTTCCTTTTGGAAGGAATTTTAAATAAGTAAAAGTGTAAGTGAATCTGTGCTTTTTACATAAAATAGTCCTTCCGCCTATTGGTGCTAGATTAAAGTAGTGTTATACAGTGTGTGCCTCCCTGCCCATTTAAGCTTCATATTCCCCTGAGCCACGACAATTCACAAATACTGTTTTCCTCATTCAAGTACGACACATAGCCCCCTTTCTTTCTCCTCACTGTAGAAAGAACTAAAAGGAAGCCATGACAGAAGCTGCTCAGTTCCCTGGTGCTGCAAGCATGAGTGTGGTTCAAAACTGCCACACTCACTGACATGAACTGCTCTGTCCTAAACGAAACAGCAGGGTGAATCATTTACCACCTTCTCCGTTTATATAGTATTATTGCTTACATCATTCAGTCCCCCACCCAGTGTTTCCCCACATACAAGTGGAATGTTTCATTAAGGAATGTTTACCATGGAATACAGGGATTCAAACTTCTGCTCAGTTCCACTGGCAGAATGTTCTACTAACATACTGTACACAGACAAAGGCCTGTTTTAGAGCCAGAGACTCAATTATCTCAGTCAGGGAAAGCAGAAGAGAGTTCTCCGATGAGCAGGTAAAGATAGAAGGGGGATTTTTCACAGTTAGCAAACAGTTGTAATGAAAACTATAAATACTTAATGTTTCTAATTTCTTTACATGTACAAGTAGTGTGATCTGATAAACATTTAATGTTTTTATATTCAAGATTTTAATTTTAGGGCCCAGTTGTAGGTTTAGTGTAAAGGCAGCGGACATGTTTGTGGTGGAAGATCAGTTCTTGTAGGGAGACTGATTGAAGATAGTTCTGGTTGTAGGAGGGCTGATCTGCTCATTGTGTAATGTGGTTAAGGACCACGATGACTGTGCGTATACAGAGAATTAATGTAGTCAGCTGATCTGTCTTGGCCAATGAGATTTCTAGATTTTACCATTTTATAATGGTCCCATAAAGACTCAGACCTAAAGGAGATCCCAAGTGGGGTCGGAAGTGGTGCCCCCCACCAGGCCAGGCCCTCTCCCAAAAGGAGCCTCCCCACTGCTGAGCGTCATGGACCCCCCCCCCAAAAGGGAGAATAGGCCCAGAGTCGTATCCAGGTAGGTCCTCCTGGCCACGTTCAGCTGGATGAGCATGACAGAGCCCCCCCCCTGCAACCTGCTCACTGGTCTCCCACAAGCACCTCTCATGCAGGACCTCCCTCTGTCATGAATGACCAGGGCTCCTCATGACTGACCAGAGCCATAAGCAGTATTAGGAGTCATCTGCCTTAGAGGATAAATTTTAGCATTAGTGAGGGGGTGGATACTATCCCTGCATATGGAGTGTGGTATACCAATTAAGTGTTCACTACGACTCCAGGGGATAATCTCCAGGTCCCCAGTTAAGCTTTGCCATGTGTTTTTTTTCCTTTAAGAAAAATCTCCAATTGCAGGCATTATTCAGTATTCGAAAGCATTCTCCACAGCCCTCCAATACTAACCCTACTGCCACTGTGAAGTAGGAGGGGACCCAATTCAGGCACTGGCGCAGTCACGACCACCAATACCCCTTTGAAGGCCCCTAGAGGATGCAGAGGCCCCAGCACCACTACCCCCAGAACCTAATATTGGGGGAAAAGTGGCTGTTCAGCCCCGGGTCCATACAGCTCCCACCTCCCCCATGGGAAAGCCCCACCCCACAGCAAGGGATCCCCAAAGGAACTGGCCCAGCAGTACACTGTCTAGGAGCATTCTCCTCCCTTCATAGTAGTTGCACTGCATGGAGTTCATTGTCCTCAGGAGAATTGTGCCAAGAGCTGCTAGATCGCTGCAAGTGTAGCTTCTTTGCTCTGTTGTCCTTGCTGTCCCACTGTAGTCAGTCTGTCTGGGTCCACCAAGAAGCAAGGGTGTTGGCCAGGAGGGGAAGGCCCCTGGATGGAAAATCTTCAAGTCACCTCTGCTGCAGATTCATAAGTGACCAGTTCGGAAGGGTATTGGACCACCAAGCGACTGGGGTAGTGGGTCCCAAATTTCAATGATTTTTGCCTCAGTAGTGGAAAAAGGGGTATAACACGCCCTTCTGCGCTGGATAGTGGTGGGGTGAAATTGTTAGAAAAATATCTGGTCCATACCATAGTAAATTTTCCCCAGTGACAGTTTTTTTTTTTTTTTTTTTTGTTTTAAACACTAGCTCCTTGGTGTCCCATCATAAGAATAAAATGATTGAGCCGGGCATTTGGTTGGCTCCGTTTAGGGCCCAGTGCTCAATGTGAATGTTCACTCTCCAATTCCACTCCTGGTTCTAGAGAAAGTGATGTTTTCAGCACAGTGGAGATAAATCCTGGCAAGGCCTGACCCTCACTACCCACTGGTATACCATATACTGAGGTTGCAGCGGTGCATATTCTCTGCATCCTCCTATCTGCTAAATGACACAGGTGGGTGATTGATGCATTGTGGATTGCAGCTGCACCAGCATTCCCCCTTGTTCCAGCACGGTCTGTTTGAGGGTTGAAACCTCGTATTGGTCTCAGATTTTTGTGCATAGTTTCTTGGTTCTGTTTAAAGGCTGAAATATCGTCTAAGTAGAGGATTTTGGTAAGTATCTTTTCCAATTTTTGCTCCATGCTAGTCGCTTTTACTCTTGGGGCCTGGAGTTTTAGCTTGTGGCCATTGTTTCTGTGCCTTTCATGAGGTCTCAATGTCCAACTGTTCCCTGTCCAAGGGCTCAGAGTCTTGTGTAAATATTTGAAATCTGTTGATTCCCCTTTTGCTCTGTTGCTAGCCATTAGAGTTTCAGCATTTTGGTACTTTGTCTGCAGTGTTTATAAGTCTGCTAGATTTGTAAAAGGGCTTGGAGATCAGCAGAGTTAATGAGTTATGCTGCCATTGCTCAGAGCACTGCACCGGAAGTCTTGGCTTATATTTTGTATTTTATGATGTAATTCTCACCCTTCTGTCTATTACCAAGGGTATTTGCATGAATACATTGCCCTTTCAGCTCTGGCTGCCTGCCTACTCCAGACTTCACAATTCTGTTTACAACATTAATTATGTTGCTGTGACGATAATGATGTCAAACAGGGAACTGTGTGTAGAGAAGCAGCCAGCGTAGATACCAGCCTTGTTTACACTGCCAACTTTGCAGCACATCAACCTGCAGTGTAAACATTGTCAGGAGTGCCTTACGTGCCTGTCAGATATTCTTTTGATCAAACTCAGTTGTGGGATCAGTAGCGCAGCAAGCACGTTAAGTGGCAGTGTGGACACTGCTGCGCTCGCTCCACTACAAAGGCAGTTTTCATTAGCCTCCAGTGAATTTACAGCCCCTCCTTGGAGCGGCCTAAAGCTCTGCAAGGGCAGGCTGTGTAAATGTGGAAGCACCCAGCACACAAACCAATGCTGCCACTGTGTAAACACGGCTATGGTCTAGGGGGTCAACAATCTTATTGAAAACAGCTGCATGAAAACATGGGGAATTACTAAAAATATATGAAGTTATAAAGAAAATGGGATTGAACAGAATATAGAGAATATTGGATGGGTAACCGTGGAGAACCAGTGTGTTCTGCCACAGAGGGGTCAGATTCCCTGTGACCGAGAGGTCTGGTAATCAGACCCCAAGGTGGCAGAACAGTGGTTCTGCACTGGGCTATCCACAGGTTTTTTTGTTTTTTTTATAGTGTATGGTAACCCAAAAATTTTAACAATGTTTGTAGGCTTTTAACTTTAATGCAGCAAAGAAAATCTAATCTCCTGTTTGTTTCTGCCGAGTTGTGTGGTTGCTAGGGACTAGGCGTTCCTAGTCAGCAGTGCACACTCCCATTGGCTGCCGCTTTAGTGTGGGTGGTATTTTAAAACAAAAAAGGCAGTGTTCTCACTTAGCGTGAGCAGAAGCCAATACTACAGCGAAAATGTTAAGGTAAACTTACATATCTGGTTGATGCTGCATTCTGAGTAATGGCAAATTAACTGTTCCCCATTTAAAAAACTGCAGTTTCATTTAATGTGTACCTTTAAATGATGGTGACTTATGGCGGTTTTCTGTATACGTTTTTAAACAGCTGCTCAAGCTTTCAGTTCTAAATGAATGGAATGCTGTTCTGCACATATGATCAGAACAGCATTCCATTCATTTTGCCAAGTGTGGATAAACATCTTTTCAATGGGGTGGGATTTCTAACGAGAACATTTCACCTTACACTATAAATCTTTTCAGAGTTTTCCTAATGCTCTAAGGAGGGTAACCAGATGCTAGAAAGGATATGGAACAGCCCGACTAATGCAATTAATCTCCATGTGTGACAGAGCAAGACTAACTTATGAGTGAAGCCACAAGTAAGTTATGAAGGTCTTTATAACTCGAGAAGATGAAGTCAAGCCATTATGTTTTCAGTTTACTAACAGTACATCATTTGAACAGTTTTATCAGTTTTGTGAAGACTATACTGTCGTAATTACTGGTGACCATAAATATCAATCAGATTACTGTATTGTTAATGCATATCAACTGGATTTCGGGTTATTATACTCCAGAGGCAATGATAACCTGAAATTCAGTCAATGACACTTCATAACTAGAAATCCAGCTGATAAGACAGTCCCCAAAAAAAGACTAAAACTGTTGCATTCCATTGTTTCACAAAAAGTATTTCAACTGTTTTATTCATGTAGTTCAATTTCTTCAAAACTAATACAGCACTCAAACATTTTTTCTTTCAAGCTGCTAGAAATAGTCTAAACCTCCACACCAGCAATTATGAAAAAGAAAGGGTAGGCAAGTCTGATGTAATTGATTTTTCACACCCCCTCAGTGCATGACGACTATATAAACCTCTCAAGCTTCGCTCTAGGTTTATGGGTCATCACACCTTGGATGTGTGAAAAAATCCATACCACACACTTACCTATCCATTATTCTTTAGTGTCTAACATTTGAACAGCTTAGTTCAGTATAGCACAAGCATATTGTGATATCAGCAATGAGACCTGCTCTGACTGGTTCAGTTTGTGCAAAGGTCAAGGGAAGGACTGTGATATCCAATCTCTGGACAAACGTTTATCTGGAGGTTAGATAAGGGTGTCAAATGTGAACATGTTAATATGAAGTGTAGATTCCACAGCACTATAATGAAATCTAGGTACGACAACTGACAATTTCATTACAAGATAAAAAAGACCTATACCAGAATTGCTGTAACCAAAAAATACCTTTGTCATGTATACGGGCCATACGATTGGTTATAGTATTGCATGAGAGTGGTGCACCAAATAAAGGCTATATGCAAATAGTGACATTCTGAACACTGTTCAAAACTCTGCAGTGAGAGGCACACTTGTCCTACTGGCTTATTGCCAGATTTCTAGAAGTCAAGGGATTGGTGTTAAAAAAGCCAATGGCTATATTTTTAAGTTGCTGAAATTTTGAAAATAAAAGTTATGAAATGTAGCAGACCGAACTAGTGTCTACAAGTAATGCTGAAGCACAAAGAAATAGATTCTTGCGAGAACCTATGTTGAGGTTCTGGAAGGGTCATGTTTGTACAGCTCACTGCTGGATCCCATAAAAGAAACATTACTATGGCAAGTAGTGTTCTCCCCCCCAAAAAAAAAAAACACCCCAAAATCTCAACAATGCCTGTACAAGTGGCAGACTAACAGTGCCTTGGGAGAACAGATCTAGAACTCTTGCAGGAAAGTCTGCAGAACAGCAGTTCAAAAACCTACATCACTCCTGGACTGCATGTCCAGGCAACAGTGCTTTGACTGTGTGGGCAGTCTGAGGTAGCTGCTCTGCATACATCTTAAAGGGGATGCCCTTGCACCTACCATAGATGGGGGAGGTACCTTTTGTGCTGCCTGTCTGGCTTGGTAAGCGTGATGCAATAGCTCAATGCCCTTTTACACCCAGGCTGTGTAGAGCCTATGCTCACCTGAACTTAAGCGTTTAGTAAAGAAAACTGATTGGGATTGACTGGTTCAGTTGGAAGTCTGATGTCAGAGATCACTTTTGACAAAAGCTTACTATTTGTTCTCAACACCACCTTCTCCCTGTGGAACGAGATGTAGTTCAGCTCTGTACACAATGCCTGGAGCGCACCGATGCATCTGGCCGAGGTCAAAGCCACCAGCAAAAGTTTTCCAAGTCATATTTCAGATGTGCTGTAGCCATAGGCTATTGCGGGCTCCATGAGCTTGGCAATGCATACATTAAGGTCTCATGTTGGCACCCATTTCCTATGTGGAGGGTGCAAATGTACCAGTCCCTTTAATTTATTGAAGATGGGATTTGATGCTATACACATCCATGCCAGCCGAGATATAGGCTAAATGGACCTTAATAGTGGGCTGCAGGCCCAATGAATGTAAGTGTGTGAATCCAACAGAGCTGGCAATCCCAACTGAGCAGGTGCTATGCTACGGTGGTTATACCACTTAGAAAACCTCTTCCACTTGGAGACGCAAGTTCTTAGTTGAAGGTTTTCTAGATCCCCTCAAAACCTGGAGTATACTCGAAGTTCTAGACCAGCATATTCTAGGTCTTCAAGAGCCAGGCCTCAAGGCTGAGTGACCAGAGGTTCAGGTACAGGACTCTCCCTTAGGAAGAAGTTTAGTGCCTCTGAGGGAGGTGAATGGTAGAGCAGTATCAAATACCATGGCTACCTGGTCCAATCTGGAGCCATCAGTATCATTGTAGCTGGTTTGAGACCACAGTAAAGCTTGATCAGGACCCAGAGGATCAAAGGGAATGAGTGAAATGCATGTAGCCTTCTCCCTGACCAATCCAGCACTAAAAACATCCAGTGGCACAGTTCCCTTTGCTGGAGACCTGCAGCAGAATTTTGGCAACCGATAGTTGTCCTGTGAGGGAAACTGGTCCATCTCTGGAGTCCCCACCTGTGGAACACATCTGCTTAGAGACCTCTCATGGTGGTTTTGTTATTCTGCAGAGGTCATCTGCCAATGTATTGTCCTTTCCTGGCAGATGTATTGCCGCCAATGAAGCCTGTACTGAGTAAGCCAGACTCCCAAGTTTCATTGCTTCTGTGCACAGGGGGCTGGACCTCATTACCCCTTG
The DNA here is from genome assembly GCA_016271365.2 of Neoceratodus forsteri. Taxonomy (NCBI): domain Eukaryota; kingdom Metazoa; phylum Chordata; order Ceratodontiformes; family Ceratodontidae; genus Neoceratodus; species Neoceratodus forsteri. The sequence continues at coordinate 341,487,036 of CM057458.1, forward strand.
CTTGTTGATGTAGTACATTGTGGTGGCAGTCTGTTCGGACTTGTACCACTTTCCCCTGTACAACTGATGTGAAAGACTGCAGTGTTAGTAAGAATACTCTCAACTCCAACAGGTTTATATGCTGGAGAGATTCTGTGGGGGACCAAGTGCCACACACTGTTCTTGTAGATGTGCACCCCAACCCAGCAGGGACGTGAGCTGAGAATCAGGAAAAGTGGTTCCTGTTGGAAAGGAACTCCTCTTAGGTTGTTTTAGTCTTCCCACCACCACTGCAAGGCCTGCAGTAGTGTTCTGGTTACTGGTACCAACTTGGAGAGAGAATCCCTTTTCTTGACACCAGTGTCCTCAGAGATGGAACAGGATCCCATCTGGAACCTGAACTCCATGACTGCCTGTTGCTGCAGCCATGTGGCCTAAAAGGTGCAGAAAATGTCTTGTTGGCCTTGGTGAGTTTAACCTGAAAGTCCCAGCAAGTTGCACCATGTTGTTCACTCTTTCCTGGGGGAGGAAGGGTCTTCCTTTAAAGGTATCCAACTCCATACCTATGAATTTCAGTTTTTTTTTTTTTGTTTTACACACCCCACACCCACCCCCACACCTTTACACTATGTTTTTCCTCCCCCACTACCCGAAGCTGTACCAAACTCCTCCGCACAGCCCCAGGTCTCTTCCCCCAATAGAGACTTTGCTTACCTCCCAGGTGAGGTGGTGATGGGTGGGGGTCTCCCTATACCCACCATCCCAAGGAATCAAGTCTTTGTCAGGGGACCTCCATCAGCAGTAGGCTGGCTGGGGGAGGACCCATAATCAGGCCCTCATGTTGGTGTTGCTCCAAGTGGCATTTTTTTCTGTAGTATGTCCCCCTTAGCATGACCTGCCATGTGATGCCAAGGCTTGTGCCAACATCTGTCACTCCCATGGTTTGGGCACTGAGGCGGTTGCACCTCCTGGCCTCTGCCAGAGGTCAGACCACCCCCAAGCCAGGAACCCCCCTCCCCCTGAGGAGAATAGCAGTCCAGACAGACACTCAGGCTACCTCCCCCAGCTGAAACGGATGACCCAGGCTTGTTCCTAAATCCAGTTGACCAGTGTAGCATGAGGTGTGGAGTCCAGCACCTCAACCCTCACTGCCACTGGGCCGGCCCAAACAGCATTTCAGTACTTTGTCTCACGGACATACCCGTCAATGTTTACCAAGAATCCCAGCGATTCTAGCAATTCCTGGGTTGCCTGTAAGGACATCCTCACCTGTTGAGGTGACTTTCCTACTACTGGCCAGCCAGTCATCCAGGTATGGGAAAACTGATGCCCTGCCTTCTGAAGTGCGAAACCATGACTGCCAGACACCAAAAGCCCTGGGTGCCGAGCTTAGGCTGAAAGGCATTGCTGAGAACTGGTAGTTCCCTGAGGAAGTACTTTGTGGGACTCCCTTATGGTGATGTGGAAATAAGCATCCTTTAAATCCAAGGAAGCCAGCCAATCTCCCTTTTGCAGAGTTTGGAAGATCATTGCCAGTTACCTTTCAGAACTTTGGCTTTGTGAGATGCTTGTTCAGAGCTCTTGGATCTAAAATGGGTCATCACTCCATTTTTCTTCAAAGTTAGGAAGTACCTGGAATAGAACCCTTTCCCTCTGATGGTGAAACTGGTTCTACTGCATTTACTTGAAGGTTTGTTACCTCTGCTTCCAGAAGTTATCTTGAGGTGGTAGCTGATCTGAAACCCCTGGATCTTAACTTTGGCAAAGATTTGAAGCTTAGGACTAGGTCTCTACTCACTACCCAGCACCCACTTGTCTGATGTTTTTCAGAGACTGGAAGTAGTGAGTTAGCCTGCCCCTACTGGAAGAGGGAAGGCAACCCTGGCAACCATGTCAGTTCTGTTTTTGCTGGGGTGGTACTTCTGTAGCTTGGCCCCCACGTCTGGAGCCCCTTAAGTAACTAGTTTGCTGCTGCTAGTGGTGGTACTGGGGAATGCCTTGAGCCTAAAATAAAGGCCTGCCATAAGTCACTCTCCCCCTACCTTCCCTTCCCCTGTAAGAGGTAGCGGTTCTCTTTAGCTGGATAAAACAAGTGGTTTTGTAGTCATCCACTTCATGTATGCCTCAGTCTTGTCCCTAAAAGACAATAGTTTAGCAGGGGAAATTCATGGCCTTAGAGTGTCCTGTGATAAATGTGTGGCCCTTAGCCATGTGAATCGCCCAAGTATCACAGAAAGGGCCATCCACCAAGCAGTTGTATCGGCATCTGCCACCATATGGAACTGGTGGTTAGTAGCCTCAAGTCCCCACCTAGCTGTCTGCCAAATCAGCTGCTAGTCCTGGTGGTGCTTTATCCACCTGGGACACGATTGACTGCCACAAGGATTTCTGGTATTGGGTTGCACAAGTCATAGTTGGATTGCCTTATGCCCAGTGATACTGCTAGATACCTTCTTTCCCATACCATCTAGTTTCCTAGACTCCTTGTCTGGGGGAAGTGATGCCAGGGGTGCTCCTTCACAGGCTGCAGTCTGTACAACCCCTTCATGGTCAGGGTGTGAAAACAGGAGTTCAGCCCCGGTCTGGACAGATTTTTTGAATCCGCCTTTTTAACTAGTGGGATAGAATTTGAGTCTGAAGCACCTTCAGTACCAGTTTCCCAATGACTTCTTGATTGGCAATAGCCGCTTTTTTGTGGCCAGGCCCATCATCTCCAAAAATTCTGCCTCTTCGTCCTGAACCACCTCATTTGTAGCCAGATCTAGGGCAACCACCATCTGCCTAACAAAATTAATGCAAGGAGTAATCCTCGGAGGGAAACTCTGGTCAGGAGATACCTCTGGCTTGATAGGCTTTCCTACACTTCCTCCTGGTAAAAAAAAAAAAAAAAAAAACACTGGTTCTCAAAAGAGGTGGCAGGGAAGGTTATGGAGAGAAAAGATAGTATTCAGGAAATAAGGAATCAGAAGGAGCAGGACAGAACTGTTTCAGTTAAAGCAGAAGAAAGCAGGAAGGCAGTCAATAGCCCAAATGGAGGAAGAGATGCCAACTCAGTTAAGGGGGATGAAACCTTTTATAGGTACATCAGAGAGCGAATGAAGACCGAGAGGGATAGTGAGTTTTAATAAAGGGGAGGGGAGGTGGGCAGAGGGTGACAGTGAAAAGGCAGAGGATACTGAACGAATACTTTTGCTCAGTATTCACAAAAGGGGAGGTACCTAAACAATAGAAGCACTCTGGATGTAGGGGGGGTTGATAGTCAATTCACAGAAGAAAGGGTAATTGAAAGAACTCCTAAAACTGAAGGTGGACAAAGCAATGGGGCCCAACAGGATTCACCCAAGAATTCTGAAGAGAACCAAGGGGAGACCTAGTGACACCACTGACTACCCTTTAACAAATCATGGGAGGATGGTATGGTACCCAAGGACTGGAGAGCAGATGCAGTTCTTCACAAAAGTGGAAGCAAGGCAGAGGCAGGACACCATAGACCTGTTTGACCTCAGTGGTAGGGAAACTAATCGCTTCTAAAAGAATTGTTGAGTACCTAGAGGCCAGCGGGGCACAGGACCCAAGGCCGCAAGGATTCACAGTGGGACGGTCATGTCAGATGAATCTAATAGATTTGAGACTGGGTGACCAAAGTAGTAGACTAGGGAGGGGCTGTAGATATTGCCTAGACTAATAAGGCATCCGATACTCCCACACAAAAGATTGTTAGCCAGCCTGGGAGTGGGTCCTAGTGGCGGTGGCCTGGGTAGCAAGTTGGCTGGACCACAGAATGCAAATGGTAATAGTAAACAGTACAGTACATTATGAAGGAAGGGGGGTCACTAGTGAGGTACCACAGGGTTCAGTACTGGGACTGGTCCTCTTTTTGTAGGAGACATTGTAGAGGGACTGGAAGAAAAAGTATGCCTCTTTGCAGAGGACACAAAGATCTGCAACAGGGTCAATACACGGGGGGGTGGAAAGCATGAGAAGGGACTTGGCAAGGTTAGAGGAATGGCAGCTTAGATTCAATGCAACGAAGTTCAAAGTTTCATTGAAAACAATGTTTCTACTAATAGTTTCATGTGTGAAGGGTATACTTTATTGAACTGTGCTCTGTACTTTTAAAAAACTGGTCCTGTGTTAACGTTAGAGCCCTGGTAACCCAAACCAGGAAGAGAGGATTGTAGTTCATTCTGTTGATAGTGAATGACAGTTCTGTTCTGGGGGCATATTCTTTTAGTTTTTGGACCTTAATGCCACACAGAGCTTCTTTAGCTGCCGCTTAGTGAAATATTTTAAAACCAAATGAAGTAAAATAATTTTTGTGAGCGAGTGGTTCAGGGTGACTTCCGGGAGCCTCCACTTAAATGCAGTCGGCAAGTGTAGCGAGCCAAGTGGTGCACGCAACGTCTGCGGAGAGATGTGCAGAGACACGTCGCGCGTTGTGTCTGCAGTGGAAGTGTGGAATAGTGGACAGACCTTGTTTGTTAAGTACTTGTGGATACCAATTATTTATACTTAAGGAGAGAAAATGGTCCAAGGGAAGCCTAAATGGGGTAAAGGTAAAAACCTGTACTCAATGCAATATGTACACAGAAGATGCAGCAGTGTCTGAATAGGTTTGTGATAAATGTATTTTGGTTACTGCACTTCAAGAAGATTCAGGAATTAAATATTAGACTACAAACCCAGAAGGAAATTGGACAGTTAGAAAGTTATATTGATGTAATGGTTTGTAACATGAGCCAAAATACTACCGGAAACATCCAGGCCCTCAATTTTGAGGAAACTATCAATAATGGGAGTAAAGCTAATATGGCTAAATCCTGCACACCTGTAAACAGCCCAAATCAAGTTTTCCTGGACACATCTTTACATTTATCCAATAAATTTGAATGTCTTTCAGACATAGAAGTTGAATCTCAAAAACTGAAACAAACATTACCTGAAGTGTCTTTACACGAGGATAGTCCTAAACAAATATTGAGAGAAAAACCTAGTCCAGAACATAATAGGGATATAGTGGTGATTGGAAACACTATAATTAGGGGTATTGATGCTGTGGTGTGCTGGGGACGTAAAGAAAGTAGTACGGTTAGTACCCTGCCAGGTGTCAGGCTTCTTGATGTTTCAGTAATGATGGAAGGGCTCCTGGAAAACTCAGTTAATCCCCTTGTTATCCTACATATTAGGTACAAATGATAAAGATCTAGTATGGAACATATTCAGACTGAATTTAGAACAACAAGAAATTGTGGAACACAATGGTGAGTTAATTATCTCTAGTATATTACCTCATTTGGACATCAGTCCTACAAAAATGTATGTATCCTTGAGATTAACTTATGGTTAAGGCAATTTTGTTGTGAAAAAATATTGGGTTTATGAATAGACATTTAACAGAAAGATTTTTTTAGATATGATCATCTCCACTTAAGCTATGTAGGTACAAGGATATTAGGCAAGAGTAAATGATGTTATTCAATTTCATTTAAAGTGGTTAAAGGGGAAAGCATTTTGGTTAATGAATCATTAAAATCTTGTGCCAGAAGTTTGCCCACTTCTAAATTGAAGTGGAATGCAGTATTAATAAATGCAAGAAGTCTTGTGGGGAAATTTGATGAATTCAGTCTACTGTTACATTCTCTGAATATTCAACTGGCACTTATCACCGAAACGTGGTGAGATAATGAGGATAAGTGGGGGAAAAAAAAATGTCCCAGGTTTCAAACTATATTCCAAATCTAGAATCCATAGGAAGGGGGCGTGGCAGTCTGTTTATGAAAGTATAACATGTGAAGAAATTCAATGGGACACATCTAATCTGGAACTTGTGGCTTAAGTTACTTCCCCACCAAGGTACTAAAATTATATTAGTATTATTATACAGGGCACCTTCTACTTTTAATTCTTATGATAAAGATAACTGATACAATTAAATTGGACCCCACAGATAATTTTAGCAGGAGATTTTAATTTACCCAACATTGACTGGAAAACATCAAGGACTGTTGCAAATATAAATAAGCAGTATCTGGATAAGAACGAACAACTAGGGCTGGTGCAGATAGTACATAATAGTACTAGGGGTTCAAATGTTCTAGATTTGGTACCAATATGGGGAATCAATCTAATAAAAAGCCCATTAGGAGTAGTGATCATCTAACTGTTCACTTTACCATCTCCAACACAGATTTCCAATATACCACAGAAACTACAGCTAAATTAGATTTTGGGAAAGCAGATTTGGAAGGCTTAAAGAAAGAATACAAATGTTGGGATTGGAAAATGGAACTAGTAGGTAAAACTGTACAGGTTATGTGGGATTTACTCCTATATAGGATCAAATAGCTTGGGGGAAAGTTATACCACATACTCAAATATGAGACCCAAATTAAAGAACCTGTATGGATGAATAGATTAAAAAGTTAAATAAAAGACTGTTTAAATGATACAAGAATTATGGATCACCTTTAACTTACCAGGCTTAGAGGTAAAGTTTGAAACATTAAAGGAAATAAAGTGCTAAAGCAAAATTTGAACTATCACTAGCTGTAAAAGCCAAGGATGGTAAAAAATCCTTTTACTCATTAATGGTAAAGAAAAGATAATGGCATTATTGGACACTGTCACTCCTGCTAGACAAACAGCAAATCAGGAAGAGATGGCGGATCTCCAGAACAAATTTTTGTTCAGTTTTTAATAAAGCTAGTCCAGATATATATTTTGGTAATCATAACTCTAGTCCTGGAAAACTCAGTGTAGATGGTGACACAGGTCAGATTGTCAAAATTGGACATTAACAAATCTCCTGGTCCTGATGTACATCTGTATTGAGTGAATTGGCAGTTCTAGCCCCTCCCCTAACATTTATTTCAGACTTCCTTAGATCTAGGGGAAGTGCCCTGGGATTGGAAATTAGCACTAGTGGTCCCGATCTTTAAGGGAGTACAGACAAAACCTAACAATTTTAGACCCATCAGCTTGACTTCACTCATGGGCAAAATACTAGAAGGGGTAATAAAAGATTACATTGAGTCATCTAGATATAAATGGCATGATGGATAAATCACAGCATGGGTTTACCAAGACAAGGTCTTGTCAAATTTGTTGGCATTTTATGAAAATGTAAATTGAGAACTGGATATGGGAAATGCAGTTGATATATATATTTGGATTTTGCAAAGGCATTTAACAAGTCACCCCACATTGAGCTATTAAAATTACTTGAAGCAATCAACCTGAACCCCAACATCTGCAACTGGGTATCAGCATGGCTGCAGGGGAGAGAGTCTCGATCAAGAGAATGCTTTCCAACTTGTCTAAAATTACCAGTGGTGTCCCCCAAGGTTCCGTTCTGGGCCCATGTCTGTTTAATGCCTATATAACCTCCCTGCAATCAGATAATTCTAAAGTTTGGTTATACACGTTTGCGGATGATTGTAGGTTGGGGCAGTTGTAAATTCCCAGGAAGATGCAACATTTACAGAAGGTTTTTGATTTAATTTGATTGGACCATCACCAATCGATTAGAGTTAAATGTCGCCAAATGTAAAATAATGCATTTGGGTAAAATAAATTCAGTAATTTACTTGACAATTTACAACTTAATACCACCGAAGAAAAATATCTAGGGGTAATCTTTTGTCCCGATTTTAAGTTTAGCATACATTGTAGAGCCCAAAGAAAGCAACTCAGAATTTGAATTGTATACTTATATTGCAAGTAGGGAGGCCAAAATATTAATTCCACTTTATATAGCCTTAGTTAGACATCTTGAATGCTATCCTGGTTTGGTCCCCACAATACAGAGAAGATATTAAAATTGAATCTGTTCAGAGAAGACTTACAAAAGCTGTTAAGGGTGTGAAAGAAGTGTCCTATCCAAACAGACTTGTTTCTCTTAATCTATACTCCTTATGTTATAGAATATTTAGGGGTGATATGTGCATGCTACAAGACAACTGAAGCAGGTAGTTATTGTTCTGAATTTGGAATTTGTCCAAGAACAGATGAATATGGCAATAGAAGGCATAACAAACAGTTTATTCAAGCTAAAGGGAGACTTAATATAAGAAAGCACTGGCATAGCCAGAGAGTGGTTGTCCCTTGGAATGCTTTACCACAAGCTGTAGTCAATAGTCGGAGTATGAACCAATTTAAAAATTATTTGGACCTACATTATGGTGAAAAATTTTTTATTTTAAAACAAGATATAAACTGGCAAGCTTTAAGGACGCACGTTTAATAGCTTGTAAATATCTATGAAAGTAATGCACCTGAGAAACAATGGGGAGGGAACAGTACTAAAAAATGGAAAGTAACCCGAGGGTAGTCCTATCAGATGACATTAAGGAAGGCAATCAATGGGAAAAGGCAGTAGGGAGGGCTGGGGGATACTGGGATGTATAGGGAGAGGCATCACCAGTAGAAAACAGGAAATTATCCATCTGTACAGACAGTTGATGAGATCCCATCTGGAGTACTGCGTGCAGTTCTGGAGACCCCATCTCTGCAAGGACAGACAGGATGGAAGCAGTCTAGAAAAGGGCAACTAAAATGGTGCAGGTTCTGCAACAGAAGTCACATGGAGAGAGACTAAAAAGAGTTTGATATGTATACCCCGCGAGGAAAAGGAGGGAGGGACATGATATAAACTTAAGTACCTCAAGGGAAACAAAGTCAAAGAGGGTAGCATCTTTCAAAAGAAATGTGCAAGAAGAAAGTTACTTACCATAGTAACCTTATTTCTTCCAGGGGATATGCCAATGTTCATAACTCTTCTGCAGTATACCTTTAAGGTCAGATCTGCCCGGAGATGCAGTGCTATGCTAATGATGGAATCACTGGCATGAGCCACTTTTCAGAAATGCTGCCACCCAACTGCCTACATTCTAACCATCAGATTTCGTGGACGCCTGCAAGACAGGGCCTACATTTTAAAATAATGAAATTCTAACTTCAAAATTCTCCACCCAAACCTCCAATGGGAGGAAATATAAAACAACCCCACATGCTCCTATGTCAGAATCACCTGAAAAGGAGAAAAAGAACAAGTTCTAATAAAAGTAGAATGTGGCATGCAAACACTAACGTACAGCATGGAATACTGAGGCCACTGGTTCTTAACAGGGAGTCAAGATGGCAGAGTTATGAATATTGGAGTATCCCCAGGAGAAATAAGGTTATTATGGTAAATAACTCTGCACAACCTAGGAATACAGCAATATTCCTAACTCTTCTGCAGACTAAAAAGCAGTACCTTAGGAGGCTGGAAGAACCCATTTTGGAAACAGGCTCTGCAGGACAGCAGTACTAAACCCAGCATCAGCTCTAGCCTGCATATTCAAGCTGCAATGCTTGACAAGTGTGTACTGTTCTCCAGGTTGCTGCTTTACAGATATCCACCAAGGGTACATCCCTTGCAGCTGCCAGTGTTGCAGCTGTACCCCTTGTGGAGTGGACTTTAAGCCCTGCTGGAGCTTCCTTGCCCATTTTGAATAGCAAAATTGGATACACTGAACAATCCAATGAGAAATGGACCTTTTAGATGCTGGATTACCCTTACCTACATCCCCATAAGTGAGGAAAAAAAGTTGTGTTCTGTCCTGCCTATGGGGCTTAGTGGCAGTCATGTAGTAGCTCAAAGCTCTTTTGACATCCAGGCTATGCAGCCTACATTCACCAGAAGAATGGTCCGTGAAACACACTGGCAAAGTAATTGATTCGAACCAATCCAAGTCTGAAACCACTTTGGGGAGGCATTTCCGATTTGTTTGAAGGACTACCTTATCCCTGTGGAAGGCAATGTAGTCCTTTTCAATGCATAAAGCCTGGAGCTCACCAATTCTAGCTGAAGTAATGGCCACTAGAACACTTCCATGTGACATACTTCAATGGTGCAGAAAACATAGGCTTAAAGGGAGGGGCCATGAGTTAAGCAATGCAAATATTAAAGGAGAAGACTCCTGTATATGTATGGTTTGGATATGTGATGTATTTATTACTCATTACATCAAGTACTATACATACGTCAGTAAGAGATCAGCCATTTCTTCTGTTGCAACACATCTAGAGTTTGAGGCTGACACAAGGTAGTAAAATGTCAAGCAAGCCTTCATTTACATGCAAATGAGTCACTTGTAATACAGCCCCTCCCATTACTTGATGTCACTGCAGCAACAGTGCAGAACAAAACACAAGGGTATCAATGCTGTCTAGCCTGATTTTAGTTTAAGTTTGCAATGGCTTAAAGTAGTTCTGTCATGCAACTCACAGGAAGTGGTACTTGTAGCCTTAATACTGCATGTGTAGAGCAAAGTAGAGCAAATACATCTAATAGTATTTTATTCACAGGAATGAAAAGCTGTTTCTTTGCACTGCTCATTTCTCTGTGAGACATTTGTAACGTTGTGGAAAGCAGTAGACTGCTCAATTTGATTGGTTGACTAATTCAGTCACTCTGTATTGAATCATGTGAGCATCCTTAAGAAAATTTGTTACAAGATGAGCCTGGGCAGTTTACCAAAGGATCACACAAGACTGACTTACACACATCCCCTTTCAGCAGCCTGAAAGTGGAGAGCTTGATCATTTACTTTATAAAGTGTATTGTTTTACATTTCAAATGCTCCTTAAATCAGAGTTTGACTGGAAATACCAAGACACAGAATGCATATGACCTGGGAAGAGTGAGCTAAGCAAATACAGAGCACTACAAACAGACTGATTAGTTTCTTTACAACAGCTGTGGTGTAGCATCTGATTTGTGAGGGACATCCTACTTCAAATACTGGCATTACAAAGCGGGGGGGCTGCCACAGCTTATCCTTAGTACCTTGAAATTGAAGTGCTGTAGCTCTCACATCACTCTTAATGATTTATAATGGAAATTGGGGCACTTTTAAAGTCATGGACCTGTGGGGCCATCACAGTTTCTAATGAGGTTAGGGGAACTTCTTAAGTGTTAGAGTAAGGGACTGTAGTAGGATTTGAACCAGAGTCCCCCATTGCTTGTGCCTGTGCTTTACTGGTAACCTATTACTTGTCATAGCTGAATTCTTTATTGCCTTACAGCAGCCATCCAATCACTTACAAAGGAAAAGGGGCCTATTTGCAAGATTGTTTCTCACTGCTGGTGTCAATCAGAACAGAGAACGACACAATAATACAACAGCTGCATGATACCACTTAAAACTCTTGTACCCAGAGTCAGAGACAGACACACAGAGACAGACACACAGAGACAGACACACAGAGACAGACACACAGAGACAGACAGACCAAATCAGTGCTGCATCACACTCACATGGTCTTAGTCCCTATCAGACCTGCACTTCAGGATGTGCACAACACTTAAGGGTTCCTCCATTACTCAAGTGGGGAACCAAACATTGTGGGTTAGGTCTACTGGTGGAACTGCATTTAGTGCAGCACCATTATCTGTTGCTCTGACGACATCCTCCAGCAACATTGATGGTAAAATGGAGGACACACATTGATAACTTTTGGAGGCTGTATATTTTTATTTATATTCTAGATCTGGACAGCAATAGGACTGCTGGCAACTGGAGAAGGCACACAGTTACACAGAAGTTGGGAAAATAATGGTGTGGAACTATGGGAGACCTCCCCTTTAAGGTCCCAGGCTGGCACCAGTTCTCTCACCAGTGGATACATATGTGAAAGGCCCTTGAACCTTTTAAATAATGGGGTTTGATGCTAAAGAACAGACTTGCCAGCAGAAGCATAGGCAGAGACTGAAGCCAAATGAATTTAGTGTAGAAGGCCACAAGCCTGAGAAATGTAAAGTAGACCAGGTAGTCCAGTACCCCCGGCACTCCCTCCTGGGTTGGCACTATACTCCTACTACAGCACCAAATAGAAAACCTCTTCCATATAGATTTTCTTGGTAGGGGATTTCCTGTATCCTCAACATCCATAACTTATTCAGAAAGATGTAAGCCAGCATACTCTAGGTTCTCAAGAGCCAAGCTTTGAGCCAGAGTAACCAGAAGTTCAAATACAGGAGCCTCCCATAGTGGGAGGTCAGAAGATTGTGCCTCCTGGGAAGGGGTATTGGTTTGTCCAGACATGGACAGTAACTGGGAGTACCATGGCTGCCTGGCCCAGTCTGGTGCTATCAGAATCGTTGTTGCTAGCTGAGATCAGAGTCAACAGCACCCTGTATATATCAGGGGAAATTGACAGGAATTTCCATGACCAATCCAGAATAAGGGCATCCAGAGGAACCGTGCCCACTACTGGAGGTCTGCAACATAACTGAGGTAAGTGATGACTGATGAGACAAAGAGGCCCATTTCTGGGGTGCCCCACCTAATGAATAATGTCTACCACTTGCCTGTTCAGGGACCATTCGTGATGGTCCTGGCTGATTTGACTCAAGGCATCTGCCAAAACATTGGCCCGGGCAGATGAACGTCCTAAAGTGAGGAGCCCAGTGAGTAAGCTAGGGTCCAAATTCTCAGCCTCCATGCAAAGGCTTGACCTTGTTCCCTCTTGCTTACTCATTTATGTAGCACATGGTGGTAGTGTTGTCTGTTCTGACTTTCACTACCTTTCTCTGTATCAGTGGTTTGAAAGCTTGCATTGCCAAAACACTGCCATGAGCTCCAATAAGTTTGTGTAAAAGTATCTGCACTTGACCAAGTGCCCTGGGTAGTGTGCTCTGCTAGATGAGGGCCCCCCCCCCAAATCCCAGGAGGGATGCATCCGTTGCGAGAATCAGATGGAAATTTTTGGAAAGGGACCCCTTCTGAGATTGGCTTCCTCTTTGCACCACTGAAGAGCTTGGATAAATGTTTTGTTACAGGAACGAGCTTTGACAGGGAATCCTTTTGTTGGTACCAATGAGCTCTTTTAGTGACATTGATGTGCCTCATCTGAAACCTGGAGCCCAACACTGTGCCTGTTGCAGCTGCCATGTGGCCCAGGAGTTGAAGAAAATGCCTTGCAGGCCTTGGGACATTGAGCCTAAAAGAGCCTGCCAACTGTAGAATGCTTTTTACCCAGTCTCTGGGTAGAAAGGCTCTGCCCACTTTGGCATTCAATTCTGCTCCTATGAATTGCAAAATTTGAGAGGGAATTAGAACAGATTTCTCTAGGTTTAAGAGAGACTCCAGAAGTTGCCGAGTGAGTTGGTGATGCTCTGTTAACTGTTGTGGGTGACTTTCCCACCACCAGTCTAGATGAGAATACTGAAACACCTTACCTTCGCAAGTGCCACTACCACAGCCAGACACTTAACACCCTTGGTGCTGAAGTGAGACTGCAGGAAGAGCGGAGAACTGATAGTGACCCGATAGTCTGAACCCAATATACTCAGAGACTCCCTTATTTTTTTGGGGGGTGGAAATAGGCATCTTTTAGGTCCAATGATGCCAGAATCAGAAACAAACTTACCATTTTGAACTTCGGTTTTGCTAGGAACCTGATGAGGACCCAGAGATCCAAGATAGGCCACAGCTCTCCATTTTTCTTTGGTGTGAGAAAATACCTTGAGTAAAGTCCTTTTCCCTCTTCGACGCAGAGGCACCGATTCCACTGCTTTTAGTGAAAGAAGGTGCTTCACCTCTTACCAGCCTTTTGCTTTAAAGGAGGGAAGCTGGTTTGAAAACTGATTTTGAACAGGGGAGGACTTGAAACTTAGAGACAGGCCCTGACCCACCATCTCCAGAACCCACTTGTCTGGTGATTGTTTTCCAATTCAGGAAAAAAATGGGTCAGCCTGCCCCCTACTGGCAAAGGGGAGAGCCTGACTGATTAAGTCAGGAGTCCTGCTTGGATTGGGGCAGAGACTGGGCACCATACCTAGCACCTTTTCTACCCCTACCCCTGAAATACCCTTGCTGTGTGTTCTGGGGTGCCTGAGGAAGTACCATGACCTGGTAAAAAGGTCTGGAATGAAATGGTCTGCCCCTGTCTCCCATACTGAAGGGTCTAGGAAGTGGAAGGTCTTTCCTTTGAGTTGCTGCAGAAGGTGTCCTTGTACTCATCCACCTTCATATAGGCCTTGGTATGGCTGCCAAATAGGGAATTGCCCTCCACAGGAAAATCCAGTCTCTTATTCTGGGTATCCTATGTGAGGTTTGTGGCTCTCAACCAAGCAAACCTCCATGCGATGGCATTTGCCATCCACTTTGCAGCAGTCTCATTACTGTCTGCAGCCATCTGGAACTGGTATTTGGCAGCTTCCAGGCCAAACCTAGCAGTTTCAATTAGGTCTGTCGCAAGGAGAAGATGCTCTCTGCCATGTTCAGGACAGACTGCCAGAGAGCCTTTGGTACTGGGCTGCATAGGCCTAATAATTAGCTTGCCTAATGGCCAGAGAGGCAGATAGGTAACCTTTCTTGGCCATACTTTCAATTTTCCGGGAGTCCTTCTCTGAAGGGTGGTAAGCCAGAGGGACTTTAGCCTCGCCACAAGCTGCAGCTTGCACCACCCCTTGGTAGTCAGGGTGTGACAAGAATTCAGCCTGTTCTGTCAAGCAGATACTTTTTATCCAACCTTTTGTCCAAAGGAGGGACAGTCAGGAGTTTGGAGGAGTTTAAAATCTTTTAAAGAGGGGAGAGTTTTTTTTTGTAGGAGTCAGCCCCATCAGTTCCAGATATTCAGCCTCATCCTCTACAGTTTCAGTAGTAGGGATGCCCAAGGCATCTAATTTTCCTGAAGGAAAAAATGGGAAGAATAGTCTTGTGTGGTCCTGGGAGGGAAGCCAAACTCCTGTTCAGGGGAGATCTCTGGCTCTATAGGCTCACTTTCCTCTTCACCACACTGCTCAAGGAGGGAGGGTTGGAAGGTGCAGAAGTCTGGACTGGAGTGTGAAACCAGCAGACCCTGCAAGGTTTGCATTATCTTTATTGGTTGTGCAATCTCAGAGGGAGAAGGCACAGTGGACAGGCATCACAGAAGTACCCTTTTCCACAGGGGGTTCAGTGTGCTTGGTCTTTAGTTTTTTATTGTTTTGTTTTTTAACTGGAACCAGACAGCTAGCCAGTTCAGAGGGTCTCTTTACCCATATCAGGGGTAGAAATAGTAAGTTGTGGTGTCACCCACAGCCCCGGAGGGTTTGGGCAGGTCAGAGCCAGAGGGACCCTTGAATCTCATTCCATCTGTCCAGACATTTTTCCAATGTTTTGTCTAAAAGATTTACAAAACGACAAGTCTTTAGATGGTCAAAACCCAGGCAGACGACAGTGCGTATGAGCCTTGGCAAAGACCTCACCACTATCCCAAAGGGCAACCAAATATTTTGGATCCCAATACTTGAGTCGAGAAATCCAAAAGAAAAACTAGGGAGTGTACAACCACAACAAACCACTCCCTCTCCAAAGGAGGAGTGCCAATTGCACCCCTGAGGTGCAACACTGCGTCTGCCAGCCCACTTCCCAAAAAACAGGTCCCGAGAGGGGAGGCAGGGAGAGAGGTAAGAATACAGCAAGAGTCCATTAGGAGAAACAATTACTAAGGTGAGAAATTTTTTTTTCAAACATTAAGTCTTGCTGTATTCTGACATTGGTCTCCAAATATATTGTATTTGTGAAATTATTTCTACATATTTTTGTAAACTCAGTAAAAATCTGATTAGTGGTATATAAAATTCATCAGGTGATATGAATTAGAAAATAGCTTGATGAGCCATTTTTCCACATTGACACTGGTATTCTCCACTTTTTAAAGTGGCAGTCACTTTGTAGTAGTATAGACTGTTTATAATAGATTCTAATAGTTTGATTCTAACATGTTAATTGCATCACCTGTTGTAATGTGTATTTAATAGGAGTGTTTTGAGGGAATTTTTCAGCCTTTGAGAAAGGATTGGCAGTCAATCCAAAACATGTCAGGCAAGCTGTTAGTCAAGTTTGGTGTAATTTCAACTTTTATTAAGATTCTATGCGTTCCTCATGAGTTTGTGTGTGACAACCTTTATTGCTTACTATTCTGACATTATGCAGACTACCAAGCTGTACCTCCATGGAGGAGGGTATTGAACCTATTTTGGGAATAGGATCTGCAGTACTGCTGTATCAAACCTAGCATTACTCCTAGCCTGGATATCCAGAGAGTAATGCTTGGTGAATGTATGGACTGTATTCCAGGTGGTTGCTTTGCATACCTCTAATAAGGGTATATCTCTGGCAGCAGCCAGCCAGAGAAGCAGCTGTACCTCTACTCAAATGAGCCCTCAGGCCTGAAGGGGGTACTTTGTCTAGCTTCTCATAGCAGAATTGTATACAGGAGACAATCCACTTGGCAATGGTTCTTTTAGTAGCAGGTTTACCCTTCCCTACTTCACCATAAGTGAGGAACTGAAGTGAGTTAAACCCAAGTGCTTTAGTGCGCTCAATGTAGTAGGTAAGATCCCTTTTAATCAAAACTATTCTCTCCCCTAAAGAATGATCAGCAAAGAACACAGGAAGAGACATGGATTGATTCTGATGGAAGTCTGAAACCACTTCAGGTCAGAACCTCCTATTGGTTCTAAGGACCATCTTATCTCTATGGAATGAGAAAATCAGGCTTCACTGATGGAGCTTGTAATTTACCAATACGCCTCGGAGAGATAAGCTACCAGGAAAGTACAGTTACGCAAGAACTTACTATAACAATAGATCTTGGAGAGGAGCTCTTGCAGCAGGCTATTACATTTAGGACTATGCCACAGGCACTAGGACCAGCTGGTGAAAAAACTTCTGCCAGCAATACCAATGGGGACCGCCCCCGACCAGACATTGGTCAGGGTACAAGAGGGGGCGGACCCAGCTCCACCTCAGTTCTCCCGCCAGTACCCAGCAGGAGGCCTGACAAGAGAAGGAGGCGAAGCCCACCATCTAGAAAGGAAAAAGAAGAAAATGGATCTGCACACCTCAAGGGGGAAGGTGGGAGGGAAGCAGCGCCTGCTGCAAGAGCTCCTCTCGAAGATCTACTGTTACGGTAAGTTCTTATGTAACTGTACTGTCTTACTTCGAGTGGGAGCTCTTGCAGCAGGCTATTACATTTAGGACAGAGTCCCAAGCAGTCCTGCAGCAAGGAGGTAGCCAACCCCGGGAGGTGGAATATGCAGACTCCAGAGGCCCTAGAACAAAAGCCCTTGTAAAACTGCTAGGCCAAAGCCAGCACGGCATCTGGAGACTATATCCAAGCTGTAATGCTTGATAAAAGTATGCACAGAGTTCCAGGTTGCGGCCGCACAAATGTCCTGGATAGCGACATTCTGCATAGCGGCGAAAGAAGCTGACACTCCTCTGGTGGAGTGACCCCTAACCGGGCCCGGCAGGGGTTTATAGTGATGCTCGTAGCAAAACGAGACACAGCGGACTATTCATTTAGAGATAGTTTGCTTGGACACCGGTTGACCCAAGTGATGAGGTGCAAAAGCCACAAAGAGCTGCTCTGATTTATGGTGCTGAACCGTTCTGTTGAGGTAATACCTCAGGGTCCTGTGGACATCCAATGTGTAGAGGAGAGCTTCCCCTCTATTGGAAGGGGAAGGAAAATAAACTGGAAGATCAACCGACTGGTTGAGGGTCAGTTCAGAGACCACCTTGGGAAGAAACTTTGGTTTTCCATAGGGAAAGTGTTTCCCTCAGAACTAATCCTAATAGGGCTCTCTACACATCAGAGCCTGAAGCTCGGAAACCCTTCGAGCTGAAGTAACAGCAACCAAAACACAAACTTTCCAAGAAAGGTAACGCAGCTTAAAACTCACTGCAGGCTCAAAAGGAGGGAGGGTGAGTTTCTCCAACACAAAAAGGAGGTACCAGGGTGGGTCAGGGTCCCTAATGGGAGGTCTCATGAGTAGAATTCCCCCAAGGAAGGTGCGGGCCACATCCAATTGCGCCAATTCCCCCCCCCCAACTAAAGCACGGTAGGCAGAAATTGCCCACATGTGCACCTTGATAGAGTGACTCAGGCCTTTTTTGTACAAGGAGAGGAGGTACTGCAAAGTGAAGTTCACAGGGCAGGTGACTGGATCCAAACATTGCGACAAGGCCCAAAGGCAAAAACGCTTCCACTTCATAGCATAAGTGGAGCGAGTAGAGGGCTTTCTTGCTGATGCCAAGACCTCCGCCACTTCCGGGAAACCCTGTATCTGTTTTGAGCCATGTCTGAAGGAGCCAAGCATGAAGGTGCAGAGATCCGGATGGACCAGAGACCCCTGGTCCTGGGACAGCAATTGCGAGCATATGGGCAGTGGAACTGGCGGTTCTCTGGACAACCACTGCAGGAGTGGAAACCAAATCTGTCAAGGCCATTCGGGGGCCACAAGGATCATCCGGGCCCCTTCGGCCTGCAACTTGAGTAGAACCTTCTGAACAAGAGGGAAGGGCGGAAAGGCATAAAGAAACCTCCCTGCCCAACAGAGGGACAACGCGTCTGGACAAAAACTCCAGGCACGTGCTCTCGCGAACAAAACGTTGGCAGTTTAGCGTTGCGTGATGACGCAAAGAGGTCCAGCTCAGGAAGACCTCACCTGTTGAAAGAGCTGGTCCGCTATGGATTGTAGCAACTCCCACTTGTGTGCTCTGGTCCGTGACCTGCTGAGATTGTTGGCCAGATCGTTTAGGACACCTGGAATGTGCATTGCAGACAGTAGAATGCCCTGTTCCAGTGCCCAGTACCAGACTCTCATTGCCTCCCTGCAAAGAGGATACGAACGAGTGCCTCCTTGCTTGTTGATGTAAAAGACGACCGCCATGTTGTCTGTCTGAATTAGAAGAGAGCCTGGTACCAGATCCTCTCAAAATGCCCGAAGAGCGTAGAGGATTGCTCACATTTCCAGCACATTGATGTGGAGGGACTGTTCCTCGGGTGACCAAACCCCTTGCGTTCGATGAACACCCAGGTGAGCCCCCCAGCCCAGGTCTGAAGCATCCGTTAGAGTCTGACCTGGTGGCTCCGGACAAAAGCTGACCCCTTTCTCCAGATTGCTGGGGTCCAACCACCAAAGCAATGTTCTCCTGACTGGCTCAGAGATCCTGACCAGAGAATCTGGGTCATCGTAGCATTGGTCCCACTGCACCCTGAGCATCCATTGTGGGACTCATGTGGAGGGGGACCGAGGGCGTGACTGGAATGGCCACTGCCATATGCCCCAATAAACTGAGGAAGTTCCAAGCCAGAACCCGATGTGCTATGGAGATCCATTCTGCCAACTCTCGCAAGTGAATCCCCCTGTCTGGTGGGAGAAAGGCCTTGCCCTGGACAGAATCCAGGATCGCTCCTATGAAGGCAAGCTTTTGGCTGGGCTCCAGGGATGACTTTTAAGTTCAGGGTGATCCCCAGCTCTTGGAATAGAGTATAAGTGTCTCAGAGAGCGTCTAAGAGGCTGACTCTTGACGGGGCCATAAGAAGCCAATCGTCGAGGTAGGGAAACAATGTCCCATCCGCCTCAGAGCCGCAGCCACTACTGCGAGGCATTTTGTTAAGACTTGCGGAGCAGAAGAGGCCGAACGGAAGCACCAGAAACTAAAAATGCTCCCCTCGGAAGTGGAACTTCAAGAACTTCCTGTGGGGAGGATAGACTCATATGCATATATGCATCCTGCATGTCAAGAGAACAGAGCCAGTCCCCTTGGTGCAGCATGGGAAGGAGACCTTGAAGAGTCACCATTCTGACCCTTTTGTATTTGATAAAGGTTTAGTGGACCGAGATCTAGAATGGGACGAAGGTCCCCAGTCTTTTTTGGAACCAGAAAAAAATTGGAGTAGAACCCCTGACCCCTCTGCCCCCAGGGGACTCTATAGCTCTTTTGCAGGAGAGGTCTGTATTTCTCCTAATAGTGGGATGTGAGAAGGAGGATAACGGGAGAGCTTTGGTGGAGTATGTGGAGGAAACTGAACTCCAAGGTGTGTCCTCTCCGTACAATGTCCAAGACCCATTGGTCTGTGGTAATAGACTTCCACCCTTCGAGATGAAGGGAGAAGCAGCCCCCAACCGGCTCCCCTTGAACTTCGGTCAGAAGAGGGGGGCGGAAGGGAGTAATTGGGCAGAGCCAGGAGTAGGAAGAGAGGCCTGGGAGGACTTGGGCCCACGGGCAGAAGGTTCACCAGACTGCTGGTTTCCGGACCTTCTGTGGAAGCCACCTCTGTCCTTGTTGGTTGCCATGGGCTGAAACTTTGTTGCCTGAGGACTTATGAGAAGGCAGTTGGCAGTGTGGACATTGCTGGTCGCCACAGTATATCTGGTGGACTGACCAGATCGACTTACCCGACTCCTGGAGACCAGAGCCTCAGTCTCCTGCCCAAACATGGTACCCTGGAAGGGCAAATCCTGGATACCGGACTGCAGATCCTGGTGAAAGCCTGAGACTCAACCAGGCATGGCACTGAAGGCATACCCCAGAGGCGGCCGCCCTGGCTGCCATGTCTGCAGTGTCATGAGGCTTTCAGTACGCGAGAACCTACGTCTGAGCCCGACTGCAAAAGGGCCAGGAGCTCAGTCTTTTTATCAGAGTCTGGCATGGCCTGTGTCAGCTCAAGTCCCCTTCCCATAACACATTCTGATACTGCACCATATGCATGAGGAAATTCGGGGAGCGAATGGAACAGGTGGAGGCCACGTAAACTTCCCCCCCTACCTGGTCCAGGTATCGGGACTCCAGGTCGGGAGGCTGGGAGCTGAGGTGCTTCGGTTGCCGAGATTTATCATGGGCAGCCATGATCACTGATGAATCAGCCTGAGGGTGTTCTGCCAGGAAGGGTTCCGCCCTCAGGGCCTTAGAGCCTATCCGACTTCTTTGGAACTGCCAGGATGGAGGCCGGATGCATCCAGGTGGATCTTGTAAGATCCTGGAAAGTATCCACTAAAGGAGAAATAACCAGGGGCTTCAGCTCCTTCTGCCTCAGGTATTTAGCCAATCTCCGGTGCTCCAGATCCAGATCTTCCGTGTCCCACTCGGAAGCTTGGATGTGCCTCATGACGTCCATAAAAGTTGGATCATCCGGAGGTGAGTGAGGCTAGTCCTTCTCTTCAGGGGAGCGCTTAAGACAGAGAGGAAGAGGTCAAAGAAGAAGAGGAGGATCGACTATCCGATCTGGAATAGTCCGATTCTACCCCATGACCATGCCTGCACCGACATTGGTGACTAGGGGACAGACGACGGTCCAAAGACAGACGACTGTCCCTGGACCGGCGATGGAGCAACGACCAACGTCAGTCAGAAGACTGATGTTGGGAGCGATCCTGTTTAGTGCGAGAAGGGCTCCTGGAGCAGACCTAGACTGGCGTCTGTCACTAGAAACCCTAAACGACGTCGGTGGTCCTCCTGATCTAGAGCAGGACGCAGCCCTGGAAGGAAGGATGTCGCTCAGTGACTTCAGCGGAGTAGCCACCCCCGGCTGTGGTTCTCCTGCAGGATCCTGAACCAGTGTCTGGCCCGGCGATGGGGAGGCCCGCTTGTGGACCTGCCCCCACCAGAAGGAGAAAAGCTCCTTGAGCTCATCCTTGGAAAAAATCTCAGCCGCACGCTTCGGAAAAGAAGTGTCCAGAACAGCGGGACGCGAAGGAGAGCTCTTCTGAAGGCCCAGGGGGGAAGAGGACTTGGGCGACAGGGACGTCGGAAGCTCTATGACAGACCCCGGGTCCTTTGCCCCTTCAACCGGCATCTGTGTAGGGACCGACGATGGGGTGACATCAGGGGCGCGGAGAGTCCTTAGTCTCTGTGCGCACCTTTGAGCAGGCGGCGTGAGCGGTGCCAAGATAAGGCCATAGCAGTACCTCCAGGACTTGTCGATGACCCTTGAGTCACCTTTGGCGGGTCGGCTTCTCCCCGATGGGCCGGCCTTAGCCTGTGGAGTCTTCGGCAATTCTCCAGACCCAGAAGAATGGGCCTTTTTAGGAGAAGGCCGCGAATGCGATCTAGACAGAGACCGGAACTGGTGTCAGGACTGACTATGCTCCTTGCTGTGCCGCTTTCTCTTTCCTCTTCCCCTTCAAGGAATGCAGATCCATTTTCTGCTCTAGAAGGTAGGCCTTAAGGGCTTTCAGGCGGCGGATGCGGGTCCAACTGGTGAAGGCCTGGCAGTCAGCACAGTTGGCGGTGTCATGGTCGGGACTGAGAAAAGACGGACGGCCGGTGCCCATCCTTGGTGGGAATCTGCCACCCGCAGTCACACTTAAAGTGTTCAGGGGACGCCGAAGCCTGGGAAGACATCAAACCTGGCTGGGGAGGAAGAGGGCTGACGTCAGTACTAGGAGTGGCAAAACCAAGCAAAAAAACACAGCGTAAAAGTGGGAATACTGTAACAAGATGGCAGAGAAACAGGCGTCTATCGGTAAAACTATGGAAAACAGTCGAAAAATCTTGATGAGATCTTCTCGCTGAAGATCGCAGACAGAAAACAAGCTTCATGTGCGGAGCTGTGGGGAAAGAACTGGGGTGAGCTTGGTCTGCCCCTCTTGTACCCTGACCGATGTCAAGGCGGGGCCAGACCCCGCTGGTATTGCTGGCAGAAGTTTTCACTGGGTGGTTCTAGTGCCTGCGGCATAGTCCTAAATGTAATAGCCTGCTGCAAGAGCTCCCACTCGAAGTAAGATCAGTTTTCCAAGTCAAGTACTTAAGTTCTGCTGAGGCCAACAGCTCAAAAAGGAGGTTGCATAAGTTGAGCAATGCAAACATTAAGATACAGAGTAGGATCCCTAAAAGGGGATTGGTATGGAGCAATCTTTTGAAGAATTTACAGAAAACAGGGTGAGATGCCAGTGAGAAAGACTACCTTACTGACAAAAATGCAGAAACAGCCGATAAGTACTTTGAGGGTAGCTGGTCTGATGCCTAAGCCATTAAGGTGAACCATATAATCCAGGACTATAGCCAAGTCAGCAAAATCTGGAGATATGTGCTTACTAGAACACCAAATGCTGAACCTTTTCCATTTGGAATTATGAATTTTCCTGGTGGCAGGTTAGAGAGGCCTTGAGAATGTCCAGAACCCCCTGAGAAATTTAGACCGGCATATTCTAGCTCTTCAAGAGCCGTGCCTTGAGGTTGAGAGACCAAAGGTTGGTGTACCATATTCTGCCTTGAGGAGGATAGCAAATTGTAATTCTTGGGAAGAGCCAAGGGAAGAGTGACTGCCAGGGACAGTAATAGGGGATACCAAGGCTGTCAGGCCTGGTCTGGAGCAATCAGGATCACTTTACAGGACTGTGACCTTATCTTGACCAGAACTTTGAAGAGAGGAAGTGGGGAAAGGCATACAGAGATTTCAACTGCCAATCCAGAAGTAGAGCATCCAGAGGGACTGAGCCCAATACTGGGGGTCTGCAACAAGAGGAAGTTGGTGATTGTCTGGGGCTGCAAAGAGGTCCATCTCTGGAGTGCCCCACCTTGAAAATATTACCTTCAAACACCAAGAGGTCCAGGGACCACTCATGATGGCCCCGAGAAATCCTGCTCAAAGCATCTGCTAGCACATTGTCCTTCCCTGGAAGGTGGACTGCTGTCAGAGATGTCTGTAGAGAATAAGCCAGGGACCATATTTTCATAGCTTCTGTGCACAACACCGTAGACCAGATGCCTCCCAGCTTGTTGATGTACCACATGGCAGTGGAGTCAGTTCTGACCTGAACCACCTTGTTCTGAATGGATTCAGAGAAAGCTTGTAGAGCCAAGTACACTGCCCTGAGCTCTAGGAAATTGATGTGAAGAAGACTCCCAAGGGGACCACACTCCCTGTGCTGCAAGTGCCCCCAAGTGGGCACCCCATCCCAGGACAGAGGCATCTGTGGCGAGAACCACAGAATCAGACTGATGAATGGGACTCCTTGAGTGAGTCTTCTGGTCCAACCACCACTGGAGAGCTTGGATCAGAGTCAGAGTGACTGGAATCAGTTTGGTTAGGGGGTCTTTTCTGGGACCAAATGGCCCTCAAATGAATCTGAATGTCCCTCACCTGAAATCTGGCACCTTGTACCACTGCAGTGGAGGCTGCCACGTGGCCCAGGAGTTGAAGAAAATGCCTTGCTGGTCGAGACACCAGAAAGTGAAAGGAAGCAGCCAGATCTTTGAGGGCCTTTACCCTTGCTAGAATAAGAAAGGATCTTGCTTGAACACCGTCCAACTCTACCCCTATGAAGGTCAGGAGTTGCACTGGTTCGAGAACCGACTTTGGAAGATTGAGGAAGAATCCTAGAAAAGTGAGCAATTGCTTAATCACTTGCAGGTCTGACTTGACTTGGTCTGGAGATTGCCCCACAATGAGCCAGTCTTCCAGGTAAGGAATTAGAGATGTTTCTTCTCCTTAGAAAGGCCACTACTACTGCTAGGCATTTTGTGAATACCCTTAGTGCTGATGTTAGGCCGAAGGACATTGCTCTGAACTGGTAATGGCCTGAAGGCAATTCAAACCAGAGGTACTTTATGGGAGCACCTGATGGGAACGTGAAAGTAAGCATCCTTGAGGTCCAGGGAGGTTAGCCAATCACCTGGTCTCAGGGAAGGAAAAATTATTCCCAGTCACCATTTTGAATTTTGGCTTTAGTAGATGCTTGTTTAGGCATCAGATCTAGGATGGGTCGCCACTCCTGTCTTTCGGGATAAGGAAGCATCTGGAATAGACCTTTGCCCCCATGTACTGTAGGAACTCTATAGCTCTGAGGGCCAGTAGAGAAGAAACTGGTACCTCTAGGGCAATGGTTTCAGAGATGTTTGCAGGTGGAAAAGACCCGACCCTCAGCCTTGGAAATCTTGAGGCTTGAGGGCCAGTCCCTGGCTTACTACTTCTAGAACCCACTTCTGAGGTAACAGACTACCAGGCCTGGAAGTAGTAAGTCAGTCTGCCTCCTACTGGTGGGGAGAGAGTCAACCCGGGCTGACAGACAAAGGCTGCTGCCAAGCAGACAACCTGAGAGGATGATGGAGCCCTGCTCATTCCCCTTCTGCCTCTCCCTCTAAAGAATCCCCTCAGAGGAAAATGAGGTGGTCTGTGCCTGGTAGAAAGGCCTTTGAAAAGGCCTGCCCCTAGAATGCTGCTTCTGAGGAGTTGCCTGCCTTTCCTTGGCCTGTGCACTCCTGTAGGTGGTCTTATATTCATCCATTTTCTTCATATAATTCTCCATCTGCTCCCAGAGAAATCCATGGCTTTAGCCTGGGTATCCTGTGAAAGGCTAGTACGTCTGAGCCATTTAATTCTCCGAAGAGCCACAGATGTAACCATGACTCGTGATTACATCATTGGAGTCCACAGCAGCAGGATATTGGATCTTTGATGACTCCCATCAGCAGCCACCTCCTCCAGCCCCTTAGCTAGCCGGGTGGGAGAAGCCTGTTTAGCCACTTCCAGAATAGTATCCCATCTGGACTTCTGGTATCTGGCTGTATAGGCCATGTAGTTGGCCTGCCTGAGTCCCAAAGATACCGAATACTGTTTTTAGCCATGGCATCCATCTTCCTGGAATCCTTATCTGGGGGTTTGAAGCCAAGGGTATGTTGGCCTCATCACAGGCTGCAGCCTGCACAACCCCAAAATGGCTGCAGTGCTGGTACAAGAAATCCGTATCCGAGCCTGACAGCATATACCTCTTGTCCATTCATTTGTCCACAGGAGGTAGAGAATTTGGAGTCTTAATCAGTCGATGTGTCCATTTCCCCAAGAGATTTATGGAGAATGGACATCCCATAGTCCAAGAGACTATCATCTCCACATAGTCAGGCTCCTCTTGTTCAACAGCTTCAACCAAAGGAAGCTGGAGGGTTTCTGCCACTGTTTTGTAGAACATAAAGTGGGAAGGGGACTCAAAGCCTAGGAGGGGAACACCAGAAGGTCCGTCTGGTTCTATGGGCTCATCCAGACCTTCTATACCATCATCATTTTCATCCCCCTCCAGGTCTGGTTCATAACTCTTTAGGGGAATAATCTGGAACTGGAGAAAATGAACCGAATGCTTACCTGACTGCACCGGATCAGTCTGAACCAGACAGAGCGATTCCACAATACTAATCGCCCAGACAATTTCTTTGGCGGTTGAATGGCATGGTTCTGGATCCGAACCGGATGATTTGTCTTCTCTTTGATGGAACAGATACCTCGGAATTGGCTCTCCTTTTGCCCAAAGGAGTATTGCCGTGGTCAGAGGGCACTTCCTCAGGTTCGGTCTGAACTGGACTAGCCATCTGGGTCAGCAAACTTCTCGGCCTCCTTTTCCCCAAGCCTGCCCAATCTTATCCAGGGTGGTCTTAGGACTTTTTTTTTTTTTTTTAGATTTGGCAGTCAATCTGCGTGGTCAAACCCCAGACAGTAGACAGGTGGTGTGGGTGGGGGGGTCAGCCTTAAAGGCCTCCTCACACACTAGTGTTGAAACCCAGTGGGCCCGTTTTTTTTCTTTTGGGTTTCTCAGACATTGCCATCCCAACACTTACCATTTACTCTGCTTCAGCCAGACAAGACTCCCTCATCAGTTCTTAACAGTGTTACAGGAATTGGGGAACACTTAGAACCAGTACCTCACACCAACCCACAAATTAAAAAACCCAAACAATCTGTTCAGGCGAACTGATAGTTTTGGTTCAGAGACGGAGACCTCTACCTATACACTTACTGTACCAAGTATCTGAACCGAAAGATCAGAACAAAACTATATTAAACCAACATTTTTACTTGTACTGAACCGAAAGCATAGGAGCGATCTCCAGAGTGACTGTTCAGTTAAGCAGAGTAAATCTGATGGTTACACTTTGAAGTGCAGCAGAGGTTTGAACTGAGCTCTAGCTCAACATTCTATGCTCAGGCATAGAGTTAACTCTTTCCTCTCTGGAGGAAACCGTTCAAGTGCTGGGGCTAACTGCATAATGTCAGAATACAGCAAGACTTCATGTTTGAATACAGTAATATTCCCTTAGAAGAAACATTACTACGGTAAGTAATGTCTTCATACCCCAGGAAATCTTACTGTATTCTGACAAATGCAGACTACCCAAGCAGTGCCTTTGGAGGCAGAGGCAGGCAGAGGACCCATTTAGGAAACGAACTCTACAGAACTGCTGTGCCAAGCCTAGCATCACTCCTAGCCAGAATGTCCAGCCAGTAATGTTTAGTAAATGTGTGAAGAGTTTTCCAGGTAGCTGCTTTAAAATATTTCCAGAAGCATATCCCTTGAAGCGGTTATTACCCTCTGGCGCAGTGGGCCCAGAGCCCTTGTGGGGGCTGCTTGCCCACTTTTCCATAACCGAATTGACTACACGCCAGTCCACCTTGCTATGGATCTTTGTGGCAGGTTTACCTTTCCCCACTTCTCCACAGTGGAGAAAGTTGAGTCCATTCCCCTCTGTGACCCTTTGTATGCTCCAAGTAGTAGCCAATAGCTCAACATCCAGGCTATGCAGTCTACATTCTCTCCCCCGACCCAATGGTTGTTAAGACTGGTAGTGTGATACTGATGTGGAAGTTAAACACCTTTGGTAGGGACCTATTGTTGATACCAAGGTCCACCTGGTCCTGTGAAATGCCAAATTGTCAGCCTCAATGGACAAGGCTTGGATCTCTGATCCTCCTGGCTGAGGTGATTGCCACCAAGAACAGTTTTACAAGTCACTACTTAAGATCAGCCAAGGACACTGGCTCGAAAGGTGGCTGCATGAGTTGTGCGATACTTATGTTCAGATCCCACACTGAAGTGGTAGTTCTGTGGTGGGTGCAGATGTAGCAACCCCTTAAAAAAAACAAAAACACTGAATTAGAGGCCAGGGATGATGCTTTGCCTGCAGACAGGCAAGCTGAAACTGCAGCCAGATGTACTTTGTGGATGGCATAAGGCCTAGGGAATGAAGATTGGCCAAGTAATCCAGTACTACTGGTAACTGTGCCAAGTGTGGTCCAGATTCTTATTCTGGCACCAGATGGAAAGTCTTCTATTTGGATGTGTAAATCTTCCTGGTAGAGGGTCTCCTAGAGACCAAGGACCTCCATGACCCCTTCTTAGAGATGCAGATTTGCATACTCTAGGTCCACAAGAGCCAGGCCCCAAGTCTGAGGGATCAAAGACTTTTGGGGGGGGGGAGAGAACAGGATCCTGCCCTGGGAAGAAGTCAGCAAGTTGTGCCTCCTGGGGAGGCTGACTGGCTTAGCTACAGATATAGTGCCAGCACCAGGGAGTACCATGGCTGCCTGGCCCAGTCTGGGGCAATGAGGATCATTGTGGCTGGCTGGGATCAGAGCTTATTCAGGACCCTCAACAGCAAAGGAAAAGGAGGGAAGGCATACAAGAACCTCCCTGTCCAGTCCAGAATCTGTGCATCCAGTGGTACTGACCCCTTCACTGGGGGCTTGCAGCAAAATTTGGGGAGCTGGTAGTTGCCTGGGGTGGCAAAGAGATCCATCTCTGGAGTGCCCCACCTTTTGAACACTATCTGCAGTACCTGCTTGTTCAGAGACCATTCGTGATGGTTCCGAATTATCCTGCTCAGTGTTTCTGCCAGCATATTGTGTCTTTTCTTAAGTGAACTGCTGACAGAAGAATTCCCAGAGAATAAGCCAGACTCTATATTTTCAGGGCTTCTGTGCACAGGAGTGTGGACCTTGTGCCTCCCAGTTTGTTGATTTGGTACATTGTGGTAGTGTTGTCTGTTCTGACCTGCACCACCTTTCCCCGTAGCAGGCTGGCAAATGCCCGAAGTACCAGGAAAACTGCTCTGAAGTCTAGCAGGTTGATGAGATAGTGACTCTCGTCAGAGCCATGTACCATGAACAGTGTGTTCCCCTAAGTGTGCTCCCCACCCTAGTAGGGAGGCATCTGGTTAGCACCAAGGCATGTTGCTCTTGAAGGAATGGAACTGAGGTTGTCCGTGTCCAGCCACCACTGAAGGGCTTGCATAAGAGTTTGTGTAACTGGGACCAGCTTACATAGAAACATAGAAGTTGACGGCAAATAAGGACCGCAAGGCCCATCCAGTCTGCCCATTTCTTTTTCTACCTTATAAATGTGCCATCGGCCTTTGCTCCGTCAGTGACCCATCTATTCATAGTCATTTGTATTGCTCCCTTATGCCTATCCCATGCCTGTTTGAAGCCCTGCACTGTATTCATAGCCACCACTTCTTGTGGTAAGCCATTCCATGCATCTACCACCTTTCTGTGAAAAAGAATTTCCTCACATTCCCCTTAATCGGCCTCCTCTAATCTCATGCTGTGTCCTCTTGTCCTGCTATTTTTCTTATATTTAAACACGTTAGACTCTTTCACCTTGTTTATGCCCTTAAAGTGTTTAAATGTCTCGATCATATCACCTCTCCCTCCTTTGCTCAGGGTATACATATTGAGCTCCGTTAATCTGTCCTCATGTCTTCTGATGCAGTCCCTGCACCATTTTGGTTGCCCTTCTCTGGACTGCCTCAATTTGGTTAATGTCCTTATGAAGGTGTGGCCTCCAATACTGCACGCAGTACTCCAGATGGGACCTAACCAATGTCTTGTACAGAGGGATTATTACCTCCCTCTTACGACTTGTGATACCCCTGCTAATACACCCTAACACCCCCTAGCCTTACCTACTGCTTTAGAGGTCTGCTTGGATGATTTTAGGTCATCAGTGATGATGATGCCCAAGTCTTTCTTCCTTTGTGATGCTAGCAACTCCCTCCCAGCCTATAATGGCTTCAGGGTTTCTCTTCCCTATGTGCATGATTTTGCACTTCTTTGCATTAAATCCTAGTTGCCCTCTTCTGACCATTCTGCTAGTTTATCCAGATCTCTTCTCATTCTGCCCACCCCATCTGGATCATCTACTCTGTTGCAGATCTTGGTGTCATCTGCAAACAGACAAGCCTTACCCTCTAGTCCATCTGCGAGGTCACTAATGAAGATGTTGAATAGGACTGGCCCCAGGACTGATCCCTGAGGTACCCCACTTGTGACTTGCATCTCTTCTGACTGTATACCATTTACCACTATTTTCTGCCAGTCAACCAGTTTGCCACCCAGTTGACCAACTTCTGACCCACCCCGAGCCTACCTAGCTTATTTATCAATCTTCTAGGTGGAACAGTGTCAAAAGCTTTGCTGAAGTCAAGGTAGGCGACATCAACTGCACCCCCTTGGTCCACCACTCTGGTTACCCAGTCAAAGAAATCTATGAGATTAGTTTGACAGGACCTTCCTTTTGTAAACCCATGCTGTCTTGGATCCTGTGCCCCTATGGATTCCAGGTGTTGCACTATCCTTTCCTTAAGGAGTGCCTGTTGTCTGAGTTTCCGCCACCATAATCTTGCCCACTACTGAGGTAAGACTGACCGGTCTGTAGCTTTGACAATGAACCAGTTTTCTGCTGTCAATGTCCGAGATGGTATTGAATACACCTGAAATCTTGCTCCCAACACTGTAGCAGCTGAAGCTGCCATGTGGCTAAACTGTACAAAATGCCTGGCTAGCCTGATATTTTGAGGCTTGAAGAAGCCTACCAGCTGCACCAGGGTGTTTGCACTTGCCTGTGGAAGAAAAGAACTTCCTCACCGAAACCAGTTCGGCTCCTATGAACTCCATGAGCTGCACTGGTAGTATGACTTTAGGTTGACAAGGAACCAAAGGGACAGTAGAAGTTCCTGTGCGAGTACTAGACTGCCTTGCCTGTTGAGGGAACCACCCCACAATTAGCCAGTCATCCAGATAAACTGCCACTCCTTGCCTCCTGAGGTGTGCCACAACCAGTCAAGAATTTTGTGAACACCCTTGGAGCAGAGGTCAGTCTGAAAGTCATTGCCTTGAACTGGTAGTGACCTGATGGCAGTCCAAATCTGAGGAAATTTGAGAGACTGTCTTATTGGGATGTGAAAAGTATGCATCCTTTAGATCCAGGGATGCCAGCAAATCCCCTTGCCTTAAGGTTGGCGGAATAGTCAAAGTAACCATCTTCAATTTTGGTTTCAACAGATGCCCGTTTTAAGGGTCAGATCCAATATGGGTCACCACTCCCCTGTTTTGATTGTGAGGAAGTACCTCAAATAGAGACCCCTTCCCCTCTGACAGAGGAAATGCAGGTTACTCACCTGTAACAGGAGTTCTAGGAGTGGTGTATGTTCATCCAGACTTCTTGGCAGGTACCTTACCGCTTTAAGATGGGCTGAAAGGTCTTCAAGCTGGCTCTTCCCACCCACCCAGGTGGTAAAACCCTCATCTCCGCCCCATGACACCAGATCTAGTCTGCTGGAAGCCAGGTTGTGCGCTGAAGCCAAGGAGGTCTGGTGGGTCGTATGGATGAACACATACCACTCCTAGAACTCCTGTTACAGGCGAGTAACAGGCATTTCTAGGGACGTGGATATGTTGTTCAATCCACCCTTCTTTGTGTACTTCTAGCAGTTCTCCAGGACAAAAGAGATAAGGCGCGTACCCACTATACTTGGAATAAGGACTGGAGAACTGAGGCCCCAAAACCAGCATCCCAGCGTGACTCAAGGTCGATGTGGTAATGGGAAATGAAAGTTTGCCGACTTCCAGGTAGCAGCCCTGCAGATATCCTGTATAGGGATGTCCCTAGAAGCAGCCACCCACACAGTGGTATGGCAGGTAGAGTGAGCCCTTATCCCTCTGGGAAGCTCCTTGCCCACCAAGCTATAGCAGATATCTATGCAGGAGGTGATCCACCTGCCTATTGTCCACTTGGCTGGAGGTCTGCCAGGTGCTGCTTCAGTGTAGGTGACAAACAGCTGGCAAACCTCTCAAACTTCAGCCGTTCACTCCTTATAATAAGAGTGCTCTTCTAGAGTCCAAAGTATGGAGCCTGTATTTGGCCTCTGAGGTGTGATTGGGGTAGAACACCGGCAGAGTAAGCACCTGGTTCAGGTGAAACTGACACCACCTTCAGAAGGAATTTCGGGTGGGGGCGAAAGAATACCTTTTGTCCCTGTGGAAGACCAGATAAGGAAATTCTATGGAAAGTACCTGGAGCGCCCCCATCCTTCTGGCTGATGTGATAGCCACTAAGGTGGTGGTCTTCCATGACAGGTTGCAGATGTCACCTGTGCATTGGTTCGAATGGCTTGCCCAATGGGTTTGGCCAATACCAGCAGTAAATCCCACGAAGGTGGAGATTCATGCACCGGAGGGATATATGATCTAGGCCTTTGAAAAAAGCACCAGACCACCTTCTCCTGCTCCACCAACTGCTTGCTGGCCTGCATCCAATAAGCAGAGATGGCTGCCAGGTGCACTTTAAGTGTCATAGACTGAAGCTCTAGCTGAGAAAGGGACCATAGGTAGTCCAAAATGCTAGCCAATGGGCAAGACGAAGGGTCCAACCCCTTGCCCCAACCCCAAATGGAGAATCTTCCATTTAAAGGCATAACATTTTCTGGTAGACTTCTTACAGGACACCTCAATGACGTTGAGGACCTCATCGGAAAGACCCAAGGCCTGGAACTCTAGCCGCTCAGGAACCAGGCAGTCAGGTGCAGGAATTGATGGTCTGGATGCAGTACCTTCACCCGATTTGCCAGAGAGCAGGTCTGGGTGTGCTGGAAGCAGCCTTGGGAGCCTGGAGTGGAGGCTGAGGAGATCTGGATACCAGAACTGGCGTGGCCAGTCTGGGGCTACCAGGATCGCCTG
Source organism: Neoceratodus forsteri (assembly GCA_016271365.2). NCBI lineage: Eukaryota > Metazoa > Chordata > Ceratodontiformes > Ceratodontidae > Neoceratodus > Neoceratodus forsteri. The sequence continues at coordinate 341,519,565 of CM057458.1, forward strand.
CGCCTTCTCCCTCCTGATCTTGGGGAGCACTTTGTGGATCAAAGGGCAGAGAAGGGAAGGCGTAGAAGAGGCCTGGGGTCCACAGCCTGGAGAAGGCATCCTCTGTAGTGAGCCCTGCTGAGGGAGCAGGCATGGTACAGTCTCAGCTTGGCGTTCTCCCTGGAAGTGAACAGGTCCACCTGAGATGTGCCCCAGTGGGAGAACAGGTCTTGTACCATCTCCAGCAGGAGACCACTTGTGAGATGCATCACCTATCTGGCTGAGGGCAGCCAGGTTGTTACAGGCTCCTGCCACATGAATGGCTAGGAGATCCACCTCCAGGCAGAGCAAGAGACCACAAATGCAGAGAGCCTCCTTGCACAGGGGCAAGTAGTACATCCTGCCCTGATGATTCTGGTGTTGTCTGTCTGGACCTAGACCACTTCACCCCAAACAAGGGGAGCGAAGGTGGCCAGGGCTAGCCATACTGCTCAAAGTTCCAGCATGTTGATGTGGCATTGGGACTCTAGGGTACCAGAGACCGTGGGCTCTATGCTCCCCCAGATGGGCACCCCAACCCAGAGTGGTGTTGGTCATCAGGATGATCAGCTTGGGGTGGACAAACTGGATACCCTCCTGCAGATGAGCCAGGATGAGCCACCATACCACATCTTCTGGGTCATGGATACTGGCTGGTTCAGAGGACCGAAGCACCAAGACCACTGGCAGGCCAGCCCCTACTGCAGGGGGCGCATCTGCCAGCAGGCCCAGACCAAGTTGGTGCAGGCCACCATGAAACCCAGAAGGCCCAGAAGTCCTGGGCAGGGCGCCATTGCCCAACCTGAAATAATTGGACAAAGGAGGAAAGGACCTCGGCCAAGACCACCAGGAGCCGGACTCTGGCTCGGCAAGAGTAGAGCTCTGCCCTGATGAACTGAATCACCCACGATAGCATGAGTTCCAATTTGGCCTCATTGACGAGGCCGCCCAACAGAGTAACCTGGAGGGCCAGATCCCTGGACCGCTCCACCTCCAACCTGGAGGGGGCTGCTATCATCCAGTCATCCAGGTAAGGGTACACCCAGACCCCTTGGTGCTGCAGGAATGCAGTCACCACTGCCATGCATTTGGTGAAGACCCAGGGAGCCGAGAAAGGCCAAAAGGGCATGGCCTGGAACTCGTAAAGGGATCCCTGCACTCAAAAGTAGAGGAATCGCTGATTAGATGGATGGATTGGGACGTGAAAGAATGTGTCCTGAAAATCCAGAGAGCAAAACCACATGCTCAGTTCCAGGGATTGTATAATCTGAGCCAAAGTGACCATACTGAAGGTGCATGTCCTTAACTCGTTCAGGTCATGCAGGTCAAAAATGGGGTGCCAGGCCCGATCTGTTTTGGGACCAGGAAGTACCTGGACATGAACCCTGGGCAAGGAGGAAGATCCGCCACCTTGCTGACCACCCCCTTTCAGAGGGGCAGAGCTATGTCAGCTCACTGGGCAGACAGAGGCTGCGGAACTGGTAACCCCCTGTGGGCATGGGCTCTGAAGGGAAGGGTCTGCTCTAATTCCAGAGGCAGACCCCTGCTGACCACCTCCAATACCCAGTGGTCCTTGGTGATAGTGGACCAGGTGGAAAAGAAGTGGCTGAGCCGGCCCCCCACAGGGGACCCAGGGGAGGAATGATGAGATTGTGGGAGGCAACCCATCACTGGGCAGGCTTGGAGGAAGCACTGGCTGAGGGACCACCTTTACCTTCCCCTCCAGGCTTCCTGACTGAGGAAGTGACAGACTTTGCCTTGGGGTGCCAAGAATGAGCCTGCTGGCTCTGCTGTTGATGTTGCTGGGCTGGTCGTGCAGCAGGAGCATAGGGATGAAAGGACTTATGCTGTTGGTGGCAAACAGAGGTTCATCTTCTCAGAAGAAGCCAGAAGGTGAAGGAAGGAAACATTCAATTCAGTGCTTTAGAGTAACTGGTAATTGGTATTTTTTTTAAACTTAGATTGTAGGCTTGTAGTGACACTATACTCTGTTTTTACTTATAATTGTTTTTGGGCTGTTGAAAATTGAAAACAGTGGTGGTGTAATTCTAGTATATTATAGTAAGAGGTGTGAAGTAGGAGGGGCATAAGGGGGAAGAAGACCACCCTCAGCACGACAAGTGTTTTGACTCATTTATTTATTGGTTTCTTTTTCCTTAAAAAAATATATATCTGACGATCAGTTACAGGCTTTTTAGTACTGTAAATAAAGAGAACTAAGAGCTTCAGTAGCAGAGAAGTAGTGGAATTGCAGTATAATGTGGGGAGTGGTGCAATGCAGTGGCTGTGGGGCAGCCATATTCAGGCAGACCTTCTGGACACTGAGGTGCTGCCCTATCTGCATGCATCTCTCTGGACTGCGGGATGAGGTAGCCAGACTCAGAGCGGAAGTAAACTGGGTCAGGAGTACCATCACCCCTATCCAGGGACCACCCAGTCCAATGCAGCTGCCTCAAAGGATGCCGAGAACAAGGAGCACTTGGACGACAGTGGGCTCAGGGAGGGTTAGAGCAGTCAGGCAGAGGCACATCCCAGATCCTATTCCTCTCAAGAACTCATATGCCACACTGGCAAATGAGGACAACCAAATAGAGGTACCCAGGGAAGTGGAAGGAAAGGATGTGGAGGTTGGGCAAGGAGGTGACCTCAGTGGGGAAAGCAGTGGACCCCAGAGGAGGAGGAGGAAGCAAATCCTGGTGGGGAACTCCATCGTAAGAGGGATCCAGCTAGGAACACAGGAGGGGGAGGACAGGGAGGTGATGTGCCTACCAGGTGCCACGGCATGGAGGGATGGAAGGAAGATACTGGGGATCACTGGGAAGGCAAGGCGGAGGGTGAGCTGGATGTCATTATCCACCTAGGTACTAATGACTTGGCAAATGGGGAGCCAAAGGAAGTTCAGGAAGAGTTTAGGAAACTGGGAGGGGTCTCAAGCAAGTAGCTACTTCTGTCACTTTCTCAAGTACTACCTGTGAGGAAGCAAGAGCATGCACCAGGAACTTTAACTCATGGCTGAAGAACTGGTGCTATGAGGAAGGGTTTGGATTCATTGGTGACTGGGGACCCACCTGGAGGATGGAGGTTTGTTCAAGCACATGACCTGCATCCATCCTGGAGGGAATCAAGCACTCAATGATAAGTTTAAATGCTACATTGACAAGCATTTAAACTAGCAAAGGGGTGGCAGGCCAGCAAGGATGGTACCTACTTGCTCACCCCCACAGCTAGTAGTGGAACCAGTGAACCAGAGGAGTGGCTATCTCTGCAAAGCAGTGTGCAAAAGATGGAGATTAGCGTCCAAAGGTGGATAAGCAGAAAGGGCAAAATTCAGCAGAAGGGCAAACAGCAAGGAGAACCAGGGATAAATGACAACCAAGGAAGGGGCTGGAGTAGAACAGTGAAGCAGTCTAGGGAGGTCAAATCATGGAAAGCCATGTGTGCAAATGCCAGGAGCCTTAGCAACAAGATGGAAGATCTGGAGGCTGTCATGGTACAGTCAGACCTGGACATTGTGGCCATCACTGAAACCTGGTGTAATAACCATGACTGGGAGATGGCCATACCTGGCTACAACATATTCAGAAGAGAGCAGGCAGGAAGGGAGGAGGAGTGGCACTGTATGTGAAAAATGACTTAAGGGCCACACAGATCCAGGAGGAACAAAATGGGGGAGAGATACTGTGGGTTAAGCTGGAAAGGAAAATGAGGCAGCCATCCACGCACAGGTGTGGTCTATAGACCACCAGCCCAGGAGGAAGAAACAGATAGGGAGCTGATGCTAGCCATCCAAAGGATGGCAGACAAAGGTGAGGTAGTACTGGTTGGAGACTTCAATATACCAGATGTGGACTGGAGCATCCCAGCAGCAGCATCAACTATGAGCAGATTTATCCTGGACTCCCTTCCTCAAGCAACTGGTCATGGAACCAACTCGGCAGAAGGCAATACTGGACCTTGTGCTCACAAACCAGGACAGTGTGATGGGGGTAACAGTGGGGGAGCACCTGGGGAACAGTGACCACCAGTCATTGTGGTTTGAAATCACAGAAAGGGCAGAACCAAACCACACAAAAAACACGTATCCTGGATTTTAGGGGGGCAGACTTTGGGAAAATGGGGAGATACTTGAAAGAGGCATTAAGGGGAATGGGACAGGAATCAGGGGTTGAGGAACAGTGGGCAGTATTTAAAATGGGGATTACAACAGAATTATGTATTAAGCAGGTTAGCAAGAGGAAAAGGAAGAGAGACATATGGTTTTCCAAAGAGGTAGCAAGAAAGTGAAAGCCAAAAGATTGCATTCAGGCAATACAAAAAGACACAGGCAGAAGGGGATAGGGAGAAGTAACAGGAGAAACAAAGGAAGGCAGGAAGTCAGTAAGGGAAGCCAAAGCTCAGACAGAAGAACACATTGCAAAATCAGTGGGTAAAGGGACAAAACCTTTTACAGGTACATAAGTGAAAAAAGAAAGACAAAGGGAGGGATAGTGAGACTGAAGGGGGAGGATGGGAGCCGCGTGGAGGATGACAATAAAGCTGACATATTGAACAGGTATTTCTGCTCAGTCTTTACCAAGGAAGAGGGGGGGTAATGGGTCTGAAGGGAGTACAAGGGGTGAGAATGGTGCAGAAATGGACACAAGTCCCTTTACACGAGGAAGGGTCCTGAAGGAACTGGAAGTAATAAGAGCTGATAAAGCAATGGGGCACACCCCAAGGTCCTTAAAAACTAAGAGGTGGTGGCTGAACCTCTGGCTATCCTGTTCAGCCAATCACTGGAAACAGGAGGTACCCAAAGACTGGAGGACAGCAGATGTAGTCCCTTATACAAAGTGGGAACAAAGAGGAAGCAGGAACTACAGACCAGTCAGCCTCACCTCGGTAGTGGGAAAGATCATGGAAGCACTACTGAAGGAGAGATTGGTGGAACATCTGGTTGTCAATGGACTACAGGACCCAAGGCAGCATGGTTTCACCAGGGGGAGGTCATGTCAGACCAACCTCATTGAATTTTTTGACTGGGTGACTAGGGAGGTGGATCAGGGGAGGGCAGTGGACATGGCCTATCTGGACTTCAGCAAGGCCTTTGACACTGTGCCACATAGAATACTATTACACAAACTGGGGAATATGGGTGTGGGCAGGACAGTAGTGTGGTGGGTAGGTAACTGGCTGGGTGGCAGGACACAGAGGGTGGTGGTAAATGGCTGTCACTCCACAGAGGGAAGAGTAACCAGTGGGGTACCACAGGGATCAGTGCTGGGACTGGTCCTATTCAACATCTTCATCAGTGACATTGCACAGGATCTAGAAGGCAGAATTTCACTGTTCGCTGATGACACAAAGCTCTGTAGCAGAGTAGACACCAGAGGGTGTAGACAGAATGAGAAGGGACCTGCAGAAACTGAAGAATGGTCAAGGGTTTGGCAGTTGAAATTCAATGCAAAGAAGTGCAAGATAATGCATATGGGGCACAAAACCCTGGCACAATATATCAGTTGGGGGTGAGGATATAGCATGCACCAAGCAGGAAAGGGATCTTGGGGTTGTCATCTCTGATGACCTCAAGGTAGGAAACAGTGTGACAAGGCAGCAGGTAAGCAAATAGGATGCTGGGATGTATAGGCAGGGGCATCACCAGCAGGAAAAGGGAGGTCATAATTCTGCTATACAAGACACTAGTGAGGCCCCACCTGGAGTACAGTGTACAGTTCTGGAGACCATACCTACGTAAGGACAGACAAGGTAGAGAAGGTTCAGAGGAGGGCAACAAAGATGGTGCATGGGTTGCATCACAAGTCCTATGAAGACAGGTTGAAGGAACTGAACATGTACTCCTTGGAGGAGAGGAGGAGAGAGAGATGGAGAGAGACATACAAGTATCTTACAGGGAGGAACAGGGTGCAGGAAAACACTTAGCGAAAAAGATGTTTCAGGACTAGGGGCATGGGATGAAGTTGGAGGAGGCGATTCAGAGGAAACATGAGAAGAATTTCTTCACAGAACGGGTGGTGGACAAGTGGAACACCCTGCCAGAGGAAGTGGTGGGGGCTGAAACAATCACGGGATTTAAGAATGCATGGGATAGACAAAGGAATTCTAGAGGGCAGGGGTAAGGGGAAACAGACTTCTAGGAAAACAAACTGAACTTACAAGCTCAAACGGGCAGACTAGGTGGGCCATAGGCCCTTATCTGACGACACTGTCTATGTATCTATGTATCTTTATCCTTCTAGGCAGATGCAGAGTCCAAGGTGGTGTTGGACTTTGATCCGCTTGAGGTGACCCTCCACCCCGGGCCCGAACAGATCAGTGCCCAAAAAGTAGACATTGCTAGCTTGTGCTGTGTATCCACCGTGAAGGTAGAGATCCTCAGCCAAGCCCTGTTGCCCATGGCTACTGTGGCTGCTATTGATCAGGCACAGGAGTCACCAATGTCCAGAGCAGTCTGGAGCTGCTGCTTAGCCACCACCCTTCCCCGATCCTGAACCTGCTTGACCTTAGTCAGCGGAGAGATTAGGTAGCACCTCATCCAGGGAGCCCAAAAGGGCGTGTGAAAAGTGTGCTATCAGGACAGCCGAGCTAGCCTAACTAAGCATAAAAAAAAAAAAAAAAAACTTTCCACCTGGAATAGTCCAGCTTCTTAGACTCCTTGTCCGGGGGCTTGTCCACGTCCCTAGGATTTCCAGAATGCTGGAAAATATTATCGGTTACCAACCCCTCTGCTGAGGGGTGCACTGAAAAACCAGAGAGGGAGCTGGTAGGGATTGTGTACTTGCAGGCCATCCTGGCCAAAGGAACAGGACAGGAGGCAGGCTGCTGCCAAAGCTCCAGGGCCAGGCCCACAATGGCCTCAGCCACAGGGAAGGCTTCCAAAAAGTAGAATCCCCTCTATCCAGGATCTTGGTTAGAGGGCATTTGGCCTGTTTCTGCACGGGATCGAGCTTCATCCCAGTAGACTCAGAGTCGAAGGATACAGAGGAATGAGGATGGGCTCTTGTCCACCGAGAGACACCGAAGATTCTGGGTCAACCGGCTAGGAATACAGTGAAGACTCTTCAGACTCTGAAGAGTCTGCAAACTGCCATCGACTGCCTGAGCCCCTCTCCATATGCAGAGGATGATCAGGAGCTAGAGTGACTGACAACCTGTTGGGCACATCCAGAGCTGACAGAATCCTTGGTCGGTGCCCCAGTTTTTGGCTGAGGCGGCAGTGGTTCCACCACGATGGATGGAGCAGCCAGTCTTGGCTTAGCAACTGGTGCCGAAGCAGGATCCTGAACTGAGGAACTGGGGTGGGAGACTGCTTTGGCTGCTCTGGTGACAGCCATTTAACTGTCGGCAAAGGTGCCGAAACTGGCTTATTGCCAGTTAAAAGTTGCTGCCACATGAGATCCTCATAGCGCTGACAACTTGCGCCAGATCCTCTCAGCGGAGGAGGAAGAGGATGAGCAGTAACACTGCTTTCCATGACGACGGGACTGGGACTGCCTATGTCGGCGGGACCTGCCCAAAAACACAAGAGGACAGAGACGGATTGCTGGGGTAGCCGACAGTGGGTTGAAGGAGCAGGGGAAGCTGCAACCCTTCTGGTTCAGGGTCCTTAACCTGAGACATCAGCTCAGGAGGCAGAGGCAAGTCCTCGGAGGGCCCCAGAGGAACTGGTGACTTATCGGCCTCTTCAGTAGAGGACCTGTCAATGGGCTTGAGAAAAGACCACCTTGTCGACAGAAGTCTTTGCTGGTATGACAGGGGCTCTGTGAAGCCAGCGGCCCGGGCCACAACCTTGACTGAAGTTGAGACCATCCAGGGAGCAAGATCTCTCCTGCTCCCATGAACCTAGACACTGGGACTTACCTTTGTGGTCCTTTTTTGGACAGAGATGTGTGAGACCCAAAAAGACCCCGTCATTTGATAGAGAGGGACTGACAAAGCTCCCCAAAGGAAGCTGTACAAGAGCCCAAGGAGAGTGGGGATAAATGCAGACAGAGGAGGATAAAGCAGTGGCCTGGGCTGCCTCCTCAAGGGCCGTAAGCTGCTCCAGCTGCTCTGTAGCGCCCGCAGCTGTGGACATCACCCAACGGGCCTAATTTCACTTTGACCAGTGGGAATAGTTTTTCTGGTCACCCCAGATGCAATCGGGCAGCGTGGTCCTTGAGCACCAAAGGAGAAAAAGACTGACAGTCTGTAAGCCTGCGGGCTGTGATAGAGTCCTAGGCAGCAGACGCACATGGCTTGAGAATCGGTGAGAGACATCTGCCTGCAAGGGCACCGACGGAACCTGGGAACAGGTTTCAAGTCCATTGCAGCCATGAAGGAATAAGGACTGAAGTCTAGAAAACTTCAAAATTATTCAGAAAATCCGAAGGTTTAGGATCCAGGCCTAAAAATGCAGAGCACTAAGGAGGGAACCCGAGCTTCCAAGCGGTAAGGAAGATCTGGCGTCATGGGGTGGAGCCAAGGGTTTTACCACCCTGGTGGGTGGGAGAAGCCAGCTTGAAGACCTTCTGGCCCATCTTAAAGCAGCAAGGTACCTGCCAAGAAGTGTGGATTAAACATATCCATGTCCCTCGAACTGGTTCTACTGCTCCTGGGGATAGGAGGTTTAAAGCAGCAGTGCAATGAAAAAAGTTATTCCCAAAAACTAATTTTCTGCTATGGTTATAGAATATTGGCATAGCTATTGATTTGGGTTTTCTGGGTGCCTTCTATGCTGTATACTGCACCTCTACATTTTTGTCTGGACTCTTACCCTCCTCTGGTCCTCTGTATTTCTATGCAAAAGTGAGGCAGCCATCTTTTTTCTTGAGAAATAATTACTTTAAAACTTTCATAAAATCCTTATGTTAAAACTGAACATTTTACCACCAAAATAAACTGGAAGACATGGCATCAATTGGGAAGAAAAAGGTGGGGTCAAATTTTAACCCACTTTTGTTGCACTGCTGCTTTAATACTTCCCCTTCCAGTAACCGACCAAAGCTTAGGGCAAGGGTCTTCAGACCCTTCTCCCTCTCGCACTGAGCTTGAAGCAGAGTGTCAGGCCTTGGCCCACTACCTCCAATACCCACCTGTCTGGTGATGGATTGCCATTCCTGAAGGTAGTGGGCCAGCCTATCCCCTACCCAGATTGGGGAGGAGACTAGCAGACATCTCAGGGCGTCTGCTTGGGTTGGGATGCTGGCTGAGTGCTGGGGCTAGTATGGTTGCCACCTCTTCTGCCCCCACTGCTGGTACTGTGGGTAAGCTGGAGGCTGAAAGAATGGTCTATAGCCTCTGCCCCTAGGCTCTCTAGCTTGCCTTTGGAGGGGGGTAGGAGCCTCTGGCAGCAGCACTTTTATATATGCTACCTTGTACTCATCCATTTTCTTCATGCAAGCTTCTGCCTGTTCAAACAAAGACAGAGGCTCACATGTAAAGTCAATGGCCTTGGACTGGGCGTCTTGGGTCAAGTTAGTAGTCCTGAGCCAAGCTAACCTGAAAGGTACAGAAGCCATTTGCCTGGCTGCAGTGTTATTACTGTCCACAGCCATTCTAAAATTGGACTTCAGCAGCTTCTATGCCCCTTTTTGCAGCCTCCTCCTGGTCAGCTGCCATAGGAGCCAGGACAGATTGCAATTTCCACCACAGTATTCCACAGGGTTCTTTGTTGCCTGGCAGCATAGGCCATGTACGAAGCCTGTCTGGCCAGAGGATCCCAAGTACTGCTTTTTTTTTTTTTGCGCAATGGATCCATCTTTCTGGAATCCTTATCTGGAGGGTGGGATGCCAAGGGTATGCCTGCCTTGTCACAGGCTGCAGCCTGCACCACTCGCTCATGGCTGGAGTGTCCAGAAAGGAACTCTGCTCCACCCCAGCCACCCAGTACTTCTTTCCACCTTTCCATCGACTGGTAGTAAGTTGGGGTCTGCAGAACCTTGTTAACCTGCTTTTAGAGATTTGTGGATAGGCAGGGCAGTAAAGTTTAGACTGGCACATCCATCATCTCCATGTAATCCTATTCCTCATCAGCAGATTGAGTAGGCAGGTCCAGGAATTGGGCTACTTGCTTTATAAATGCAAAATGTGAGGTGTAATCCTCAATTCCCTTATCAGGAAGGTGAGTATCAGGGGAAATATCTGGTTCCCATAGTCCTCTTCATCCTCATCAGCATTTTCATCATACTCAGCAAAAATCTCCCTCAGGTTCCAGGGAACCAGGGAAGAGCCAGAGATACTCTAGCACAGCCACTTCTCAACTGGCAGCGGTGTACTTCGTTGGAGCTCCTGAAGTATCCGAATATCATTAGCCATTTCCTCAGTAGTCTCAACTGATGCTGCCTTAGTTTGCAGTTTGACTGCTGTGTTTTTCCCTTTTTCTCTCTTGCCTGCAGTTGCTGGGTTAGCAGCAGAGTCAGCAGGTAGTTTCTTGGATGAGGAACAGTCACCCTTGTCAGAAGGCTGGTTTTTTTTAGGCCAGTAGATTTGTCTAACCGGTTCAGCAGCTCTTAATCTCCTGCAGTCATTTAAGTCGCCTCAAGCGTTGACAGAGAAGTTTTGCAGATGTCAGTCCTTTGAGGTGTTCAAACCCCCAAAAACCCACACAAATTAGGATCTACTTTAGTGAACTGTTACCCATACTCAGTACAATGTTGGAAATGTGTGGGGCCAGTTAGTTTCTTGGTCTGACATTTAATCAGTAGGTTAAAACTGAAAGAACAGAGAATTAACCCAGTAAAAAAAGTCTAAATGTTCAAATTAGATTTAAACTGCCTTACCAGACCGGTAGACTATTACATTTAATTCAAAAGTTTTAAACAGTGAATAGCTGTTCCTTCCCAGTTGAAAGAACGGAGGAGGAACCCAAGAAACTTACCAGAATTCACTCTAGACTAAGTCTACTTGTGAACCAAAGGACAATGCTTCAAAGATCAAAATAAATGGACTTGGATATAAACAATTCTTCAAGAAGTGAAGCAGCTCTCTGGGGAAGTCTTACTGAGACAAGTGGAGTAAAGAATGACGGTTGCAAAAGTGCAACCAGGGACAGTGATTTGAAAACCAAGCTAGAGCCTAACATTCCACTATTGGCATAGGTTTTATCAACCATTTCATCTCCGGGGCAGTCCTACGGTGAGACCATACTGTATTGTCAGAATATAGCATGATTTCCTGGGGTTTGAAATAGAAAGACTAGGTGGGTCAAGCAGTCCTTACCTGCCATCAAAGTCTATGTTGCTATGTTCCCTAGTCATAATTCACAGAATTACTACCAACAGCTTAATCTGGTTCATGGTCAGTTGAACTTAGTCTATCCCCCTCTCCCAAGTTGTGTCTGAAAATAGGCAGACTAGTGCACTTACCCAGTCAAAAATGAAATAACTAAATGCTCAAAGCATGGGTCCTGGGATAGCAGAACCAAAGCCTGGTTCGATGACAGGACTGCGGAACAGGTGATTAAAGTTAAGGATTTGCAGCCTGAATTGCCTGCAAAAAGTGCAAGCCCTGTGCAAACGCTTCGGCATGAGGCATTACATGGTTAGACACTTGGGGCTCCTTAGGCTCATCAGCAGGAGGTTCAGTATGTTTATAGGTTTAGTTTTTGGATGGAGCTGGTTCAGCAGCTGTATCCCTTTTGTGTTTTAGAGGGATAACAGGGAGATCATGCCACTCTTGAAAGCCAACGGTTTCTTAAATCTGTTGCAATAGTTCTATTTTAGCCCAATATATTCCTTGACATTTTCTAGTCCATAAGGTTTGGCCACCTATGGACACCCCTTCCCCTTTCTCTACTAGGTTACAGTGTTAATTTTCCTTTTCCCCTCTCAGGTCCTCTTACAGGGATATTATTTTGACCTCCAAGCTGATGTAAAACAGGTGGTTAGTTTGTTTAAGTATGCAATAGCACTAGGTCATAAAATACCTGGATGTATATGCCTTGTGTATGAAACCTGTAAGTGTTGAATACCACAGCACTAGGCATTTGATAGTTAAAAAGTACTAGGTGACTATAAAAATTAAGTTACCAGGGTAGTCATCTCAGAAAACCCCTGTATAACTACATGTACATTACAGATTGAGAGGCCCTTTGGCACCATGCATTCCTGGTTTACACTGAACCACCAAGTGTCATGGTGATTTGCATATACATCCCACGTTTTGCATTATGGTGTAGGTGTGGTGCATTTCTTTGAAACTGGGCTTTGTCAATGCCCTTTGGGGTAAGCCTTGCTTCAGTGTTTCTGAATGAGTTTGTCTAGCTTGTTTAGGGGAGGTGTTCTCTCCCCATCACCCAAACACACAAGACCAACATAAGGATTTAAATTCACTAAAGAGTGAGTCAGCACCTACTGACCCACTGATTTAAGTGCAGAGGAAAGAAATGCATAGTCTGTTGCTGAAAACAGATGCATTTAATAAGGGATATGCCATGGCTTAAGGTCATTTCCTGTGTCTGAAAAAAAAAATCAGAGTGTGTTAAACCTGAAGTAGAGTCTGGTCCATTGGTTATCCCACAATCCCTCCACAAGAGGGTTCCCCTTTTTTGCGGTTGGTTCGATATCCACATTTCTCAGAGATTGGAGTACTAGGTTCAGACCCCTCCAGGGCTGAGACTGGGAATCCATCCTCTAATCCTTTCTACCCTTATTTTCAGATCTCACTATCTGCAGTAAAGTGTTTCACCCAAGCAAACGAGCACAATCTGCTTTCGCAAATAAAATACTTCTCTAAACAGTTCTTGAAATCAGTGGATCCAGTTTTCTTTAAGTTTCTGATATGGTCAGAAAAAAATGTAATAAGTTTGTTTGGTTCTAACCACAGAAAAATACTCAACCAGTGACAGTTCAAAGCAACCATGAAGTGGTAAACTGTTTTCAAACAGATAATCTGAACAGAACACAAGGAACTTAATTTAAGAAAAAAGAAAACAGGGTAAAAACACTGGTTCCCCACCAGTTTATAGGTACTGCAGAGGAACTGAACACAGAGGCAAAAAATCTAAACTAGCATTAAAATTAAGTAAATGAAAGCAGCAGCAAAAATAACTTTCATGGAAATCGATCAGAGTTTTCTTGAAGAAAGCTCTCCAGGACATCAAACTGAGCTGACAGAGAAATAAATCTAAGCATCTTAGAACACATCCATTGTTAAGGGCAACAGTTGGAATGGTGGCACAAGCCAATAGATGTTCCATCCTTTACATATGTTCATTCCCTGGGTTCAACACTGTGGGCTGACAGTGTTAATATTGAAGAATTCCTGGGGATAAAAATACTGAAGACATTGACAGAGCCCAAACTGCTTGAGCTGCTGGGTCATGAACAGGGTTTATGTGATTGCTACCCTCTGAAAATAGTCTAGGTACAAGTATACACATTCCTGCACAGTCCTTCCCTGCACTATAACATATCACTGCAAAGCATTTGGTAAAGACATGCAGAAATTATAGGACCTCTATATGAAAGTAGACATCCTTCATGTCCAAGGTGCAGAGAATTATTTTGCAATAGCAGGAGTCCATCCAGAAACTTCAGTGAACAGACTCCGGCCCCAAAGGTCTGACAGGGTGCAAAATTCCCTAGTTAACTTACAGAAAAATACCTGCTTACCACAGCAGAAAATCTTTGAGAATCTCCTCCCATCGAGCCACATCATGGACCCAATGTCAGCAGATAGTGTGAAAACAGCCAATGCGAAATCAGCCAGAAGTATCCACTCAATGGGCACAGACAGGATCAGGAAGCTGCTTTAAAAGAAATCAGTACAGCATGCCGAACACTTTGAATTCCTCGCATAAAAAAAGAGCCCACCATCCTGGGGCTAAAATCAAACACTATGATCAAGGTACCCACACAATATCCAGATGTCAAGCATGTGTAGAAAAATGTTCCCCACTAGCTGTGGGAGTCCAAAGTAAACCAAACGGTCAATAAGTGCAATAATGTATGCTCAGAAACAACCTTCAAACAGAATTTGTCTAAAGATGGTCCCTGCTTAGTCCATCTCTACAGATCCCAACTGGTCTCCAGTGAGTCTGCCACCTCCCTGCCCATTACCCAACATCACCCTCTGTCAATCACATGTATGCTTGAAACCCCCTGCTGTTTCGCCTCCACCACTTCCACTGGCAGTCTATATTCCAAGCATTGAAACACTTTCAGTGAAGCGCCTCACATCCCTAAACTCCACCACCCCCACACCCACCCACTTCATAACATGCCTTTGGATTCTGGTGTTCTTATTACTTTGAAAGCCTCACCTCCTGCACCCTGTTCACCCACCATGAAGTACTTAAGTCTCCATCAAGTTCCCTTGTTCGATTAGTCAGTCTCTTCTCACAGGATTTCTTGCACCATTTTAGTTTCCCTCTGGGCTGTCTGTACCCAGTCTGTCCTTTGAGGTGCAGCCTCCAGAACTGGATACAATACTCCAGGTGGGGTCTCACCAACTAGCAAGACTGACCACCTCCTTCATGCTGGAGATACCTCACCCTATGCATCCAAGTAGCCCATTGGCTCTACCCACAGCTCTGTCACACTGCCCTGTCACTTTCATCAGATAAGATAACCCTGTCCTTTTCCTGCTTCGTGACCAATAGTACTCCACCACCATATACTCAGTTGTTGGGTTACTACAAGCTGCAGGATTTTGCACATTTTGGCATTGAACCCCAACTGCCATGTTCTTGATCACTCCATGAGTTTCCCCAAAAACCCTATGGATCCTTACTACCTGTTCCCTATTGTTCACCCAATTACAGATTTTGATATCTGCAAAAAAGCATGCCTTCCAGTACATCTTCATATCATTTAAGAAAGAGGACCAAGCAGTACCAGTACTGAGCCCAGCACCACCACACTGGTCACTCCCATCATTATTGAACACCTTTAACTACCCCCCCAGCCATCCGCTAACCAGTTTAACAGAATTCACTGCTTAGATCCCCAGCCTGCTCAGTTTCTTAATCTCCTGAGCAGCAGTGTTGTAGGCCTTGCTAAAGTCCAAATAGGCCATGTTCACTGCTCTCCATTGATCTAGTTCTTTGGTCACCCAGTCAAACAAATCTGGTTCATCTGGCATGACCCCCACCCATCCACCTGTGAATCCATGCTGTCTTTGGTCTTCCGGCCCATTGAGTAAAAGATACTACCAATCTTTCCTCAGTGTTTCGATGAATTTCCCCACCAGAGGCATGGCTCAGCCTAGTTGCTCCTTTTCCCTGCTGCCACCATTATGTAGACCGTATTGCATTAAGTCTACTCTCCTCCTATCCTCCAGAACCACAACAGATTCCAGTGAAATGTTAATGTCAGTGAGGCAGTCAGCATCTCAGAGTTTTCAGTACCCTTTGGTTCATCCACTGTGGTCACAAAGCCTTGTCCACCGAGTTTCAAGTCTTTTCAGGACTGAAAATAGACTACCTCCCCTCCACCCTTGTTCGATCTGACCACTGGTGGTCTGCGCCCCAGACTGAGAAGCATCTTAAGGGCATCTCCTTTTCCTTGGTCCTCTTAGCACAGACTCCTCTCTAACCCCCTTTATCCTCACCATCTCCCTCATTTCTCTTCAATTTGCTACCCCTTTGGCCATCCTTTCCTCTGTCTGCACCTTTGCTCTCCTAACTGCCTTACCTGCTTCCCTCTTTTGCCTGGAACACCTCCCAGTCTTCCTCCCTCTGCATTTAATCATACCTCTGGAATGCCACTGATCATTTCCTTAGAGTACTGTAACTGTCTCATGTTTGCTTTTAATAACTTCATTCAGAGGCTGGTTGCCTTAATTATCTCCTCTTATTTATCCCCATGGTTTCTACAATGGCTCCCCACTCCCCATCCTTCAGTTTGAGGCATTCACCCATCTCTTTAAATTATGCCTACCTTTAAGTCCAGGACGCTTGTCCTGTTTGCCTCTGATCTCATACAGATGAGAAATCACTATTATGGTGCTCACTGGTACCTAGAAGACTACCCACTGTTTGCGATGCTGTCCCCATTTGTAAGCACCAGGTTCCACACCAACCAGTCCTTAGTGGAGTCACTGACTAGCTGCCAGAGAAGAAAAAAAGTTGCTCACCTTAGTAATCTTGTTTCTTCCCATGTATTCTTCCATATTCATAATTATGCAGTTAGCCTGCTCAGTAGAACTGCCCAGAGAATGGCACTATATGCAAATGATTGACTCATGTGCCAATGATTTAACTACAGCCCTCATCTGCTGCACATTCTGTCAACATCTGATTAAGAGAAACCTACAAGGCAACCTATTAAAATACTCGCACACTGCTTGATACAAACTACAGTCTACCTACACACTACAACTGATAATGCTATCAGACCTACTGCAAAAGACCAGAATCACCTGGGAAAGAAAGGTAAAATAAAAACCCACAGTAGTAAGGTAAGTGTGCCTTTGTTTGGGACTGTCAGATAAGATGACCATTCAGAGGCTCTGGTTCTGGAAGGAGAGGTAGGGAGAGTTATGAATAAGAAACAAACAAGATTACTAAGGAGTAATTTTTTCCTTCCAACCCCATGTATTATATTCATAACTCTGCAGACTTCAAAGCAGTACCTTTGGAGGTGGGCAGAGAGCCTATTTAGGAAAGGGGCTCTGCAGAACTCCTGTGCCAAACCTCTCATCACTCCTGGACTGCAAGTCCAAATTATAATGTTTAGTAAAAGTGTATACTGTTCTCCAGGTGGCTGCTTTACAGATTTCCACCAAAAAGGATCCCTCTAGAAGCTGCTATAGAAGCAGCTATGGCCCTAGTAGAATGGGCCAGTTTTCCATTTTTTGTGCAACAAAACTGAATGCATTGTACTATCCAGCAAGAGACTGATCTTAGATGCCCTCTCCCACATCCCCATAAGTGAGAAGTCATCACCTCTGATCCTTTGTGTGGGTCATATAGTAACTCAATGCCCTTTTTACATCCAGACTATGGAGTCTGTGCTCTCCTGAACTGGCATGTTCTGTGAAGAATACTGGCAGTGTCATGGACCGATTCAAGTGGAAATCAGAAACCACCTTAGGGAGAAACCTATTAGTTCGAAGTACTACTTTATCATTATGGAAAGATAATCCTTTTCCATGCATAATGCTTGCAATTCACTTATTCTCTTAGCAGAAGTGATTGCTACTGTGACAAATGGGAAGGAAAGAGTTAGTGGTTGGGATTCTGTAGGCACTTTTTTTTAGCAGTTTGAGAAAAAAAAAGGCTGAAATCCTCTGTCCAGCAGCATCCAGCTTGTGGAATTCCCAGCTGCTAGATAAGAGCTCGGTCATAAATATCAAGTGACATCTCCATATACACAGACCTGCAGACATGTACACAGGGCAGTTGGAATAGACTGGATCATTCAAATATAAACTTAAGGTGAAAAGGGAATATAATTGGTTACTGATAGGTGTTCACTCTGATTGGGATAATTAAATACATATATGTTAGTTGGTGCATTCAAAGGGAGAATAGGAATGACCTACTCTCCAGAGTATAACATTCTGAAAAACAGGAGCTCTTCTTGCTTTGGGGAAGCTGGAAGGGAAAACAAGTTTGGAGCCTACCTTGTAGCTATGTCCGTGGGAGCGGGCAGTTGGAACAGGGTCCAGTGTCTAGCAAGGGAAGGGAAGGGTAAGTTTAGCGAGAGCATATTTCAGTAATAGCCTTCTTTTGCCATCTGTTATTTGAAAACATTTGTTTACTTTTGCTGTATGAGTGTTCTCTTGTGTTATAAATATATATCCTGTAACTGCTCAGTGCACTTTGTTAAGTAAGCTATTTGCTCAGTTGTGACTGTGATGTCATTTTTCTAAGGTAATATTTGGTTTCTGCTGGCTGAGGTAAACTCTGTAGCATCCACCACCTGAGAGAGACAATACCAGACTAGCTTGTGCAATGGCATGTTTAATTATTCAAGTTTGTACACTTGAAAGGAGGTGCTGGAAGGAAAGTCCAGGTGGTGGCAGTGAATACCAGAGGACAGACCTCTCTAAAAGCTGTTTCAGCCCAGGAGGGAGATGTGGGTTGTCAGCTACCAAAGACTTTTCCATGCGATATACTGCAAGTGTGCAGAAGCCATTGGCTCAAAGAAAAAATTACTCACCTTAGTAATTGCTTTTCTTCTCATGGAGTCTTGCTATATTAGGACTTATTGCAGTTAGCCACTGCACTTGAACTGCCCTGGAGAGGAAAGAGTCAACTCCAGAGACTCTGGAGTTCTAAAGCGCGAGGGCGCTATACCAAAGCTCTATCTGGGCAGTTTCAAATGAAACTGTCAGATCTTTACGAAGCTAACACTAAGCAACAAGTCTGTATGGAAAGCTCTACACTAGCCAAATTGCTACCTACTAGTAGTAATAACAATATAAACAATAGGAACAATAATAATAAGAATGAATAATGGTATTAGTTTTCCCCCCTGACAAGCACTATTAGGACCCCCCCCTTCCCCCAAAGACTCAAGTCCAGGAAGGGGGCCAACAAATCACTCACAGAAAACCCTAGTTCCCTAACCCCAAATAAAAAAAAGAGTGTGAAGGGAAGAACTACAATGGCATGACAGTGCTTGCACTAATTTGCCACCCCCACCCCAGTAGAAGTTCTGAGATGGGCAGGTTGGGGGGGTGGTCCTAATATAGCAAGACTCCATGAGAAGAAAAGCAATTACTAAGGCGAGTAATTTTTTCTTCAAACACCATGAAGTCTTGCTATATTAGGACTTATTGCAGATTACACAGCAGTACCTCCATGGAGGAGGGTCAGAACCTACTTGGAAATAGGCTCTGAAGCACAGCTGTGCCAAAACGAGCATCTCTCCTGGACAGAAATCCAGGGAATAATACTTGGTAAAAGTGTGAACTGTCTTCCAAGTAACAGCTCAGATTTCCAGAATGGGAATATCTAGCAGCCGCTAGAGATGCAGCTGTACACCTGGTGGAGTGAGCCCTCAGTCCTGAGGGGGGCTCTCCTACCTAGTCTTTGATAACAAAAATGGATACAAGAGACAATCCACCTTGCAATTGTCCTCTTAGTGGCAGGTTCCCTTTGCCAACCTCGCCCTAGGTAAGGAAGAGTTGGAGGGATTCGAACCTGTGACCCTTGGTGTGTTAAATACTAGCATAAGGCTCTTTTGACATCCAAGCTGTGCAGTCTCCTCTCACCTGAGGAAGAATGCTCAGTGAAAAATCCTGGGAGAGAGATGGGTTGGTTCAGGTGGAAACCTGAAACCACTTAGGGACAAACCCTGTGTTAGTCCTAGGGACTGTCTTATCCCTGTGGGGAGAGAAAAATCTTCCACTGCCAGGGCCTGTAGTTCACTTATGCGTCTGGCAGAAGTGAAACCAGAAAAAAACATTTTCCAAGTGAGAAGCTTGAGCTCTGCTGGGGACAGAGGTCCAGAAGGGTTGCATTAACTGAGCAATGCAAACATTCAGGCTCCATGCAGGAGCTGGTTCCCAAAAAGGAGGTTGGTGTGCAACAACCCCTAAAAACTGGAAAACACAGGTTGAGAAGAAAAGGAAGCAGGCTTCCCTGCTTGCAGAAAAACAGAGACAGCTGCCAGAGGAACCCTTAAGGTAGCTGGCCCAAGACCTAAGGAATTTAAAATGGACCAAAAGTCCGAAAAATGGGCAGATAAGCAGACTGTGGTATAATCTGCTTCTCAGCGACCAGACTGAAAACCTGTTCCGCTTAGAATTGTAAGTGGCCCCAGTGAAAAAGCTTCCTTGAAGCCTTTAAAATATTCGCGACACCTTGAAAAGGTGTAAATCGCAAATTCTAACTCCTCAAGAGCTGCCTTGAGAAGGAGGAATTTGAGGTTGGATACCACACTCTCCCTTGTGCAAAGCCAGTAAGTTGTGGACTCTGGGCAAGCTCAGGGTAGGGTGGACTGTCAAGGACAGAGACAATGGGTACCAGGGCTGTCTGGCCCAGTTTGGAACAATCAGAATCGCTTTGCAGGGCTGAGATCTGATTTTTACTAGTACCCTGAAAGAAAGGGAAAGGAGGAAAGGTGTACAGAAACTTCCCTTTCCAATCCAAGTGAAAAGCATCCAGGGGCTGATCCCAGCACTGGAGGCCTCAACAAAACAGAGAAAGTTAGTGGTTATCTGGGGCTGCGAAAAGATCTATCTGAAAATGAGCCCCATCTGGCAAGGACTGAACCCAGCACCTGAGGATTCAGAGCCCAACGTGATGGCCCTGAGAATCCTGTTGAGGGCATCTGCCAGGGCATTGTCCTTCCTGGGAGGTGAACTGCTATCAGGGAGGTGTTCAGGGAGTAAGCCAGAGACCACCAGTTCATTGCTTGGTGCACAAGGCTGATGACCGAGTACCCCCTGCCTGTTGATGTACCACATTATTGTGGTGTTGTCTGTCCTGACTTGAACTACCTTGTTCTGGACAGAAGCTGAAAACTCCTAAGAGCTAGAAGACAGCTCTGAGTTCCAAAAATTGATGTGGAGCAGAGATTCCTAGGGAGACCACACTTCGTGGACAGGTCGCTAGCTAGCCTCACCCTAACACAGAAGCATCCGTGGTGAGGGAATGAGGACCACCTAGTTTTAGATTGCTTTGATCCTGCCACCAGTGTAAGGCCAGGATCAGGATTGGTCACTAGAACCAATTTGGAAAGGAATCCTCCTTTGGGACCAATAGGCCCTCAGATGGAACTAAATGTCCCTCATCTGGAATTTTGCTCCTGCACTACAGCTGTGGAAGCAGCCATGTGCCCTAGTAGTTGTAGCAAATGCTATGCTGGTCAAGAGACCTTAGAGTAATGGAAGATGCCAGGGCAAAGAGACTGCCTACCCTTTCAGAGGGGAGAATGCCCTGGCTAACTTTGTGTTCAACTCTGCCCCTATGAAAGTTAGTACCTGAACTGGTTCGAACTGACTTTGTAAATTCAGCAGGAATCCCAGAAAAGGTGAGAAGCTGCTGGGTGACTTGCAAGTGGGATTTTACTTGATCTGAGACTGACCCACTAAGAGCCAGTCATCCAGGAAAGGAAACAAAGCAATCCTTGCCTTCTTAAAAGAGCCACTACCACAGCTAGAATTTCAATACCCTTACGCAGAGAGGTAGGTCAAGGGCATTGCCCTGAACTGGTAGTGGCCTGAGGTAACCCGAGGTACTTTTGGTGAGAAGGCCTGATCAAAACATGAAAAATAGGCATCCTTGAGGTCCAGGAAAGCTAGCCAGTCCCCTGGCCTCAGCCAGAGTTAACATTTTTAACTTTGTTTTCAAAAGATGCTTGTTCAGGTACCTTAAATCTGAGATGGGCCGCCAATCTCCTGCCTTCTATAGGGTAAGAAAGTATCATGAGTACAGCCCCTTGCCCCAGTGGCAAGGAGGGACTCTTCTACTGCTTTGCAGTTCAGAGGAGAAGAAACCTCTGCTCCCAAAGCAAGGGATTCCGAAGGATTTGCAGGTGGACCTGTCTGGCTCTCATCTTTGGAAACTGTTTGAAGCCGAGAACCAGACCTATTACTTCCAGAACCACTTGTCCGAGTTAGGGACACCCAATTCTGGCTGAAATAAAAACCAACCTGCCCACTGGTATAGGAGAATCGGCCCTGGGCACCCCATCAGGGTGCCTGCTTGGCAATAGTCTTAGGCTAAGGGAGGGCCGGTTTACTTGTGCCCCGTCTATCTCTGCCTCTGAAGAGACCCTCTGGCGAAAGCAGAGGAGGCCTGAGCTCTACCTGGGCACTTTTGTAGGTAATCATCCCTGTTTTCATATAGCTTTCTGTTTGTTCCTCAAACAGAGAATTACCCACAACAAGAAACAAATCCATAGACTTTGACAGAGTATCTTGGGACAGATTAGTGCATCTGAGCCATGCCAACCCACGGAAAGCTACAGAAGTGGTCATGACCCTAGAGAAACAAGATTAACACCAACAGCAGTATGAACTTGAACTTAGAGGCTTCAGTGCCATTAGCAGCCACCTGTTCCAACCCGCTAGCCAGCTGGCAATGGGCCTGCTTGGCTAACTGCAATACTAAGTCCCACCCTAGATTTCCCAAATCTAGCCACAAGCCATACAACTTGCCTGTCAGAGTCCCACAGAAGCTGCCATATACTGTTTTTCTTGTCATGGCATCAATCCTCCTGGAATCTATTCAGGAGGATGTGAGGCCAGGAACTAGCCTGACACAGGCTGCAGCTTGTACCACACCTACATGACTACACTGCTCGGTGAGGAAGTCTAACAGAGCCTGACGAAATACACCTTCTGTCCATTTTTTTTTATCTTACAGGAGGGACAGAAAGAGGAATCTTATAAAATCTTTGTTGTTTACTTCCTAAATGACTTATGCAAAGGAAAGAACCTCCTAGCCCATCATTCCTACATAATCAGGCTCCCCTTTACTCGTCCATAGCCTCCTCTAAAGGAAGCTGGGGGGATTCTGCAAGCTTTTTGTAAAACAAACTGAGAAAAGGACTCACAGAAAAGGAGGAGATTCTAAAAGTCTGTCTGGAGAAAATGTCTGCTTAAGTGGGCATGTCCAGACCCTACCAGCCACACATGTATTGATCAAATTTCCTCCTCCCACTCCTGTGGTTCATAACAATTCCTCATCATAAACCTGAACCACTGGAACTGAACGAGCCACCTTTTACCAACTGTAGATGGTTAGACAGGACCTAGAAACAGTGACTGGACAATCTGTATGGCTTAACTACTTCTGCAGCAGTTGGAGAGACAATCTTGGACTCCAAACCTACTGATTTCTCTGTCACTCTTTTTTTTTTTTTTTTTTTTTTTTAAACTGGTTCCTCTGAACCATCCTTTTGCCCGAGGAAGTCTAGCCCTGGTCAGAGGGCACTCCCTCTGGTCCAATGGGTACTGGACTGGGCTGGCCATCCGGGTCAGCGGACTTTTGGCCAATAGTTCCCTGAGCCGGCCCTCTCTCTTTTCAGGGTGGCTGCAGGGAAATTTTCAACACCTGGCAGTCTGACAGGAGGTGGTCAGCCCCCAGACAACAAACACAAGTGGTGTGTGGGTCAGCCTTGGCAAAGGCTTCCCCACAGCATCACAGTGTTGAAACCCAGTGGGCCCGGTTTTTCTTTTGGTTCTCAGACATAATGCCAGCCTAACCAAAAACTTGCCCTTTTATGGCCGTGCAGGCAAGACACCCTTTATCGTTCCTAACTGCTTTCAATGGTATTTGAAAAAATACTATTTTAAAATCAAGGTTTTTAGAACCAATAAGAACTGGTACCGCACTCTAAAAGCCCAAAACTTTAAAATGTTAAAATAAGCAAACCGATCGGTTCAAAACCGAACCTATAACTAAATTTCCACACAGACTTTACATTTTGTACTTACGGTTTACCAGATAGAGCTTTAACGAAATGCGGTAAAATAATTACTTTTTGCTGGTTCAAATGAACGAAAATACTCGCTTGACCGAGAAATGAACCCGAGCTGAAGGAGCTGATCTCCGGAGGCGACTGTTCAGTGAGCGGAGTAAAGAATCTGACAGTTTCATTTGAAACTGCCCAGATAGAGCTTTGGTATAGCGCCCTCGCGCTTTAGAACTCCAGATTCTCTGGAGTTAACTCTTTCCTCTCCGGGGCATTTCAAGTGCAGTGGCTAACTGCAATAAGTCCTAATATAGCAAGACTTCATGGTGTTTGAATGGAGGTTTCATGAGCTGAGCAATGCAAATGTTCAGATCCCATACTGGAACTGGTTCCTAAGTAGAAGGGTACATGTGACAGCCCTTTAAATAACTTTGAAAATGGGATTAGAAGCAAGGGAAAGTTTTCCCTGCAGAAATAAGCTGAAATTGATGCCCAATGCACCTTCAGATACATGTTTTAAACCCTGTGAGTGCAAACCAGCAAGATATTCTAGCAGCACTGGGATTTCTGCCAGGGAGGGAGAAATGTTTGGCATCACACCAGACAGAAAATCTTTTCCATTTAGCATTATAGGTTCTTAGATTGTTTACTGTATCCTTTAGGATATCCAGAACAGCTTGTGAAAGTTGTAAGTGTGCAAATTCTAAATCTTCAAGAGACAGGCCTTGAGCCTGAGAGACCAGAGGTTTAGATACAGGATCTTCTTGGTGGCAAGTCAAAAGATTGTGCCTCCTGGGTAGGAGGATTGGAGTAGAAATGGACATTGACAGCAGAAGGGGGTACCATGGCTGTCTGGTCCAGCCTGGTGCTATCAGTATCATGGACGCAGGCTGTGCCCCAAGTTTGAGCAGCACCCTGAAGAGGGAGAAGGAGGAAAGGCATACAGATGCTTTCCTGACCAGTCCAGGGCCAGGGCATCCAGGTGAATTGCCCCCGACTGGTGGCCTGCAACAGAATAGGGGCAACGTGCAATTCGAGAGGCAAAGAGATCTACTTCTGGAGTGCCCCACTGTCTGAACAGACAGTTACTGGACTGTGTCCAGATACCATTCTTGATTTGCCTTGTTGATCCTGCTTAAGGCATCTGCCAGGCATTGTTCTTGCCTGGTACATTAATGGCTTGCAGGGAAGCTTTTTAGAGTAAGCCAGTTCCCAGATTTTCATGGCCTCTGCTCAGAGGATCAGACCTTGTTCCCCCTGCTTGTTTATGTAACACTTTAGTTGTCTGTTCTGACCTGCACCACCTTGACCTGTATTAACTAGGAAAAACTTTGTAGAGCCAGAAACACTGCTCGGAGCTCTAGCAGATTTATATGGAGGAGAGATTCCACACTTGACCAAGTGCCATGGGTAGTGTGTTCTCCTATGAGCACCCCATCCCAGAGAAGCATCTGTTGCAAGAATGACAGATTTTCCCTCCGAAAGGGGACCACTGCAGGGACTGGACCACAGTCCACCACTGCATGGACTGGACCACAGTCTGTTACAGGAATCGGTTTTGACATATGGTCTTTTCTTTGGCACCGGTGTGTCTGTAGATGCAACAGTCTCATTCGAAGTCTAGCTCCCAAGACCACTCCTGCTGCTGCAGCCATGTGTCCCAGTATTTGCAACAATCTTCTTGCAGGACATGGCCTTCCCAACTTGAATGAGGCAATCAGTTACAGTATAGACTGAACACTGTCCTCTGAAAGTCATGCTCTTTTAAAGTATTCAGTTCTGCTCCAATGAAATGCAGGACTTGAACCTGGTACGAGAATGGACTTTCCTGGTTTAGCAGGAAGCCCAGAGACTAACTTTTTATTTCCAGGTGTGCTTGTACCTGCTGAAAGGACTTTCCCATTATTAGCCAGTCGTCAAGATAGGGAAGAAAAACAATTGCTAGCTTTCGTAGGAATGCTACTACCACTGCCAGGCATTTTGTGAATACCCTTTGTGCCAAGGTTAGACTGAAGGGCAGGGCTAAGAACTGAAAATGACCTTAAAGGAGTCTGAAAGATGATTTTTTATGAGACTCCCTTATAGGGATGTTGAAATAGGCATCTTTTAAGTCTAGAAATGCCAGCCAGTCTCCCTGCTTGACAGGTAAAATTAAAGGTAGGGTCACCATCCTGAACTTTGGCTTTGCCAGGTATTTGTTCAGATGCCTTAGGCCCAGAATAGGCAGCCACTCCCCATCTCTTTTTGGGAAGAAAATTTCAAGTGTAAAACCCTATGCCCCTCTGAAGGGTTGGCACCTGCTCCACTGCTTTTATGCAGAGCAGGGTTTGAACCTCCTTTGCCCAGAGCTGTTAGAGAAGGGAGGCTGGTTTGAATAGCCTCAGCTTCCGGGGGAAGAGAGAGAGAGAAGAGAAAGGCTTGAAACTCAGTCCCTGGCTCACTAATTCCAATACCCACTTGTCCATGGTTATGGCCTGCCAGGCCTAAAAAGAAGTCAGCCAGTCTGCCCCCTACTGGTATTAGGGAGGCGGCCTTGACAAAGTAGTCAGGAATTTTGTTTTGGTGGGGCCAGAGCCCGGGCATATTGGAAACCCCTCCTGGAGTCCTTCCTGCCTCTAGCCCTATAATACCTAGTCTGCTGTGGGTATGGTTGCAGATGTGAAACAGCTTGAGGCTGCTAGAAGTGCCTACCATAGGACCTTACCTCCCCTTCCATAAGGCCTACAAGTAGAAGGCCAGTCTTTGGATGAATCACTCTTATAGGTAGTTTTGAATTAATCTACCTTTTTCCATATATTCGGTCTGTTTGCCCAAGAGGGAATGCTCTTGAGCAGGAAAGTCCATGGCCTTAACCTGAGTGTCCTGTGTTGGATTTGTAGCCCTTAGCCAAGCAAATCTCTGGGCTACAGTAAGAGCCATAATCCTATCTGTGTCATCATTGGCATCTGCTGCCATCTGGAACTGGTATTTGGATGCTTCCAGTCCAATCTAGCCGTTTGCTAGGTCAGAGATAGGAGGGGGAACCTTCTGACATGGCCAAAACAGACTGCCACGTGTCCTGATACTGTGCAGCGTAGGCCTGGCAATTAAGCTCATCTGACCCCTAGAGAGGCAGCTAAATACCCTTTCAACATGCTGTCCATTTTCCTTGACTTTCTCAGGTGGGTGGGAGAATAAAGGAACCCTCACCTTCTCACAGGCTGCCTGCTGGACTATACCCTGATCAGGGTGAGAATAGAGGAATTCAGCCCCTTTCCTGTCCAGTTGGTACTTGTCAGCCTTCTTATCCAGAAGTGACAGGTTTCTGCAGGACTGAATAAATCCTTAAAGAATTTGATAGGCAGAAAAATCTTAGTGGGTGCTAACCCCATCAATTCCATATATTCCGCGTCCTCGTCTACGACCTCAGTGGTAGCCAGGTCAAGGGCATCTACTATTTTCCTCACAAAGGAAAAATTGAGGAAAAATACTCAGGCCTAGGAGAGCCAAAGTCCTGCTCAGGTGACATTTCCAGTTCAATAGGCTCACCATCTTCTAGTATGTCATACTCCCCAGTATCTATTTCCTGAGACTGGGGATCTGAGGAGGGAGTAATCTCGAACCCTTGGAGGGGTTGGAGAAGGTATAAAGCCCTGAACTGCCTCTGACTAATAGGCCTGGCAATTTCTTCAGCAGTAGGCAGACTGAGTCACAGAAGAATCCCCTGTAGATTTTGCCTGGGGCTCGACATGCTTGGTCTTTAACTTTTGAGGGGACCGGAAAGCCAGCTGGCCCACTCAATCTTTTTAAAAAGGTTGATTCACCCTTATGAGGGGTGCCAATAGAAACTGGTTTCACATGCCGATTTTGAAGGTGTTGGCTGGTTAGAGCCTGAAGCACCTATTAACTTTATTCAACCTCCATTCTTTTCCACAGTTTTCTGTGGAAAGGATTTGCAAATTTCAGTCAGAATTCAAATGTTAGTTTCCGAGGCAGAACACAGCTGTTATGCTGTCTGCTTTGGTGAACACTTCCCCACACTTGAGTTTTTAAACCCTGGGGAACCAGTCTCAGGTTTTTCCGAATTCTCCATTTTTAGGAGAAAAACCTCAACAGCAAGAGATTTTTTTTGCGGTTGGTTCAGGAACAGATAGGCCCCAAAAGAACAGATGAAATTTGTAAATTCGGAACCAGGTCAGTGGTTCTCGGAATGGATGCAACTGTTCGCAGTAACCAGGTTAGCAGTTAGGAAAGAAACTGGGTTAGTTTCAACAAGACAAATAACTTACATTTTTTAAATGAAAATACAGAAAATAAAGTGGAAAGTCAACTAATACAAAACTACTGTTACTCAACGGTTATACCAAACCATGAGGAACAGAGAAATAAACACTAAACTAAAAAAACTACATGTTAGAATTAAATAAAGGCAGCAGAAAGAAAATTATGTATAGAGAATTACACTTCACAATAAGCCAACGACTAGAGCAATAGTTCTTAGACTGTCACAGTGAGCCTCCCCAAATCCATGGAAAAGATTTTGAGCCTCCCACAAAAACTGAAACAATCTTGGATCTCCCCAAAGAAAAATAACATACTGTACTTTGAGCAGTACACCCTAAATAAATTGAGACCCCTTTGAGTACTTGGCTCACATTCGGTTCTTTGTCTTACACTAACATGGAACCTTTGAAAAAGAGCTCCTGTGCTCAAAGGTGTTATCTGAATAACAAATAAAATAAACAAATATTATCATTCAACTTATTGTAAACCCCCAAAAAAAAAAAACAGGCCAGCCTGCTTGCTCCACTATTTTCATTCTTGGACCATTGTTACCTCTTGTTGCAGTACCTTCATGGGTCAGACTACTGTCTGTTTCCTCTCTATATGAAATAACCTTCCTACTTTGCCTCTCCCCCTCTGTCCTTGCTCCTAAGCAACTTCTCTGGGATTACTTTGCTCCTTCCTGCTATTGCTCTTAGCACTTCTATGCTTAACCCTTGTATTTGGGCTGTTCTACCATCAGTCTACAAATTGATAGATTACCACCACTCGTTAGTTTATTGTTCATATTTGTTTGCACTATTGTTCATTGTGTATTTCTTGATTGTTTTGCAGTTATCTTTTGAAATGTATTCACTACCAGCCCTTCCCCAGGTACACCTAAAATGAGCCTTGGCTCATTTACCTTCCTTTGTCACCTATTAGTAAATAAATATATAAAATTCACCTATTGTACTATTATTATTCTCTTTCAGTTTGCTTCATCTCTTCACACAAAATATATAAAACTCAATATTTAAATACAGTACTTTTTCAGACTTGCTTGAGCCTCCCCTGGAACAGGCTGGGGCCTCCCCAGGGAGGCTGGCCTCACCATTTGAGAACCCCTGGACTAGAGGCATCTCCTGGGTGTCTAGACTTGAGGCGGAGTAAGAAATCTGAGACGTTTATAGAATGTCAGCAGTTTGAATAAATGTCACTTGCCAATGGATTCCATCATTAGCATAGTTCCATTCTCTGGGCAGTTCTACTGGGCAGGCTAACTACAAAGAGTTATGAATGAGAAAAATACATGGGGTTAGAAAAAAAAATTACTCACCTTAGTAATTGCGTTTCTTCTAATGGAGTCTTGCTGTATTCTGACATATGCAGTTGTCCCCAGCACTTGAACTGCTCTGGAGAGGAAAGTTAACTATGCAGGAAGCATAGAACTGAGCTCAAGCTTGGTTTCAAACCTCTGTCTGCAGCACTTCAAAGTAACCGTCAGATTCTTATGAGCCATTACTAACTATACTTCTAAAATGGAAATTGTAAAGGAACATAAGCCAACAGGCAACAATTTGGGTTCCCAAAATACTGAAGTCGAGAACCAATATAAATAACCAGGTAATGAACATAACTATAAAGACCACCACAATAACCCACTCCTCCATTCTAGGAAGGAGGGGGCCACGTACACCTGAGGTGCAACACTACTTGCCAGCCCACTTTCCAAAAACTGGTTCTGAGAGGGGAGGGATGGAGGTCAGAATACAGCGACTCCATTAGAAGAAACTATTACGAAGGAGAGTAATTTTTTCCTTCGATCATGAAGTCTTGCTGTATTCAGACATATGCAGACTACCAAGCAGTACCACCACGGAGGGGGTACCAAACCTATTTTGGGAATAAGTTCTGCAGTACTGCTGTTACAGAGCATCACTCTTAACATGGATATCCAGAGAGTAATGCTTGGTGAAAGAATGGAAAGTTTTCTAGGTGGCTGCTTTGCATCTCTATAGTAAAGGTATATCCCTGGCAGCAGCCAGGGAAACAGCTGTAGCCCTAGTAGAATGAGCCCTCAGGCCCGAGAGGGAATTTTGCCTAGCTTGTCATAGCAGAACTGTATACAAGAGAATCCACCTGGCAATAGTTTTATTAGGCTTACCTTTCCCCACTTCACCATAAGTGAGAAACAATTGGAGACATTCATTCCTATGTGCTTTAGTATGCTCAATGTAATAGCAAAGTGCCCTTTTAACATCCAAACTATAATATTTCTCCTGAAGAATCAGTGAAAGACAGAGACATCAACTGGTTCAGATGAATATCTGAGAACACTTTGGTTAAGACCCTCCTATTGGTTCTAAGGACCACCTTATCTCTATGGAACGAGAAATCTGGCTCCACTCTCAGGGCTTGTAATTCACCAATACACCTGGCAGAAGTGATAGCTACCAGGAACAGTTTTCCAAGTCATACTTTAGTTCAACTGAAGCCAGAGGCTCGAAAGCAGGTTACATGAGCTGAGCAATGCAAACAATATCCCAAGCAGGGGTAGGGTCCCTAAAGGTAGGGTTGGTATGAACCAAACCTTTAAAGAACTTAGGGTGAAATGCCAGAAAAAGGAACCTTCCCTGCTGACAGGAATGCAGCTACAGCTGCTAAATGAACTTTTAAAGTGGCTGGCTTGAGGCCTAGGCCATTAAGATGAACCATGTAATCCAGAACTGTAGCCAGATCAGCAGTATCTGGTAAAACATTATTGGAACACCAATACTTAATCTCTTCCATTTAGAATTGTAAGTTTCTGGTGGCAGGTTCGAGAGGCTTTGAGAATATCCAACACCCCCTGTGACAGGTGCAAACCTGCCTACTCCAATTCTTCAAGAGCCAAGCCTTGAGGTTGAGAGACTAAAGGTTAGGGTACCAGATTCTTCCAAGAGGTGGTTAGCAGATTGTGCCTCTGTGAGAGATTGGGAAGATGGACTGCTAGGGACAGTATACCAAGGCTATCTGGCCCAGTCGGGGGTAATCAGGATCACCCTGCATGGTTGTGACCCGATCTTGACCAGGACCTTAAAACAGAGGAAGGGCATAAAGGAATCCCCCCCAATCCAGAATCAAAGCATCCAGGGGAACTGTGCCCAGGACTGGAGGCCTGCAACAGAACAGAGAAAGTAGATTGTTTGGGGCTGCAAAGAGATCCATCTCTGGTGCCCCACCTGGAGAAGACTTTCAGTATGAAGGGGTCCAGGGCCCATTCGTGGTGACCCCACCACCACCAAGAGATTCTGCTCAGGGCATCTGCTAGCACAATGTCCTTCCCTAGTAGATTGACTGCTACTAGGGATGCTTGCAGGGCATAAGCCAGAGACCACAACTTCATGGTTTCCGTGCACAAGGCCATAGACAGTGCATCCCTGCTTGTTGATTTACCACATGGCGGTGGTGTTGTCTGTCCTGACCCGAATCACTATTCCTCACCAAGTCCAAGAAAGCTTGGAGGGCCAGTAACACTGCCCAGAGTTCCAGAAGATGGATAAGTAGAGACTCCTGAGGAGACCAGACACCTTGTGCTGTAAGGGCTCCCAGATGGGCTCCCCAGCCCAGGAGAGGGGCATGTGTGGTTAGTACCAATGACTGATTGAAGAATAGGACTCCTCGTCAGAGATTGTCCTGATCCAACCACCATTGGAGAGCTTGGATCAGAGTCACTGGAATCAATTTGGTTAAAGGATCTTTTTTTGTGGGACCAGAAAGACCTCAGGTGGAACTGAATGTCCCTCATTTGAATCTGGCTCCCTGTACCACCACAGTGGAAGCTGCCATGTGCCCCAGGAGCCGAAGAAAATGTCTTGCTGGTAGAGATACCAGAAGGCAGACAGAAGCAGCAAGATCTGTAAGGGCCTTCACCCTTGCCAAGGGGAGAAAACCCTTTGCCTGCACATTATCCAACTCTACCCTTATGAAGGTGTGGAGACACTGGTTTGAGAACAGACAGATTAAGAAAGCCAAGAGAAACAAGCAGTTTAGTAACTTGTAGGCCTGACTTGACTTGGTCTGGAGACTGCCCCACTATGAGCCAGTCAGTCATCCAGGTATGGGAATATGGAGATCTTGTCTCCTGAGGAAGGCCACTGCTAGACACTTTGGCCTAAAATCAGCTCCAAGGGTGTTCACAAAGGGCATTGATCTGAACTGATAATTGCCTGAAGGCAATTCAAATCCAAGGTACTTCCTGTGGGTGCACCTGATTGGGATGTGAAAGTAGGCATCCTTAAGGTCCAAGGAAGCTAGCCAATCCCCCGACCTTGGAGAGGGAAGAATTACTCCCAAAGTCACTATTTTGGACTTTTGGTTTTAAGATGTGCTCGTTTAGATATCTTAAGTCTAGGATGGGCCGCCACTCCCCTGTCATTTTTGGGGTAAGTAATTATCTGGAATACAGACCTTTGCCCCTGTGCTGAGTAGGAACTCTACAGCCCTGAGAGTTAGAGAGGAAACCTCTGCTTCTAAAGCAGTGGTCTCTGAAAGGTTTGCAGGTGGAAAGAATTTGGCCCTCAATTTTGGGAACTTTGCAAAACTGAGGGCCAATCCCTGACT
Source organism: Neoceratodus forsteri (assembly GCA_016271365.2). Classification (NCBI taxonomy): domain Eukaryota; kingdom Metazoa; phylum Chordata; order Ceratodontiformes; family Ceratodontidae; genus Neoceratodus; species Neoceratodus forsteri. The sequence goes on from CM057458.1 coordinate 341,551,721, forward strand.
TACTACCTCCAGGACCCACCCATCTGAGGCAACAGACTTCCAGGCCTGGAAGCAGTAAGCCAGCCTGCCTCCTACTGGGGTTGAGGAGTTGACCCGGGCTGACAGTGTGCTTGGCAGGAGCCTTGGACTGAGAGGAGGATGTAGCCCTGCTCATCCCCCTCCTACCTCTCCCTCTGAAGAACCCCCTTTGTGGAAAGGAAGAGGAGGTCTGCACTTGATAGAAAGTGCAGTGAAAAGGCCTGCCCCTGCACTGCTGCCTGAGGAGTTGCCTGCCTTTTCTTGGCCTGTGCACTCCTGTAGGCAGTCCGATACTCTTCCATTTACTTCATGCAATTCTCAGTCTGCTCCCCAAACAGAGAATTACCCGCCACAGGGAAATCCATGGCCTTAGTCTGGGCATCCTGTGAGAGGCTAGTACACCCGAGCCAAGCAAACCTAAGAGACAGATATAGCCATGACTTGTGATGCCACATCAGCTTGGAATTGTATTTTGGATGCCACAATCCCATCAGCAGCCACCTCCTGCAGCTCCTTGGCTAGCTGGGAGAAGGCCCGTTTAGCCAGCTCCAGAACAGTATCCCATCTAGACTTCTGGTATCTGGCTGTGTAGGCTATATAATGCGCCTGCCAGAGTCCCAAGGAGGATGCAAAGTACTGTTTTTTGGCCACAACATCCACCTTCCTAGAGTCTTTATCTGGGGAGTGTGAAGCCAAGGGTATGTTAGCCTTGTCACAGGCTGCAGCCTGCACCACCCCAAAATGGCTGCATTGGTGGAACAAGAACTCTGTACCCGAGTCTGAAAGCATATACCTCCTGTCCATTCTTTTATCTACAGGAGGTAAAGAATTTGGGGTTTGAAGAATTGTGCGTTTCCCCAAAGGATTTATGGAGGGGAATAGACAATCTCTTGGACTCTGGTATGTCAATCATTTCCACAAAATCAGGCTCCACTTGTTCAGATTCAACCAAGGGAAGCTGGAGGGTATCAGCCACTTTCTCATAGAACAAATAGTGGGATGGGGTCTCAAATCCTGGGAGGGGAACATTGGAAGGCCTCTCTGGGGAGTATCCTTATTTCTCAGTCTTGTTCCTCTGGTTCATAAAATTCATCTGGAACATATTCTGGAACCAGGGGAACTGACCGAACACCTACCGAGAGGTGCCAGATCAGATGGAACCAGGTGGAGTGATTCCACAATGCTCATCGCCCTGGCTATTTCTTCAGCTGTTTGATGATTTGGTTCTGGATCCAAACAGATTTCCTTATGTGCTTCGATGGAACCAACCCCTCGGTCAGATCTCCTCTGGCCAGAGGGAGTATTGCCCAGGTCAGTGGGCACTGCCACAGGTTCGGTAGGAACCAAACTGGGCTGGCCATCCGGATTAGCGGACTTATCGGACTCCTTTTCCCTGAGCCTACCCAACCTCTTTTCTAGGGAGATCTTTGGGAAATTTACAAATTTGGCAGTCTGAATTGAGGTGGTCAACCCCCAGACATACAAGTGGTGTGAAGGTCTGCCTTAGCAAAGGCATCCTACACAGTGCTGAAACCCTTGGACCCATTTTCTCTGGTTTCTCAGACATGGCCAGGCTACAAACTTGCCTGGCTAATAAGCTGTAGTGGGCAAGATTTGTAAAATTGTGTTTTTTTGGAACAGATAGGAAGCTATATCACACTTAACAGAAAGAATAAGAAAACCCTAAAACAAATCTGTTCTGAACCAGACTGATCCACAGGTTTACAATTTCCACAGAATATAATTCTAACCCTACAGTCCACTACCTACAGCACTTACTGTACTGCAGACAGATCTGAAGCCAAAATTGACAAGTCTGATTAAACAGACTGCTCCTTCACTAAAGAATCAGTCTCCGGAGCGACTGAACAGTTAGGCGGAGTAAAGAATCTGACGGTTACACTTTGAAGTGCTGCAGACAGAGGTTTGAAACAGCTTGAACTCAATGTTCTAGCCTTCCGGCATAGAGTTAACTCTTTCTTCTCTGGAGCAGTTAGTGCGCTGGGGCTAACTGCATGTCAGAATACAGCAAGACTGTTTGAAAGGCCTTTTTGTAGGGAGTCAAGGATTGCCCTGCTCCTTGTCGAAGCTGCGGCTGGAATGCTTGCACTACATAAGTGGCAGACTTAACACATCCACCTTTGTCATCTTTTGGCAGAAAAGATTGGCACACAAGGTAACCTGATCTTATGGGAAAGAAAAGGAGGCTCCACAACCAGAACATGCAACTCAGAAATAGTCTAGCAGATGTCAGCCACAAACAAATTCTTCCAAGACAAAGTGCAGCTCGCAAGTAGCAGGTTCTAAGGAGGCACAGTCAAGGTTCCAGAACCATACTTAAGTTCAAAATCTGAACCAGATATGACTGGGAAGGTGCAGAAGTAGAATACTGTACGTCTGAGAAACCTGCAGGAATCTTCAAGCTGGGCCGCTGTGGCATTTGAGGGCATGAAATGCCAAAACTGCAGTCAAGTGAACCTTCATCAGGGAATACCCCAGACACATTACTAAGGTACAGGAGATGGCCAGCAATATCACCAGAATCCTTTTCAGAGAAGCAGAGGAAATCCATACATGAACATCCCTTTCCAAGACAGGGATGAGTTCTCAAACAAAGAAAAAAAGGTTGTAGAGCATACAAGTAGAAAAGTGCAAGTTTTGCATTGTATGGAGACTCAATCGGTTGAAGTCTGGGCTAACAGACAGAAAGGTCACCCCCTGATGAAGACCAAAAACCCCATCCATGACAATGCACTGGGATCTGCAGAGATGATTTGCTAAGGCACTGAGGATACTGGGCAGAAAGACAGCTGACAGAACAGGTTGTGCTCCATTGCCCAGTACCACACATCTCTGCAGATGATACAAGTGGACTCTCCTGGTGGCAGTGTTAGTACATCATAAATGTTTGTGGGGGAGGGGTAACGGAGGGGCGGGATAGGATTGGGATTGTATATTTTGTCTATGTTATCTGAATGTCACTCATTCAACATGTACCTTATATTTTATATTATGTTTATTTTACTAAAAAACCAACAATTGAGTTTAATAAAAAATGTATGATCAGCTTGCTACCCTGAAGGAGGTTAGCAAATGCCTGTATGCCAAGCAAAATGGCACCCCACTCCAGACTTGCTATGCAGAATCATGTGGGGTACCACTGATCCCAGAGTCCAGAAGATGAAGGGAGAGGTATAAACAGTCTTTCCACCAGAGCAGGAAGCAGCAAAGTGGAGTAGTCATCTGTCTGAGACAGCTGCTGTGAGAGAGACCATGCGCTTGGGCAACCTACCCTGTAGTAGTGTCCGATTGAAATGCCCAGCCCACCTTGGGGTCCACAATTATGTTTACATGTTGGAGATTCTGGCAAAGAGTGACCACCAACACTGGCTTGTTCACCAAAATTTCCAACTATAGAATATCTGATCAGTAAAGAAAAAAATTACTCACCTGTAGTAATCTTGTTTCTTCCAAAGGGATCCACTATCAGTCTTGCAGTGCTCCCTTAAGCCAGCACTGCCCAGAGAGAATAGAATGCTATGCTGATCATGGAATGTTTAGCTCGTGCATCTATTTTCAAACAGTTGCGTCAACTGCCTACACTACCTCAGATTTTTTAAAACCCTGCAAAGAGGCCATAACAAGTGAATCACCATTTAAATTATAGAAAAATAATGCCCAACTAGGCAAACATTAACCAAAGGACTAGTATAAACAAAGGTCACCTTTTTTCTGAAGTCAGATATGCCTTCAGAAAAACACTACAAGTTGACATCACTAGTAGGTGGCATGCCTCTCCAGCTATACATCTTAGCTGTGGAGAGGATTTTTCTTGTTACAGATTCTGAAAGGGGAGGCAAGGGCTGGGGTAATTAGTGGATCCCTTTGGAAGAAATAAGAGTAATTCTCTTAACCCCAGGAATCCATTATTACTCTTACAGACTATGCAGCAGTACCTGAAGGAGGTGGTCCAGAATCCACTTAGGAAAAATACTCTGCAAGACTACTGTGCCAAATCTGGCATCACTCCTGGACTGGGTGTCCAGGCTATAATGCTTTGTGAAGGTGTGGACTTGCCTCCAGGTAGCTGTTTTACATATTTCCACTAGAGGTACCTCTTGGGCAGCTGCAATAGTGGCAGCTGTGCCCTTTTTCGAGTGGGTCCCCAAGACAAGAGGGAGGAGTCTTGCTTGCCTTTGAGTAGCAAAACTGAATAAACTGGACTATCCATAGAGATTATCCTCTGAAGAGTACTTTTACCTACTTCCCCATAGGTGAGGAATAGTTGTCTGTCCTGCCTATGATCTTTGGTACGAGTCATGTAATGACTTTTCAACCAAGCTGTGCAATCTTATGCTCACCTGAGCTAGGGTGTTCAGTAAAGAAAACTGGCAATGTTGTAGACTGGTTCAAATGGAAGTCAGAAGCCACCCTGGGGAGGAACTTGCTATTAGTTCTCAAGACTACCTTGTCTCTGTAGAAATAAAGTACTTTTCCACACAGAAGGCCCACATCTCAGTTACCCTTCTGGTAGAAGCGATTGCTACCAGAAAAAATACCTTCCAGGTAAGAAATTTAAGCTCTGCAGATGCCATAGGCTCAAAAGGGCAGAAGCATAAGCTGGGTAATGCAAATATTAAGGTCCCATGCTGGCACGGAGTCCCTGTGGGGTGGAAACAAATGAGCCCTTTAAAGAATCTTTTGAATATAGGGTTTGATGCCAGGGAGGTATCCCTTCTAGCTGAAAGGTACTGAAACTGCAGCCAGGTGCACCTTCAGAGTAGAGTGCTGCAACTCCAGGGAGTGCAGGTGAGAAATAAAAGGGTTGGGATCCCAGGCTGGGACTATACACTTATCACTGCACCAAGTGGAAAGTCTTCCATTTTGAGGCATAGGATTTCTTGGTGGAAGGCTTCCTGTAACCCTTAAGGACTTACAGGACTTCAGAGAATTGGCAATCTGCATATTTTAAGTCCTCAAGAGCCAGGCCTCGAGCTCGAGACCCGAGATTGGGGTACACTACCCTCCCCTGAAAGAAGGGCAGTAGATTGAGCAAATGGATTCACCTCCCTCAGAGGTAGACAGTGCACAGCAGGGAGTACCAAGGCTGTCTTGCCCAATCCAGGTGTAACCCCCCTGCAAATGGGGGTTCCCAAAAGACTTCCAGGAGCTTGCTTGAATGCTCCAAGCCTGAATGGTGTTTGGCGTTTAAGCCATTTATCAGTGAGTGTTTAGAGCCTCTGGTACTGTCTCTTTAAAAGCTGTCTACTTGCAGACATAATTAGTTTGTATGGGGGGGGACTGTGTGCTTCTCTGCTTGAGTACCACTCAAACTGCTGCCAATTCACTCCATTTTTGCAGTCACTAGGAGTGCAAAGGAAACCTATCTGTAAGATGTAACTGTTTGCCAGAAATCATGTAGAGTAATAATGAATACAGTTTGTCTAACCTGCTTTCTTTGCAGTCAGAACTGTGTCTGCCTAGTTCCCCATTCTAGTTTTGAACTGCTGAACTGGACCAATCAGTGTGGGGTAAGCTAGCTCTAAAATGGTGCCTTGGACGAATCAGAACTTGGACTCAATCTGAGCCAGCCACAAGAGGATTGTATGGGCAGTGACTCTGGGAGATGTAGTTTAGACTTCAGCGCCTTTTTGGACCAACAGGAGCAGTCTATTGTGAGTGACAGCCAATCCAGTCAAGAACTGTGAGGAACTCAAAGGAAGTGCCCAGTTTTGTCTGTTGGAGTTTCAGTTTAGCTCGGGAGTAAGAGGAAAGAAACCCTGTGCTCCTTCAGTGCACAGTTTTAGTCAAAAAACATGTGTAAGGTCCAGAGTTCCGGTCTGCAGCTTGTGTAACTGCTTATTAGGACCGATTGTCCTGTGAAGAGAATCAAAAGATATCTGAAGAGTAGAAACCAGGCTCACCCTGTAGAAGACTGGAGAAATTGTTGAATTGCACTCGGTCTGTCAGGAACTGAATCTGCTGTGTGTTCTCCCAGGTATTGTGCAGTAATTGCGATCGGGATAGAGAAGCAGCCTGCCTGGTATAGTACTTTCTTTTTGCCATATAAACGTGTGAGGAGTCTCGTGGAGCTCAAGAGTAGCCCTGCTGACATTGAAGGACCCTATCTTGTTTGGAGGTCGTGAGTACTAATTCAGGGTCACTCCCTGTTGAATTGCCACATTGAATCCAAATGGAATAACTGTACGGCTGACTGTTTAATTTTCTTTTCCCTGTGTGAAAGGCCCCTACCAGCTGCCACGGTTTGGACTAGCCACTAGGGCTTGGGTACCCAGGGACAGTAACTGGTAGGGATAGGCCTGTGCACAGAGCCATAGGTAAATGAGTAAAGTATAAGCTAATTAACCCGATTTCCCCCTGTCCTTGTTATATTCCCCCTAAATAAAATCAGAGCTGCTTGTTTCAGAAAAGTTATACTGCCTGAGGTATTTGTCTGTTAAAATATTGTACTGTGATTGTTGCACTGTATCTTATTTTACAGGGGGTCCCAGTGCCTGAACCAGTCCTGGGGTAAGTGTATACTGTGAAGGTAATTCTGATATACTGTGTGGGCCACTAGTGGGAAGAAAGGGGGGTTGCAGTGTCCCAGAGGGCTGTGACCAAGTAAGTTTAACTATTGCAAACCCTGACCTCTGGGTGGAGGCACCCGCCTTTGGATCCAGGCCCCTCAGCCTGTTAGTGGCAAATCAGGCAGGGGTAGTAGCCCCTGGGATAGTGCCATCTAGGGGTTACACAGGGCTACCAGAATCAAAGCTGGTTGTGACCAGAGCTTGACAAGCACCCCATGTATCAGAGAAGGAGGAAAGGCATAGAGGCACCTGCCTGTCCAATCCAGAATCAGGGCATCCACTTTTTAAACCGAGAAATGAACCGAGCAGGAGGAGAAATCTCTGGAGCGACTGTTCACTGAGGCAGAGTAAAGAATCTGACAGTTCAAGTTTGAAATGACAGAGAGCTGTTCTTGTGCCAAAATTCTATTTTGGAATGTTTTAACCATTTCACTCCGGGGCAGTTCTACAGCTGGAACAAACTGCTAATGTCTATAATAGACAGACTTCATGTTTGAATAGAGCATTCACCACTTGCTTGTTCAATGCCCATTTGTGATGGGCCTGGTTTATCCTGCTCAAGGCATCTGCCAAGGTGTCCTTGCATAGCAAGATGAATTAACTGTAGAGGCATTTAGAGTGAGGCTCCATATCTTCATTGCCTCTACACAGAGGAGTGGACCTTGTCCCTCCTTGTCTGATGTAATACATTGTGATATTGTCAGTTCTGACTTGTACCACCTTTCCCTGTATGAGATGAGAATCCCTGAAGGGCCAGATTAACAGCTCTCAACTCCAGCAGGTTTATGAGCAGGAGTCAGTCTGCACTCTCCGAAGAAGAAGAATCAGTATTTATATAGCGCTTTTCATACAACCAAAGTGCTTTACAAGCAATGCTAGACTGGTAGTGAAGTGACAATGTGTGGTGGCGGCCATATCGCACATCACCCACACAGCCTGGATAATTGCATGAACCAGTTTTATGGTAAGGGGAATGTTGGCCAGGACACCGGGAATGTTCCCTACTCTTTTTGCGAAGAGTGCCCTGGGTTCTTTTACTTCCACCTGGACACCCACCAGGACAACACCAGGATGGGCAGAAGGGACCTCGGTTTAACGTCTCATCCGAAGGACGGCACACCACAGCAGTACAGCACCCCCCAATACTGCACTCGGATGCCAGCGATTTTTAGGTGCAAGTCCAATCCCGGTGTGGGACGAGAACCCTCGACCTTCTGGTCCAGAGGCGGATGTGCTACCAACAGCCACACTGACACCTTGTACAGTGGATGGTGTGATCCCCTAAGTGATCACTCCAACCAAGCAGGGAATCTGTTGTGAGAACCAGGGAGGGAGGCTCCTGCAGAAATTGAACCCCTTCCCTTAAAATTTTCTGGTTCCCTCCACCATTGGAGGGCCTGTGGTAACGTGCGTGTGCCTCTGATACTAGCTTTGAGAGGGTTCTGCCTTTGGCACCAGTTTGCTCCAAGGTGGAAGTTAATATCCGAAACCTGGCTCCTATGACTGCTTGTTGCTGCAGCCATGTGCCTGAACAGTTGAAACTTTGTTGGCTTGGCCTGCCCAGGGCAAATGAGCCTGCCAGAAGCTGAATGCTTTCTGCCCTCTTGAGGGAGAAAAGCTCTTTCCACTACTGTATTTAGTTCTGCACCCATGAACTGCAGAGCCTGCACATAGGTCAGGACAGACTTTGGTACAGAGAAGGAATCCCAGGGAGAGCAGCAAATCTTGGGTTACCTGAAGGTGGTCTGACCTGTTGGTGGAATTTCCCTTCGATTAGCCAATCATCCAGATAAGGACATATTGCGACACCCAGTCTGAGGTGTGCCACTACTACTGCTATGGACTTGTTAAAGTGCCTTGCTGCAGAAGTTAAGGCCGAAGGAAGTGTTGAGAACTGGTAGTGGCCCGAGGGGAGTCTGAATTGGAGATACTTTGTGTGGCTCCCTTATGGGAATATGGAAATGTGTCCTTTAGATCCAAGGATGTTAGCCAGTCCCCTTTTTGACAAGCTGGCAGTCATGGCCATTGTGACCATTTTAAGCTTTACCAGGTACCTATTTAGCAGTCTGAGGTCTAGCATAAGCTGCTGCTCTCCATTTTTTTTTTTTTTTTAGGAAATCTCTAGAATAGAACCCTTGCCCTCTAGTTGTGGGGGACAGGCTCCACTGCTTTTGCCAGCAGTAGGGCCTGTACCTCCTGTTCCAGTAGTTTTCTGAGAAGGGAGCTGGTGCAAAATATTTTAACCTGGGAAGAGGAAGGGACATTAAGCAAAGGGAGAGACCGGACTATTTCCAGGACCCACTTGTCTGGTTATTTTTAACCATTCCTGAAAATGGTGGGAGAGGGAATCTTCCCCCTACAGGATGTGGAGAGGCAGCCTGAAGGGAAAAGTCAGGGATTCTGTTTTGCTTGCTGCTGAGGCTGAGCAGATTGGGATCCTCAGAGAACCACTTCTACCTCTTGCTCCAAAATCCAGTCTGCTGTGGTTGGTACTGCTGCTGCTAAGAAAGACTAAAAATTTAAATACCTGTAAATTTTATCTGATGGCTGGTCTCTGGCCTTCATTACACCTGGGGGAGCTATACCTCCTGATGCTGGTTGTAGGCAGGACTAAAGCTCTGCAGCAGGGGGAGAAGAAACCCTCCACATCCGGTCATCTCCAGTCATTCCTAACAGAGGCAATACTATGAGAACTTTGAAACAAAAAAGTTACAGCATAATTGGCCCAGAGGCCAGCCAACTACATACATTCTGGGAGGGAATCTCAAGCCCGGAAACCAGCTGGAGAAAGAAAATATTACAGGTATTTAAATTTAGATTTCCCTCTCCTAAGTTGATCTCTGGACTTAAGCCTAGGATATCCAAAAGCAGTGCATCTCTAGATGTCCCAGGTGGTAAGAATGTCAAGTGCTCTTAGGGTTCCACCACTGCCTAAAGCTCTCTACGGCCAAAGTATGCTTCCACTGAAGACATCACATCCAGTTTGTGAAATTTCAAACGAATGGATGACCAAGTGGCCGTGCAGCAGAAGTCTGCTGGGGATGCTTCTCTGAAGTTCACCCATGAAGTGGCCATACTCTGGTGGAATGGGCCCTCACTGGACCAGGTAGAGCTACTCTAGCCTGATCATACACCAGTGATTACTGATCTAATCCATCTGGCTATAGAGTCTTGAAGCTTTACCCACATTTTTGGCCTGCAGTTAAAATGAACAAGCTTGATGTTGTGAATAGCCTCCGTTCTCTTAATGCATATTTTGATTGCTCTCTGATCTAGAGTATGAAACTTGACTTTTCATTTTTCAGGTGAGGAATGATTAGCTCTTGGTTACAATGGAAAGGAGACAACCTTGGGTAAAAACCCTGGATCCATCTTGAGCACCACAGAGCCCTGATAGTGTACGGCTCTTTGGTAGACAGCACCCCCAGTTCAGATTCTCCTGGCTGGCATAATAGCTACCAGGAATGCCACCTTCATTGTAAGACACAATTGAAGCCTCCTTCAGAGGCTCAAAAGGTGCTTACATTAGGGCCTTGAGAACCAGATTAAGCCTCCAAGGTAGTACGGTTGGCTTAATTGGGATGCTTCAGTGTTGCTGCTCTTAGAAACCTCCCGACATGAGGGAGACACCCCAGTGAGCCCAGAGTCCAACAAGAGCACTCCCAGTGCAGAAACGAACTCATAAGGTGGCTGGCTACAGCCCTTTGTCAAATCCCTCATGAAGAAATTGTAAAGCACTGATGGGGATATTGGGCGATCCTGTATCTCTTTAGATTGGAGCCAGAACAAGAATTTTCTCCAGATTCTGTAATACACCTTGGAGGAGGAGGGGCTCCGCCAAGAATTTGCCATCATTTCAATAACTGGAGCCATGTAGCCTAACTGAAGGTTTTGTGTTCTTTCTCCAAGCAGAGGGGCAGATTGCTCAGATTGGGGTGTAGAACTGGGCCCTGATGGTCTGAGCTGGAAAATAAAAGGTGGTCCCTTGGACAGCTGAATGATGTGTGGGAACCAGGGGTGGCAAGGCCACCTGGGGCAGACAAATCTCTGCTCTGTCCAGGGCCACTTTGTGCAGGACACTGGATAGCAGCAGAATTGGGGAAGGCATACAGGAGGCCGAAGCAACCCCAGCCTAGGGAAAATGCATCCTAAACTAATGCTAGCTTGTCTGACCAGGAAGCAGAACTGCTGTGCCATGGAGTTTTGTTGGCATGTGAACAGATCTACCTGGGGATTGCCCCACTGCTCTATTAGGAGTTGGAAGGCACCGTCCTTCAGCTCCCATTCTCCCAAGAGTACATCTTGGCGGCTTAACCAGTCTGGTGACATTTTCCTGTCCTGGTATGTACATGGCTCATGCTTGACAGGTGTTTCTGCCCATTGGAAGAGGACAAAACTCCCAAAGCATTTTTGATCTTTTTGTGCCACCCTGATAGTTGATGTAGGCCTTGGTTGTCAGATTGTCCATTAGAATAAACATATCCTGGTTGCTTACTTGCTGATGGAAGTGCATCAGTGCCAGCCAAACTGCCCTCATCTCTAGGATGTTTATGCTGCACCTGGATTCTGTCGGTGACCACTTGCCTTGGACAGACATCTGGTCCAGGTGAGCTCCCCCACCCCCTGAGGCTTGCATCTGTTGCGATTGTTTGGTGTGGATGGCCTTGCCATCGTCCCCTCAGACCACCATCTGAGGGAGGTTTTTATCTGCTGAGAAATTGGGATGAGCTGGTGCCAACTGCTGGACAGACCACAGCCTGAGCAAATGCACTTGAATGGGTCACATGTGCACTAGAGCCCATGGGACCGAATCTGCCAGTGACACTATAGTCCCATTTAGCTGCATGAAGGACTGGGCTGGCAGCTGAATGGGCATTTTGTGATTTGATTAGCTTCAGCAGGTCCCTGAATTGAGTCTCCGGGGGGGGGGGGGAGAAGAGAGAGAGAAGAGACCTTGTTGGCCTGTGTCCTGAAGTCTGCCCCCAGGTGTTCAAGTTCTGGCTCTGGGTTACGGAACTCTTCCGGTTGATGACGAAACTGTCCTGTGAAACATTTTACTACTTCCGCCACTACCTGCATCGCTTGGCTGAGCTGCAGGGCTTTGATGAGGATATCGTCCAGGTCAAGGGAAAAGCTTGATCCCTCGGTCCCGATGGTGAGCTGCTACCACCACCAGTACCTTAGAGATAGTTCTTGGGGTTGATGAAAGGCCGAAAGGAAGAGTTTTGGATTGGAAGTGTTGCTTTCCTACCTTGAACCCGAGACATTGCCTCTGCAGACTGAATAGGAATATGGAGGTAGGCATCTTGCAAGTTGATGGATGCCAGAAAATCTCCTTGCTGCAATTCTTTAACGATTGAGGACAGTTTCCATTTTGAATGGTCTGCTGCGTACAAAGCGATTCAGGAATTTGAGGTCTAGGACTGGTCTGTGACCTCCTGTGCATTTGGGCATGATGAAAAATAGGGAGTAGACTCCTCGATTGACCTCTTTGGGGGGAGCCGATTTGATAGCCTGCAAAAATCACTCATCTTTTGCACAAGTTTGAGATGGGGAGGGCACCATGTGATGTAGTGGGGGCTTGGATTCCAACTCCATCAGGTAACCCTTGCTGATAATGTCTAGAACCCATCTGACTGACATGGTTTGGACCCATTCGAGGAATTCTGAAGTCTACCCCCAACTCTAGGATGGGCCCACATGGCCTCATTGTGATTTTTTTTTTTATATAAACACTACTATTTCCGGTGTCTGATGCTTCCACCTCTTCCGGATCCCCTCCTCCCTCTGAAATTATGCTGGTTTCAGGAGAACCATGTTATTTTTCCAGAAAAGTTAGTTTTGCCCCTTGTAACCTCTGTCACGAAAATTACATCTTGAGCCTGAAGACCATGCTTTGCCTGGACTGGGGCATGTGCACCTTAGTAGTTTGGATCTGCTCTAAAGGGGGCGGTGAAGGAATCCTGTCAAACAGGAGATTGCCTTTGTAGTGTGTGTTCACACCAAATGGCTGAGGATGCCTCCGCTTGCCAGGCCTGAAGGCATAGGTTGCGGCGAGCAGAGGTTTGGTAGAACATGGTCCAAGCAGCACACCCAACTGCCTCTTCAGATACATCTGCTGCATAGGCAGAGGCCAACCCCATTAATTGTAGCCAATGGATCATGGGAGTTTTCTGGATCCTCCGAAAATTGAAAGGCTAAATCAGTTGCCCAGGATAGGGTGGCTCTGGCAGAGAAGTTGTTTGCAGTGGCTGCTTTGAGAGAAGTTGCCAAACCTTGGAAAGCTTTGCGTTAGGAGTCCACCTTTCTGTCTACTGGGTCCCTTAGAGAAGCCCCTCCTTCAGCTGGGATGACAGTTTTCTTGGTTGGGTTAGAAATCAAGGGGTTGATTCTAGGGCAATTTAACTACTTTTCAGACTGCTTCTTGTCAAACTTCAGAAGTCTACAGATCTGTAGGGGGACCAGATATGAGAGTTCTGGACCTTGCCATTCTTTTAGCAAGTCCTCTATGATGGGAGGTATAGGGAAGGCTGTAGCCAGTTTGGAGGCAGATGCCAAGCAAAATGGCCGTTTCGGGTGGGACGAGACATGTGGAGAAGATCCAAGGTGCACCTCAGATAGGACCTTAATAAAAAAAGGTCCAGGTCCTCCAAGTCAAAGTTTCTGGATGGGGATTAGTCAGTCTGAAGATGAGCCCACTACCTCCCCCTCCTAGGGGGAAGAACTGGTGGCTGAGGAGTCCAGGGAATACCACCTGTGATGTTTGCCCTTGTGCATGCCCCCATCTACTCCAGGATAGAGACCCATTCTTCATCCTGTGGCATGAGGAATGGTGATCATCCTCAGACGATCTACCCTGTATATGGATTTTCTCTTGTTGGAGCAGTGAGAGGATAGCTGCCCCTTGGATGAAGATGGGGAGTGGGTCTTTTTTAGCCTTTTTGTGGGATCAGATATCAGGGGACCATGGAGGCAACCATTCAAAACATGTAGGGTCCATAGCAAGAGCCCTATTTAAACTCTGTATAAGTTCAGGATCCAGAGAGGGGCAGTAGACTGTTGTATCCCTAGTTGCGGCTGCTCAGACCTGGAAGTAGCTGGTCATTCAGACCCTTCTTGGATATTTGTCTGTGCAGAGGGAGAGGTTGCATCCATGGAGTCCTCCATTAGCAGCTGCAGTCTTCACACGAGGCAGAGTGAGCCAGCAAAGGTGATCAGGAGTGGGGATTTGCAGCATTGCCATTTTTTGCCCTGCTGGACTGGAGGCCATGATTCTGATATCCCCCCCCACCCCCCTTTGCAGAGCCACAGATGTTTTGTGGTGCTGTCCCTTTAAGAGCTGCTCTCCTATTCCCAAATGTACAGAATAGCTGCTTAAGTTATCCCTGTCTGATTTTGGGGGGGGTTCACAGACACTGTTCCCAAGGCTCCGTTCCTGCCTAGCGCTGGAGCGCTACTGGCTTTGCCCCACTCTAAGTCTTCCTTAGCACTCAATGAGAACGGATAGTTGAGCAGTCTGGCATGTGGAATGTGCTACTGCTGTAATGCCTCTTCAGCGCTAGTCAACGAGGGGACTGGCCATAGGTGCTTGGCACTAGAATCATGCAGACAAGATGCCGATGAGCAGCTGAAACATTGAGCCACTAGTCTGTTGGAAAAAGTCACTGCAGTGCCCAAAACACTGGTGCTGAGCAGTGCTCTAGAAACACTCCAGTGCTGCTTTCACCCCTCTGCCCCTTGCCTGAACAGGATTAACGACCGTGGAGGATCCCAAAATTGTGGGGAAAAGGGGCTGCTGCGAGGAGGGGTAGTCTGTGCAGGTTTCAAGGCAGAGACTGGATCCCACCTAGGCTGTGAGTGATGTGTCCTTGCTGAGCAGAAAGTCTACAAGTAGAATCACTAAGGAAAACAGTCTTCAACCCTGCAATGTGTGACAGGGTTCTGCTGCAGAGTACCTGCTTCATTGAAGGCAGAAGTAAACTGGAAGTGACTTGATGTGGAGGGCTTCTTATTCCCCTGCTGCAGAACTTTAGTGCTGCCTACAACCAGCATCAGGAGGTACAGCCCCCAAGGGTATAATGAAGCCCAGAGACCAGCTAGGGAGAGGGAGATAAACAGTCTACCTGAAAGAAAGGCCTCCTAAAAAGAAAGGACCCAACCCTGCCTCCCCTAGAATAAGATGAAGTAGAGGGCCAGTCTCTGGTAGAGTTGCTCCTAAAAGTAACCTTATATATTAGTCTTTTCATATATGCCTCAGTCTGGGCATAAAAAAGTGGCCTTTGACAGAAAAGTCCATTGCTTTAGTTTGTGTTTCCTGGGTAAGGTTGGTAGCCCTCATCCAGGAAAATCTTAGAGCAACTGTACCAGCCATCCACCTTGCAGCTGTATCACTGGTGTCAACTGCCATCTGAAATTTGTATTTGGAAACCTCCAAGCCCAATTTTGCTGTGTCTAGCAGCTCTGATACGGTTAGAGGGGTTAGATTATGTATTGTCCACTACTGCCTGCCAGAGAGCTGTTTGATCAAGGGCTGCATAGGCCTGGTAGCTGGCTTGACAAATTGCCAGGGGTGCCAAAAGGTACCCATGTTTTGCCATGTTGTCCACCTTTCTCCAATCCTTCAGGGGGTGAGAATAAGGGAGTTTTGGCTTTCTCACAGACAGCCTGCTATACAATACCCTGGTGGTATGGGTGACTAAAAAAACTACACCAGATCTCGATACTTGTCCCACTTTGTGGGTGTGACTGTATTGGGAGCCTTTAGGATTTCTAAAACATCCTTCTTAAAGGAATTTGTAGATGGTAGAAGAAGCCATTTTGAGGGAGTCATCCCATAAGCTCCATGCATTGTGCCTCCTTCATTCTGGATCTTTTCTGCTGTTTGCAGATCCAGGGTCTACCATTTTCTTAATGAGAAAAATGGCAAGAAATCCTCTGAAGGGAGCCAAAATCCTGTTCAGGTGACACCTCCAGTTCAATTCCTTCTTCATTTTGGTCATCCTCATGCCACTGTAGCAGTAGGCAAGAGAGGGGTAACCATTGCTTTTTTAGTAGTAATCAGGCTGCTGAGGGGTAATAAACCCTGCAGCACCTGGAGTAAGGTGAAAGCCTGTATCAACTCAGGAGAAGGAGCATTAATACGCACTCGAGGGACCCCTGGAGGACTGTCAGCCGGAGTTAGTGTGTTTGGTTCTCTAATTTTGACAGGTACTGGGGAGTCAGCCGGTTGATTGCCTCTTGCCAGAGCCCTCACCCATATCAGTGGTGGATTGAGGCACTCTGGAAGGAACTGCCAGTCTTAGAGGTGGTGGACTGGTTAGAGCTCATGGACCCCTCTAGTTTTCTTTTAAGCCACTCCGTGTTTTTCCATGGTCTGAACAGGGAAAGACTTACAAATAAGTCTTCATTGAAGTGCTGTTGCCCAAGGCAGATCAAGCAAAGATCATGCTTGTCTGCCTAGGCAAACACCTCTGCACACTTCTAAAGCAATTCTTGAATTCAAGGGGTCCCCGTTTTCTTTAGGCTTGTCTGCCATAGAAAACAGGAACCAGTAACAGACCAAACAGACTAAATTTAAATATTTTCAATCTGTCTCAATAGAATGGTCGGTTCAGGAAAAGATAGTGAAAAAACTATTGGTTTCGATCGGATCCGGAACTGAGAAACAGTTGAGGAAAACAGATAACCTCTGTTCAAAAGCGGTTACAATGAAATAAAATTAAAGAATAAGCTGGCCTGGTGGCGTTGAGAGCTGAGGCACTGGATGCCTTGCCTCAAACCACGCCGGCAACCTGTATTCGGGAACGAGCATGGGTCATCAGGGGTTGGCAGGGAACAGAAGGATTGAGTGTTTGACTGCTCTTCTCCAGGGTGGTGGGACACTAGCTGTTGGTGCTCCACTGGCCCCTAGTGGCTGCAGGGGGCAGCGTGCCGATGCTACAGCTGAAGGGGAGGAGACAGGCAGATGCTAGGTGAGAGCGTGTGTGGTAGCATGTGCTCACCGCAGGCATCAGTGCATGCCCTGCCTCCTCACAAGGGGAGAAAAGTGGAAAAAGGCTCCAGCTGGATGATGTGGTCCCTGCAGCGCCACCTCCAAGAAGGCACCTCCCTGGCATGGATCTGTTTGGGGTAGGTTGAGTCGCTCCCCACCACACTGCCATGAAGAGTAAGTCGTGGGGTGCACAAGGGAGAGGGTCTAGCCTTTGGGGGAGGGCTGCACTGGGGGACAACTTAAGGCAGAAGCTGGGAGCTCAGAAGAAATACAAAAAATAAGTAACCGGCACCCTCTAAAAATGGTTCAGATCAAGTCTGTTGCCCCTCGGTTCAAAGGAACCGTGAGGAATCTATAAACAAGTTTAAATGTCAAGCTAATGAGGTATAACAGAACAATGACACTAGGCAGTAATGCAAAACTAAGAAATGTTTTTGCTCTATGCACTACAGGAATCTGCCTTGATGGAGATCTCCATGGCATCAGAACTTTGTAGCAGAGAGAAGAAATCAGTGGTAGAATGTAGGCTGTTGACACTGGGCAGTTTGAAAATAGATGCACGAGCTAAACATTCCATGATTAGCATAGCATTCTATTCTCAGGCAGTGCTGGTTTAAGAGAGCACTGCAAGTGTAATTAGTGGATTCCTGTGGTTAGAATGGTGTGTAAATGGTCACCTCCAAATGGAAATTACATACTCGCCAAACTTCATCTTTCCAAGTATCTTCACCATTCATAACAATTGGGTCTAGACCGGAGGACTTGACTCTGCTCCCCCAGCTCCAAACTTTTTTCCTTCCCCCCCCCCCCCCAAGACGAGCAGACATCGTAGACCCAAGCATGATGAATAGTGAAGACAGACTTGGGGAAAATCAGGGCTTTAAGCCAATCATTGAGGTACAGGAAAAAACAAAGGCCTCCCTTCCAAGGGTGGCTGCAATCACTTGATTTTTGGGTCCTCTAAAGATATGCAGTGCAGAGAATAATCCAAAGGGCAAGACACTAAATTGATAGCAAGGGCCCTGCAGCATGAACTTTGTGGGACTAGCTGATCTTAAGTGTTCTTCATATCCAGGACACAGTCAATCACCTGGTAGCAGCACAGGGAAACCTTGACTGCAGAGAAAACTTATTTTATAGGAAACAAGAGTTCAAGCCTCAGGGCCAGGACAGGATGCCAATCTCCTGTCCACTTTGGTATGAGAAGTACCAGGAAAAGTAGCCCAGATTCATTTCTGCAGTCAGGATGGGCTGTAAGATCCTCTTGTGGAGGAGGGATTGAACCTCTTCCAGTATGAGGTAGAGGTCCTGGAGGGTAACTGATGAAGGATGTACAGGAGGGACAGAGGAGTTCACACCCAAGCATGTGCTGTCATATTCCTCCACTTGGGAGGAAGAGGAATATGCATCATACCAAGAGGATCCCCTGATCTGCAGGGGCAGTAGCAGTCAGAAGGCTCCTGGTGCAGTTGTCATCTTGCCAACATCTACATAAAAACACAGAATGCGACAGCAGATAAGAGCAACTGGGATCACTCACTACCCATTTTTTTTTTTTTTAAACCTTCATTTGTCTGATGCAGACTATCTGATCTACAGTGTAATCTCTCCCCTTACCCCTATGATTCCCTTGTACCCATCCGACATTTTTGAACCCTGTGACCGGGTGAAATAGGACCCGGTCCCAGTTGTTAAGGAGAGAGTTTAAATGCAAGGATCTGTTCTATTCCTTCTGTCTGATTGCACAACCACATTTTCTTGTGAGACCTAGGATTTGATCACCCCAACAGTCTGAATTCTTTGCCTGGCACTGTCAGTCTTCCCTTGTAGTTTGTCCTCCCTTGCGTATCTGCTGATAATATATGCAAATTAAGTGGAAATGTAAACAGACGGGATTCCTTTTGTTTAGAAACTATATAGTATTAATTTTTGAAAAGTATATAATTTGGTTTGAGATTGCAAAAGCTATTGGAAACTCAAGGTTACCAGAGTGCAATTTAAGCCTTTTGCAGAACTATGAAAAGTGGCCTCTGCTCAGGGACACTGTTCCTGCCAGCACCTACCTGAAACGTACAACACTTTGAAAGAAACAGGATGCTTGCTAAGAATAGGTGTTGGAAGAGCCAGCCCGGTGGCGCTGGACGCCTTGCCTCATACCATACTGGCGACCCATGTTTGGGAACAAGCACAGGCCACTGGGGATCACACGGGGAGAAGGATGGAGTGCCCAGCAGCTGCTCTTCTCCAGGATGGGGTCATCTGCAGACTTCCGCCACAATACTGCCATCTGGGGAAGGTGCAGTAGTTGGGGGTTGCAGCAAGGGCACCAGGCAGATGGCAGAGGGGCTCACTGGCCCTCATTGCACACAGATGTCTGGGGAGGGGAGACAGAAAAAACCCTCAGTCTCCTACGTGACGACACCTCGCTGCATGTCTTCAGCTCGTCTGGGCAGAGACTGCTGTACTCGGATCCACGACAGTATGCAGGCTCTGAGATGGTAAGCACAGGGGGTTCCTCCTCACCCCACCCAGGGGGGTTAACTGGGCACCTAGGCTAGTGGACCCATGTACTCTAGGGGGAGACCAATATTGGACTGGATGGTGCAGACAGGATGTCAGAATGGAGAGGAGGCAGTGGGGCGCATAGTTAAAAAAAGAATAGGTGTTTGAAGGACTGAAGTGAGCCGAGCTGCAATTGCAGGTCAGATGGACACAGATTGAAGAAACTCAGATGGACTTTCTATTTGGCCTTTGTAAATAGTTATGGAATTTTTTTTTTTTTTATGCAACTGCTAGTACAAATACAACTATTGTAATTTTTACAACTGCTCCCGATTTTTCCTATGCTTCCCGACCAGTGCCTCGACAAAAAAAAAAAAAAAAAACGATGGTTTTTGTCCCAATTCTCTGCTGGAAGGCCATTCCAGCCATAAATTTCTGTGAAGCAGTACCTTCCTCACATCCCTCCTGAATTTACCCCCTTCAGTTTCATAGCATGCCTTCTTGTTCTAAATCACCTTTCTCTGAAACATACCCACTCCTGTACTGCATTACCCCCCATGAAATATTTTTAAGTCTATTCATAACCCCTCTCCTCCAGGGTTTACATAAGGCTCTTTCAGCCTGTCCTCACAGGGCTTCCGATTCAGACCCTGTACCAGTTTAGTTGCCCTCGGGAGACCTTCATTCTATGTCCTTCCTGAAATCTGGTCTCCAGAATTGGATACAGTACTCAAGGTGGGGGTTTTACCAGTAATCTATACAAGGGCTGCATCGCCTTTTTCCCCGCTAGTGATAACCCTTCCTCCACACCCTAGCATCCCACTACACTGCCTGGCCACCTTTAGGTTATTCTATAGGATTCCTAGGTTTCTTTCCTGCTTTATCGTAATCTTGGATTAACAACTTTGAGAACAAGCTCATTAAATAGGTTCGTCAGATGCAACAAATACGTTACTGGAATGCAGTAGTAAATATGCAAGGTTAGCTTAAACAATAAGTAAAGTGCAAGTGTTGGTATTGTATAATGTGTATGCAGACTTAACCACAGTATTCATGAATGGAATTACTAGGCATGGGAGGAAAAACCATCAGCCCAGAAGGCGGAGTCAGATGAAAGCAAGAGGTGAGGAAAAGACAACTCATAGTGAAGCAGCATGCAGCCAGGCTGCCGGGAGATTTTTGGGGGAGAGAAGAAAAAGGAGCGGTTGGGTGTTAAGAAAACAAACTAGTCCTATTGGGGGGGTGATAAGATTTGGTTCAGTCCAATACGAGAGTTGAGATTATAAAAAACAATCAGTTGGAATTTGCAATTAGAGGATTTCTAAGCATTCATTTAAAAGGGCCTATTGTACCCATTGGAGACATCTGGAGGAAGAGTTAAACTAAATACTAATACTAATAGTATTAATCCAGGTAGGAGCATGGTGCCCATTTTGTACTCTGCTCCAGATTCTCAGGCCAGACTGCATTATATTTGAACATTTTTGCATTAAAACCCAGCTGCCATAACCTTGACCACTTTTTTCAGATCTCTGCCCATCCTTTCCACTCTCTCTCCCCCCCCCCCCAAATGTCCACTGTTGCAGATCTGTCAACTGTAAAGATGCAGACTTTCCTCTCCAGTTCCTCCACCATGTCACAAGACATTTAAAAGGACTGGTCCCAGCATGGATACATGAGGTACCCTGCTGGTCATTCTCCCTTCCTCAGAGCGAACTCAGTGAGACACCCTCCATGTCCTATCCGCCAACCAGTTTCCTACCCACCCACCAAGTTACCCAATTTGCTTACCGGTATGTGGAATGGTGTGTAAAGCCTTGCTGAAGTCCTGGTAGGCCACATGCACCACTCCTTTGTCAGCCAGTCAAAAAAAAGTCAATTTGACATAACCACCGCCCCCATGAAACCATGCTGCCTTGGGTCATTTAATTTGCTGGATACAAGATATTCCACAGTCCTTTCTAGCAAGAGTGTTTTCTTCCCCACCTCTGATGTCAGGCCTACAATTGCCCCCCTCCCATTACCACTTGTGAAGTGGAACTACAACTGCCCTTCTCCAGTCCTGCAGAACCACACTGGTCTCCAGTGATCTGTTAAAATAGGTCCTATAAGAGGTGCAGCTAGTACCTCCCTGAGCTCCCTTCAGCACCCTTGTATGTACCCTGTCTGGCCCCATAGCTTTCTCTGCCTTCATTTAAGAGTGCTTTCCAGAGTCTCCACAGCACATGAAAGTGTACAAGTGTCTTTTCCCTCCCATCAAAACTCCTGCCAACTTATGGTCCCTCCCCTTCCCCTGTGAATACTGAGCATAAGTATTTGTACAAGAGGTTGCTTTTTCTTGACCCCGTTCTGTACAATCCCTCCCTTTGTTTTTGCCAACATACCCCAAAAATGTTGGCCCGTTCTGATACCCCCTAGAGCCATTTCCCCAGTTTATGCCTCTGTGCTCCTGTTTTTGCCCACTTCCCTCAGTTTCCCCAATACACTTCCCTATCCTCCCCTCTGGGTCTCCTTATACCTTCAGAAGGCCACTTTTAGCCTTTACAGAAAACCTTACTGGTCTTCCATTTTTACTTCTGCTTACTTGCGTGACAGAGGTTTGCTGCCTCCCTTAGTTCAGCCCACTCTTCCACCCCTCTGACATCTCCCCCATGCCTTTGCTTAGTCATTCTTGACATGTTCTCCCATCTCAATAAACAGCCCCTCTCAAGTCCAGGACCCTCACCACTGTGTGGTTGGATTCCATAGTTGCCCTCATGTTGAGCCACACTGTGCAATGATCACTGGTCCCCAGATGGCTTCCCACCTTGACATCTACAACACCGTCCCCATTAGTGAGCACCAGGTCCAGTATTGCCCCATCACAAATTGATTTACTGACTAGTTGCCAGAGGAAAGCCCCCTGCATGGATTCCAGGATGTCCCTGCTTCTAACTGAAGCTGCAGCAGGGAGGCTCCAATGTACATCTGGCCCAATTCCCCACCAGCAACACCTCCCCTTCTGTCATTTTTCCAGTTGCTTCTAACATTACCTTATCCGAGTCATACACCCTGTGCCAGGAGGCCTGCAAATCACACCAATCTGATTTGTGGCTCCCCCCCTTAAAGTTGAGGGAGACAGCCAGCATTTCTGCCCCTCCCCCAAATTCCCTGCATGTCTCTTGCTTTAGGCTTTCCTTAACTTAACCACTCCCCTCCTTTTCTTTCCACCTACCTTGTCCCTTCTGATCATGTAGCCCGGTATGACCATGTCCCAGTCATGGCTGTCAGTATAGCATGACTAATGGCCACAGTATCCAGGACAGCCTCCATCATGATGGCTTTTAGGTCTGGAATCCATTTCCAAGACTTCTAGCATTAGCACATGTGGTCCTCTAGAAGTTTGCTTGACACTTCCCCACTTTTCCCCTTTTGTTCCCCTTCCTCTCTTCTCACACTGCTTCATTTCCCATTAACTTACTCAGTGGTAGGACTCTTGCACCTTGTGATCTCCCTGCACTATTTCAGCCCATTTTTGGGGGGTTAGTTTTTCTTCCTCCACACCCCCTTATCTAGTTTAGGATGTTCAAAGTAATGTTAATGTGGTTCCCCTCCCAGATGGATACAGGCCATCACCTCTGTATAGGCTCTTATCCTCGCAGGTGGGCCCCCAGTTCCTTGATGGATGAGTTGGTGCAGAGTTCCCTCCCCTTCCCCCTATCTTAGGCAGCACCTCTGCAAAAGCTCGAGTGTGCTACCCGTCAGACTTTCCCCAGCTCCTTAAACTCCACCTGCACTGTCCCTGCCCCCAAGTTATTTGTCCCTAAGTAGACAATGACCTCCAGCTCCCCAGCCCATGTTACTGCCCTAGTGATCCATAGGATAGGCTTCCCATTACTCTGGGCTGTGGCACCAGGTAAGCACCCAACCACTTTCTCCACTCCCTTTCCTATTCAATTATCACTGACAGTCCCCCACCAGAAGTTTCCTCTTTCTCTGGGGTCCTTTGGTAACCTCCTAGGGGCCCCCACAAAGGGTCCCACATCTTTCTCAGCCACTACTGCGGGTACCACCTCTGGGTAGTACCACTCTTGAAGCAGCATAGGAATTTTAAAGTGCCATTTGTGGTTGAGGAATGCCTGTGTGCCACCTTCTGGATCCCCCTTCCTCCTCAAGCCCACTATAGGCCAGCCACTCCTATGTGGCATCCTCAGAGGTAAGTGTGCAACTGTGGCCCCTGGGTGAGAAAACGTCACCCAACTCAGTCAATGCAGCTCAGAGTCTAGTGACCTCCTCACTCAGCCAATGCAGGCTCTAGAGACCTCAAACTGAGGCGCACGCAGATGGGGCAGCACTGCAGTCTCCAGGTCTCCCTGAAGACTGCTGCCCACAACCACTGCACCACTTGCCACATTCCCTATTCCTGCCCTCCATGCTTTCTGACCCGTTCCCCTGCCCCAGAACCCAGTAAGGCCAAACTGTATACAATACTAGCTACTAAATTACAATACACAGTTGTATGGTGGAATGTGGTTGTGTATGGCCATATACTGGAGAAAGTCTGCTGCTGAAGTGACATCCTCATTAACACGATTTTTTGTTCTGCATTAGTGAGGATGTCATAATGTAATGGACTCCAGCAGTTGTGATTCATCCATTGCTGTGCAAGTCACGTGCACGTGCTGGCCAGCGACAGTTGATCAAGCAGTCAGCAGATCAGACCTACAAAGAAAGTGAGTGGTGGGTTCCAATGTCTTCAGCTGGCATTGGAACTAAAATTACACTATACAGAACAGTGTATGGGGAACACTTGTTGGCTATTCTTTGAGTTGATACGATGCCAACTTTGGGACAGCAACCCTTACCCCAACCCCCTCCCCAAACACCTAGCCATTTCTGAAATGCATAAAAAGTCTAGCAGCAAGCCCCCAAACACCTGCACCTTTGGAAATGCTGGCATGGGCACCAGGAAGCAAATGGGTCAGAGGGGGACCTGGGTCCATTGGAAACCATGGAAGAGCCCTCTGGAATAGTCTACCAGAGTGGGCACAGGGCCCATGAAAAGAACCACCCAATGTTTAGACTTAGAAATGAGGGTATGAAGGTACCTAAAAGTTGTTTTGGACATCTACTGGTCCTTCAAAGCAGAATCAGTTACTTCACTTCAAAGGGAACATTAAGGACCAATTGCCATCTGAAGCAAATCCAACCACATGTAGCCACAAGTAGCAGCACAGCCAAATGCTAGAAGCAGCTGATTAGCTACAGCACACGCTTCAAAAGTCGTCCTTAATTGATGCTTACCAGCCTCTAAACCATGGGCAACACTTTGGAATACACCATTTTGTACGGTACATCAGGCAGCTCGTCTGCCATGGTAGTCAGACTTCCACATGCTGTTCCGATATTTAATCATACAAGCCTGGTTGCTGGGGATCCCTAGACCAAGGGATACAGGATAGGCCCTCTGGTCCATGACATCTAACTTTGATTTTCTCAGGAAGAAGAGAACTCCTGTATTTTAGAGCCATAGAATGGTTATGAGCAGCCATAACCAGAATCCATTTCAAGTTGTGTGGAGCAAGTTTTTCCTGAGGGGGCAGGACAGTTTATCCACCTTAAAGGCAGAGCACTGGGCCTGTGGCCAAACCGTTCTAGTGGCATCCTTCAAAGCCAAACAGTAGGAGGAACTATAGGCAGTGCAGAAATTAAAGCCTTGGATGAGGATCTTCCTCCACAGCAGTAAGACCTAGTGTGGCCTAGAACTGCCTGAGGAAAGTAGGAATAGTCATGCTTTCCTCCTTCATGAAGTCTGGAGGATATTCCAGCTCCTCCTACTGTAGGACAGCAACATGTAGGGTTTAATAGCAGGCTGCTGGCCTGAGGTATATCTGAGCCAGGCCTCAATAACAGAAGCTCCTGCCTGTTGGTCACTGCTGGCACTCCCTATGCCGGTTACAAGAAGACTGCTGTAGATCCTGGTGATGGATTTTGCCTCAATGGCAGAGTCAAGGGCAGCAGTCTGACCTAGTCTGCAGTAGTCATCTGATCTAGTCAGAACACATTTGCACAATGACAGACCCCAGCCGGTTCAGATTACCGAGAAGTCGACGGGACTGTGCCCAACAGGAGATGGAGATGGAGATATATATCTGTGTCCAGGAGGCAGCAGGGTCTTTCAGTTACCACTTAGAGTTCTGAGAGTCACAAGCAGCCTCTAAAATGCAACTTCATTTCTGAAGTATTTTTCCTTTTGCTCATTAGAAAGTCTATGGGATAATATTTTTCTGGATGTGTGAACAGCTCTTATCCTGGCATCCGACATCCCTCTACCTCCTCCCCACACTACATCAGCACTGAGTTCACTGACAGGGACATCCCAAGTGACTGACCTGGCAGCCACCAAGTGGCTGTTCCTAAGCAGCAGTGATGGCAAAGTCCATGACAAAGAGTGAGTTGTGTGTAAGCAAGGAGACTAGTGATAGCTATGTCAGCTGCCAGGTAGAGTGTTATCCCATGCATCATATCTAATAATGACAGGTAAACAATCTGCCAATTAAAAAGTACCTCAGATATACAAGGTAATTGGAGTTTAAAAACTCAATATCAGCTTTAGGCAGTACACTAGCTCTTTAAGAGTACATTGAGACCTGGAAGGAGAGACATCTTTCAAGATGCCACTGCTTGTCTACATCAGCATGGCAGTTTCTCCAGACTTACCAGCTTTCTCCTCTTAGAGGATTCAACAGGCAGAGTGACTGGTGAGCATCAGGTAGACCGCAAGCTGCAAAGGGAAGTAGCGGGTGATACTGTGATGCACACCATTGGTCCTCCACCTTGGCAGTTTTGAGGTCTGTGTAGTTAGAGAGGCACCGACAGCAGATGCACATGTTGAGTGTTTTCCTTATGAATCCAAGTGGACACAGAGTTCCAGTACTTTTTGCTGGTGGCATAACGAAAATAAGAGACAAGCAGAAACACTAGTGAGATGGGTTTCAGCAGCAGTGGACTGACTTGTTAGTGGCAGGAAGAATAGAGGCAAGATGGGGCTGCCCACATTACATAGGACTATAAATGTTGACATGGGCAGCCCGAGCCAACAGATGTTTCTAGGTAGCCCCGATAGATTGCCTACAGTTCAATGCCAGGACCTCTTAAACAGCCTCCCTCAGGGTGGGAATAGAGCCACAAAAGAAACCACTGCCCTGTCAAGGCTTCGGATTCAAAGTGTGCAGGGAATGGAGAGTCATTTATGTCCAAATTTCCCACAATGCATTTACAACATCTGGTCCAAAAAGCAGTTTGCCCCCCAAAAGAATTTGGAACCAGTTTCTGTACATCAGCTGCAAAGCTAGTCATTTGCAGCCATGAATGCCAGTGAAGGTAAATGCCAGAGGCTGCAGCAAGTCAAAGCTGCCACAGCATCATAAGCAGATCTCCGAATCTCAGAAGATGCTTACCAGCCTCTAGTTTGGGGGGGGTCTGTGGGTCAGCAGGTTGTACAGTTGCTCAGAGGCCAGAAGACTGGAAGGA
Organism: Neoceratodus forsteri; assembly: GCA_016271365.2. NCBI lineage: Eukaryota > Metazoa > Chordata > Ceratodontiformes > Ceratodontidae > Neoceratodus > Neoceratodus forsteri. The sequence goes on from CM057458.1 coordinate 341,578,334, forward strand.
TGTGGGTTGTAGCCCAACACTAGGAACTAGGGGTAAATCCCAATACTCACTGTAGTGCAGCATGAGGGACAGGAGTGCTGCAGTACAGTCTAAGTCAAAACTCAAGGTCTCGTCTGCCTGTTTTGGTGGTAGTTAAAAGATCCCACAGCACAGCTGGCCCGGTGGTGCTGAGGCACTGAACGCCACACCGGCGACCCAGGTTTGGGAGTGAGCACGGGTCGCCGGGGGAGAGGAATATAGGATCTGATTGACTGCTCTTCCTCTCTGGGGAGGGGGTCCACAACAGTCGGTGTCTGACTGTCCCTTGGTGGTTGGGGATGCATGCCATATATTAGGAAGAGTCTGGGGCAGATGCCTGGACGGGGATGTGTGTGTGCTCATGCCCGCTGGCATCACTGCATGCCCTCCAACTCCAGGGAGCAGAACAGGGAAAACAGTGGCACCTACTGTGGCTTTATGGCTGTCCATGAGTGTTTGCTGGGTGCCAGCACCCTGAAAATTATGTACCTACTGTAATTCTTGATCTCTTGCATCTTCACCATTCATTACTGCTTGGGTGTAGCCAGAGGAGTGCACCCGCCACGGGAGTTTTGTTAGAGGAGTCTGTGCCGACCAAGAAAGACGCGCCGCAGACTCCTACATCCCAGTTCTTTTAGCTGGAGAAATGAAATAAAGGCAAGAATAAAACAGCGAGGCAAGAGAGCCAAGGGATAGAAGAAAAAAAAATTACTCACCTTAGTAATGTTTCTAATGGAGTCTTGCTGTATTCTGACTATTGCAGTTAGCCCCAGCCTTTAAACTGCCCTGGAGAACAAAGGGTTAACTTTCTATGCAAAGTATAGAATGCTGAGCTTGAGCTCTGTTGAGGTCCCTGTCTGGAGCCCTTTGAAATCCAACCATCAGATTCTTACAAGCAAAAACTCACTACCCTTTGTGGAAAATTGTAAAATTTTTACTAGTCAACTGGCAACAAAAAGTTTTGGATTCCCAAAGGAAGACTTAAGAAGCCCAAAACCAAAAACCAACCCAAATAAGAAGATTAATACTAATACCACCCAAACAAAGGGTGCAAAATGAGCACCCCTGAGGTGCAACACTGCACCTGCCCACCCACTTCCCAAAAACAGGTTTGGAGAGGGGAGGCAGGGAGGGAGGTCAGAATACAGCAAGACTCCATTAGAACAATTACTAAGGAGAGTAATTTTTTCTTGAAACATGAAGTCTTGCTGTATTCCGACTATTGCAGACTACCAAGCAGTACCTCCATGGAGGAGGGACAGAACCTACTTTGGGAATAGGCTCTGAAGTACTGCTGTGCCAAAGAGAACATCACTCCTAGCCTGGATATCCAGAGAGTAATGCTTGGTAAAGGTATGTACTGTTTCCAGGTGGCTGCTCAACAAATTTCTAAGAGGGGGATATCCCTGGCAGCAGCTGTACCTCTGGCGGAGTGAGCCCTCAGGCCTGAGGGTGGAACTTCTAGTTTCTCATAGGAAAATTGTACACAAGACAATCCACCTGGCAATAGTTCTTGGTGGCAGGTTTGCCCTTTCCCAGTTCCCCATAAGTGGGAAACTGGAGGGAATCAAGCCTGTGACCCTTGGTACGCTCTATATAGTAGCTAAGGACGCTTCCTTTTAACATCTGAACTGTATAGCCTCCTCTCCTGAAGAATAATCGGTGAAGTAAACAGACCGGTTCAAGTGGAAATCTTGAACCACTTTAGGCAAGAACCTTCTATTGGTTCTAAGGACCACTTTATCCCAATGAAAGGAGATAAAATCAGATTCCACTGACAGGGCTTGCAATTCAGTGATGCATCTGGCAGAGGTAATGGCTACTAAAAAACAGTTTTCCAAGTCAAGTACTTAAGCTCTGCTGAGGACAAAGGTTCAAAGGGTGGTTGCATAAGTTGAGCAATGCAAACATTTAAATCCCAGGCAGGGGCAAGGTCTCTAAAGGGAGGATTGGTATGAAGCAATCCTTTAAAAAAGGTATAGAACACAGGATGAGATAGTGAGGAAGACTTCCCCACTGACAAATGCAGAAACAGCTGACAAGTGCACCTTGAGTGTAGCTGGTCTGAGGCCCAAGCCATTCAGATGGACCATATAAACCAGAACTGTAGACAGTTCAATAGTGTCTGGGGAAACATGTTTCTTGGAACACCAAATGCTGAATCTCTTCCATTTGGAGTTGTAGGTTTTTCTAGTGGTGGGCTTTCAAAAGGCTCTGAGAATATCCAGAACTCCCTGAGACAGATGCAAATCTGTATACTCTAACTCTTCAAGAGCCATGCCTTGAGATTGAGACCAAAGATTGGGGTACCAAATCCTCCCCTGAGAGGAGGCTAACAGGTTGAAATTCCTGGGAAGAGACAGGGGAAGATGGACTGCTAGGGACAGGAACAGAGGGCATCAAGGCTGTCTGGCCCAGTCTGGAGCAATCAGAATCACTTTGCAAGGTTGTGACCTTATCTTGGCAAACTTTGAACAGAAGAGGGAGGGAGGGAAGGAATACAGAAATTTCCCTTCCTAGTTCAGAATCAGATGTGTAGCCATGACTCTTGACACATCATTGGAGTCCACAGCAGCATGAAATTGTACTTTTGATGCCTCAATCCCATCAGCAGCCACCTCCTCGGCTAGCCGAGGGGAGGCCTGTTTAGCCAGTGCCAGTAGTGTCCCACCTGGACTTCTGGTACCTGGCTCTGTAGGCATACAGTTCACACCTGCTCTGAGTCCCAAGGAAGATGCCATGTACTGCTTTTTGCCATGGCATCAATCTTCCTGGAGTCTTTGGTCTGGGGGGTGAAGCCAAGGGAATGTTTGCCTTGTCACAGACAGCAGCCTGCACTACCCCAAAATGGCTGCATTGCTGGTATAAAAACTATCTGAGCCTGACAGTGTGTACCTCTTGTCCATCCTTCTGTCAACAGGGGGTACAGAATTGGAGACTTCAGGATTTTTGTGTCCGTTTCCCAAAGAATTTGTGAAGGGGAACACAGTCTCCTGGACTCTGGGATGTCCATCATGTCCACATAATCATGCTTCTGCTGATTCTCCATTGCCTCCTCCATCAGAAGCTGGAGGGTTTCAGCCAATTTTCTGTAACACAAAATGGGAAAGGGACAAAACCTAGGAGGGGATGCACCCGAAGGTCGGTCTGGGGAGATGTCTGGTTCCACAGGCACATCCAGACTTTTGCCATCATCTTCAAACTCCCCCTCAAACTCTGGTTCATAAAAATCTTCAGGGGTATACTCTTGAACCAGGGGAACCGACCGAACCCCTGCGAAAAGGTGCTGGATCGGTTGGAACCGGGTGAAAAGATTCCACAATTTGGATCGCTCTGGCTATTTCGGCGGTCAGAACATGAACCTCTGGATTCAAACCAGTCTGTTTTTTGTAGGAACAGACCCCTCAGGATTGGCTCTCTTGCCCAAAGTAGTACCGCTCTGGTCAGATGGCACTCCTGGTTTGGTCAGAACTGGGCTGGCCATCTGGGTCAGCAGACTTCTGCATCCTTTTCCCCTCAGTCTACCTAATCTCCAAGGGTAGATTTAGGAAACTTTACAAATTTGGCAGTCTGTATAGAGGTGTTCAAACCCCAGACAATAAACAGGTGGTGTTGGGGAGGGGGCCAGCCTTAGCGAAGACCTCCCCACACTCACTGCAGTGTTGAAACCCAGTGGGCCCAGTTTTTCCTTTTTGGTTTCTCAGATGTGGACAACCTAACCAAACTTGCCCTTTTATGGCAACTGCCAGGCAAGACTCCATCTGTTCCTAACTGTGTCATAGGTCTTGGGGGAAAAAAAAACAAAAAACACTTTTTTAGAACCGATAAGGACCGGTAACCACACTAAAATAAAACAAGGATTCATTACAAATGATAGTTTCAGCTGAACCGATACACTTCAATTTCCACAGAAAAAAATCAGAACAATTCCTATCTAGTACTCATGGTACCTCAGAGACTGAACTGACTGAGGTAAGATTCGGTAAAACAGACAACTTAACCGAGACTTTAGAACCAAGCTGAAGGAGAAATCTCCTGAGTGACTGTTCAGTGAGGCGAAGTAAAGAATCTGATGGTTGGATTTCTAAGGGCTCCAGCTCAGCATTCTATGCTCTGCATAGAAAGTTAACCCTTTGTTCTCTGGGGCAGTTTAAAGGCTGGGGCTAACTGCAATAGTCAGAATATAGCAAGACTTCGTTTGGAAAGGATATAAACTAGGTGCCAGGACCCGACATGCTGCCAGCGGAGTTGACCAGGCCCACAGCACCACCAGTATTGGTGAGAGCCAATATGGTGCCGCAAGTGGCACTGCCCTGATCACCAGTGCTGAGAGTGGAGCCAGGATCCAAGATGGCACCAGAAAGCGGTGTTGAGGGTCCACCCATGCTGGGCCCAGCAACTGTGGGCCGTGACACTGGGGGAGCCTGCACCTCTGAAGAGGAGACTGCCGAGACTGTCTCCATCGTGGCCTCGGGAGGGACCATGGTGTTCCTTTGACACTGCAAAAGAGGCCTCCTGCATGGCAAGACTTGAAGACTAGGCCTCTTCAGACCATACGGATCTGGGAGGGGACCTGGAAGGGTCTAAAGTTCTTACCTGGGAGGCCAGAAAGTGACGCAGTCCTCCAAAAGTCAGTGGTGCCTTGCCAATCTTGAATGCGCGGACTTTGAGAACATGGCAGTCCATTGAGAAACAGGCATTGCATCTGTCCATATTATGGACAGGTCCCAGACGAGGAAGATCATGTTGGTCCATGATGGAAAAATGCCAGCCACAGGAGCACTGATGCATAGGGGCACAGCCCGCTTTTGACTTGCGTTTAGCTCCCAAACCAGGCATGATGCAAAATTAAACAAAAAAGCTCCTGGTGAAGTCAGTAAGAAAAAAAAAAAAAAGGAACAGTCTTACCAGGATACTACATCGGGAAAAACTAACCAAGATGCAGGTCACAGCGTCGAAGGACGAAACAGGCCTAGTGGCGCAGTAACTGTCTCGCTCCGCATAGCAAGTGCAGCCTTGAAGGTGGGAGAAACAGAACTGGGATGTAGGAGGAGTTTGCTGCACCTAACAGCCACCCCTCGCACACTGTAGTGCATCTCTCGGGGTGGCGCCATCAGCACCAACTCCAACAAAAAAACTCCCGTAGTGGGTGCGTGCCTCCGGCTACACCCAAGCAGTAATAAATGGTGAAGACTGACGAGGGAAGATCTGGATCTGTTGTGGTGGGAGTTGGGGGGGCTCCCTGCCACACTGCTGGGAGGAGCAAGCTGCAGGGGTTACTGGGTGCCAGCGGTCCCAGTCGAGACTGATGGCAGCTGGATCTCCCCCCCCCCATAGCAGGGATGAGAGAGTCTAATGGGGGAGCAGTAAAGGTGACCACAGGAGGATAATGTTAAAATTTCCCACAGCACTTCTCAAAGAGTGGGTGAATTTCCCCATTCACTAAACTATTAAAAGCTTAACCTGACCAACAGTTTGCATCTGCATCTCCAACCCCTAGCCCTCCTTTCCCAGTCAACAAAAGCCAAGTAGAGGTCCATCTGACTGTTGCCCATGGCTCTGCTTTAGCCAGTCCATCAGGAAGCTTATTGGCCACAGCCACAATTCATTTCCATAGGCTACAAACCTCAGACCAAGGGATGCTGAAGCACAAGTCCTCTTGCCAATTGTATCCAAATTCTGCAGTCATTTTTGGTAAGAAAACTCATGACCAAGTGCTTTAGACCAGTCCTGGGTATCCATAAGGCCAATTGACTCAGTCTAGTTGAGAAGACTAACAGGGCACTAGATACTATTCCTTCTGAGGAAGAGCACTTGGTCTGTGCCAAGCAAGCAGTCAGGTGGCATCCTTCAGGAGGGGATGAATCACTGTAGAGACCATCACAAACCTGCTCAGCAGGTCAGGTCCTCTGCTCCTACAGTGCCAACCTCTGAGCGCAGTCTTGTGACCACAACAGAAACAGGGCAACCCTCCTGTCAGTTTTGTGGGTTCGAATCAAACTTTGGTCTCAGTTCTGGAGGGATTCAAACTGAACCTCTTGGTTATGTACCCAATGTACATGCTCAGCCAATTCTGCTCTTTGTGGGGCCAGATATCTTTCACCTATGGGCACCTAACCAGGTGTACAAAATGAACCCTTAAGTCTATTAAGGACCTCAGAATAAATTACCTTTCCCAGTTTTGTAAAACCAGTAAACTTGTACAGAGTCAGCTTTAACCATGTATTCTTCACTTGTCAAGAAAATTAAACTCAAAGGCACACCAAGTAGTCTGTAAAGTAGAGGTTTACTTCAAAATGTATAAAAATGTAAATACAGAACCATACATCAAACCATACAAATCACTTGAGAATAAGGTTTTAAAAAGTGCAGATCCCTACCACTAATACACTTAGACTGGTCTGTTCTAAGGAATTCAGTGCTGTAGATGTTTCTTTTTAAGAGTCCAAACATTTGTGTCAGTGGAAAACAGTACTATTTAAAAAACTGGCTTTGCCAACCTCTTTGCGTGAGGTCACCAGCTCCTTCCTGTCAGAATATAAAAAGATATCTATGCAAAACAGGATGTCAAAGTATTAAATTCTGTAACCTCAGCACAACTCATTTTCTTCAAATGACTGATCTTATGAGCAGCTTCCCCTTTCCAGGACATCAAAGCATCTTTTATGACTTTGCACTAAAGCGTCAACCTGCTCTTCCTGTAAACGTTATAAAAAAATGTTATGATCCATCTTGGCAGTTGGCAAGCTGCAGTCACAAACAGGAGATGCTTATTTTTTTAAGGCATCTTCTAGCCTGTAATTATTTCTTGCCTTCCAGGTCACACCTTGTAGCCAAAACCTGGGAGGGGGTGTCATTCCACAGACGGTCAGCATTGAGACATTCAACAACATTTTTACGTTCGCTTGTGTGCATGCCCGAGGAACGTCTTGGGAGAATGGGACACTTTGGAGGTGTGCCTGTCCTGTGCAATCCCCTGCTCCGTCGAGTTGGCATGGCAGTCCTGCACCAATAGATGCCGTGCTGTGTATGACAGCAGTGGTCTTCTCTTCAAAGAAAACCACTGCTGTGTGCTGGCAACGTGTCACGCCCACCCCCACCCCAAATCTTTGGTGCCATGCTGGGAGCCCACCCCAGCGTGGCAAATGTCCCACGTCGTCTGCCAGCTGGGGTGCCCAATCCCCGTCAGCCCCACGGCCCCCAGCCATCCTGCCTGCAGCTTGGAGCCCACCCAGCATGGCAAGCGTCAGCGTCGTCAATGTAGAAAAAAACCCTGTAAATTAAAAAAAGCAGGTCCCGCGGTCTCCGCCCCCCACAACCCGCACCACTGTGCACCTGCCTCCCACCCCCCACCCCATACCTACCGGAGCTCAGCGCGACAATCATCGCTGGATTGGGAACACGTCTGCACTCTTCAAAGCTGACCGTGAACGGAGGAAATGCCAGTAAGCTGTATAATGGGCTAGATGGGTTTTTCCCAACTTTGTTGCATCTCAGGCATTTTTTGGAATTTTTGCACCAAATTTTCAACATGGGATTTTTGGGACCCCTTCTCATGAATTGTCACTGTCATGGCGTTATTCGGGCAGGAAGAACGATTTTGCAGTCACTGCGCGAAATCACCTTTCGGGCCCGATTAATGAAATAACGGTGCCAGCGTTCATAAGGTGGGCTCTCAAAATGCCTATTTTGGTGGTGGGCGTCATGTTCGCCGCCCAGTGTGCGTGCGCAGTTCCTGTGCATGCTCGTAAGTTTGCGAATTCTCAATATTTGCACTCCAATGACTTCCAAATACCTAAACAGCACATAGAAGCAAGTAACTTTCGGCATTGACAAATGCTTATTACAAAAAGTGTAGATTAATCAGAACCAGCTGAATGTCAATTCCTCCCCACCTAGACTGAAATTTGGGGGCTCTATCCCTTGCATGGGATGAGCTTCCCAAATCAGTTCACTTCTTGTAAACATGAGCCAGCCCATCAGAGTTCTGATTTTTGGCTCCAACCATATTCAAAATCATCATACCATACCCTTGCAAAGTAAGACTCAATTTTAGCAATCTACTATTGTTTTTCCCCATCCACGTCAGCCAAACCAGTGGGTTGTGGTCAGTCTGCACCACAAAATGCTGCACATACGAGTATGGCTCAAACTTTTAGGGCACACACTATGGCAAGACATTTTTTCTTGACAAGGGAAGCGTACATGGTTAAAGCTGACATGTTACAAAGCTTACCTTTTCCCAGTTTGGTAAAACCAGTAAGAATTTATTCTGAAGTCTTTAATAGAGTTAAGGGTTCATTTTGTACACCTGGTTAGGTGCCTGGAGGTGAAAGATATCTGCCCCAAGAGCAGAATTATCTGAGCCTACACACTGTACACTAGCAAGACTTGAGACCAAAGGTTGATTCGAACCCAGAACAGATAGGAAGGTTACCCTGTTAACTGTTCACAAGACTGCTTGGAGGTTGGCACTGTGGGAGCAGAGGGCCTGACCTGCTGAGTGGGTTTGTGACCGCGACCAACCAGAAATTCAGTTGTTTCTTGGAAGAGTCCTCCTCCTCAGAACAGCCCAACTTGTCCTGTAGCTGCTGGAGTAAGCTAAAGAAAAGCATCCTCCACTGGAGGAACTGTTTAATGCTGTCCTCACTACAGGAGTGGAAGGAAGAGCTGGATCCTAACATCTATTGGTGCAGGACATGCTCACAAGTCTCCTTCATGAAGTCTGGGTTACATTTTAGCTCCACTTCCTAGTCAATATCGTATTGGAACAGAAGGAGTAGGCTCTTGATGGGGAGCAGACTGCAATGGCAAAGGAGTCTATGCAGCAGGCCTGGTTTCAGTCTTGCAGACAGGACCAAACAGATTGGCCACCAAGTGACTGGACTAGCATTGACAGCAGAGCCTGTGGCAGAGCTGTGAAACAGAAATTGTCTGGAATAATCAGCTGATAATCCCTGTAGGACTGACAATGGAACTGTCAGACAGTGCAAGACTGCAGTATTAGCTGGGAATGCTCTGTAAAGGAGAGAGCTGAGCCAGTGCTGGACCCCAATCCTGGGGGCTTTGACCGAGCGGGCTAGCAGCAGAAACGGAACTTAAATCTGGAAGAGAATCTCCTCCACTGAGCCACAATTCTACTGTTATTTGTCTAGTTACCCGACTAGGCATTAGCTACCTATTGTTGCATTGCTGTTGTATAAATACTGGGTTTAGGAACCTGTTGGAACATCTCAGCAGTATCATATGTAGTGGGCAGTTACTGTCAAATCTCAATACCCTATATAACAGGGCCTGAGCTACTTGCCCAGAGTACAACTTGGGTTCTCTGACCAAGGCTCATGTGATGCCTAGTGAAGGCTGCAGTATAGGAATTCTATTCTCCAACCCTCGATACCTACACCCCTTCGGTGGTAAACTAATTGGAGGGGGCTCCTGCAGGTAATGACCCATTCTCCTAACTTTACTAGTTGGGGCCAGCAGGTTTCTGTAACTTCGTTCAGACTACTTCCCTAGAATAAGGGCCTGCCCAAATTCCATCCCATTAAGGACTGAATGCTACCCTACCCCCACACGATTAGTGTTCCTATCCAAGAATTAGTGTTATGGTTGAATGTTAACCCATTTCTAGTGTTGTACCACCTCAAGTAAGACATTGATGGTATGACACTGCAAATTGCACACGCGCAAAGATGTTCAATGCTGGAAACATTGTGGTGGTGAGTGCTGGCTGAGAACGTGAACAGTGCCAAGCAATGCACTCAAAGTAAGGACATATTTCTTTTACTGTTGCCCATAATACAGCAGGCACCTGTAGATTTATTTAAGAAAGCAGGGGACCAGGAATAGAGTGGGGCTTGTTCTTTAATAAGTGGGCTGGGGACAAAGCCTTAACACTGCAGTGCAGAAAGTGATTAGAGATTTACTGTTGCCCACACACTATAAGAGGCAATGGATGGGAGCTGACCCATCAGCGCAGTAGTTGGATTTCTGTTTGAAATGCCAGCAACCTGTGTTCCGGAGCAGACTCTGGTCAGAGTAGGGCTGGCCAGGGAGAAAGGCTTGAGCGTCCCACGACTGGTTGCCTTCTTCGGGGGGGTAGGGGAGGCCAAGGCCAGCAGCTTGCCTGACCCTGGGCAGAGGCCTGGCGTACTGCAAGTCCTGTCACCAGGAAGGGGCCAGCAGAGACATGTGGTGCCTTTACATCAAGGTGTGCGCACCACATCAAGGGAGAAAGAAAAACAGCGTCTCCTAGGTGACGGAGACCCAGGAGTGACAGATTGTCTGCACCCCCAACATCCCCAGTGGTCTGACAGCAAAATTCTTGGGGCATGCAGCCCTGCCCTGTAACTGCCAGCCACAGCTTTATGGGGACCACCAGGACAGAATCGGGGTGGATGCAGTGAGTGCCATCTGTGTCTCCTGAATGAGTGGAGAGAAAGTGCAGGGGAGCATAATTAGCAATTTCAAAAAAAAAAAAAGGATGGGCAACATTAAACAAGCAGTTTTCACTTAGAGATTGTATGACCAGAAGCTTGTCTAGCTTCGCTCTCAAGGTTTACTTGGTTGTCATGACAACCTCTCGAAGTGAACACAGCATTGATCACTATTGCTCATCTATTATCCTCTGTGTGTGCAGGATTGGATTGCTCCAATTCCAAGTGCAGCATGCCTCTTAACTGGTGGGAAATCATTCTACACATATTATGGCTCCTCTAAAGAGCCCATCCGCTGCAGTGCTCTATACACTTGTCCTCAGTATTGACCCAAATAGCTCAACACGTACTTACCCCCCCCCACACACACACACACTTGCCGACACCAGTATACATAACACCTTCCCTGGAAGTGTTCTCAGAATCCCAAGAACACTTTCACACCAATACTTCATGGTTTGTACAGTAAGGGAGCTTGTTATAAATTATTCTACTTTCACAATGCTGAAGTCACAGACCTACCCTATGCCCCTGCAGAAAAATTTTTTTTTTTTTTTTTTAACCTTAAGACTGCTCCTATCCAGGGACACAGAACTGAATCCTGGCCCAACCCAGCGACAGTCATTGCCCCCTCAGATGCTTGGTTGTCCAGCACACAAGGTCTAAAACTGGTGCACCTTAACATACAGTGGAGTCAGCCATGACGAAGTGCAGTAATGACATGTCACAAGATACCACAGGACATGACAAAAGGGCTTATTTGCCTCAGACTTCCAATGGCCCCTGCAGTAAACTACAGCATTCTGTGATATTCTGCAGCATTTCTGCATTGTACAGGTATCCTGGCAGTCGCATCTGTAAGCAATTTAAGGCCCAAAATCCAAGAACTTGAAGGCTAGGTTGACCTATATAACCCAGATATAGCATCTCAGAAATGCAGCTAAAGCCCTACATGTTCCCTCCTGAAATCTAGTTGCCAGGGTACTCCACCTTCATAAGAGATGGGATATGAAACAGGGAGAGGTGACCTTGTCTACATTAGATCCTCCCCAAATTCATCTCTGGTTTCAGGTCACTAAATTCATCTCTGGTTTCTATCCCAGAATTAGATACAAGTTACTTCTTGGAGGCACCAAACTGCTACATGTGGGAGGTGTGCATACAATCTGTCTAGAGTGCCATCTCCTGCCCTAGATACCCCAAAGACCCTATCAGTCAGTCCCCTAGGAAACCATACTGTGGTGACCAATAAAAACTGACCTCAGTAAGTCATATGGAGGGCCCAAGGCAGCCTTGCTAGATGCCCAGCCCACTCAAATTTGTCCACAAGGAGAAAAAATGGGTAACCACACCTTTCTACTGGGCCCTTTTCTCCAGGCCAGATCAAATCTGAGCTGCAGGCATCCATAAGTGACCACTCCCCCATATTCTGCATCTGGGGAAAAAAAAAACACCCTAAAACCTCCACCCAGGTTCTCATGGCTGGGAATATTCCCATTTTGACTAGCTTCTTTCTAGCTACCTTATCTAGCATACATTGGGCAACAAAAGCCCTCCCCGATGTTAATTCTGCCCTAAATTTCTTGTCAGCAACTTCCTCTCCACTGCCATTTGTATGCTCCTTTCAAGCAGATCAGAGTAAATGGCCAGCAGTCAAGGTAGTTGGACCATAACCCAAAACTGAGGGAGAGCCCGGGGGTCTCAAAAATCCTGGATTGGAACAAAAACTGCAAAGTGACCTAGATGCTGCCAAGCAAAAGTGTCTCACTAACCTGCAAGTTGCCAACGTCTGACCAAGAGGTTCTGGGCACAAATTAACTCCCTGCTGAAGGGTCGAGCCACCCTACACCATGGCTGATGGCAAACACAAGACCCACTTTCTGCTGCTAACAGTTAATATTCCACTGCCTCCCCCCCAAACAGAGCTCAATTAGGTTCAGACCTTCCTCCACTGATGGCTCCTCCCACTCCATCTCAGCCTATAGCAGAGGGACCATACCCTCAATTTTGCTTTGAAAGAACTGACAAAAGATGCACTGCCCCTTCTAAACACAAAGCTGAAGGTTCAACTGGGAATTACAAACAAGCCCACAACTGCCTCTGCCATTTCTCTCCCCCCCAAATAGCAATGCTTTTCAAACAAATCCCTAATGGAGGGTAGGTTTCCAGACAGCTGGAAAGTTGCCATAGTTCTGGTGTACAAGAAGAGGGTCCCAGAGAACCCTTGAAAAACCACCCCATCTCTCTTCTCAGCACCCTGTCAAATCTTGGATAAGCTGGTGTTCAACCAGCTGCAGGAATATCTTGACCAGAATCACCTCTGGACACCAAACATGGGATCAGGAAGCATCTTGGGACAAACTGCACTGGTTTGGTTACCCACCGACATCCTGGGGGCTATGGACAAGGGTCTGTAGCCATCTTCATAGATTTAATTAAAGCACTCAAGCTGGTAAGAATCAGACTGCTGGCTATATGAAATTTTCATCTTGATCTTTATAAACTTTCCTGCCAACGGTTCTATTACCTAGAAAATGGGTCCCAACTTGTAAAGTGGAAAGGTACCCAATACCTCAAGAGACCCATAACAGATGCTGTCTCAAGGCTCAATTTTAAGTCCCGTGATTAAAAAAAGTCACTGGTGCAGCCCACTTATACACTGCTGATGCTGTGCTGTGTGAGCTCAGCCAAACAACATTGCCCAAACACTCAGTTCGCAAGTGATTTCTGGGGACTAGAGAACAAGTTGGTCTTTATTTTGTAAAAAGTCATTCTATCTGGACCTAGGCATTTGAGCATAGATAGAAGCATCTGCTAACCCTAGCCACCTCCACTGGAGACCACACTGAGTTAGTCCATTACTTAGTCTACACTGACTGAGAGGTCACCTTCAAACCACGTGTAGATCAGCACAGAGTACATACATCAAAAGGTTGTGCTTCACTACTGCCCGAGTAGTTTACAGACAGAATAACCAACAGCACTCTGCTCCCTGTGCTGCTGTATGACATCCCTATTCTATGGACCCCAAGGTGCCATAAGGCAAAGAATTCTGCCACAAGAAGTCAGTATGCTGCTGGTGCTCTGCCCAGAGCTCCACTCCCTAACTTGACCCCCTTACGAAGGTAGGCTCATTTATGCACTGCTTTGCCTTGCTTACAGGCTCCTAAAAGGCATTTACCACATCAAGTCTTGGAGGTACTAGCTTCCCTAGAATAAACCTGATTTAGACCAAGAAGAGTCATCCCAGCCAAGGGAGGAGCACTCAGGGATCTAGTGGACAGGAATATGGATGCCTCACTCAAGGCCTTCCAAGCATCAGCAACGTCCCTCAAGGCAGTAACAGCCAATCTTTCAGCCAGAGCAGCCCTCCCTGTCCTGGGCCTCAGAATTAGCTTTTCAATTCACCGAGGACCCAGAGAACAAGGTTATTCATCAGCTGCAATGAATGGGTTTGACAGACTTAGAGGAGGCAGTCTGATGCGCTGCTTGGATCATGTTTCAAACTTCAGCTAGTCATAACCTCTCGTTTTGGGCATAGCAAGCAGATGCCTCTTCAAAGAGTCATTTAGTGAAACCAGCCCAGTGGTATTGAGGATTGAGGTGCTCAACACACCTTGTGCTACGCCAGGCGACCAGAGTTCAGGAACAAGCTCTGGGATCAGCAGGAGTGGGTTGAGGATTGAGCACCTGTGGCTGCTCTCCCTACGAGGGGGGCTGGGGATTGCCTGGTGTGCCAGAGGCTCCCAGTGGAGACCAGGGGCACTACAGCACACAAGGAAACATGTACTCAGCGTGGCAGACAAGACAGTGTTACCATGCGTAATTTGCATCAGGCATGTGCCATGCATGGGGAGAGCATCAGAACAAGGGAAAGTCCAGATTGTGGGGTAGACAATGGCACCTGCACCCATGCCCATGACCAAGTCCATCCTGCCTGGCCTTCCAGGTTCCTCCACCCGGAGGCCTCACCCAGTCAGTCTGTGTAAGAGCACCCAAAGAGGGTGGGCCCCACCCAAGAGGGGTTAAGCTTGGGGTGCAGACTGTGGGCTGAGGAGAGAAGCAGCTCAGGTCAGAGGACTTCAGGCAGGGCAGGAGCAAGCAGGGTGCCCGAGAGGCGCCCTGTAGATAATGACCGGGGGGGGTCATTTAGTAAATGCCCCTATGAAAGTAATCTGCTGTTTAGCGGTCCCTCTGGATTCCTTCACCACCTCCTTCAGAGCTGAGCCAAAGTGCATATGCCACAGTCAAGAAGCAGGGGCAAATCATGGTCCTCAGGCCCCAGATGCAATGAAGCTATCCAGGCACATACTTGAGTAGGGGGGAGACTCAATTTCTAGATGAATGGGTTGAAACCATGTTGTACAGAGGTCCTCCATGCCCTCACTACCTCATGTGGCGCCCTCCCCCATCTCTGGCAACCTGTCAGAGGAGATGTTGCAGGCCATTACATACCTTCAAGCAGGAGCTAGAGCACAAGTTCCCCCACAGGTGGGGAGCAGCACTTCCAATTCAAAACCTTGCCATTCAGGCTTTCTTCAGCCCCAAGGACATTCTCCAAGGTGCTAGTAGCAGTCATAGCTCACCTTTGGAAACAAGGGATACAACTTTTTCCTTACTTGGACGATATTCTCATCCAAGGCTCCGCAGCTCAAAGCAGTAGTGGAGGTAACCCGGTGCCAGTCGGCCCATGGCTTTGTCAACTGGGGAAAATGCTCCCCAACTCCAAGCCAGACCTTAAACCACCTAAGGGAAGACAATGACAGGCCAACAAGATCTTTCCCCCCAGAGGCAACATTTAGGGACCTGCTTAGCTTATCAAGAAGTTTCACACAGCTCCTCAGCTGCCAGCTCACTCCTTCATGCAGCCAACTGAGACCAGTATTGCTGGCGGATTCTGTCCCTTGGGCTCTAGTCCACACGAGCCCCATTCAAGCACACTTGCTCAGTCTGTGGTCCCAGTCTAGACAGCCAGCACCAACTGATCCCAATTTCTCAAATAAAAAGCTTCCCTCCAGTGGCAGATTGAGGATAATGTCATGAGGGGGTCACACGTTGGACCAGCCACACCAAATCTGAATGACAGATGTCAGCCTCAGGGTCTGTGGGGCTCATCTGCATCAGCTGTCAGCTCAGGGCAAGTGGTCACAAACAAGTCACAGCATAAATGTACTCCAGATGAGAGCAGTAAGCCTAGCCCTGATGCACTTCTAACAGCCAAGTCCTCAAAATCAGGACATTCTGATAATCTGACAACGATGGCATACATCAACCATCAGGGCAGAACAAAAAAGCTCAAGTCTGCTTCTCTTTCAATGGGCCAAGCACCACCTGGCAAGCATAAAGGCAGTGGACATTTCAGGTGGGAAAATGTCACAGTAGACTGTCAGTCGCAAAAATGTTCTGCCAGAGGAATGGGAGCTGAAGGACAGTGCCTTCCACATCCTAACAGAACAGTGGGGCAATCCGTTTTGCTGGCAGGTGAAAAGATCCAATGTAAAAGCAATCTGCTCCCTAGCCAAGGATGAACTAGCGGTGGCTCAGGACCCCTTTTCCCCTAGACTGGGGTCAGTTTAGTCTCCATGCCTTTCCTCCAATACCACTTCTATCCAGAGTCCTCCACAAAGTGGTTCTGGACCAGGCAAAACAGATTCTAGTCCGTCCCAAATGGCCTCATTGCCGATGGTTCACACTTCTCATTCATCTTTTAAAGTGGCCACCTCTAACCTCCCAGATTAGCCTGGACCATCTCCATCAGGGTCCAGTACTGCACCCCAATCTGAGCAACCGCTCTCCTCCTCTGCCTGGAGAAGAAGCAGAAAACTTTCAAAGAGCTAGGCTACACAGCTCCTGTTAGAGTTGGTGAACTCATGTCCTGCTTCCTCTAAAGCATATTAGAGAATTGAGGAAATTCTTGTCTGGCTTCAATCCAAAACACACAGAACCAGCCAGTATCATTGCCTGTACTACTGCAGTTCCTTCAAGATGGGTTTGACAAAGACCTGCAGCCAGCCACCTTAAGTGTTCAGATTTCTGTGTGGGGGTGCCCTTGGTGGATTCAGGCGAATCATTGGGTTCACATCCCCATGTTTCCAAGAGAAGCAACATTAAAACTCCAGTCAAGCAAACTACCACCTTGGAGGCTTAATCTGGTTCTCAAAGCTTTGACCAAGGCTCCTTTTCAGCCTCAAGGAGACATCCCACATGCATCTCACAATGAAGGTCACTTTTCTCATAGCTATTACTTCAGCCAGGAGAATCAGCAAGCTAGGAGCTTTGTCCACCCAAAAGCCATATGCTGTGGCTCATTAGGACTCTGGTGCTCTGAACAGATCCAGGTTTTTTGTTTTTTTTTACCAAAAGTATGAACATACGAAATTTGCCAGCAGATAAAGGCCTAGAGGTCTATCAAGTCTGCTTGAATGTGCAGCTAGCATCCCTTATTCTGCAGCTGCCCCTCCCTTCCACCGTTCCCCTTCATTGACCCTCCCCTTGTCCCGTCTCATCCCTTTTGAAGCAGTCCACTGTTCTACTGGATACCACTTCTGCAGGTAATGCATTCCAACCAGCCACCACCCTCTGTAAAAAAAAAAAAGTGTCCTCATCTCCCTCCTGAACCTTCCTCCCTCCAGTCTCATGGCCCCGGGTGTCCCTCCCCTCCCTTACTTTGAACAGCCCCTCTGTACCAGTCTTGTTTATTCCTTTCATGTATTTAAAGGTTTCAATCATGTCCCACTGTCCCTCCGCTCCTCCAGTGAGTACATGTTCAACATCAGCCTCCTCTCGTATGATAAGTCCCCCGGCCCCTTGATAATCTGTCGCCCTGCGCTGCACCCCCTCCAGTAACTTAATGTCCCTCTTCAGATGCAGGTGCCAGTACTGCACACAGTACTCCAGGTGCAGTCTAACTAATGACCATACAGTGGCAGAATCACCTCCTCCCGCCTCGAGGATATACCCCTTGCAATACAACCCAGCATTTTGTTGGCCTTTGCAACTGCCTTCCTACTTTGTGCAGAGTTCAGTGACCCTGTAATGAGCAACCCCAGATCCTTCTGTCTGGGCTAGCTGCACTCCCCCAGCTGGTAACTCCTCCTTGGGTTCTTCATCCCAAAATGCAGCACCTTGCACTTTTTGGCATTAAACCCCAGTTGCCATGTGTCTGACCAGGTTTCAAGCTTTGCCAGATCATTCTGCAACCCCTGCCATCCCCTAGGTCATCCGCCACTGCTCCTACCTTGGTATCAGCAAACAGACTGATCTTGCTCTTGATGTCCAATGATATGTCTGCAATGAATATCCCAAACACTGGCCCCAACAGAGCCCTGTGGAACACCGCTCGTCACTACCCTTGGGTGTAAAAGCTCCCCACCCACCCTCTGTTACCCTCCCTGAAGCCAGTTCCCTACCCATCTCACCAGCTTCGCACCTGCCCCTGTGCCTACCAACTTACTTCCCAGCCTTCCATGCAGCACCGAGTTGAATGCCTTACTTAAGTCCAGATACAGGACATCCACTGCATGGCCCCTGTCCAGTTGCCTAGTTACCCAGTCATAGAACTCCACCAGGTTGGTTTGGCACGATCTGCCCTGTATGAAGCCATGCTGTCTGCTGTCCTGTAGTCCTTTGGCCTCTAGGAGGGCCACCAGCCTCTCCTTCAGGATAGTCTCCATTAGCTTACCCACGATGGATGTGAGGCTCACTGGTCTATAGTTTTCTGGTTCATCCTTGGGGCCACTATTGTGGAGGGGCACCACATGAGCCATCCTCCAGTCCTGAGGTACACACCCTCAATGTATGAGGCATTAAATAGGTCTGCCAAAGGTCCTGCAAGGACCTCTGACAGCTCTTTCGTGTCCTGGGGTGTATGCCATCTGGGCCTGGCGCCTTATCCACCCTCAGTGCCTTCAAACCCTCCTGAACTCTGCCCTCCATGATTTCCCCATCCGTCACCCCCTTCCCCCATTTCTGCCATTTCTACCCCTTGGGCGTCACCCCCCCTTCTCTTTAGTAAATACTGAGCAGAAGTACTCATTTAGTGCTTCTACCCAACCCCCCTCCTTCCTAAGCCTTACTGTGGTCCTTACAGCTTCCCCCATGTACCTAAAGAGTCTTTCTCCCCTTAATGTCTTGTGCCAGCCCAGAGTTCTGTAGATGCCTTGGCTCCCCTTACTGCCCTTGTCACCTCCTTCGAGTCCATAAAGTACTCGAAGTGTCCTCCCCTCTCCCAGTTTTCTTGTACTTCCTAAAGGCAGCTCTTTTCCTCCTTACCTTTTCCATGACCTCCTTGCTTAACCCTAGCCTTCTTGCTGGGCCTTGCAGCAGGTTTTGGTAGTCTCCACTATCCCCAGCTTTATGAGCTGCCACCTCTGGTTAGTGTCCATACTAGATTTAATTCTGGCCAGGTACCCTTTTACCACTTCCCCCATCCTCCCAAATTCAGCCCTCCTGAAGTCCAGCACTCTTGTGCCAGATTCCACTCCCTCCCTGCCCATATCCAATGTGAACCATACTGAGTGGTGGTCACTCCGACAGCAGTTCCTCACAAAGACCCCATTTGCCAGCACAAGGTCAAGGGTATTCCCTAACCTGGTTGGTTCACTGACCATTTGCAGCAGGAACCTGTCCAGGAAGGCATCCAGCAGTACCTGCTCCCTTCTGTTCCTGGTTGTTGGGCAACTCCAGTCCACTCCTGGCATGTTGAAGTCCCCCACAATCACCACACTACCCTTCTCGCAGGTCCTCTTGATCTGTCCTGCTAGTTCCCCGTCTAATTCAGTCTGAGATGGTGGCCTGTACACCACTCCCATTCTAAGAATCCTATTCTTGGAATCCTGGATTTGCATTCAAAGCGACTCTGTACTACCCTCCTCCCCTTCCTCCCTTATACATATCAGTCCTTCCTTCACATATAGTGTCACACCTCATCCTTTCCCCAATCACCCTGTCCCGATGAAATAACCTGTACCCTGGTACAGACAGGTCCCAGTCATTGTATTGGGTGGCCCATGTTTCTGTGATGGCTGCAATGTCCACCTCTCCCTCTGCCATAAGCACCTGTAACTGCAGTTTTCCTCCCAAGGCTCCTAGCATTAAGAAAGCCACCTTCCACCCTTCCCCCTTCCATCCTGCCCTCCTTTACTAGCATCACAAATAGTACTTGCCATTTGTCCTTTGTCACCGTTATGGGGTAAGCTCATATGGTTTCCCAACCTGTGGTCTCTGCATGTCTCTTGCCCAGTTGCCACCCCCCGCTCCTAGTTTAAATTCCCTACTTCCTCTATGTACTCCTCCATCCTCTGTTTCAACCCCTTCTTTCCCTCCCTCAAGTAGTCTGTCCTTGGCATGACCGTCCTCCCAGGTCTCCTTCCCCCACCCCAACAGCCCATACCCTTTAGCACACCAGGTTCTTAGCCATCCATTAAATTCCTCTATTCTCCGCTTTCTTGTTGTGCTTGCCTTGGGCACTGGAAGCATCTCTGAAAAAGTTAGTGATCTTCCTGCCCCCTCACACAATTGTCCTAGTTCCTCAAACCTCCTCTGGACTATATCTACTGTCTTGTCAGCCAGGTTGTTCATCCCAAGATGTATAATTGAATGAGGCTTGTCCCTACCCCTT
This sequence comes from Neoceratodus forsteri, assembly GCA_016271365.2. Classification (NCBI taxonomy): domain Eukaryota; kingdom Metazoa; phylum Chordata; order Ceratodontiformes; family Ceratodontidae; genus Neoceratodus; species Neoceratodus forsteri. Next base: position 341,598,407 of record CM057458.1, read on the forward strand.
CTAGCATATTTCAGAACAGATTGTCCCACCCTTTCCACTGTCATTCCTGGCATGGCCTCCACCCAAATGCAACTGCCTCTCCCCCTTGCTACCCCACCCAACTCCTTAGTATAGAGTCCCCCAGCACTAAAATTCCACCACTCGTACTCCCCGCTTGCTTCCATTCATCTCCCTCCTGCACACTTCCCCTTTTGCCCCTGTTGCAATTCTCCCAGCAGAACTCCCCCCCCCCCCCGCTCCAGTTTGGTCCAGGCATTTATCAATTACTCCTCAAATTTCATCATTTCCCTCCTCCACCTTCCTCCTCTCTAGCAGTGCAAAACTATTTTCTGAAGACCCTTCACAAATGCCCACTCCCTCTTTCATAGTAACCCAATCTCCTTTCCACTCCACGACTTCCCACTTCACCTCCCCTCACAAGTCCCCATCTCCTCCTTCCGTTTGTCTTTTGTCTCCTGACCTGGTTTCCCCAGCAATCGTTCTTCCTGGCCTGGGCCCCCTCTTGTCCCTGCTTCCCTTCTTCCGACCCTCTCACCACTGTTGGCTTAAATTGCCCTTCCTCATTTCCCATTCTTCCTCCCTCCAGTATTGGGCTAAAGCCACCCCCAGTCTGCCTTGCCTGTCAGTTCCTCCTGCAGACCCTCAATCTCCTTTGTAAGTTTCTATATGTGGTTGCACACGAAACATCCTCCCACACTCCAGGCAATTTTTAGAAAGATTGGTGCACTGCAGTTGTTACAGCCTACCACCCTACCCATTGCTGTCATTGCCCACCAGTGACCCCCACCCTTCCAGATGCAGGATACCAAACACTCAAGTCTCCCCTCTCCCTCTGTGCAAAAATTCTTAATTTCCCTTACCCCTTTGTTGTACACGTTTAGATTGAGCAACTGCTTTTTATATTCCTAACCTTCCTATCCACTCAGACTTTAAGTAGCTATTGCACAACCTTCTTCAAACTCCTACTCCTTTCCACAATGCAACAATGCAAAGAAGCAACAAGGAAAGCTCCTAGATTTGCAGTTACTTCCCTGCCACTGAGATAGCAGTCACCTCTTCACTTGCTGCTATTCCTTTCCTGGATGTCTGCTTCTGCTATTACAGGTGCATATCCTTTGCCTGTTTGAGAAGTGATGTCGAACCCCTGGCATAAAGGAAATCATGGACCAGGGGTGGGTGGGGTGGGGGTGGAACCAACCCAATTCTTCCAGAAACCTAGGTAGCAGAGGCCCCTGGTCAGACCATTAGCACCCTTCCCCCACTATGCACCAACCTTTGCAGCTAGTAAAGCCAGCAAAAATGAATCTGAATTCTACTCAAAGCCCCTAAAATAGGTTTGCTACCAAAACACAGGTCTCCAAACAGCTTCACCAACACTTCAAAATAGGCTTGAAATTTGAAGATACTGTAGGTCCGATTCAAACAGCCCCTGTTAAATCACACCAAATAGGTTTTAAAGAAATAGGCCTCTACAAATGCAGCCTGCTACACAGTGAAACGTCAAACAAATGAGCCCACTTATAGCCACCAAAACAGTTTTCAAGATTCCAACAACCCCAAAATACCCTGCTAGCCCCTTAGAATAACCTACTAAGTAAATTCCAAACAATGCAACAAACAGCAAGAAGCTACTGTACAAGATCTGATCCTTTCCCGTTCTAGTTCCTTCTGAGAAGCCTTGTCCTATAAAGAGTCTCCTTTCCATTGCAACCTGGAGTTGCTTTTGCCTTCCTTCTGCCCACACCCCAAGAAATTGAAAGAATTGCACACTAGATCCAAGACTAGCAGTGAAATGTATACAAAAATGGATTTTATTAGAAAACACTTCATTCCAACTACAGGTCAAAATCTGGGTAAAAAGCTTCAAATGACTATAGCTAGATGGATCTGTTCTGTCATCACCGCTGTTTATGATCCGGCTGGAGTAAGCTTGCCTGGCCCAGTGAGAGCCCATTCTACCTGGGCTATGGCCACCTTGTGGTGGACTTCAGAGAAGCATCTCCAGCAGACCTATGCAAGGCAGCCACATGGTCATCCATTCAAATCACATGTTGGCAAAAAATGTTTACAAACTGGATGAGAACCTCAGCAAGGCCTTTTGGCCCCAGTTCAGGTGGTGGACCCTTAAGGACAATTACATTCTCCCACCAGGGATATCTGGAGATGTACTGCTTTTGTATATCCCTGTTTGTATGGAAGCCTGGAGATCAGCTTAGAGAGAAAATTAAATTTAAATACTGTAAAATTCTGTCCAACTACTGGTCTCCAAGCTTCTGCTTCCCTCCCAGAATGTACAAAGTTGGCCAATCGGCCATGCATGGCTTAATTTTCTTGTATGTTTCCAAGTTCAGATAATATTGCCACATTTGGACTGCTTTCAGAAGCACTGGTGGAAAGAAATGGAGGGCTGGATATTCCAACTGCAGAGCTTAGTTCCTGTCTGCATATCTGCATCAGGAGGTACAGCCCCCATTTGTATGGAAGCCCAGAAACAAGCAGTCAGAAAATTTACAGGTATTTGAATTTAGTTTTTTCCCCCCCTGTCAATTAAGCAATAATTCCCCAATTGCTTTTATGAATGGGATGTAGAACTCAACCCTGGCCCACAGAAAGACTAAAAATCAAAATTCTTTGATAAGCTTCTTGCGTTAACACAATTGATTTACTTAAGGTTTGGATAAATTCACAAGATGCAGACTGTGTGGCTAACAAACCTGGTTAAATAGAAGTGTGACAAATTGCAATGGAGAGGTTTAGTCAGCTGTATAGAGCACACAAATGAGGGGAAGGGCTTCTACTTTATACAACATGGGGTTTAGGTCAAACAAACTCTGCTCAAGAGAGGAAATAGATTGTTTTCAAAGGTACAAATGGTCCTTGGAGTGATCTACTCACTTCCTAAAGTGAGAACCAAAGACTGAGAAGTTGGCCCAAAATGATAACATACAATAGGTCTGAAACTTGTGTTAACAGGAGATAACTGCCTGGGGTAATTCTAGGGGATAAGCTCTTGAACAAAGCTTGTGTCAACTAGACATTAAGCAAGTGATAAATTCAAGTAGGAAAAAAGTTCCAAGGTAGTATTTTGGAACATTGAAGTCAATTATGTCCCAGTAGAATCACCTGTGCTGGGGGACCATAATATAATCAATTGTGGGATTAACTTGAAAAGCAGATCAAAACCAGTCCGAAGAGACAGATTTATAAGATGTTTGAAGACCTGTAGTGCAGCGCTACTACAAAGCAAACTAGGGAAAATAAAATGGTACACTTGATGCCAACTTTAGACGTGACCTTTTAGGAATTTAATGAACTATTCCCAATGGCCTGTAAGGAATCAGTGCCCTTTATCAGTTCAGTAGAGAGACTGTTCCATGGATTATGGAAGCACTATGAAATAAGGGCACAGGATAGCGTTTGGAAATTAGCAAATAAGACTGCTATTAGAACATTGGAATGATACAAGAACTAGAAATGGGCTAAAGTTACTAAAAACAAGCTAAGGTCCAATATTATAAAAGTAATCAGGATACTGTAAGAACAGGTACATAGTCTGTTGAAATCTGAAAAATCCAAGTTTGGCTTACCATTAATACAAATATTTTATTTACCTTCTGGAGGTTAGAGTTAAGAGTGAATATAATCGATCAAGAAAATGTGAATTATTCAATCACAAAATGCAGATTTAAATCTGACTTGTAAAGATTAAGAATATTGTTAGAAAACTTAATTCAAACAAGGCCTTTGGGAAATTTATAGAAAATAAGATTCTTAAAGATGGCCTAAATGTAATTGCCCCTGTTCTGACAAATCTGATTCGAGTCTGAAAGAGGGAACCATTCCAACCATCCGGAAGGAGGCCAAGGTGATACCAATCTTTAAGGGGGGAGAGAGAGAGAGAACTACAAACCCAAACAACTGGCCTATTGCTTTGTTGCCAGTGGTGTTGAAGGTCTTGGAATGACTTGTGCATGGTCAGCTACGAGTACTTTGAGAAACACTGGTCACCGACCATGCAGTCAGGATTCCGGAGGAGACATTCCAAGGGCACTACATTCACACAACCTCCTTGACCTGGTTGCTACATCTATCAACAGGGGAAAGTCTGTGGGCATGTGTTCGTAGATTTATCCAAAGCCTTAGACACTAAATTGGATACAGACTTGGGAATATTGGGAGTTTCAAAAGAATCCTGTAAATGGTTTAGGTCCTACGAGGAAGGAAACAAGCGACAGTGGTGGGTAAAGAATTTGACGCAGCAGTCGTGTTATGTCTAGTTCCACAAGATCTGTCCTGGGACCACTGTTTGATTTATTCAAACCAGGTGGTCAGTGTTACAGAAAATTCTGTACTCAAATTATATGAAGACGATAGTCACTTAAAACTGTTTATATAGCACCTTTAAAAAAAACAAGGTAACAGGTAAAATACAATGTACAACATGAAAATTTAGTCTAAAATATAATTGTCTGGGAAGGCTAGATTGAACAAATTTTATGTGGGCACAAGCCACCCTCCCATGGGTGACCCTTAATTTAAGAACCTCCCCTAGTTACATGACCAGCCGGTTACACTGAAGTGTTAATTTCTCCCTTAGGTTATTGCAAGTCACCACAAGATGGTAGCAGCTAGCCTCCTGGTTTGCTCCTTGCTGACCATCTCCACACTAACACTTCCTCTCCCAACTATTCTCCCTTTATCTTGTCTCCTTGGCCACTAGGAGGCACTGTTCAGCCTCCTCCACCCCTCACCCTGCTCTATCTCCATTTTCCACCATATCTGCACCCTTCTAACTCAATCTCCATAACCCCCCCTGGTTTTGAACCTTGTACCCTTGCCACTGCAGTCCAGGACCCTACTGTTGGGCCATCCTGCTTCATTTCTTGCTGCTTTTAACATTCCCTTATAGCTCATTTCTGCCCTGCTGTCTAGCTATCCCTGCCATGTCTTCCTTGCACTGCCTGGCACCATGCTGCCCTCACCTCTGGCCTCTTCTCTCCTGATCTGCTATTCCTTCCCTACCCCCATCCCCTCACCCTCTGCCCACCCTGCCCTCTTTCCATGTGTCCCCGCCTATTTTCACCCTTCCTACTCTCTCCTGCCTCCCACCCCAACTACCCCTTCCATCTCATCCATTTCTCCCACCTCACTTTCCCCCACCTCTTCTGTTCCTGTTCTTCCCCCCCCACCCTTCACCTTCTGGAATACCCCTGCACCCCTGCCTCACCCCACTGCAGGCCCCACCTGGTGTTCCTTAGAAGGATTTCACTTCTATTGTTAAGCAACATTCCCCAAACCTGGTCTGGTCCTGAGCCACCCCTACAGACACCCCTCACCTAGATTTCGCATTGCCACTTTGAACATTTGCAGTTTTGTAAACAAATTTGCTCCATGGTTGGACTGCACAATACCAGCCTGATATAGCCACTGCTGAAACATGGCTCAAACAACTCTCCTTAAACTGGGTAAGCTGGAGCAACTAAAAACCCACCTTGCTCACTGGGATTGGTCCCCAATCAACCACATGCCTGATATTGACACTGCGCTCACCTTTATCTGCTCCTTCAATGCAGCCTGTGACCTTTTCACTCCTCTCACCAAAGGGTCAAACACACCAATACCCTGTGGATCTCCTAATCTCTACTCAACCAAATGCACCAGTGGGACAACCTCTGGCACAGGGCCATCGACTGGCAAGCCTACCGACAGGCCTGTAATAAATGCACCCGAGCCATCCACAAGGTGAAAGCTAGCTACTACAAGTCAGCTCTTACCACCTCATAGGGCTCCACCCGCAAGTTACAGGACAATATTAAGGAGCTCAATGGCAAATCCAGGCCCCCACTCCCATCCCAGCTCAATATCAATGGCACCATCTCTGCCGACTCACAGTGCATTTAGTTTGTTGACTGGGTAAATGCACTAGACAAATCCTGCCTATTTTCAGGCATGACCCAGGGGAGGGGGATACAGATGAATGCCAACTGACCTTGAACCAGATTAAGCCGTCTGTGGTATTTTTAGTGAATGAGGGAAATTCCCCTACTCTTTTCGATAAGTGCCATGGGAATCTTTAACATCCACCTGAACTACCAATCCAGGCAGATGGGACCTCGGTTTAACATCTCATCCGAAAGACGGCACCTCAGAAGTGCAGCACCACAGTGTCAGTACTGGGATATTAACCCAAGTGCCAGATGTGGGAACTGAACCCACAGCCCTGTGATCTCCTGGCCTCAGGAGAGTGTGCTACCTACGGAGCCACTGACACAGACACTCAACTCTACCTTCTGACCATAGCTCAATGCTCCCCCCAACTTTTGACCCTGTACCCACCCCCTCACTCACCCTTCTACTTTCATGTGCTCTTTGCACATGAGGCAAAACCCCATCTCCTGAAAGTCCTTAATGGCCCCAGCCACAGTAAATATCTCGAAGTGCTCCGCCAGGTTCTGGATTTACTTAATGCTTCCTTCCCCTCCCCACCAACATCCTTAACCACTCCCTTTGCCTTGGCCAGTTCCCCTCCACCTGGAAAGTAGCAGTCATCACCCCCATATACAAGAGCAGAGACTGCACCACCCCTGGGAACCATCGCCTGATCTCAATCCTCCCCCCTCTCCAAAGCCTTAAATAGTTACAACCAGCTCTCTGAATACCTCTCCTCCCACAATCTCATTTGTGCAGAACAGCGTGGTTTCCGCCCAGGTCATAGTACCACAACAGCCCTCCTGGAATTCCAGCCATCTACACTCTGCCCTCAACAGTGGGTACCGGCTGGGTGTGGTCTTCATAGACCAAGACTTGATACTGTTAGCCACCCACTCCTCTTGTCCACTCTTACCCAGCTTGGCCTCTCCAAGGGCATCACCACCTGGTGATCAAACTACCTCTCCTTTTGCTCCCAATGTGTCAAAAAATGAAACCATCTCTTGCTGCTGCTCAGTTTACTCTGGCATACCTCAAGGATCAATCTTTTTACTCTTCAGTCTCCATCTCACCCTTCCTACCATCTGTCCTGAGCAGGTCTTCCTTTATGCCGATGACGTGATTCTCTTCACCTCCCACCCTGACCCACTCACTACAAAGACATCCTTCAAAAATCTTCAGTCTGGCAAAATCATGGTTCATTGACCACAGGCTCGTTCAACCAAAAAGATGAGGTCCATGCTCTTTGCCCACAACCAGAGCAGGTCCTGTGACTCCCAAATGCAAATTTTATCCAATGGTAATGGTCGCCACCCCATTGAACAAGTTCAGTTTGAAATACCTTGGCTTAACCTTCAACCCGGCACTATCCTTCCACGACCACATCCTTTGCTCCTCTATCAACTTGTATATTGGCCTTCTCTATCACCACAGGGACTGCCTCCCCTGAAGCCCTTAGGCCCACATTCACCTTAGTACTCAGATTATGGTCTTTTTCCATGGTGCTGCCACCAACACTGCCCTACTGATGGTAGATCTCCCTCAGCCTGCTGCCTTTTCACAGATTGTGACAAGCTCACCCACACATGCACTCTTTACCCCCTTGCTAACCTACTTAGTCGATGAGCAGCTCCAGTACCAGTCCTACATCTCTGCCAAAAAAGTGGTCTGGTCCCACCCAGACTATTTACTCAGCCTGCCCCCACTGTCCCTTCCACCAAAGCATTGTTACATGTGTCGAGTCAGGACAGCCATGGCCCAGAGGTCCTTAGTCTACAGAGCACCAACATGGATACTCTCGCCCGTCTCCATCTCAAATGAGAATAGACTTAGGGTCTTCAAATACTTACTCTAGAGCCACCTCTGCTCCACCCACTACTGTAATTGCCCTTAGTCTAGCCACACGTCCCATTTCCCTGACATCATTCCACCTTTGACGATGGATTTTCTGTCCTGCCTCCTTGCAATCCAACTAGGCTTGTATAAAAGTTGCACAATAGTGTCCCATCTTCCAATTGCACTACCCTAGCAAAATGTACATGTATTCATGTTGACTGCTTTTATTGTACCCACGTTTGGTCTGATGAGGAACCTTTGTAAGAGTAACTGACAAAGGACTGTAATTCTGACCCCATTAATAAGTTAGTTTTGAATCCATAGATGGTCAAGCATTCTTAGCTGACAAGGTAGAGAATTCCAGAGAGTAGGTGCCACAAAGGAAAAACATGGGCACCAGAAGTTTTTAAATGAACACTGGGAATCTAGCAATCCCTCGTCACTTCATAGGAGAGAAGAGAGGGCAGTAGGGAGTCCGATCTTGCAGGAAGACAAGTCCCTGTTTGTATAGGGCTTTAAAGGTTAGCAAGCCAACCTTAAAGGTAATCCACCACTGAACAGGCAGTCAGTTCAGTTCACACAGCACAGGAGTAACACGACTGGCCCTCTATGCACCAGTCAGAAGCCTGGTTGCAGCATTCTGCACTAGCTGCAGGTGGTGGATGTCAACCCCAGGAAGCCCTAGGTAGAAGCATTGCCATAGTCAGAGGGTGGTGACAACAGCATGGACCAATGTTGGAAGGTCATCCGGAGGAACCAGGCATTTCACCCAGGCAATGTTCCTTAGATGGTAAAATGAGGATTTAACCATGGCAGACACCCAAGGTTTCAGGGTCAAGCCATAGTCAAAAGTAATGCCCAGGTTATGCACCTGATCTGAGGTAGTGAGCTAGCCACCATCAAGCCATAGGCCTGACATCTGTCCAGCCCCCAAACCTGCCCCCGGACGACCTGGGTCCACTACCAACACTTCAGTCAGCGAGACAGTTTAGCACAGAGACTGCATCAACCTGTCCAGGCAGAAAGGACATACTGTTGAGCATCATCTGTTGTAGCAGCGATAAACCATATCACCTGATCTCTCCAAATGGCAGCATGCACTGCAAATATGGGTGTCAGTATGGAACCCTGCAGGACAGTGGGAGGGTGCCAGGGGAATAAATTCCAGTGACCACCCTCAGAGACCTGTCTGCGAGGAAGGATCAAAACCATTAGAAGACTATACTCTACAGCCCACAATGAAGCCACAAGCACTCCAAAAGCACACCATGGTCTAGTGTGTCAAATGCTGCAGAGATAAAGTACCAAGATGGTACGAGCCTTTCGATCTCACGCTATTAGATCATTCAATACTCAGACAAGTGCAGTCTTGGTGTGGTCTCTTCCTAAATCAGGACGGGAGAGCATCATAGACACTGTGGGTCAAGGTGATTGTCCAGTTGCAATGCAGCCACCTTCTCAATAACCTTACCCATAAATGGCAGGTTAGAGACAGGCCAGTAGTTAGTCTGGCTCCAAGGTGTTTACTATTACAGGAGTGGTCATACAACCGCCTCCTTGGGGGGGGGGGAAGAGATCAGGAAAGACCCCCTCTCCAAGGAGCTCCAGACAATTTCAGCTAGGAGCAGGCAGATAACATCTGCACACCACACTAATAGGTGTGTAGGGCCCAGATCCATACTACAGCTGGTTGGGTGCAACGTTTGGACATCTTTACTAGGTCCATGAATTCCGGCTGGCTAAAGTCCATCCAAACAGAGTGCTTACCACCTCCCACTGACCTCCACAATCCCTCGAAGGTGGAGCCAGGCCAATACCAGACCTGATGCAGGCATCCTTATTTGCGAAGAATTAGGCAAACTCCTGACATTTAGCCAGAGAAAAGGCTCCTCAGGGCTGAAGACAGATTGGATTGCACACTGGAACAGCTGAGCCAGTTGATTCTGTGCAGCAAAAGTCTCCCTGGACAGGAATTCTGCCTTCTTATGGGAGATTTCCGATAGATAGCCCTCATGTTCCCTCAACCTAAGCTTATCAGCATCCAGGCCAGACCTCCACCATGCTCTCCATCCTTCAAGGAACCATCAAACCAGGGGGTCCTTGGGTGAAGAGTGAGTGGTCGAACACGAACAGGAGCAATCATGTCCAGAGCATCTCCCAATGCCCTATTATAGGCCAGTACAAGATCCTCTGGACTCTCCCTACAATCTCAATAGGTCCAGCACAGCCAATAGACCATCTGGGGCAACTCCCCTTAAAGGGCAATACTGGACCATCTCCATAGTGGCAGGCCCATTGGAGAAGCCCCAAAACTGAACTTTATGGTGTTATGGTCATACCAACTGACTGGTTCCATCCCCAAATCAGTGATCTCAATCCCCAGGAGGAACACCAGATCCAAGAGACCCCTATATGGGCAGGGAAGGCAACCATAAGTGTGAAGCCCAGCATAGTAGTTAGCTGGAGGAGACCAACCAAATTGTGAGACTTCATAGTCAGCCCAGGCGATGAAGATAGAGAACTAAACATTGTATGCTAGACCCGTAAGAAACTATAGTCAATGTTAGACTGTCACATGTTCAGTCATGCTAGTGCAACAGAATTGAGAAAAGTTGAGGTATTGTACAAATAGATTGGCTAGGAGCCGGAAAAGTGGACCCACCATTGTAACATGCTTATTGAGCTAAATTGACCCACGATAGCAATGAAATACAGGTTACTCACCTGTAACAGGAGTTCTAGGAATGGTATATGTTCATCCACACTTATTGGCAGGCTCCTTGCTGCTTTAAATCTTGCCGGAAGGTCTTCAAGCTGGCTCCTCCCACCCAGGTGGTAAAACTCTCGGCTCTGCCCCATGACGTCAGATCTGGCCCGCTGGAAGCTCAGGTTGTCGCGTCCCGAGCCGGGGAGGTCGGGTGGGTCGTGTGGATGAACATATACCATTCCTAGAACTCCTGTTACAGGTGAGTAACCTGTATTTCTAGGGACATGGATATGTTGTTCATCCACACTTATTGGCAGACTCCTAGCAGTTCTCCGGGAGGAGGGAGGCAAGGCGCACACCCCCTTAACACTTACTTGGGAAATAAGGACTGGAGAACTGAGGCCCCAAAACCAGCATCCCGGCGTGACTCAAGGTCGATGTGGTAATGGGTAATAAAGGTGTGTGCCGACATCCAGGTAGCAGCCCTGCAGATTTCCTGGAAAGGGACGTCCCTGGAAGCAGCCACCGATGCAGCAGTATGACGGGTAGAATGAGCTCATCCCTCTGGGAGGCTCCATGCCCGCCAACTCATAGCAGCGATCTATGCAGGAGGTGACCCACCTGCCTATCGTCCGCTTGGCTTCAGGTCTGCCAGATGCGGCTTCAGCATAGGTGACAAACAGCTGGCGAACCTCTCCCCGAATTTCAGCCGTGCGCTCCTTATAATAAGCAAGCGCCCTTCTAGGGTCTATAGTATGGAGCCTATATTCGGCCTCAGAGGTGTGACTGGGGTAGAACACCGGCAGAGTCAGCACCTGATTAAGGTGAAACTCCGACACCACCTTGGAAGGAATTCGGGTGAGGCGCAGGACAACTTTTGTCCCTGTGGAAGACCAGATAAGGAGACTCGATGGAAAGCGCCTGGAGCTCTCCCATCCTTCTGGCTGTGGATAGCCACCAAGAAGGCAGTCTTCCACGACAGGTGAGAGAGTTCACACCTGTGCATTGGTTCGAATGGCTTGCCCATGAGCTTTGCCAGTACCAGCGGTAGATCCCATGGAGGTGGAGGTTCTCGCACTGGAGGGGAAATGTGATTAAGGCCTTTGAAAAAGCGCCCGACCACCTTTTCCTGTGCCACTGACTGCTCCCCGGCCCATGCCCGGTAAGCAGAGATGGCTGCCAGGTGCACCTTTAGGGTAGTCGACTTAAGCCCTTGACTAGAAAGGAACCATAAATAGTCCAAAATGCTTGCCACAGAACAGGAGGAAGGGTCCAAGCCCTTGCCCTGACACCAAATGGAGAATCTCTTCCATTTGAAGGCGTAGCATTTTCTGGTCGACTCCTTACGGGACGCCTCAACTACATTGAGGACCTCGTCAGAAAGATCCAAGGCCTGGAATTCTAGCCGCTCAGGAACCAGGCCGTCCAGGTGCAGGGATTGAAGGTCCGGATGGAACACCTTCCCATGATTGACTGAGAGCAGGTCCGGGCGAGCTGGAAGCTGCCTCGGGAGCCTGGAGCTGAGGCTGAGGAGATCTGGGTACCAGAACTAGCGGTGCCAGTCTGGGGCTATCAGAATCACCTGCGCCTCGTCCCTCCTTGCCTCGAGAAGCACCTTGTGAATCAAGGGAAATGGGGGAAGGCGTATAAGAGGCCCGGGGTCCACAGCCTCGAGAAGGCATCTCTCTGCAATGAGCCCTGCTAAGGGGGGCGGGCATGAAACAGCCTCAGCTTTGCATTCTCCCTGGAGGCAAACAGGTCCACCTGAGGTGTGCCCCAGTGGGAGAACAGATCTTGTACTACCTCCGGCAGGAGAGACCACTCGTGATATGCAGCCCCTATCTGGCTCAGGGCATCGGCCAGGGTGTTGGAGGCTCCTGCCACATGAATGGCTAGGAGATCCGCCTCCAGGCTGCGTATACAGTGACCAAATGCGGAGAGCTTCCTTGCATAGAAGCATGGAGCGCGCCCGCCTCCCGGCAGTTCAGGGTACATGGTCGTGGTGGCCGTCCGTCTGGACTTGGACCACTTGACCCTGGAGAAATGGAGCAAAGGCGGTGAGAGCTAGGCGGACCGCTCTGAGCTCCAGCAGGTTGATGTGGCATCGGGACTCCCGCGGGGACCAGAGGCCGTGCACTCCGTTTCCCCAGATGGGCACCCCAACCCAGAGAGGCATCGGTCGATAGAGAGACTGTCGGCTCGGGGTGGACAAACGGGATGCCCTCCTGCAGATGAGATGGAACGGTCCACCACTGGAGAGTGTTCCACATCTTCTGGGTCACTATCACTAGCTGGTCCAATGGATCGCAGTGTTGTGACCACTGGCTGGCCAGTCCCCACTGAAGGGGGTGCATGTGCCAGCGTGCCCAATGGACCATGCTGGTACAGGCCGCCATGAGACCCAGGAGGCGCAGGAAGTCCCGGGCAGGGCGCGATTGCCCAACCAGAAATGATTAGGCAAAGGAGGTAAGAACCTCGGCCCTGTCCGCCGGGAGCCGTGCTCTGGCTCGAAGAGAGTAGAGCTCTGCCCCGATGAACAGGATCACCTGCTTCGGCTCGAGTTCTGACTTGGCCTCGTTGATAAGGCCGACTAGAGAGCAAACCTGGAGGGCCAGATCTCTGTACCGCTCCACCTCCTGTCCGGAGGGGGCTGCTATCAGCCAATCATCCAGGTAAGGGTACACCCGGACCCCTCGGCGCCGCAGGAATGCTGTCACCACTGCCATGCATTTGGTGAAGACCCTGGGAGCTGGAGATAAGCCGAAGGGCATGGCTTGGAACTCGAATAGGGATCCCTCCGCTCTAAAGCGAAGGAATCTCCGATGTGACGGACAGATAGGGACGTGAAAGAACGCGTCCTGTAGGTCCAGAGAGCAGAACCACATGCTGTGTTCCAGAGATGGTATTATCTGTACCAGAGTGACCATTCTGAAGGTTCGAGACCTTAGGAACTTGTTCAGGTCGTGCAGGTCGAGAATGGGGCGCCAGCCCCCCGTCCATTTCGGAACCAGGAAATACCTGGACACGAACCCCAGGTCTGAGGGGTCCTCCACCTCCCTTATCACCTCCTTTTGGAGGAGGAGAGCGATGTCGGCTCGACGAGCCGCCAGTGAGGCTGCGGACCCCGAGGCCCCAAGGTGCGACGGCTCTGAAGGGTGGGGCCTGCTCAAATTCTAGAGGCAGGCCTTTTCCTACCACCTCCAGCACCCACCTGTCCATGGTAACAGCGGACCAGGCGGAAAGGAAGTGTCAGGCCGCCCCACGGGGAACCAGGTAGGTGACGGGATGGGGCGACACCCCAGCCAGTCACTGGGCAGGCTTGGAGGAGGGACCCCCGAGGAACTCCTGGGCCTTTTCCTCCTTGCTTCCTGTTGGAGGAAGCCGACTGCTTGGTTTGGGATGCCAAGGTAGAGTCTGCTGGCCCAGACGTTGCTGGGCCGGGCGCGCCATGGGCTCAGAAGGACGAAAGGGCTTAGGCTGTGGCTTGCGGCCTTTGTCCTTCTGAGCGGAAGAGACAGAGTCCAAGGTAGCATTGGACTTCTCGATCCTCTGCAGGCGACCTTCCACCCCAGGGCCGAAGAGGTCAGTCCCAAAAAGGGAACATCTGCCAACTTGTGCTGGGTATCCGAGGTAAAGGTGGATATCCTCAGCCAAGCCCGACGATGCATGGCCACTGCGGCCGCCACCGACCTGGCACATGAGTCCCTGATGTCTAAAGCAGTCTGGAGCTGCTGTCTGGCCACTGCCCTGCCCCCGCACCTGCCTGACCGTAGTCTGCAGATCCGCGGGAAGATTAGGGACGACCTCATCCAGGAAGCCCAACAGGGCATGAGAAAAATGTGCCATGAGGACAGCCGAACTGGCCTGACGAAGGCAGAGAGAGGACGCAGCATAGACTTTTCGCCCGGCATAATCCAATTTCTTGGATTCCTTGTCAGGAGGTTTGTCCACATCCTTGGCGTTCCCGGCACACCGGAAAACGCTGTCAGTAACCAACCCCTCAGCAGAGGGGTGTTCCAAAAAACCAGACAGGGAACTGGTAGGGACCGCATACTTCCTGGCCATTCTGGCCACAGGTGCAGGGCAGGAAGCAGGGCACTGCAAAAGCTCCAAGGCTGGACCCACTATGGCCTTGGCCACCGGAAAAGCCTCCGTAGGAGAATCCCCTCGGTCCAGAATCTCCGTGAGGGGATACCTGGCCTGTTTAGAAACGGGTTCGAGCTTCATCCCGGTGGACTCAGATGAGCCGAAGCAATCCTAAGAAGGACGAAGGGCTATTGTCCACTGACTGTCCTCCCGAGGACTCCAAGTCCATGTGCTTGGAGAAAGGGAGGAATCATCCTCGGACCCGGAAGAGTCCTCAAAGAGCTGCCTCGAGCCTGAGCCCCCTCCACCTGCCGAGGTTTATCGGGAGTGAGGGTGACAGACAGCCTATGGGGCAAACCCATAGCTGACAGAATTTTTGGTTGGAGCCCCAACTAACAGCTGTGGAGGCGGAGGTTCCACCAGAATCGGTGGGGCAGCTGGAACTGGCTGAACAACCGGCCTGGGAAACAGGCTCCTCGGCTACAACGAGGGGTTGTTTCGGCCGCTCCGGTGACAGCCACTTAATGGCTGGGGAAGACGATTGGGTCTGCTTATTCCTGGTCAAAAGGAGCTGTTGCCATATGAGCTCCTCATACCTCCGATGCAACTTGTGCCAAAACCTCCCCTCGTCCGAGGAGGAAGAGGAAGAGCGGTGGCGCCGCTTGCCACAGTGCAGAGACTGCCTATGATGGCGGGATCGGCTGGACCGCGAGGATGTCCGAGACAGAGTCGACTAGGCCGAGGAAGGCGAGAAGAAGTGTCGGAAATCGGCCCTCGGCTCAGACGATCCCATCAAGGCTCGGAACCGGAGGCACAGTCGAGCAGACGGGATCCTCAACTCCCACTGGGGAACTGGGAGAGGGATTTCAGCTTCTCAGCAGACAACCCATCTAACGGATAGAGAAAAATCTCGACCGTGTCGACGGGAGTCTGTCAACTGGCCTGACGGGGACACCATAAGACCAGTGGCCGAAGCTGAGGGGTCGACCGAAGTAGACTGTCGACAAGAAGGGGAGGGGGATCTTTCCCGCTCCCGAGAGAGTCGATGGTGAGACTTGCTCTTTTTGGACCTGAAAAAGGGTCCAGAAGAAGTTGGACCCTCACCTTTTGTCGAGAGGGTCAGACAAAGCTCCTTGAAAGAAGCAGAGACGAGGCACAGAGAGCGGACAAATGCCGCAGCCGAGGTAGAAGCGGCCCCTGCCGCCTCCTCTTCGAGGGCGATCTGCTCGAGCTGATCCGCCGAGCCCGCCGCTGCGGACACCGCCAACCGGGCCTCTTTAGATTTCACCGGTGGAATTCTCTTCTCGGGGTGCCCCAGTTGTAATCGGGCAGCACCGCCTCGCGACGAGGTCGTAAAAGTGACTGTAGCCAAGTCGCAGGCCTGCGCGGTCGTGCTCAAGGCCCAAGCAGTAGATGCACGTGAGTGCGGATCCATCCTAGACATCTTCTGCGCAAGGGCACCTCCGGAAACCGGGAGTCGATTTGTCCATCGCAGCCGCAAGGA
Organism: Neoceratodus forsteri; assembly: GCA_016271365.2. NCBI lineage: Eukaryota > Metazoa > Chordata > Ceratodontiformes > Ceratodontidae > Neoceratodus > Neoceratodus forsteri. Next base: position 341,614,468 of record CM057458.1, read on the forward strand.
AAAGACGACCGAAGTCTTTTTAGCAAAAACTCTTTGATTTCGAACTTTCGAAGAATTAGGAACCAGTCTTATATGCAAAGCGTTAAGGAGGGAACCTGAGCTTCCAAGCGGTAAGGAAGATCTGGCATCATGGGGCGGAGCCGAGAGTTTTACCACCCGGGTGGGTGGGAGGAGCCAGCTTGAAGACCTTCCGGCAAGATTTAAAGCGGCAAGGAACCTGCCAATAAGTGTGGATAAACAACATATCCATGTCCCTAGAACATAAAATTTTAATTAGCCAAGTAACGAACACTACAGTAACAAAAACCCATCTACTTATACTCACTCAACTCGTGATAAAATTACTTGGGATTACCAAATTAGGAAGACCTCCCCCCACAAACAAGATATGGTGAAATTACCTCTATTCAGCTATAAAGGTCTAGAATGAATTAGACAAAATATTTGATAGCTATAAAACTTAATGCTGTCTAGTGCAGTAATTAACTACACATTGTAGGTGTTCTGATTAGCTCAGAGCTTTACTATACAAGCAGTTAGTTGGTTACTGTATTACTGTGTTAATGGAAATGCATTTTTAAATATGTACTGAATGCGAAATGCATCAAGTATGTGCAAATCAGGAGCACCTTGTAAATAGGACATGTCCCAATGGTGTAAAATGGCATCTGTACCAGACCAAATAGGGGATCATGTGTGGTCTACAAACAAGCATATGTAGCCATTAAGAGGTTGCAGTGGCGACAGTCAACCTCAAGAGCAAAGCTCAAGGATGTTCATTGCCATGGCAGCCTTTGTTGTAGCAGTCAGGTGGCCAGTAAGCATATAGTGTCAACATCACCCAAGAAATACTAAAGCCATGGCTGGATTAAGCCTAGACAAACCTACAAAAGAATGGCCCCAAGATACCACAGAAACAAATGTAAAATTAGCACATGGAACAAGGAACATGTTCAAGGAATCAGGAAATATGGACAATTAAATGCTCTGGTTAGCATTCCAAGACAGAATAAGGTCCTACCAACCAACATCAACATTTACTCCTCCTTAATCCATCCATGTGAACATCCCACTTTCACCACAAAAAAATAGGTACGCAAGAACTTACTGTAACAGTAGATCTTTGAGAGAGGCTCTTGAGTAGGTATTCACATATAGGACTGACCCGCCAGGACCCCATGGAAAAATTTCTAGCTAGCATATCTGGCAGGGGGACTGCCCCCATGCCTGCCTTCCAGTTCTTTCCTGCCAAGTGCCTAAAGAGGCAAGGAAGAGGGAGAGAATGAATTTCCCCCCATGGAAACTGAGCCAAAAAGCTTAGAGGGATGGAGAGCAGGAAGGCAATACCTACTGCAAGAGTCTCTTGAAGATCTACAGTTATGTAAACTTATAGTAACTATCTTACTTCAAAAGGGCTCTTGCAGTAGGTATTCACATATAGGACAGAGTCCCAAGCAGTCTGGAACAAGGAAAAGCACTTTGAGGATAATTATCGATAGCATGGAACCTCTAAGCTGAACGGGTCTTATGAAAGAAGACCTTTAAGCACAGCCAACCCAAAGCCTGCTCTACAGCAAGAAGCAATGTTCAAACTGTAGTGTTTTGTAAAGGTATGGACTGAAGTCCAAGCTGCAGCTGTACAGATGTCTGCCACCACCACATTCTTAAAACTAGCCAGAGGCAGTTACTCTGGTGGAGTGACTGCTGACTTGACCTGGCAGGGTCTTGTTTATCATAGCAGAAAGTGATAAAATGAGCCAACCATTTTGATAGGCATTACCTGGAAACAGCATTGCTCTCTTGAGCAAAGAGAAAAAGATGATCAGTTTTCCCGAGATCCTCAGTCAGAGTGGTGTATCTCAGTATTCTGTGAACATACAAAGTATGCAAGAGATACTCCCCTCGATTGGAGTGTTGTAACGAAAGCGGATAGCTCAATAGATTGTTTCAGCCACCACCTTGGGGAGAAATTAGGGTTTGTGCGTAAAGCCTCATGTTCCTTGTGGAAAATAAAGTATGGGATTCTGCACATCAAGGCCTGAAGCTCAGAAATGTGTCGAGCAGAAGTAATGACCACTAGGAAGAGGGTCTTCCAAGAAAGGAATATTAAATCTGCTGTAGCTGCCGGCTCAAAGGGAGGCAGGGTAAGCTTCTCCTGAATAAAATTCAAGCTCCACTGAGGGGTAGGGATGTGGATGGGGTCTCAAATGGAGGACCCCTCTGAGGAAAGTCTTAAACTTCCAATTGCGCAAACGTCCTGCCTCCGAAGGGAATATGGTAGGCAGAGATAGCGGCCATGTGGACTTTCAATGAGGAATGGCCGAGACCCAGGTCAAAGAGGCAATGCATGTGGTCCAGGACTTCCACCAGGCATGAGAAAGGTGTGAAGTCTTTCAAGCTAGCCCAAATAGAATATAGTTTCCACTTCATGGCGTAGGTGGACCTGGAAGGCTTTTTGGCCTCTACCAAGAGGTCTGCTACTAGTAGAGAAACACCAATGCGGGTTTGCTACATCTGCAGGAGCCATGCATATAAATGAAGGGATCTGAGACATGGATGAACAAGTGTCCCCTGATCCTGGGTCAATAATTGCTGCGACAGAGGAAGTGGAGGTTCCTCTGAAAATTGTTGCAGAAAAGAACCAAACTTGCCTGGGCCAGAAGGGAGCGATTAGAATCATTCTAGCTCCCTCCGATCAGAGGATGTTCAGGACCCTCAGAATTAAGGGAATAGGAGGGAAGGCATAAACAAATCTGTCCCTCCAAGTGAGAGAGACAGCGTCCCACCAAAAAGTCTCACCCTTGAGCGAGAGAGCAGAAGGCGGGAAGTTTTGCATTTTGGGAAGACATGAAGAGGTCTGATGAGTTCTCCATCGCTGAAAGATGTAGTTTACAACTTCTTGACACAATTCCCCGTTTGTGGGACCTGGCTGAGGACCGACAGTTGGTCTGCCAGTGTGTTTTCTACTCCCAGAATGTGAATTGCACTCAAGTGAAGTTTATGCTGGGTTGCCCAAAGCCAGACTCATAACTTTCCAGCACAGAGGGTAGGAACATGTTCCTCCCAGCTTGATACCAGACTATACACGTCTGATTGTATGATGAGATGACCGGGAAGAATAATGGTGTAGAGCCTGAAGGGCATAAAGGACTGCTGTCAGAGCACATTTATATGCAGGTTCTGTTTGAACTTGGACCAGCTGCCCAGAGTTCTGCGAGACCCAAGATGGGCTCCCCAGCCTTCTCCCAATGCATCTGTCGTCAATGTCTTTTTGGAGGGGGGGGTTCGATACTGAAGTCCACTCCCAGGCATGGGTTCTTCTGCACCATCCACCATTCTAAGTCCCTGATCACAGGATTGGCAACTAGTACCTCCGTCTATTGTCCTGGGTCTGGTCCCATTGTGACCAAAGTATCCAGCGAGAGATTCTCATATGGAGCAGAGCATATGGAACTGTCGTAATGGCAGCCGCCATTAGCCAGACAAAGAGGAGGACTGACCTGGCTCTAACCCTCCTGCGACTGAACAGAAGATGGGCTTGAGTCTGAAGGGTGTTCACCCTGTCCAGATGCAAAAAGGCTTTGCTGATGGTAGTGTCCAGAATCACCCCTATAAATTGGAGGCATTGGCAAAAGACCAAATGGGACTTTACCCAGTTGATGGCGATACCCAGGCTGGTGAAAACCTGCAGGGCAAGGGGAAAGGGAGTACAGGAGTTCCTCCCTGGACAGGGCCACCAAGAGTCAATCATCCAGGTACAAGAATACCTGAACACCCTGGGTACACAGGTGGGCCACAACCAGACAGACATTTGGTAAAACTCGGGGCGCCTTGAGAAAGACCAATGAGAGGGCCTTGAATTGGTAGTGGTCCCCTGTGACAGCAAAAAAGAGGGAATCTGCAGTGGGATGGGTATATGCAGGTAAGCATCCTGCATGTCCAGAGCACATAGCCACTGTCCCTGCTGAAGAAGTGGTAGAAGGCTCTGCAAAGAGCATGATGAAGTACTTTTACTCCATGAATATATTCAAAAAGCAGAGATCTAGAATAGGCCTCATCTCCCATCTTTGGGAATGAGGAAGAAATGGGAATAGTAACCCGTCCCCAAAGATGAGTGGGAACTGGTTCCATCACTACCTTCGAGATAAGGGAGGCGATTTCTTCTAGGAAGAGGAGAGGAAGATTTTGCAGGGAGTAAGAAGATTGGAAGGGGGTGTGGTTTCTGAAGAAACTGTAGTGTCCTGCAATAACTGGAGCACCCAGACTGACATTATCCTCTCCCAACACAGCAGATGGGAGGAGAATCTCCCCCTACTGATTCCTCTGGATCCTCCAGAGGCAATGGGGAGAGGAGTCAGGAGGTGTGGCAGCTGCAGCAGCGAGACTAGTGGCTTTTTTGCTGGAGGGACCCGACGTTTGGCCCGTTTGCCCTGTGGTTTAGTCTTTGCTGGTTTTGCTTACGAAAAGACGCCACTGCCCTTGAGGGGACCTGTACATAGAGTTGACAGACTTTAGTGCAGTGTCCTTTTCTTGCAGTTTGGTAATGTCCTTGACATCACCCCCAAACAGCATTGAACCCCTGAAGGGGGCATCCTGGATAGATTGCACTTCAGCGACCAAACCCGATGCATGGAGCCAGGCATGACGCCATAGGCCTATGACAGGCAGAGTGCCTTCCAGCTGTGTCCACTGCATCGTAAGTGGCACAAAGCATGTGCCAACTTGCCAAATGAGCACAACGGACAAGATCCACCACTTCCTTAGTCTAGGACTCTAGTAGTCTAATTTGGATCCTACCTGACAAAGTATGGTCTTCCGGTAATCCCCATGTGTGCCACATAATTTAAGGCCCTAATACCCAGGGTAGAAGAGTAATAAATCTTCCTGAATTGGTCCAGAAGCTGGGATTCCTCATCTGGTGGAGACAAGCTGAGGTGCTTGGGATTTGTGGAGTGGCAGTGAGTGCTGCCAATGATGACAGTCTGCCTTGGGGTGTAGGTTAAGGAAATCTACACCCTCAGGAACCAGATAACCTTCTGCATCAGCCCCCCTTCCAAGGGACAGGCCATTTAAAAAATGATAGAAACAAGATCTGCATGAGGCTCTATCCAGGGTGGAATCAGCGTAGGAGCGGTCTTGGGCAAATCCAGATGAGCAATGAGTTTTACACTATGGGACTGGCTCCCCCGATTGCCACTGATGGACTTCCTGGATTTTCCTCAGTAAATCCAGAAAGGAGGGATCCTCCAGAAGGGACTTTGGAGGAGTCCTTGGCCTGGGGCGATCTGGAGTACGTGGCTCTTTGGGATCAGAGCATCCCCTCTCAGAATCAGTCAGATGTATCTGATGGTGGAGGAGGACTCCACCCCATGAGAGGAGGGACGGCCCCTTTGGGGAGTTCCCTTGGGTGCGTATCCTCCCTTCCTCAGGTGCCAGAGGGCTCTCCTCTGGTGTCAGGAAGTGAGGAAGGAGTCTCCTGTCTGATGTAGGGGATCCTGTGCAGGGTCTAGTGTCGGCAGACTACTCAGCCTCACAAGTGAGCAGAGCCTTGGCCTCAGCCCACCAGAAGGCTGGTGTCTTTCAGATCAGCCAGCAGCTAGGAAATGAGCGGTGGAGGGGGATATAGATATTAAGGATATACACAGAATGAGTATCCATAACCAGACGATGGGTAGCCCGGCATCAGGTACTAGGGTGACTGGTACTGCGGCACTTGATATTGCCATGTCAGATACCTGGGTGCCAGGGGCTTTGATGGGGCAGAGTGACCTGGCAGAGGCCCAGCTGGTGGGACAGGCAGTGGGTAATGTTGACCAGGCAGGTGTTGGGCCTGGCATGGGTACACCTTTGACAGGGTCTGAAGGACCCAACTAAGGAAACGTTTGGTGTTGGGTATACTGGTGTTGGGACTGGCATCTGAGGGTCCATCATCAGGGTATCAGGCTCCAAAGGAGGGTTCCCTGATGGCAGCACCTCAGTATCCCCCATGACGACCAGGGAAGGAGGATTGAAATCCCCAGGGGTCAGCTGAGGAGACACTGGGACCTCAGAAGGCAATGCAACATGTTGCTGAGAGCCTGGTGTTTTGGCAGAATACTGGGCAAATAAGAGGATTAATAAAATGTATTGAAGTAATGCAGAATTGTGAAGTAATGTAAAAAGGTGAATTGTTATTGCAGATGGTACCAGCAAGAAATGGGTAAAAGGGCACATGTTTTGTTTTAGAGCAAAATGTTTTCAATGCCAGACATGCTGTGCATAGAAAAAAATCTTGTACAAAATAGGTTGTTCTTTTGGGCAAGATGGAAGGTCATGACAAAACCTGAATGTAGCCAATAGATAATTGTGCAAGCAGAAATAGAGAAATTACGTGCAAGTCGGCAAGCATTAATGTTGGGTCCACCTCCCTATCTTATGTTGTCAATTTTTAAACTTACATTGGTAATTAGTAATAAAATGGGTTAAAAATCCTTCATCCCGATTGGTCAAAAGGCATGTCCTTACCTGTCAAACTGAAAGGTGGCACTACTTACTCAATACCTTAAACCTCCATAGGTGAAAGGGCAGCAATATCACTGAGCAACTGATGTCTTCCATCAGTCCCTCTGCAGCCAGAAATGATCTTCCATCACAAACATTGCTGCTACCTTTACACTAAAAATTTTCAACTGGGCCCTAAAAATAAAACTACCTTAAATAAAATGCAAATCAGACAGGAGACTCCCTCCCCACTTCCCGACACACATTGTTTCTCTGATAAAATACTTAATGTTTCTAATTTGTGTAAGTTTTCATTACAACTGTTGTACCAACAATGAAAAATCCCCCTTCTGTCTACCTGCTTATCAGGGAAATCTCTTCCGCTTGCCTTGACAGCAAGATAACCGAGTCACTGGCTCTAAAACAGGCATTTGTTGGCCAGCCTGGTTCGGTTTCGACCGAACCAGAAGAAAGTGCCCTCTGACCAGGGCGATACTTCGGGCAAAAGGAGAGCCAATTCAGAGGGATCGGTTTTCCGACAAAAAGAAAAAGCAAAGATAAATCAACTGGTTTGGATCCAGAGGTTCATATTCCAACTGCTGAGGAGATGGCCATGGTGATTCAGATTGTGGAATTGCTCCGTCTGGTTCCAACCAATCTGGCTCCTGGCAGGGGTTCGGTTTGGTTTGTTTCACTGGTTCAAGAGTATACCCTTGAAGATTATGAACCGGAATTTGAAGAGAAGGGGGAATTTGAGGCATCTCCCCAGAGAGACCTTCAGGTGTTTCCCCTCCTAGGCTTTGAGTCCCCTTCTCACTTTGAGTTAGAAAGGTGGCTGAAACCCTCCAGCTTCCTATGGAGGAGGCTGTGGAAGATCAAGAGGAGCCTGATTATGTAGAGATGGACATCCCAGAGTCCAGGAGACTATTCCCCTCCATAAATCTTTTGGGAAATGGACCAAAAATCTTAAAGTCTAACACTATACCTCCTGTGGATAGAATAGACAAGAGGTACACACTCCAGCTCAGAGTTCTTCTATGAGCAATGCAGCCATGTTGGGGTAGTGCAGGCTGCTGCCTGTGACAAGGCAAACATTCCCTTGGCTTCACCCCCCTTCCTGGGACTCCAGGAAGATTGGTGCCATGGCAAAGAGGCAGTACATGGCATCTTTGGTACTCAGGCAGGCGAATTACATGGCCTATACAGCCAGGTACCAGAAGTCCAGGTGGGACACTGTACTGGCACTGGCTAAACAGGCCTCCCCCAGCTAGGCCAAGGAGCAGGAGGTGGTGGCTGAAGATGGGACTGAGGCATCCAAGGTTGAGTTTCATGCTGCTGTGGACTCTAATGATGTGTCAAGAGTCATGGCTACATCTGTGGCTCTTCGAAGGATGGCTTGGCTCACATGTACTAGCCTCTCGCAGGACACCCAGACTAAGGCCATGTATTTTCCTCTAGTGGGTAATTCTGTTTGGGAGCAGACAATTGCATGAAGAAAGTGTATTAGTACAGGACCACTTACAGGAGTGCTCAGGCCAAGGAAAGGCAGGCAACTCCTCAAAGGCAGTCTAGGGGCAGGGGCAGACCTTTTCACCAAGTACAGGCCTCTTCCTTTACTCAGAGGGGATTCTTCAGAGAGAGAGAGAGAGAGAGAGAGAGAGAGAGAGAGAGAGAGAGAGAGAGGCAGAAGGGGGATGAGCAGGGCTGCATCCACTCAGCCTAAAGCTCCTGCCAAGCAGACACCCCGATGGGCCTGCCAGAGTCAACTCTCCTATTCTAGTAGGGGGCAGGCTGGCTTACTTTGTCCAGGACTGGATGTCTACAGACAAGTGGGTCCTGGAAGTAGTTAGCCCAGGGCTGGTTCTCAGCTTCAAAAAATTTCCAAAGATGAGAGCCAGATCTTTTCCACCTGCAAATCTCTTGGAAACCCTTGCCCTAGAGGCAGAAGTTTCTTCTCTCCTAGTTTTAAGAGCTATAGAGAGAGTACCTACCCTACACTGGGACAAAGGACTGTTCTCCAGGTACTTCCTGACTCCAAAAAGAGACAGGGAGTGGTGACCCATCCTAGACCCAAGCTATCTAAACAAACATCTTTTAAAACCAAAGTTCAAGAAGATAACTCTGGGAATTCCCTCTCCCCCTCTCAGACTGGCTAGCCTCCCTGGACCTCAAAGATGCCTACTTTCACATTCCCATCAGGTGTTCCCACAGAAAGTACCTCAGGTTTGAGTTGCCCTCAGGCCATTATTAGTTCACAGCAATGCCCTTTAGCCTAACCTCAGCCCCAAGGGTTTTCACAAAGTGCCTAGCAGTAGTAGTTGCCTTTCTAAGAAAGCAAAATATTTCCATTTTTCCATATCTGGCGATTGGCTAATTGTGGGTCAGTCTCCAGACTGAGTCAAGTCTCACCTGCAAGTGACCCAGCAAGTGCTCACTTCTCTAGGATTTCTTCTCAGCCTTCCAAAGTCAGTTCTCAAACCAGTCCAGCTTCTTTCCTTTATAGGGGCAGAACTGGACACTCAGAGCAAGAGTGTTTCTTCCTCTAGAAAGGGCAAGGGTTCTTATAGAACTAGCTTCTTCCTTCAGCCTTTGGGTATCTCAACCAGCAAGACATGCCACATGGCAGCTTCAACAGCAGTGGTCCAAGGGGCAAGATTCCAGATGAGGGATATTCAGTTCCACCTGAAAGCTTTCTGGTCTCAAAGAAAGGACTCCCTTACCAAACTGATCCCAGTGACTGACCTTGATCCAAGCCCCTCCAGTGGTGGCAGGATCAGGACAATTCAAGGCAAGGTGTTCCTTTTGTTGCTCAGCGGTCCTTACCATGGATGCTTCTCTCCTGGGCTGGGGAGCCCACCTGGAGTCCCTTACTGCCCAGGGGCTGTGGTCTCCTCTCCTCCCCCCCCCCCAAAGAATCCCTTCTCCACATCAATCTTCTAGAGCTCAGGGCAGTTTCTGGCTCTAAAAGCCTTCAGTCAGTACAGAACAAGGTGGTTCGTCAGAACAGACACCACCATGTGGTACATCAACAAGCAGGGAGGTACTCTGTCCATGGGCTTGTGCACAGAAGCCATGAATTTGTGGTCCCTGGCTTATTTCCTGCAAACCGCTCGTAGTAGTTCACCTTCCAGGCAAGGACAATGTGCTAGCAGATTCACAGAGCAGGATTTCTCAGGGCCATCACGAATGGTCCCTGGACCCTCAGTTGTTGAAAGTGATGTTTTCAAGGTGGGGCACTCTCGAGAGAGATCTCTTTGCAGCCCCAGACAATCACCAACTCCCTCTTGTTGCAGATCTCCAGTCCTGGGCTCAGTCCCTCTGGATGCTCCGATCCTCAATTGGGAGGGGAAGTTTCTGTATGCTCTCCCCCCCCCCCTTCCCACTCCTGTTCAAACTTTTGGTAAAAATAAGGTCTCAACCATGCAAGGTGATTCGTTTGCTCCAGACTGGGCAAGACAGCCCTGGCACCCCCTGTTGCCATCCCTAGCAGTCCATCTTCCCCAGTCTCTTCCCAGAATTACAACCCGTTAACATCCTCTCAGGGAAAGATTTGGTACCCCAATCTTCAGTTTCTCAATCTCAAAGCATGGCTCTTTGAGTTAGAGTTTGCATGTCTGCATCTTTCCCAAGGGGTTCTGGATATCCTCAAGGCTTCGAAAGCCCTCCACCAGAAAGACTTACAACTCCAAATGGAAAAAGATTCAGCATTTGGTGTTTGAAGCATATTTCTCCAGACACTGCTGAATTGCCTACAGTTCTGGATTATATGGTCCATCTCAATGGCCTAGGCCTCAGACCAGCTACTCTCTAGGTACACTTGTCAGCTGTTTCTGCATTTGTGGGGAAGCCTTCCTCGCCATCTTCCCATCCTGTGTTCTGTATTTTTTTTTATTAAAGGATTGCTTCACACCAATCCTTTTAGAGACCCTGCCCCTGCCTGGGATTTGAATGTTAGCATTGCTCAACTTACGCAACCCCCCTTTGAGCCTATGTCTTCAGCAGAGCTTAAGTTCTTGACTTGGAAAACTTCCTGGTAGCCATTACCTCTGGCAGGCGTATCAGTGAATTGCAAGCCCTATCAGTGGAACCAGATTTAATCTCATTTCACAGGGATAAAGTAGTCCTTAGAACCACTAGAAGGTTCTTGCCCAAAGTGGTTTCAGACTTGCATTTAAACCAGTCTGCGTCTCCCCGTTTTCTTCACTGCTCATTCTTCCTCAGGGGAGAGAGGAGGCTACAGTTTAGATGTCAAGAGCCCTTAGTTACTACATAGATTGTACCAAGGGTCACAGGTTTGACTCCCTCCAGTTCCTCACTTATGGAGAAGTGGGAAAGGGCAAACCTGCCACCAAAAGATCTATTGCCAGGTGGATTGTCATTCAATTCTGCTATGAAAAACTGGGAAAAACATCCTCAGGCCCGAGGGCTCATTCTACAAGAGGTACAGTTGCTTCCCTGGCTGCTGCCAGGGATATCCCTCAGAAATTTGTCAAGCAGCCACCTACAAAACAGTCCATACCTTTACCAAGCAATACTCTGGATATCCAGGCTAGGAGTGATGCTCAGTTTGGCACAGCAGTACTTCAGAGCCTATTCCCAAAGTAGGTTTTGTCCCTCCTCCTTGGAGGTACTGCTTGGTAGTCTGCAACTGTCAATACAGTAAGACAACATGTTTGAAGAAAAAATTACTTACCTTAGTAATTATGTTTCTTCTAATGGAGTCTTGCTGTATTCTGACCTCCCTCCCTGCCTCCCCTCTCAGAACCTGTTTTTGGGAAGTGGGTGGGCAGGTGCAGTGTTGCACCCCAGGTGTGTTTTTTGCTTGCATCCTCCTTTGTTTAAGTGCTTAGTGTTATTTTTAGTACATTGGGATTTGGTTTTGGGTTTCCCGACTCGAGTCTTCCTTGGGAATCCTAAATTTTTTTTGGCCAGTTGTCTAGTAAGAATTTTTACAATTTCCACATAGAGTTTTGTTTAGTTGGGCTCATAAGAATCTGGCGGTTTAAGTTCAAAACACTCCAGAGACTTCAACCGAGGTATAGCTCAGCATTCTATGCCCTGTATAGAAAGTTAACTGTTCTCCGGGGCAGTTCAAAGGTTGGAAATCACTGCAATTGTCAGAATACAGCAAGACTCCATTAGAAGAAAATTACTAAGGTGAGTAATTTTCTATTCTGTGTCTTGAATGAGGGAAAAAATTAGAACAACAAGTAGGCAACACAGTAATACTTCGAGAAAAGGTGGGAAACCGTTACATAGGTAAAGGTAGACCCAAACTGCTCAAATAATCCATTGCTGTCCCTCCAACTCACTGAAGTAACATTTTTAGTGAGCTGCTATCACTCTTCTACCCAAGTCTGGGGACTATTTTTCACCATATTTAAATAACCACTATTAAATCTTTAATGTGTCCAGAGTTTTGATTGTTCTAGAAATAGGTGTTACCCATTTTATAAAAGTGATAAGACTTCAGGATGTGGGCTATTGACTGATAAGGCACTACCCAGCTGCTGAAGTCACTCTGCGCAAGTGCCTTGTGCCCAACAATGCATCCGAGGCATGCTCTCAAACAACCCACACCCTGTGTCTTATTGCTTTCATATCCATCATGCCCTTGTCTTGTGACATTAGTTTTTCTAAGCAAAATGTTTAGTGCTAGGAGATTTTATGTCTAGTGACAAATTAGGTTCTCCTTTTTAATGTCAAGTCAGCAGCGATGTATGTTTTAAACCCTTGTCTCATGACCCTACTCTTGCCTTTTATGGTCAGAGTGTCTGAAAAATGGAAATTACATACCTACCGTAATTCTGATCTCTGTATCTTCACCATTCATCACCTTGGGTACTTGGCCAGAGGTCATGACCCTGTGGGAGTTTTTTTGGATGGGTGGAGTCTATGCACCAGTGGCACTGCCCTCGAGGCAGACACTGCATGGTGCTTGTAGGTTGGCAGTTAGGTGTTGACTCTGCCCTCCTTCCAATTCAGTCTCGCCATAGAGGTGAGAAAAAGGGCTGAGAGAGAGACAAGGAAGTCCAAGGGACAGACAAAGGAAAGAAATAAACTAAAAGGAGAAAAACTACTGAGAGGACAGAACAAGTTTGAAGACTAAGGGGATTGGGTAGGGGCCCCAGATCTCTGGAAGTAGAAAAGGAGGAGGGTGGGTTAAGGATATTAAGAACAAGGGGGGGAGAAACAGAACATACCCTGCAACTTTGACCGGTCTCCAGTTTGTATAGAAACTGCGAAGGAGTAGCCAAGAGGCTAACTGCCAGAATTCAAGGTACAGAATCACTGGCAATAACTCCCATAAGCAGAATTGGCTATTCTGGAAGAAAAGCTAGATTACAGGGATCTCTCCCGAGAGATTTTGGTGCAAGAAACCTAGTTTCTTTGAGGTAATGTCCAAAGGGCAAGAAAATTAAAGGATTGACAGGGAGAAAGAAAGGAGGGAAACTGCCAACACCCACCCCACAGGGGTAGAGCTGAAGCACTGAAGGAGTGCCCCCCCCATCCTCACCACTCTGCCCCTAAAGAAAATTATCCCCCTATGTGCCCCAGTTTACCCTGCTCCTGACCAACGGAAAGGAGGGGGGCGAGAAAGGGAGCAGAGAGGGAAAAGAACCCAGAGACTGAGGCCCCGGGGGGGGAGATGGAGGGTGGGATTGTGATGAATGGTGAAGAGTCAGAAAGATCATAATTATAGTAGGTACGCAATTCCCATCTTATTGGTGTCAGTCTTCACCATTCATCACCTTTGGGTGAGTGCAGAGTCTCCCAGGGGGCTTTTGACCCTAAAGGGCAGAGTCCCTTAGCTCTCAGTGGGAGACACTAAGAGGAAGAACCTCCACAGGTCTGGAGAGGCCCAAGAGTGGGGAACAGCAAGACTGGAACCCCCTGGAGGGGATAGGAAGTTTCCAACAGATGCAGTCTCACCCTATGGGAGAAGATAGGTTCTCTGGTGAGTGGAGTTAATCACCCTACACTGGGCCAAGGGCAACAACCGGGAGAGATGCAGCCATACCATCTACCTAGTGCAGATTGCAGTCCCTATGACCCTGGTAGCTACCTCACTGCCATCATATGATGCCCTTGCTAGCTCCAGGCCACGTGCAGAGAGTGCAATGGCTTGTCTGGCTTGCTCTATATCAGGCATCAAAGCTAGGAGTTGACCTAGCCTGGACCACAAGAACCTGTCACAGGATACATAGTGGGCCTGATGTGCTGCAATAGAAAGCAACCACCATGCAGAGTAGAATGTCCTTCCCCCAAAAGTCTAATCCAAGGAATCTATCTGGGGGCCAGTCAGTGCAGGGTGCGAAGCCCATCAGGATTATCCAAATGCGTCAATCCTGACTGGGGATGAGGCATAGAACCTGGAGACTCCAGGGGCATGCCACAATACAGCTGTCAGATACCTAGGGGCTGGGACTCTGGAAAAGGGTCTCTGCCAGGAGTGCAATGATGCCTTCCGAAAGGGAGCAGGCCAGGGTGCACCACAAGGGTGTCTGCACTGAAATTGCCCAGAAAGGCACATGTCGAGTGCTCCGGATTGTGTTGAGTGGGTGGGGTGATGCACAGGTCCTCCAACATCCGAGGAATCACATACTCTGTCCACCTCCAACTGCTGATCTCGCAGACCGCTCCTCTCCCCCAGAAAAGGAAGAGGAGTTGGAGGACCTCGGAAGTTCAGGAGCAGACTGCTCAGGTAGAGGTTGTATAACCTGTCTGTCCATAGCCCTGACATAAGTGGGAAATTGAGCAGCCACTGCTCTGAACTGCTCCCAGGATAGAGGACTACTAGGACCACGAATACCTGGGAGCGCAGGAGAATGTGGCAGAGTCAAAAGAAATTTACTGACCTCCGTATGGGCTAGGGAACACACCAGGAGCCCTAGGGAAAGAAGGAGCTCTGGAAAACTCCACAGCCAACAGCTGATCAAACTGGAACTGCCTAGGCTGTGCCCTGAAGAATCTCCCCCATGAGGTGACCGGGGCCATGTAGATCTAGAAGGATGTTCCCCAACCTCCAAAGAATGGGGCCCTCTCGAGGAAAGGGAAAGGCAGAGATCCATGCTACGGCTTCTCCCATAGCCCAGGTGGGCTCCAGAAAAATGCCACTGCACAGACCCCATACCCCTTGACCCCTCAGAATCAGAGAGTGCCCTCAAGAGCGCTAGCCTAGGTAGCTGGCAGCCCTGGTCTTCCCCTGAAGGAGCTATCCAGGGAGCAGCATCCGCCCCTCCTGTGGGTACTCTGATCAGCCCCAAAGCTGGGCAATCCAGGCACACCACCCAAAGGGGTACCACTGAGGGATCAGAGAACCCTCTGAGACCAGGCTGCAGAACAATGGAGGCCTGCACCACTGCCTGCTGGTCAGCACCCCTGACCCTGGTCCCAGAAGTCACTGCCCACTCCCCAGAGGGGGCTGGCCCTGGTCTGTCGAGGACACCACCAAGGTGTCCACGTGAGCAGCCAACTCAGACTGCCTGTCTGACTCAGACTCCACCTCCGAAGAGGTGGAAACTGAAGTTCTGTGCCAAACAGTGTGGATGCCTGCCACCATCCCAACTGAAAATGGCACCGGAAACAGACTGCACCAGAGTCAGTGCAGACATCCCCAACAGCACCATGAATGGTGCCAGAAGAGGACATGGCTCCAACAATGGCAGCAGCCTCAGAGCTGAAGCCTGTCATGGCGCCATCTTGGCCCACAGCGCTGCAAGCGGTGCAAAGACCAGAGACCAACAACTGCCCCAACTGTGCTCTTTGTGCCAAACTCCAATACCCCATGGTGCTGCGAGTAGTGAGGACAGATTTGGCACCGATGGCCCCGACTGCTCGGCATCGTGGATGGCACTGAGCTCTAACCCTCATGGTGCATGTCCATGCTTGGAGCCATGAGCAGCTCTGGAACTGGACATGGCGCTGTGCTCAACCACAGCACTGTGGATGGCACCAGGGTGAGAGAGTTAGGCATGGCGCTTTAGAGCCTCCCATAGCACCACCAGCACAAATCAGCACCGTGAACGGCACCAACAGCAGTGGCACCAAGCAATGAACTGGTGCCAATGGTGCCATCAGTGCCCATGGTGCCTAGGCCCAAGATGGCACAAATAGACCATCAAGGATGGCACTGACCCAGGCCTTCCAAGCTGTGAGTAAGACACTGAGGAACCTCCACCCCTGAAGGGGGGGGATTGTCAAGGTGGTGTCCTCCCGCCTGTCCCCTGGGATGGGCCTCCTGCACTGCAGAAGGGGCTTCAGCCTCTTGTAGCCTAGTAGAGGCCCCCTCCTTGGAGGTCCTATAGAACCTGGAGGGGATCCAGAGGAAGGCAGAGAGAACGTGGCTTGGCCTATTTTCCACACATGTTGCTCGATGACATGGTCCATGGAGAAGCAGGTGTTTCACAAATCCATCTCGTGTAGCAGGCCAAGACACACAAGGCAATGGTCATGCTAGGGGGCCATCCTGTCTTCAAAGTTTCTTGCCCCCGACAGACATGACCTGGAAAAACACCAAACAAGACCCAATGTCGCAATATAAAATAAGGAACAGTCTTGCCAGGAGACGTCGAGTAGGGCTAACAGAACAGGTAGAATACTCTGAGCCGGACTTAGACATGGAGTCGAAGATAATTTTTGACTGCAACATGAAGGCTTCAAAGGTAGGCCTCTCAGAAGGGATTCTCTCAGCTTCCCACGAGGTGACCAATGGCAGGAGATCGGAGTAGACAATGGCCAACACAGTGAGTCTGCCTGGAGGGTGGCGCCAATGGTACATCAACTCCGCCAATCCAAAAAATAAAGCTCCCAAAAGTGATGAATGGTGAATGACCGAAGATCGAGAAATGTCCTTTTTTGCATTGCTTGTCAAACACTGTGCTAGGATGTATAAGTATCAGACAGACTATGCCCAGTGTGTCCAAGAGGAATAGCCAGAATGGCTGTCATGGATGCTTAACACCCTCAGAGAAAAAAAATGCAATGTTGCCTAGTTTCCTCTGTACACCAGTAGCTCTGGTGGTAAAAAGCCATCAGCTATTGACTTAATTATGTTAGAGGTAATTTTGTTAGGGCTTATTTGGGTATTAACTGTAACCCATTTAAAACATCTGTCAGGTGGTTTTATTGATTACTGGATACCACCAACCATGAACCTTATACATTTACTGCCTGTCAGTGTGGTATAGTTTATTTCCACTGGGGTGTCTGATCCTTAGGGTCTGGCGCAGGCTTCTTGCCCAGGTGGGCATCGGTGGCACCAGACTTCAAATTCCCTACCCGAGGAAGGCAGCACTGGGGATGTGGCCTTGGACAGAGATTTGATTGGGTGCCCCCCCCCCCGAAGGGGTAAGCGGCTTATCAGCCTTGTGCGGGCAGTGGGACTGAGGTCCAACTTACTGGACCTGCTCTGACCTGAAGGCCATTGATAGCACCTGTCTTTTCAGGCGCAGAGGCCTCCTTTGCCCTGGAGGCTCCCTAAGGGCCCGAGCCAGATGGGAGGGGTGATGCCTTCTTGGTCACCACCAGTATGGCTACTGTGGAGCGATCCCCCAGAGGGGACATTACCTTAAGTACCACAACTCCAGCCAGAGTCGTGGCTGCCATGGAAGCAGTTCTCACTCCTGGTGTTTGTCATGCTTCTTATGACCTTCGGGGGAAGTGGCTGCCTGCCTTAGCTTCTTTAGCTCTTTCCATGGAGGCCATTCTTTTTTTTGGGTATAGGCTTCCAGGAACTGCCGCCTTCTTGCAAGTAGTGGAGTTAAATTTCTGGCAGTGCTGGCACTTCATGGGGTGGGCTGGGCCCAGACAGAAGAGGCATAAGGAGTGGCCATCCTGATGTGGAAGCTGAGAACCACACGAGTCGCACTTTTTATGAGATTTGTAGGGCGTTGGGGAAGGCGCAGCGAATCCTTAAAACTCAAAAAACAGAAATTAGGTCAAAAGGTTCAAAGACTAATGTACCGGCGAAAGACTGACTAGTGTTGATTCTACCGTGAGGAACTTTCACAAGTTGATGGGGGTTAAAAACTGGAAGGCAGGCATGGGGGACCACTCCTTTATATTGACATATTATGATGCCAGTCATCTGATGTGAGGCAGTCCCCTGCCAGAGACTGCTAGCTAGAAATTTTTCTATGGGGTCCAGACGCCTGGTAGGTCAGTCCTATAGGTGAATACCTACTGCAAGAGCCCTCTCTAAGCAAGATCTTCACTTACCCACAGGCTACAACATGCAAATATGAATTTAGTAATTCACCAATACCTAATAGCCAGACAATCAAGGGGAAGTGGAATAATTAGCCTCTAGATCTTAAATGTTTACACTGAAATTCAGAACTCATTTTAAAATCTCATTTCCTTTAATTATACTATAGTAAGAATATAGTTACTATTGTGTGGTCTGTTGAGTACAATGTATTAGTGGGATCCTAAGTGATCTCTCCTGTAAGCATCCTCTCCAAGATATCTGGGACTAGCTCAATACAGTTATAAAAGATTAAACTAGTGCAATTGGCGCCAATGGAAATGAACCACCACTTTAATCAAGCCAAAGGAAGCTTCTAATGTGGAACTGTCTAAACCTACTATGCAAACAAAAATTTTATAAAATGAATTATAAAAAATTACTTGGAGGCCCTATTAACTTTAAAGTGGCGTCACATTTTATTCTAATGTCTGAAGAATTCCAAAGCTCTATGTTCAGTTGGCAGAGTCCATTTTGTACAAGGGGTTCTCTAATATTCTGCAAAGTGAAACATGTTGCTTTTAAGTTCCAATTACTTTTAAAAATCTTTAATACAACTGATGTTTAAAAACAGTTCCTGCATCTCTTATGGTTTTAAGAGTGTATAGAGTTCTTGGATAACTCACTCAAATCATGTTTAAGGTTTCCATTTTAAAAATGTAAATGTTTTACTTTGTAGAAAGAAAAGTACAGAAACCACTGTAAGGGAAATGGACTATGCCAACTGAACAGAGAAGTTTAGAACTATTAGCATGAGATACCCAGGAGTACCTGAAAGGTCTAGAAAAAAGTCCCGATTGGCTAACAACCCCCTCCTCATTGTAAATACCACCCTAATAAAAACGTTGCCCTTATAATCTACTTCTACATACCAAGTACAATACTACAGTAGTTTAGTTACTTACTGGCATGAATGTAAGCTGGTGGTGAAAATTTAGGAGGGATGCAAGAATACATAGATACATAGACAGTGTCAGCAGATAAGGGCCTATGGCCCACCCAGTCTGCCCATTTGAGCTTGTAAGTTCAGTTTGTTTTCCTAGAAGTCTGTTGCCCCTTACCCCCGACCTCCAGAATTCCTTTATGTCTATCCCATGCATTCTTAAATCCCGTGATTGTTTCAGCCCCCACCACTTCCTCTGGCAGGGTGTTCCACTTGTCCACCACCCGTTCTGTGAAGAAATTCTTTCTCATGTTTCCTCTGAATCGTCTCCTCCAACTTCATCCCATGCCCTCTAGTCCTGGAACATCTTTTTGCTTAAAAATAGTGTTTTTCTGCACCCTGTTCCTCCCTGTAAGATACTTGTATGTCTATCATATCCCCTCTCCCTCCTCTCCTCCAGGGAGTACATGTTCAGTTCCTTCAACCTGTCTTTATAGGACTTGTGATGCAATCCATGCACCATCTTTGTTGCCCTCCTCTGAACCTTCTCTACCCTGTCTGTCCTTACGTAGGTATGGTCTCCAGAACTGTACACTGTACTCCAGGTGGGGCCTCATTAGTGTCTTGTATAGCGGAATTATGACCTCCCTTTTCCTGCTGGTGATGCCCCTGCCTATACATCCCAGCATCCTATTTGCTTTACCTGCTGCCTTGTCACACTGTTTCCCTACCTTGAGTTCATCAGAGATGATAACCCCAAGATCCCTTTCCTGCTTTGTGCATGCTATATCCTCACCCCCCAACTGATATATTGTGCCAGGGTTTTTGTGCCCCATATGCATTATCTTGCACTTCTTTGCACTGAATTTCAACTGCCAAACCCCTGACCATTCTTCAAGTTTCTGCAGGTCCCTTCTCATTCTGTCTACACCCTCTGGTGTACTTTGAGTGGTTGACACATGGAGCAGCCTACCAGAGGTGGTGCACCAAAAACCAGAGAGTAAAGGGCTTAGTTACTTGGGGGAAGGGGGTAAGCAGCAAGTCAGGGAGCCGGGATGGGGGAGAGAGAAGAGACCAACAGACCATAAGGTCACAAGGTAGACTAGGGTAAATCTGGGCCAGTGGTCCTTTTCTGCTGACCTTGTGTTCGTAGCTTTCTTTGACAAATACCAAATCCCCTTCTATACCTGCTACAGATACAGATGCCCTGGTTCCATCAGAGGCCTTCTGTTGCGATTGCTGGGTAAACATTTTGCCAGTTGAACTGAGCAGGGATTAGACTTCTATTCTGTCCATAGTAAGCATTATGTCTGCTGAATGTAGGAATAGAAAACGAGCACTGTTTGGGGAAAGTGAGGAAATTAGGAGGAAACTGGTAAAGTGGGGGTAGGCTGGGCAAAAAATTATCAATTTCTTAATGTCTGAAACAGATGGCATATAAATGCTGTACTGCTTTTGTTGGGGTGGATAAAGTTTAAAAAATCATTTAAACATTTTGTATTCATTTTTAATCCACCTGCCACCATTTTGAACCCATTTTATAATCTCTGTAAGACATTAGTGTGCTTCGTTGAGTTATCAGGTGGTTGAAGGCAATCGCGATGCTTAGTTCCTCAAAGGGTTACAGTTGTCCCACCACCATTTAAACCACAAATCGCACTGCCATCTTATAAAATGGGTAAAACTGCATTACTCCAGATTATAAAAGGGGCTGGCTAATTCCTGAAATTAGATGTGCATCAAATCCATTTGAAGCACAGGTAAAGATTTTTTTTTTTTTTTTTTTAAAAGACTGCAGTACAGAAACTAGAACTCTGCACTTAAAACAAGCATTTGTCAATGCCAAACATTCGCTTGCAGGTATTTGCAGTGGTGTTTGGCAAGTATGGTGCTTTATCCTAATGCCCTGTGCGATTGCTGGTATTTGCACAATAAATTCAGCATGACCTTTGTTACCCCCATTGTGCGCTGCATAGGCAGAAACACGTTTTGAGCAGGATGTGAAAAATGACAGCTGTACTGCTCATAAGGAAGTGTGGTAAAATGGCAATGTTGAAAATCTGGAGTGGAAATATTGAAAATTCGCAAACCTACGAGCGTGCATGGGAACTGTGCAATGCACGCTTGTAAAACTGTCATTGTCAGGAATTTTTTTCACCAAATTGTCAACATTGGCATTTTAAAACCTCTGCTAATGAACAGTGTCACTGATTGTCTCACTGTGTGCCATACATTGATTTTGCACACCAACTGCGCCATTGTGCACTACATGGGCGGAAACGTGTTTTGGGCAGGATGTGAAAAAAATGGCAGCTGTACTGCTCATAAGGAGGTGTGGTAAAATGGCAATGTTGAAAATGTGGAGTGAAAATATTGAAAATTCGCAAACTTAAACGTGCATAGGAACTGCACAATGAACACTCGTAACAGTCATTTTTAGGAATTGTCACCAAATTTTCAGCCATTTTAAGACCTCTGCTCATGAACAGTGTCACTGATTTTCTTAATGTGTCCCATACATTGAGTTTGCACATGGACTGCGCCATTGTGTGCTACATGGGCGGAAACATGTTTTGGGCAGGATGTGAAAAAATGACAGCTGTACTGCTCATGAGGAGGTGTGGTAAAATGGCAATGTTGAAAATCTGGAGTGGAAATATTGAAAATTCCCAAACCTATGAGCATGTGTAGGAACTGTGCAACGCACGTTCGTAAAACAGTAGTGTTTTGATTTTTGCACCAAATTTTCAACATGGGTTTTTGGGGCCTTCTCATGAAACACTGTCATGGATATTAGCCTGAAGGGTGATTTCACAGTGATCATGTAAATCACCCTTCAGGCCCCAATAAGCCCATAACAGTGACATTCATGAGAAGGGTCCCAAAACCCATGTTGAAAATTTGTGCAAAATTCCAAAATGCCTGAGATATGCAATAAAGTTGAACCCCCCCCCATCTAGCCCATTATACAGCTTACCAGCATGTCCTCAGTTCGCGGTCGGCTTTGAAGAGTGCAGACGTGTTCCCAGTCCACCGAAGATCATCGCGCAGAGCTCTGGAGGCAAGTATGGGGTGAGGGAGGTGTGGGCAGGCTGGGTGTGCAGTGGGTGGGTGCGGGTTGTGGGAGGGGGGACTGGGAGACTATGTGGGACTGTTTCTTTACAGGTTTAAAAAAGACTACGTGGGACACTTCCCATGCTGGGGTGGGCTCCCAGCATGGCAGAAGATGGCTGGCAGGGCAGAGAAGCAGACAGAGGATTGGCACCGTTGTGAAACAACGTTTGCCATGCTGCCGATGGGCTTCCGTGTGGCACCAAAAGCTTTGGGGGTGGCATGCGTGGAGAGCATGTGATGGGGGGCGGCGTGATGCGGTGCTCAGTATGACAGCGGTGGTTCTCAAGCAGAGGACCCCCGCTGTCATACAGAGCTCCTGCACCCATTGGTGCAGGACCGCCACACCTGCTCAACGGAGCACTGGATTGCAAGGGAGAGGCACCCCTCCAAAGTGTGCTACTCTCCCAAAACGTTCCTTGCGCATGCGTGCCAGCGAACGTAAAAAGGAATATTTCAGCTGTTAAAATTTAGAGAATAAATGCTCTCATTTTCCATGTTCCTTTCCAAGATTTATAGCCCATCTTCGTAGTCCATCTAAAAAGTCTGTATACAAACACCACAGACTGATGTCACAAACACTAATTGTAAGGCAAGCAGGGGAGAGTAAGATACTTTGTAAGACTTTGTGAGTAAGCACTGCATTTACTATATTTAGTAGAACAGCAGGGGAAGCTAAAATTGAAGAGCTTTAAAATTAAACACTATAGATCTAGTGTTTTTAAACTTAGAGTTGCTCTTAAGCAGTTGAAACCACAGATTTTGAAATGCCACTATGTTTTTTGTATATTACTGAAACATCCAGCTAACTGCCACCAGTAAGCATTTTTCCAACAAAGTCCTACAGCAAAGACCAACATTTACATTCAACTCATTTAAAGTAAAGCTACCAGCTGCTCCTGTTCTATGACACAACAGAACATGCAGCATGCCAGCCGTTAGGAGACTGCACTATAGCCCCTTTAGTTGAAATTACACATTTAATAAATGATCCCCTTTAGTTGAAATACTGAACATTTAGTAAATCAGCCTTACAAATATGAAAAATGTTTACATTTTAAAGAAACTCCCCCAACTGTGTTGCCCAAGTCCACGCCCACTCCTGCTGCAGTCCCTGCCCACTCCTGTTCTCTTGCTCTTCCCACCCCCCACAATGGAGTGCTCTCCCAATCAAACAAACAAAAACACCACACCAATACACAGGGTGCCCTGGAGTGCTCCTGCATCCCACTGGTAACAAAATTAAACCAATACTAGTGATGCCAGCAAAGGACAAACTGAACAGATGTACAATGACATTTTCTAGCAGGCGGAAGGACTATCAAATTTATATCAGCAAATTAGTAATTTCTACATAAACATTTTCTAGCTGTAAAATGTAAAAACGGTAGCCCATTTTATGATCACAATACGACACTCCAGAATGAACTGATAACACTTCACACTGCCCCCGAGCATGCAGTAATCAGTTTAATGCACACTATGTTGCGTCTTACTGCACACTTACCACTGTCAGGGTGAGGAGGTCTACCATGGGGAAGATAAAATGGGCACAATGGTGCTTTTCTCAGGCTATGTTGCCAAACAGCACAGCAGCCATTGTTATACGTTGCTAAATGGTGCTCAAAGCAACGTGCAAGACAGCTGTGCCATATTGCTCTGCTACTAAATGTCCTCACATACACTGTAGCAGGGTGTGCGAGTTGTAGTGCCCAGCAATTATAGTGAGGAATTCTGGGAACTCCCCACCCACCCAGCAGACCTTTGTAGTGTGGATCAACACACCCAGGGGCTGTGAAGGCACTCTGGCTGTGCCCTTGTGGGCCCCCCCCGGTGTGCATCAAGAACAAAATACCCATAGTAATCTTGTTTCTTCCAAGGTATTCTAAATTCATAACTCTGCAGTAAGCCTCCCAAGTAGAGCTGCCTGGAGAAAACTATATACCAATGACAGAACCCATCATTGGCTTGTGCCACTTATTTAAACTGCTGCCCTTAGCTGCAACCTTTCACCAATGTTTCAGATTTTTCTCCGCCTGACAAGTCAAGATGCCTCAGAGACTTCCCTCAGTCATTCCTCAATACTTACATGTCACAATGAGCAAATCAATCCTACTACAACCAGAATTGACCTTCCCTCACAGTGCTGCTGCCCTTACTTCCTAGCAACTTTAAACTAAGCCCTTAATATCAAACCACCTTGAAACAAAGATTTACCCAATCACACTACTTACAAACACTTGTATACAGTATGTTGGGCACGAACATTCTGCCAGTGGAGTTGTGCAGAATTCTACAACCCTGTATTCCAAGGCTGAATGCCAGGAAAGTCAGAACAAACCATGTATAAGGATGAGAAAAGGAGGCAAAATACTATTAACAGAGAAAGGGTAGGAAAAGTTACATAGGCACACCCAAACTGCCCAAATACATAAATGAATTTAAAAAAAGCACACTTAAACCACATGGGTGTTCAGGGGAACTCTGACCCCAAAAAAATTATGAACACATTTCCACTTCAGTGTTTTTCAGAGTCGGGGATTGGGACAATTGCCAGAGTTTATTTTTTTCCAAACTTCAGATTTTACTGAATATCCGTTATATCACTTTATACAACATTACATAGTTCCACTGAAGGGAATTTTCTTAATAGGTTGTCTTCATACTTGACACCATGTCAAATCCATTGGGGAGATGCTACACAGATTAAAAAATTTCTATCAATCTTACAACAATTTTACCAAGACATGAATCTGTCTCATCTCCATTTACCTTTAACTTAATTGTCCCTTATCTTTTTCCCCCAGACAGGGGGCTTTACCCGTCGCCCCTAATCCGGGCAGACTTAGTTAGCAAAGTTCAGAACTATGCTGACAAATGGATTTTACCTCTAGATAACTAATCTAACATATAACTCAGCTTCGGCATCCTGGTGTTTCATTCAGGTTATAGCTAGCTTTAATACATTGGCTCCTTAAAATTTCTTAATATCTAAAAAGAACAGATCTAGGCATCACTTTCTTTTCTAAAAGAAATACAACGAAACTTATGATGGAACGTCCGAGGCTTCCCTAATCATGGTCAAAAACTTGCCAAGGGGATCAGATGGTGCTGAACCTCTCCACTCTGTCTTGGATTATAAGTAATTTGTTCCATGGATTCCAATTGTCTCATTCTAACCTTCCATTCTTCTATCGCTTGGGGGAGGGGAGAGCCATCTGGATGTGATGGACTTCAATGCTGCCACTCAATCTGTGGTAGTAGCCTTTGTCTAGGTCCTGTGATCAAGTAGGGAAGCCCCAGCACCATCTCCTCCCCTCTAAATGGGATCTGTAGGCCAGTTACTCTCTATGTACAAGTGGACCCCTTTCCAAAATGGGGTAATTCTGGAACATTCCCAAAATATATGCGTTTGGGACCCCTTTGCTTTATCACACCTCCAGCAGACATCTGAACTTCCCACTTTAAATGTTTTGTCTTAGATACTTTCTTACACCCTCTAAGAAGGACCTTCCAATGAAATTCTCGCCAGGAAGGGGAGCTTGTCACTTGCCAACCCCTGTTCAGTCTACTGTCCCAAATTTGTTGTGGGATCGAAATACCTAGCTCTTCTTCCCATCTCCGATTTCTAGGCCTCGATTTAGATTAAAATATACAGCTGGGGGAGAGAATGTGAGACATCCTTGATCACACTTATAGTAGAAACTCTTCTAAAGGAGTCTTTCCTCTATTTTTTGTAGCCCGTTTTCAGAAGTAATATAATGTCAGACTTGTAAATATCTAAAGTGGTCCTCATGGCGGAGGTGAAATTTGTCTCTTAATTGGGTAAAAGTGACAATTGTTCCTCTCAACACATTGAGAGAAGGTGGAAAGTCGATGTGCAGACCAAAATTGATAGCCTGTCCCCTCTCGTGGGGATAAATGAGGCTTCAAATCTAATTAAAGAGAGTGGACCAGGTCCGTCTAGGGTGCCAGTGACCCTCCTCAACTTTTTAAGAATCCAGAGTGAGTGAAGGATCCATGGGTTGGTGATCTCTCTGATCATGGATAGAGGCATATTGCTAGTAGGAACAGCCCACAAGGCCCATTTTCCGACTGCCGCTTCCTCTAGGTGATACCAACTGGAGTCAACCCGGTGTTTTATCCAGGAACACATCTTGGCACCTTGTGCTGCCAAAAAAGTAAAAGTTTGGGAGAGCTAAACCCCCCCTTGTCCCTGGGAGTTTGCTATAACTTCCTGGCCAAACTTGTTTTTTCCTGTTCCAAATAAAGTCTTGGACCTCTTTCTGTAAGTTAGCCCAGAATTGTCTAGGGGGTTGAATTGGGAGGGTTTGAAATAAGAATAAAAGTCTAGGAAGGGTGTTCATTGAGACTTTGTGATCTACCATATAGGGACAGGGGAAGGAGTCGACACCTGGCTAGGTCAGCCTGTAGAGTCTGAAATAGTTTAATATAGTTTTTATATAGGAGGGAAAGATCAATTGAGATATATATGCCTAGGTATTTAACTATTTCTCTTAGCCCAAGCGAAAGGGAAGGATTCTTTGAAGGCCTTTGAGGGGGTACCACTCAGGATCAATGTTTCGGATTTTAAAAAGGTTCATTTTATAACCTCCCAATTCGTCGTATTCCTCCAGAGTGTGAATTAAGGCAGGGACTGAGGTTTCTGGATGTGACAGCAAGAGTCATCTGCGTATAGTGCTATTTTTTGGGTGTGGCCCTCTACTTCTACACCTTGAATCAAGGGGTTAGCTCTGATTTCTATAGCCAGAGGTTCGAGTGAGAGCAAAAAGGAGTGGGGAGAGGGGGCAACCCTGTCTTGTACCCCTCGTGAGGGGGAGTCTTTCTGAAAGGTGTCCATTGACCTTAACTCTGGCCTCTGGAGCCCTATACAAGTTGTTAACATTAACAAACTTCTCCCCCAGGCCAAATCTCTTTAGAGTTTCACTCAAACACCCAATCAACCCCGTCCAATGCTTTCTCAGCATCCATACTAATAGCCAGTTGAAGTTTAGTGTTTTTATGTACTGAAATCACGTTCAACAGGCGCCAGATGTTATCTTGAAATCTTCCCGAGAGAAAGCCAATTTGATCTTTATGCACTAAAAAGCCTATTACTTTCTGGAGACGGTCAGCCAAAATACCAGTAAACTGGCAGTGAGATAGGTCAGTAGGATTTGCAATCCTCTGGGTCCTTATTTGGCTTCAAAATCACGGATATCTGGGCCAGGTTCCAAGATCTAAGGGTTGCCCCCTCTCCCCTCCACAACTCGTTATATGTGTCTAGTAAGACAGGTAAAAGATCTAAAAAAGGTTTTATAAAATTCTGACATGTTACCATCCATCCCCAGGGTTCTTAAATTTTTAAGATTTAATTTTTTGAGTTACTTCTGCTGCAGATATGGGGGCCTCTAGGTCTTTCCTTTGCGTCTCTGAAAGGGTGGGAAACTGAAGTCTGTTAAGAAAGGAAAGAGTCCTTTTCGTGATTTATGCTTTTGACTGTGCTGTAAAGGGTGGAGTAAAATTTCTGAAATTGAGCAGTAACAAGGGGGGACCAAATTGTATTGTTTGTCCCCAGTGCTTTGAGCTTTGGGACTGCCCTAGAGGCTCTCCTTTCGCAACTGCCAGGCTAGGATTTTCCCAGTCTTGTTTCCGTGTTCGTAGAACTTCTGTCTAGCATAGGCTACAAGTTTGTCTGAAGGTCTAGGATTTTATTTAGTTTGGTTCGGGTCTTAAATAATTCTTCCTCGCATTTCTGGTCCAGAGTATCTTTGTGGGCCCTTTCTGACTGGGATATCTTTGTTTCTAGTTCTACGCGTTCCCTGATCAGCGCTTTGTGTTTCGATGCATAAGCAATTATTATTCCCCTTAAGTAGCATTTTAAGGCATCCCATCCGATTCCTGCCTCTATCTTCCCTCTGGTTTATCTCTAAATATTCCTTTATTGATTGTTGTATTAATTGTTTAAACTCTAAGGTTTAACAAACTGACATTCATACGCCAAATAGATTCTGGAGGTTTTTGGGCCAGACATCTCCAGTGAAACTGGCGTATGATCAGAGATTGAAATGGACCCTATCCCAGCTCTGAACAGAGGGTAGTGCATTTGCTGAGATCAACCAATGGTCAATGCAGGAATACATCCTTTAGTTGGGGGAGTAATATGTGTAGTCTTTATCATTGGGATGGGCGAATCTCCACACATCCACTAGAGAAAGTTCTGCACATAATCTCATGAGGGCCCTACTAGGCCTTGCAGGACCTGTAGAGTGGAAGCCTACTCTGTCAAGGCCTAAATGTCACTGTATTGAAGTCTCCACAGATAAAGATCAACTTGTCTAGGTCCAGAATCGTCTGTTAGAACTTTGGTCAAAAAGATCACCCTTTTTTGTTCATCACTTGGGGCATATATATTCAGGAAGGTGCATTTTTGGCACTTGAGTTCCCCCTTTATCTTCACAAACCTACCCTCTGGGTCGGTGTACACTTGAGAAATGTTACAGGGGGTATCCCTTCTGACCAAAATTGCAGTGCCTCTCTTGTTTGTTTAGTACATTCGGACGCATACACCTCGCCCACCCAGCCTCTCCGTAATTTTCTATGCTCGGTCTGGCTCAAATGGGTCTCTTGTAAAAAGGCTATGTTAACTCCCTGTCTCCAACTCTTTCAGAATTCTAGCCCTTTTGACTGGACTGCTTATGCCTCGGACATTCCAAGAAATCAATTTAAGATCTGCCATTTAAAGTAATATATAAAAGAAAAGGAAAACCATCTGATTCCAGTATCCAGGAGCCTGCAGTAACCATATAGAAAAAGAAACAGATCATTAACTTGTTAAACCACCTTAACTTATTTACTGAGCCTCTCAAAGGGAAAATGCATTTAGATGGCTTCAAGGCATCTTTATTCCCAACTCCACACCTCAGGAATTCTCTATGAAGTGTGGTAGGAGACCAAAATATTTGTCTCCCTGTCAGGGATCACCTGACTGTATTAATCTGTGGGGTCCCTGACTGGGATGACTCCAGTCGCCTGAGTGACTGTTGGGCTACCTACCAATAGTTCCCAACAGCAACTTATTTGAAAACTGAAGAACTATTGCTATGGGGGATTCCACCCACGAAGGATCCGCTAGGGCCACCCGATCGGACCCAAGGAAGGGAGAGATAGCTCTTTCTGCCCTCTCCATATTAAACCTCCATCTCCCCCCAGAGGCCAAGGGACATCCCAAAGCTCCTTCAAGAGGCAGGGGGGAAGGAAGGGCTCCCTCCACTCTGGCATCAGTTGCCCAGACTCCCGAAACTGACACCATGTGGGTCACTACCAGAGGCGATCTCTTGTATCACTAGGGAGGGTCTCAACCTGAATCCGTAAGTAGGGGGTCCGTATCTGGTCTTTGTTTCACCCCTTACAACTTCACCTCCTAGGAGGAGGATATTAATATACCTTGGAGCCCAATCATGCCTTCTCTATAGGCTAAAGGTGTTGTCAGAAGACTTGTCTAGGAGGGATAGTTTAAATGCTGTATTCAATATCGCACCCCAACCCTCTCAGGATAATTATGCCTTACTGCTTCTGCCCCCGACATGGTGGGCCTCTATAAGCCCTCCTAGTGTTCGGAGTATAAGTTGCATGGTTTCAGGGCAATGTTCCTGTTAAATGTGGGTATCTAATGCATTGGCCCCTGTCTTGGGGGTCTCTGCGGCTACCAATGTGTACCCCCACTCCCCCTCCAAGGGCACAACCGCAGCCCATCGGAATGGATGAAACTGCTATCGTGGGTCAGTGTTCCCCCTCTGGCCTAGGGAGGCTTCCGCCCCCCCATATGACCCCTCAGAATAAACTTTTACATTGAGATCATATTTAAATCAGCATAAGATATAAATACTTGTTGTAGAGCTGAAAGACCCTTCCAAGTTAAAGCTCAGCCTGCAGCTGGAGGCAGCTTAGGATAACGCACAGACTACTGTAATTTTTACCCCTAATTTCCCTCTGTTAATTAGATGACCGGGAGTGAGTGCATCAATCCACATACCACCTCCACTACTCTAAGGCCTCCTGTCCACTGATCTAGCTCAGGTTAAAGATTGTCCCACAGGAGGCAAACAAAAAAAAAAGGGTGTGCATATAATTTCACTCAGTCCAGAACTTAAGTTCTCTGAAACCTGCTTGGACTGTAGAGCCTTGAAAAAGGTGAATGAGTAACTCAGACCAAGTGACTTTACAGTTTTACTCATCCGTTAGACAATGAGGAGGAATCTTCCACCAAGACTTCTGCGGTTAGGGATCGAGGGGTAGGACCATGCTGGGGGAACGCTCTTACACTGTCCCACACTAAATTGGTGTCCTCTGTGCACTGGGATCGGACTCCTTTTGTTCCCTTTCTCTGCCATGATTTTTTCTCCACGGCTGTGCGATGGTCGACTGCGCTCTCTGGTGGAATCACCATACCATGCTGCTTCGCCCAGCTACAGGCCTCTGGTAACTCTTGGAATCTTTGCCAGCCTTCAGGCATAAGTACTTTTATCCTGGCTGGATATTCAAGTTGTGCCGAAAAGCCTGCTTGTCTCATTGTTTACCACTTGAAACGCTTTGTCGGCGAACAAGTGTTAGAGGTGCATAGTTTTGATGCAAATAGAGATGTGTCCCCAAAGAGGATTTGCTTTTTCCCCCCAGGCTGTCCTGATGACTTTTGTTCTAAAGTCGACAAAGGCCAGTACTATTGAGCGTGGGTGAGCCTTTGGGTCTTTCGACTTTGGAACTAGTGAGCGGTGGGCACGGATTATGCCCAGATCTTTGTTTTTATCTAAATCGAGCAGCTCTTTCAGCAGGCCATCAATAAATTTTGGCATTGGGCCAGATTCAGTTTCTTCTGGTAAGCCATGTATTCTTATCTTGTTACGCCTATTTAGATTCTCCAAATCTTCCAGCTGTTGCTGTAAAAGTAGGTCTCGGTGTAAATCTTTCAAAGCTGCATTATGGACATCCGAGACCTCCGTGTATTTTGTCACTGTCTCCTCTAGTTCTGTTCAGCGGGCCAGCTCTACAATGTTTTCCTGTCCTCCGATGCTTTCTGCTCAATTCTAGTGAGGGTCTCACAGATTTGCTGCAAAGTGCTGTATAGCGTCTTCGAAGTTAGTGAAATCTTCAGTCTTCTTCGTGATGATAGAGGGTTGCTCTATTAAGTCTGAAATTTTAGCCCGTGGCCTGCACCCATGTGCTTCGAGCTGGGAATTTTAGTTTAGGGTATGAATCCGAAGCAGAATCTTTATGCTTTAGTTTCGGCGACATAGTAAACAGTTGGTTATAGGTTCAAGTACAGTGATAAGTTTAGGCTAGGAGTTAGATTCTTATGGATCTTCTTTAGTCAGTCGGGAGCTCTGTTTAGGCGTCCATCCCTCAGGCAACCAGAACCGGAAGTCCTCGCCAGTGTTTAATTTTGACCCATCTTTTCTTCTACCTTGAGAACAACCTGCTCACTGGTTATGAATTTGGGCTTGGCTAAGCAATACAGCTTGTAATAATGGTTTTCATTTGATCCTTAAATTTTTTTTTTTTTCCTCATATGTCTGTCCCACATAGATCAATATCTATGAACCTGCCACTAAAATACTGAACCTGTATTGATTTTAAATGAAAATAAGGCAACATGCTTTTTCTTAAAATGCATGCCACACATGGGTCATTGTCTTTAGCTACATCTACTTACTGGAATTTGAACTATGTTGTCTAAGTTAGAATGGAAGCATATTTCAACAAAAAGTGGATTTCTTCCATTTCTCCTCACCCTACTACTTCTTCCCTCCGATTCTTCTCAGAGTTTTGCCTTTTCACCCATCTCTCCCAACACCTTAGAGGCACTACTCTATCAATCCAACTAAGGGCAGCTCCCCCCATGGCCTTGACCCTAAGCTGCTGTACACCTCTGCTCCTGCCATCTCTCCCTCTTGCCAATCTCAACCAGGTCTTTCCACACTGCAACTATCCCTGAAGCCTGGAAACATGCTACAGTTCTCCCCGACCAAAGGGAGGTGATCTCATCTCCTGGGAATTAGTTGCCCCATCTCACTTCTACCTACCCTGGCTAAACTTCGGGAACCCCTTGTTCTCCCCCTCCCAACTCCCCTTCTTATGAAGACTCCTTCACTCCCTTCCAATAGGGAGTTCAGAAGAATCACTCCACAACACTTCCCTACTTAGACTCACTATCCATTCTGCCATGATAGGGGTCATTACTTCAGCTATCTTTGTCAGCCTTGCCAAGGCTTGTGAGAGTCTCCTGGCCCCACTTTGAAACCATCTCATCAGGTGGCTTGTGTCTGCCTGCAACTGGTTCACAGCCTGCCAGATAGGCAGAACTCAGTCTGTTAAAATAGACTACCTCGCCTCCACTACCCATCTAGTGGTGTGCCTCAAGGTTTTGTACTTGGCCCACTCAATTTTTCTAAATGACCTACCATCAATATGCTCATCCTCTATTCATATGTATGCCGATGACATGATCTTGTTCACCTCTGGCCAGTCTCCCCCAGATGAGACTTCCAGATTACAGCTTGACTAATGTTAAATGCTGGCTAAGCTTGCATCAATTAAATGCCAAGAAGACAGTCATGACCTTTGGCACAAGGCAGAGACTAGGCGGCCCTCTTCCCACACCCTTGATGGGACGCCACCTCTTTCAAATACCTGGGTGCTGGCTTGATCAACGCCTTAACTTTTCTGTACATGGACACCATTCTGAAAAAAACTGTACCCCAAGCTTGGTGCCCTTTACAGGAACTGTAGTTCCTTACCACTACCAGTTAGGTGTGATCCTATTCAGAAAATGATACTCCTTATTTGACTACCGAGAGTCTACAGTGCTTCTCCCAGATCTTCCCTTACCAGGTTGGACACTTCAATGAGTTATGACTGCTCTAGACTCCCCCCTTCCACACACAGTGCCTTTTATCAGTTTCTAGCTTTTCCCTCCCTTGAGTGCAGGTGTCTCACTGAGCCAAGTTCACTTCTAAATTCTGTTTGGGACTCTCCCCTCTTACCTTGCACGCTGCTGCACTTTCCTCCTCACACCCTTCAGATCCATAGATGCATGCACTCTAGCTATTCCTTGCTCTACCTCCATAGGCCAGAAGCTTTCTCTTACTGCTTCCCAGAGCTTTGGAACTCACTGCCACCTCCTATCAGACTTTCCTCTTCCCATCTTCAATCTGCTTAGCCCTTCAAAAATTTCTATTCCTCCAACTGCACTTCTTGGCCCCCACCCCCTTCAACCCTCCCAACCCTGGTTCATTATCCTTTAGCCCTACTTTAGTTCCATTATAACTGTACGTGTTACTTTGCCCCCTTTGCAACCCTCTCCACCCTTGTGCACTGTCCCCCAATTCCTCTATCCCAGACTTACCTCCTGTCTTGTAACTGAATCCTTCCTCCGATTACTTTCTCACATGCTGCCACCCATTATATCCCCTTCCCATTTTGACCACCATCCACAACCTACTGTGCTATTGAGAGTCTACTGCTGTCCTTCCCTCCCCCCACTGATGCTCCCCTTTCTCCATTCCTAGTTTTCCCCATTTTCTTCAGCCTCCCTATTCCTCATCCCTCTCTTCCAGTCACCTGCCACATTCCACTCCTCACTGCCTCCCTTCTCACCCCCCTCCTCCTACCCCTTGCCTGTCCACTTCCCCACTTGTTTTACAATAGCACTTAAATTATGTGCTCAGCCTACTAGCATTTCAAAATGTGTTACCAATCCTCTAACAGTTACCCTACTGGATCACCTATGCTTGGTTGTTACAATGTACACTATATCCGAACAGGATTTTGTTTACTACAGTTGGTTGGTCTGGGTTATGTCTGCTCTGTAATTGTACTTTTATTGCTGTTATTGCTATGCATTTGCCTGTCCTTTCTTGTAACCCCCCCCCGGGATGCTTCTGGAAACTAGCTGTTTACATCTAGTGTGGTCTTTCCTGGTGAAAGATTTTCCAAATAAAGGCATTTTCATTAATGAAAATATTTAAACACCATTTTACAAGTACAATGAAAGTAGTCACTTGTCACTACCACAGATATCACTTCTCAGGATTATTTATTAGCACTTTGCTGCACCTGGTGCCCAACAATGCACCCAAGGTATAAGATGTAATAAGGCATGATGGGGCGCATTGGTTAATGTGCTAAGGGGTGGGCTGGAGTTGGTAGAGCCCAAACAATGAGGACATCAGCCATCTGGAAGTACATCTCCCCCCCATTCCACTGATAAAATGGTGGTAGACTCAATGCTGTACCCTACCCATCATACTTCTCTCCCACACCCACTGACATCTCCCCTGCCCACCACCTCTCCCACATTCCCTCAGCTCTCCAATATAGATCTTGGAAAAGCTCCTCCTTGCATTGCTCTCAGTCCTAGTCTTGGCCAGTCTTGGTCGCTAGCTTGCTCTTCATCTCCCCTCAAGACTGCTGGCTCTCCTGCAGTCTCCCATATTTGCTCCAGGCTCCTCGCAGTATGGGAGGGGTGGTTAACTTGCAATAAGGTGTGCTGCCTGACATCTGATTGGCTGAAGCCCAAAGGCAGCATTATGTTTCTAGGCATCACAGTTGTGTACTAGTCACTAGTAACCACATGGTGGAAGCTTGAGGCAGCAGTTCTAATGGGAGTTTTAATAGTATCTTGACCCAGACACTGCAGGTTATGCTGTTGGTTAATGCACCCCTGTGGCGATACTATTTGTAGTACCTTGTGATGGTGTCCATACCAATGAGATGCCACATCTGAGCAATATTCAGAATCACCTTATAAAAAGGGTAGGGAAAATACCGCAACCTGATGGGTCAACACCTGTGCCATTGAGAGAACAGTTCACAGGTAAAAAAAGTTGGTAATCAGGATGCAGCACACTAATATTAAATGCCTTTTACATTCCCAATTTCCATTACAAACATGGCCGACACCTTTACTCACTAAAATAGTTACCTAGGCCCTAAAAATTTAACTCCCCTCAAAGTAAGAAGAAACTGACAAATGCAGTTTCACACACACACACACACACACACACACACACACACACCTTTTGGCGCTTCTTTTCGAAGGGCATGGAGCCTCCCCCACTTTCTATCCTTACCTGCCTAGGAAATCTTTCCTGTTTGCTCTGCCACAGATGCAACCGAATCCTCGGCTTTAATGAGACCTTCTGTTGTGTGCGTTTGTGTGGGAAGAGGAGAGCATTCAGCTAGTATAATTTTGTGGAAGTCAATTCACATATTCCAAGGTAAACATTCCATCTGTTGAATTTCTGTATAGACAGATGCTCGACAATGGAGGCACTACTTTTTTCACTAGATAATTTTGTTTTTAAAAATGTGTTATGGTAGTGCAGCAAGACATTTGTGAGCACTATGCTAGCACACTGAGGCTGAAGGCACTCCCACCTGCAGCTCCTGCCTCCCTACAACCTTATGTAGGAGTTGTGCCAGCACTTTGCACACCCAGTCACATCTTACTGCTTACATAATGCACATGCTGTCATGTCTTATTGCTTATGTATGCAGTACAAGGGAGTTTGCCGAACACTCCCTCGCAACAGATTGCTTGTTCATATAAAGGCATTATGGGCAAGATGACAAATTACTGACCATAGTAAAGTTTAAATAATCCCCCACTGTTTACACTTAATGCAGTTCTCTGCATGAAGGGATGCCTCAGAACCTATGCAAATTTGAGAATTTGAATGCAAGGTAGGTTCAAACTCTGCATCTGCACACCACTCTGGTCATTTCTTGGAGCAGCAGCTAATGAAACTAGCTAAAAGGCTAAATTTAGAAAATTGCTAGGATTTTTCTCAAGAATTCAAGCAGACTTGAGAAAAATTTTATAAAAACAATAGAAGTGTACAATTGTAGGGGCACAGGACCCAAGGCAGCATGGATTCACAGCAGGAAGGTCATGCCAGACGAATCTAATAGATTTCTTTGACTGGGTGACCAAAGTAGTAGATCAGGGAAGGGCTGTGGACATGGTCTACCTAGACTTTAGCAAGGCATTTGACTCAGTCCCACACAAAAGATTAATATACAAGTTAGCCAGCCTGGGAGTGGGTCCCAAGATGATAGCCTGGGTAAAGAATTGGCTGGAGAATAGGACAGAGGGTAATAGTAAATGGAGTCCACTCTGAAGAAAGGGGGTTACTAGTGGGGTACTGCAGGGTTCAGTATTGGGACCAGTCCTCTTCAATGTCTTTATAAGCTACATTGCAGAGGGACTGGAAGGAAAAGTATGTCTCTCTGCAGATGACAAAGATCTGCAACAGTTGATGCACAAGGTGGGGTGGAAATGATGAGAAGGGACTTGTCAAGGTTAGAGACAGTCAAATGTATGGCAGCTTAGATTCAATGCTAAGAAGTGCAAGGTAATGCACCTGGGAAACAAAAACCCAGGGGAAGAGTACACAATAGGGGGTGAGATACTAACAAAAATGGAAAGGGACCTGGGGTAGTCATATCAGATGACTTAAAGGTGGGCAAGCAATGTGAGGGCAATAAGGAGGGCTGGGGGATACTGGGATGCATAGGGAGAGGCATCACCAGTAGAACACAGGAAGTTATCCCTCTGTACAGACAGCTGGTGAAACCCCATCTGGAGTACTGTGTGCAGTTCTGGAGACCCAACCTCTGCAAGGACATAGACAGGATAGAGGCCGTCCAGAGGAGGGCAACTAAAATGGTGTAGGGTCTGCACCAGAAGACATATGGAGAGAGACTAAAGGAGCTTAATATGTATAGCCTAGAGGAAAGGAGGAAGAGGGGGGACATGATAAACTTCAAGTACCTCAAGGGAATCAAAGTCCAAGAGGGTAGCGTCTTTCAAGAGGTGTGCAAGAACAAGCGGGCACAATTTGAAGATAGAAGGGGGCAGCTCAGAGGTAATGTAAGGAAGTTTTTTTTTCACAATGAGGGTTGTGGATGCATGGAACGGCCTTCTGGAGTCAAAAACAGTTGAATTCAAGCATGCATGGGACAGTCATAAGGCAATTCTAGGGGTGGGGTAGAAAGAAGTAGGCTGCTGGTTAACTAGGATCTGCAGCTTATCCATTGGTAGGGAAATGGGCAGACTGGGTGGGCCAAGCGGTCCTTATCTGCTGTCAAAATCTATGTTTCAAATTCTATGAAATGCAACAGTACGCTCAAGCAACCTCAAAGTAACTGATGCTTGTTGGAATCCATTGCAGGTTCTGGAACAGTGAGGGATCCCTCAACAAAAAAAAAAAAAAAAACAGTAATTTTCCCCAACTCCCAGAATCTTGTATGCAGATTGTAGCAGTACCTTGGGAAGCTGGGTCCAGAACCCAATTAGGAAAGGGAGGAAAAAGGCTGGTTTCAGAATGGAAGTGTTAAGTTACGAGGGCTGCAGGGCACTCCTCTTCCAGGGCCTGCTCTGGAGGATAGGTCAGGGCTCAGCTGGATGCAGTATGCAGACATAACCAGCCTGTGTCAGCTATATTGGAGTTCAAGCCAACCACATCCTTCCTCCCCCCCCACTGGTGGTGGTGGGTGGGGGAGGAGAAGTTGCAAGGATGGACCACACAAGATCTGTTCAGACCAATATCACTCAGACGGTGAACCGCTTTGCACCCCTGTAGAAGATGCAGGACCCTTACTCTAGCAGAGACCAGGAGCTGGTCGATGGAACAGAGATTGCATACGAAGGAGGCAAGAAAAAACTGGTTATAAAAGAGTAAGCAAATTCTTGGTTTGGGGACACAATTAGAGGAGTCTCGTCTCACATAAGAAAAGTAAGGTATGCAACCTAAGGAGACAGTTAAATGCATCCTGGGAGCATCAGCACAGCAATACACCCTATACGTTGGTAGGTTGGTGGACAAATCAGAGAAAGGACTATGCACAGATTCATCTTTGAATCAATGACCAGTCAGTCCAGACAGTGGAAGAAAAATCAAAACACTTCATTAAGCTGGGGGAGTGGTTGGAGGCTCAACCTCCCTGACATTTTTGGAGATCCTCCCAGTGTGGGACAAAGGGGACTGCATAGACATGGTCAGGAACAAGGAGATCGAGGAATTAAACAGTTACAGGGATGGTGTTGAGAAAAGGGATATGTCATAGGCTCATGGGGGAGCTTCTGGGACAGAAAGCTCCTCAGGTTGAGGGATTTCACCTTACCAAGGAAGGGGTGAATACACATTGCCATAGATATCCATCTCGACCATTTAAACTAGGTAGGTAGGAGTCTTACCAAGGAACCCATCAACAATTGTGCTATTAAGAACTTTAGTCACTCCCCCAAATCAGGACTTTCACTCCCATGACCCAAGAAAAAACAGGGAACAGAAGGAGACCATGGGACACTGAAAAGAGGGCCCATGCAGCTGCAGGCCAGAAGGAGGCACCAAAAGCAAGCATTCCAGACTATGGAAAGGGGTATGCATCAACACCAGAAGCCTGGGTAACAAGCGACCTGCAGGCAATTTATAACAGAGACTTGAACCCCAAAGAAATATGACTGGGACTCTAGTCCTGGGCTACATTATCCAGATAGGATAGAAGGGAGAGTAGCATTATAGGTAAGAGATGGGATAAGTGCCATCTCAGTTGATAGAGGGTATATAATCCCTGTGGTTGCAAATCAGCTCAGCAATTGGGAGAGAGAAGAGATCTACATAGGAGTGTTATACCAACCTCTGGGACAGATTAGGAGCTCTAGGAGAAATAGAGGTGAAACACAAAAAGGGGATACAGTGATAGACCTGAACATGCTCAATGTTCACTGGAAAATACCAGTGACTGGTTTGTCTGGAACTCAAAAGGTGGTCAATGCCCTGCAAGACTGCTTACAGCAGTAGTTAATGCCCCGACTAGATTGAACACCATCCAGGCCATGGTCCTCACAAATTCAGAGGTAAGTGTTGGAGGTAGGGGAGCCACAGGCAAATAGTGACCACAACTGTGTGGTTAGAGTTGGCCAGGAGTAGAAAAATCTCAATCCAGGACAGAGGTTTTAGGCTTTAGCAGAGCCAGTTGACAAAATGAGGGAAATAGTCAGGAGCAAACTGTCAAGGATCCATGAGCAGGTAGGGGTAGGAGACATTGGGAGGGGGTTGGTTAAGCAAACCATTTGAGGCTACCAAGATGATTGGGATTAATACCTTTGAGTCAGACTTGTTTACAAAGGCTCTAGGATGAGAGGTACAGCAACAATACAAACAGTTAAACACCACAGTAGTTAGAATAGGGTTACAGAATTAAATGGTAGTTACAAGGCAGTTGCACAAAACAGGAGTTACATAAGTGCTTAAGGTATTGAGCTCAGTAACCCAGTCAACAGCATGTCAAAGTACTTAGGGTACAGGCTAAATTGGGAGAGCAGAAATGATTGTTTCACAGGTGATGTAGGATCAGCCCCGCATAAGAGGGTACACCAGGAGAGGTATACAGACAAGCATGATTAGCAGCCAGTATAGGCTTTGTTTATGCATGGCATAGGGAGTAGAGTGGTTAAGAGGAATGTGGAGAGAGATTGTAGGGCCAAGGGGGTGGGGAGAAGGGGTGACATGAGGCAGTGGTCCGGGAGAAGAGTAGAAGGTGGGGGGTTGGAGGGAGGGAATAGTATAGTCAACACTGGCAGAGGAAAAAGGAGTGCAGATAACCAATTCTAGGCAATTGTGGGGGAAGGAAGTTCTGAATGGTGGTGCCAGAATAGCCAAGGTTTACCAGGGTATTTGTAGACATTCTCCAAGGATAACTGGGCTTTAAGTCCCAGTTTGAATTGAATTGGCTGACCTTATTACACTATCAAGGCCTTTGAGTTTGTAGAGCCATTTGGGACCACGGTAGGCAAGGGATCTCTGGGCTAGGGTTGTTCGCTTGAAAGGTATAACCAGTCCCCTCAGACATTTCAGGTCCTAATCATGGGTTGAGCAGTTAGAAATAGGCAAGAGGTTGAGCTAGGGGTATGCCCCAGCAAAGATTTCTTCACAAGCAGGCACATTTGGTATTTTATCCTATGGTGCAGAGGGAGCCAACCTGTGTCTTGATAGAGGCCACAGCTGTGTGTCCAATGATCCACCCCTACTATCAGACAAGCTTTAAGAAGCATTTGAACCCTTTTGAGGGCAGCGTCTGTGCTGGCACCATAGACCATAGTCTATTGTGGATACAACTAAAGCATCCAGTAACCTATTTCAGGGCCTCTGGCATCAGTGTTTGTGGTGGTAAAGGATGCCAGGTTTCATATTAGTCTTCACCACATGGGCAATGTGAGCTCCAAACACAAGGCTGTCATCTAGTTGAACCCCAACGTATTTGTAAGTGTCAACTTATTCAAGCAGGTCA
The DNA here is from genome assembly GCA_016271365.2 of Neoceratodus forsteri. NCBI lineage: Eukaryota > Metazoa > Chordata > Ceratodontiformes > Ceratodontidae > Neoceratodus > Neoceratodus forsteri. The sequence continues at coordinate 341,654,541 of CM057458.1, forward strand.
CCTTTGAGACTATCTGTAGAGGTCCAAACTTCTTCCTGTTCTGTGGGATACAGAAGAGTGTGTAATACAATATTTAATTTGAGCAGGAGCTTATTACATGAGAACCATTTCCAGCATGTATATGTTGTCAGTCCAGCCAAGATCTCAGTCTGGCTCTTACCTTTAACCGATATGACAGCATCATCTGCGTAAAGCATGATGTGCCCAGGGCATATAGTGGGCAGTGGGTTAAGAGACTTAAGAGTAGTGGCCCAATTATTGACTCTTGGGGACTTCCAAGCACACCTCCCTGGGCTCAGAGATTACCATTTATTTTAATGATTTGAGTCCTACAAGAGGTGTAGCTGTTAAACCATGCCACCTTGTCCTTGGACAGGCCCGATGAGGAGGTTCTGTAGCAGGAGTTTGTTAGTGTCAAATGCCTTCATAAGGTCTATGAAGACAGACCCCACTGCTAGATCATCCTCCAAGATATTGTAAATGGGAGGTGAAAAATCAATCAGGGCGGTGAAGGTTGAGTGTTCTCTCCTGAACCCATGATGTTGGGCAGAGTAAGTTGCACTTGGATAGTTACTCAGTGAGCTTATCAGATACCACTCACTCCAGGACCTTGGATAGTGGTGGGAGGATTGATATTTGCCTGTAGTTGGACAGGTTTGTAATGTCACCAGATCTGAAAACCAGGGTAACTAGTGCCTCCTTCCACTTTTCTGGGAAGAGACTTGAGGGAGGCTTTAAAGACTAGCAAAAGGAGCAACTACCTCATTCAACACTAGTGCTAGCATCTTCATGTCTACCCATTAGTGTTTCCTAGAGCTCATTTAATACTGTATATTTTATAGTGTGTGTGGAGCTGTCTGAAGTAGAAAGGGAAGCACAACTGCCCAGTACGTGGTTATTCATACAAGTGGTGGAGGGGGACAAGTAGTCGCCTGGCAGTACTGTTGCCAAGATCAGTGAAGGCCTGGTTAAAAGCATTTGCAATATTGTGTGGTTCTTGTAGTGACCTGGCTGGGGGTGATTACTAAGACAGATGGGGTTCTAGAGGCCTTACCAGTAAGGTGATTTTACTTGGTCCCAGAATACTGCCCTGGCCCCAGTTCTTCGGGTCAGTGAAGTAGGATGGCCCTGCGAATGAGTTGTGCAATTGTTCCTTGCTGTTTTGTAGGCAAGGATCTCAGAGCATTTCCTGGTCACTTTAGCCCTGTACCATAAGTGTCCCTATGTTGCATTTGCTCAATGAGGGAGCCAGAGCTCATGGGGTTGGGTCCCCCTCTTATTTTTGTTTTATACAGGGCAAATATGTCACAAGCCTTGTTAAATGTAATGAGAAAGTAGTTTAGGGCTTTGTTCCCATCCTTAGCTCTGTCCACCAGGGTGAGAATGCCTAAAGCCATTCAGTTGTCCAGGTCTCTGATCCATTTGACAACCTTGGGTGCAGTTCTGGTGAACTTATTTGACCAGGTGCACAGGACTGGGGAGTGGACACAGAGGGTCTCAGGTAGAACTGAGACCTCAGAGATGTGATCTGGACATGTAGTGAGGAGCCAGTCAGTATACTAGTGCCAGTTTTGTAGTTGTCTGGTGGGCACAGTAACCAGCTGAGAGGTAAAGGCCTGAGATCTGTTATAACAGACATCCTTGGACTGCCAGTTGACATAAGTCAATGATGTGTTCCCAGTTCTATGAATGCTGCTCCAGGTTGGAGCATCAGCTGTTGTACCCCAGTGGTATGGGTACTAGGGGGTATATAGAGAATGGAGAGTTTGGGGGGGCTTTTCTGTTGCTCAGTTTAGAGTCCGAGCATCAACTCATGTGCCTCCTTAGAGTGGAAACTACTAGGCAATGTCTGAACTCTGATCTTCCTCTTCAGTGTGCACCAGATAGCCTCTCCGCACCCCCTCCCCCATGTTTGGGAAGTCTGTCCTGGCAGAACACTGTATAATTATCCAAGGCTGTGGTGGCATCACCGACCTTTGGGGAGAGCCAAGTTTTGGTGGGAGCTAAACCATCAGGTCAGATCAGGAAGGACAGTACCAAAAAAAAAAATGTAAAAACCCATATGGTTCCCTAACCAGATCAAGACAGCAATTGGGACCAAAGGGAAGGCCTTCAGTAACTATAAAAGAACCCAGGGAGACAGCGAATGAGAAGCTTACATTCAAAAGAGTAAAGCAGCAAATAGTATGGTGAGGTCAGCTAAGGCTGCAATGGAACTTCAGCTGGCGGAGGGGGTTAAAGTAGGGAAGAAAACAAATTACTCACTACAGTAATTTTTCTTCCAAGGGGTCCTTTAGCATCAGTAACTTAAGCAGTTAGCAGGCTAGGTGCAACTGCCCCAGAGATATGCCTGTAAATGTTATTTACATGCTCTTTGGGCAATAACCAATCAAAAAACAGGAGGGGAGTGAACGAGAGCTACCTGAAGGGTCAAAGTTTTTTTTTTTTTTTTTTTTTTTTTTTTAAAGGAAAAACGAGGGCACATGCCTCAAAAAATGCGATTGTTCACAGAAGTGGAAATAGGAGCACCATGAGTTAAACTCCAAATTTGGAAAGATGCGACAGTCCTCAGACAGGTGAACTGGGAAGGAAGGGTGGGAGCTTACTGATCCTAAAGGACCCCTTGGAAGAAAGATTACTATGGTAATTTTATTGCCCCAGGAGTCCTTTAGCATCAGTAACTTATAGTGAACTACCAAGCAGTACAGAGTGGGAGGTGGGCAGAGAACCACTTAGGAAAGGAGCTCTGCAGAACCACCCTGCCAAATTTGGCATCAGATCTGGTCTGTGCATTGAAACTAGTGTTTCACAAAGGTGTGCAGATTTCCAGGTAGCTGCTTTGCAGACATCAAGGAGAGGAATGTCTCTTGCTTCTGCAATGAGGCTGCACTGCCCCCTGAACTCCACTGGAGGTTGGTGACCAGCTTTCTCACAGCAGAATAGTACAGAGACCAATCAAGTGGGAAATGGTTCTCTTGGTAGCTGGCCTTCCTCTGCTACAACCCCGTGGGTGAGGAACAAGAGTGGAAGAACCTCTGGACTGTCTAGTGTACTCCAAGTAGCAAAAGATGGCTCTTTCGACATCCAAACTGTGCAGCTTTTGCTCGCCAGGAGTGGATTTCTCAGTTAAGACAGTACTGAACTGGTTTAAATGAAACTGAAACCACCTTTTGCAGAAATTTCCTATTTGCCCTGAGCTCAACTTTGTCGTTGCGAGGAATGATGTAATTTGGCTCAGTGCATAGGGCCTGTATCTCTGAAATCCTCCTGGCAGAGGTAATGGCTACCGGGAAGATGGTCTTCCAACTTAGACACTATGTGGGTAGTGGACATATGCTCGAAGGGTGTTTTCATGAGCCCGTCTACGACAAGCTTCAGGCTCCAAGGAGGAACAGGCTCCCTGACTGGAGGTGGGAAGCACAAGGAACCAAAAAAGTAACTATGGTATGGGGAAAAAAATTAAAGTTATGTACCTACTGTAATTCGATCTTGGTGCATCTTCATCACTATTGAGTAATAGCTTCAGAGCTAGGACCCCGTGGGAGACTTTAGGGGTGCAGTGGATGCAGGGGTGATGGCACCACCCTCGAGGCCAATGCTGCACATGGCACTTGCAGGTTGGCAGTTAGCTGTAGACTCTGCCCTCACTCCAGTTCTGAGATGCCAGACAGGAAGAAAGGGATGGAGGAGTGGGGCAAGGGAGCCCAAGGGATAGACAAAAGGAAAGGACATAACCAGAAAGGACAGGAAATAGGAATAGCCCAAGGAATTGGAAAGAGGGGGCCCCAATCTGAAAGAAAAGAGGTAGCGATTGGAAAGGGAGGGTAGAAGAGGGAAAGAAATGGGGGAAGGAAGGACCCCACTCCCAACTGATGCAGACCTGGATGTGAAGGGAGAAGATTTTAACCACTTCAGACTGCAACAATAGACAGAAAGCCTGAACTGCTTCACAAGCTACAGAGAGCCCCACAGGAGTAATTTAGGGGACAGAGGTAAACAGGAAGACAAGGTAACTGGTCCCTCCCTCCCAAACTAAGGAGAAAATTCCAAAAATAGGAAAAAACTGAAGGGGAGGGGTAGTCCCAAGGGGGTCCTCAGGAGTCTCCCACTCCCTCCACAAACTTCAAGGGGGGGACCGAGCAGGACAGCCCCCAGGAAAGAACTCCTCCCTGTGTGTCTCCAAGGGTCCCCTTCCTCCTGACCACAAGGGCGAGGAGGGGAGTTTGATAGACACAGGGGAAGGATTGCCCAGAGACTGAGGCCCAAGGGGGAAGGTGGGTGGGATTTAGTGATGAATGGTAAAGTTGCACAGAAAGATCAAGTATGGTAGGTACATCATTTTCATATATCTGTCAATCTTCACCATTTATCACTATTGGGGAGAGTACCAAACCCCCCCTCCAAAGGGGGCTCAATACATCCCTAAGGGATGGAGTCCTAGCCTCCAGTGGGGGAAGACACTAGAGGAGAGAACCCCTACAGGCCTGGAGAGGCCCAAGACTACTTGTCTGGGTGAGACTGGAAACTCCCAGTGGGAGGCAAGGCACCCCAAAAGCTGCCATCCCACCCTATGGGAGAAGTGAGTTCTCCAGAAGGCAGAGGAAATCACCCTATGCTGGACCATGTGAGACAACTGGGAAAGGCGAAGCCATGCCGTCCACCTACTGCAGATCGCTGTCCCTACAATCCTGGAGGTACCTCATTGGCATTGTAAGACACCCTTGCCTGGTGCCTTGCAAGCTCCAGGCCTTGAACAAAGGGCAATGGCTTGCCTGGTTTCCTCCAAAATCAGGCATGGAGGCTGGAAGTTGCCCTAGCCTAGACCACAAGAACCTGTTATAGGTAGCATAGCAGGCCTGAAGAGAAGCTATGCAGAGGAGAAGCCGTGCAGAGTAGAATGTCCCTTCCACCCAAAAAATCAAAATCCAGAGAGTCAGGGTCTGGAGGTTGGTCACGGTGTGGGGTTCAAAGCCCAGAGGAGTATCCAGGCAAGTCAGGCCCGAAGGGGGGGGGGGAGAAGGCATAGTTCCTGGAGACCCTGGGGGGAGCCCAATACCTCTGGCAGAGGTCCCTTGGGGCTGGGACAGTGGAAAAGGGACACTGCCTGAGCGCTTCATCCCAGAAGGGGACAGGCCAGGTGGGAACCACAAGGTTGGCCACACATTTATTCACCCAGAAAGGCAAGAGTCATCCGGTCAGGATTGCTTTCAGAGGATGGGGTGAGGTGGAGCTAGTCTAACATCTGAGGGGGAAGCACTAATAAGGAGAGAGCAGCTGCTGGGCAAAGGTGGACAGAAAATTCCACTCTGAAGAGGGAGGTGAGGAAGCAGACTAGTCCAGAGAGTCAGGGTCAAGCTACACAGGAGCATGGTGGAACATCTGCTCGTCCATGGCACTAAGGTAGGAAGGGAAATGTGCACCTGAAGTCCTGAGCTGCTCCCAGGTCAGGGGGCCCTAGGACTGGGAATACCTGGGAGAGGGAGGAGTAGATAGAGGCACAGGAGCCAAGTACTTTACAGAAGGAGCACAGCCAGGGCAAGGTTACTGAGCAGATGCTCCCAACAGGGAGGGAGACCCAGTGGTCCCAATAGACAAGCTGTTCAACTGGGTCAGAACAGCTAGAACTGTGCTAGTGGGAATAATTCTCCCCCATGAGGTGACCAGGACTGTGTGAGCCAAGAAGGATGGCCCCTAACCTCCAAAGTGGAGGCCACCCTCCCCCCCAGGAGTGTTCAGGGAAGGGAGAGGGTCTGCAGTACAGCTCCTCCCAGAACAGAGGCAGGTCCCAGGGAGTGGCTACTGCACCACACCCTGTTCCCTTGACCACATACTCCGAAAGGGACCTCTTCCTCACTACCACTAGCCTAAGTAGCTGGCAACCCTTAGCAGACCCCAGAGAGTCTACCCAGGGTAGAGTACCCTTCCCCTCCTGGGGTGCCCCAGGCTGTCCCAAACTTGGGACTGTCCAGGCACACCAAAGAGGCAGGTATCCCAACTGAATGGACAGACATCTGTGGTTCTGGGCCACAGCAGTGGCCACTTGGACCACTGCCATCTGGTTCGACACTGACCCCAGAACCAACAGGATCCACGTAGCCCACAGAGGGAGGCTGAGTGGGGGCCAAAGTGAGAGGAACTGGAGGATTCAGAAGAATCTAACCCAGTTCAGATCAGACCCTGAATCCCCTTCTGAGGAGGTAGATGAAGAGGCCCAATACCCAACAAAGATGGTGCATGGATTGCATCACAAGTCCTATGAAGACAGGTTGAAGGAACTGAACATGTACTCCCTGGAAGAGAGGCAGGAAAGAGGGGATATGATAGAGACATACAAGTATCTCACAGGGAGGAACAGGGTGCAGGAACACTATTTTTAAGCAAAAGAGATGTTCCAGGACTAGAGGGCATGGGATGAAGTTGAAGGGAGGACGATTCGGAGGAAACATGAGGAAGAATTTCTTCACAGAACAGGTGGTGGACAAGTGGAACACCCTGCCAGAAGAAGTGGTTGGGGCTGAAACAATCACGGGATTTAAGAATGCATGGGATAGACAAAAGAATTCTAGAGGTCAGGGGCAACAGACTTCTAGGAAAACAAACTCAACTTACAAGCTCAAATGGGCAGACTGGGTGGGCCATAGGCCCTTATCTGCCAACACTGTCTATGCATCTATCTATCTATCCATCTATCTATGTAACTCCCCGATCCTTGCCAGTTCTGGGAGTGCGAGCAGTGCTGCCCTCAGCCCTGTGAGTGGCAAACCTCCCCAAGTGCCACGAATGGCACTGGAGTCCAAGGAAGCACCGGCCCCACAAACGGCACCAACAGAAACTGTGCTGATCCCAGTGCTGAACGTAGAAACTATCCCAAAACACGGTTCTGCACCTCCCATGGTGCCACTCTCCTCCCTGGCACTGCAAACTACCATAAGAAAAAACTGCACTGGAACAGCCTGGCAGTCTCAGCCCCTGGTGCTACAAGCAACACCAGAGCCAAGGATGACAGACTGCAGAGGACTGTGTCTGGGCCCCAGAACTAGACACTGGGGGAGCCCTCACTTCCAAAGAAGCGATTGCCAATGTGGTGCCTCCTACCCCCCCCGGAGGGCCAGACTTGGCCTCCTGCACCATGGAAGGAGCACCCCTCTGAGTCAAGACTGAAACTGGCAGAGGCCCCCTCCTCCACAGGCTGTATAGGACTGGGACTGGACCCAGAAGGGTAGAGAGTCCTTGCCTTGTCCCGTGAACTGTGAATCCAGTGATGTACACCCAGCTTTAAATGTGCGCAACTCAACTTTGCAGTCCACTGAGAAGCAAGTGTCAGTTGTCCATGTCATGGGCCAGGCAGAGGCAGCAGTCATGCTGCTCTGAGACTAAGGAAAGGTGGCCACAGAGACAGACGCATAGGTGGCTGCCCCACCTTAGACGATTTTTGGTCCCCGGGACAAGACATGACCAAACGACAAAATCAAGAGAAACAGTACTAGATGTCACTTAAAGTAACGGTCTTACCGGAGGCGAAGAAGTGGCTTTGAGTAGTTGGTAGAACAGAAAATGTCACGATGAACTAGACCACAGAAAAAACATTACTCACCTTAGTAATTGTGTTTCTTCTAATGGAGTCTTGCTGTATTCTGACAATCTGCAGTTAGCTCCAGCCTTTAAACTGCCCCAGAGAGTAGAGGGTTAATTTTCTATGCAGTGCATAGAATGTTGAGCTCGAGCTCGGTTGAGGTCTCCATCTGCAGCACTTTGAAATCCAGCCGTCAGATTCTTACGAGCAACTGGCAACAGAATGTTTTGGAATCCCAAAGGGAGACTCAAGTCAGGAAACACCAAACTGGAGCCTATCCAAAAATGAATCACAATACAAAAGCACCCAGAGAAAATGGAGGGTGTGCATGAAGCACCCGGGGCAACACTGTGCCTGCCCACCCACTTCCCAAAACCAGGTTCTGAGAGAGGAAGCAGGGAGATCAGAATACAGCAAGACTCCATTAGAAGAAACAATTACTAAGGCGAGTAATTCTTTTCAAACATGAAGTCTTGCTGTATTCTGACAATCTGCAGGACTACCAAGCAGTACCTCCATGGAGGAGAGACAGAATCTACTTTGGGAATAGGCTCTGAAGTACTGCTGTACCAAACAAATTTGTCAAGCAGCCACTGGAAAACAGTCCATACTGTTACCAAGCATTACTCTGGATACCCAGGCTAGGAGTGATGCTCTAACAGAGGGATATCCCTGGCAACAGCCAGGGAAGCAGCTGTACCTCTTGTGGAATGAGCCCTCAGGCCTGAGGGTGGAATTTCCCAGTTTCTTATAGCAGAATTGTATGCAAGAAACAATCCACCTGGCAATAGTTCTCTTGGCAGGTTTGCTCTTTCCCACTTCCCCATAAGTGAGGAACTGGAGGGAATCAAACCTGTGACCCTCAGTACGCTCTATGTAATAGCTAAGGGCTAACATCTGAACTGTGTAGCCTTCTCTCTCCGGAGGAAGAATGATCAGTGAAGACAGATTCAAATGGAAGTCTGAAGCCATTTTAGCAAACGAACCTCCCCCACTGTTTCTAAGGACCACTTTATCTCTATGAAACGAGATAAAAATCAGGTTCCACCGTCAGGGATTGCAATTCCCTGGTAAGTCTGGCAGTAATGGCTACCAAAAACAGTTTTCCAAGACAAGTACTTAAGCTCTGCTGAGGACATAGGCTCAAAACAAGGTTGCATAAGTTGAGCAATGCAAACATTTAAGTCCCAGGCAGGGGCAGGATCCCTAAAGGGAGAATTGGTATGAAGCAATCCCTTGAAAAATTTACAGAACACGGGGTGAGATGACAGGAAGGCTTTCCCACTAACAGGAAAGCAGAAACAGCTGACAAGTGTACCTTGCGTAGCTGGTCTGAGGCCTAGGCCATTAAGATGGACTATATAATCCAGAACTGCAGGCAATTCAGTGTCTGGAGAGAGATGCTTCTTGGAACACCAAATGTTGAATCTTTTCCATTTGGAGTCATACGTCTTTCTGGTGGCAGGCTTTCGAGAGGCTTTGAGAATATCCAGAACCCCTTGGGACAGATGTAAATCTGCACACTAACTCTGCAAGAGCCATGCTTTGAGATTGAGACCGAAGATTGGGGTACCAAATCCTCCCAAGAGGAGGTTAACAGGTTGTAATTCCTGGTAAGAGACAGGGGAAGATGGGCTACTAGGGACATTAATAGGGGGTACCAGGACTGCCTGGCCCAATCTGGGACAATCAGAATCACTTTGCAGGGTTGTGACCTTACCTTGACCAGAACCATGAACAGTAGAGGAAAGGGAGGGAAGGAATAGAGAAATTTCCCTTCCCAGTTCAGAGCATCCAGAAGGACTGAGCCCAAGACTGGGGGTCTGCAATAAGAGGAAGTTGGTGATTGTCTGGGGCTGCAAAGAGATCTCTGGAGTGCCCCATCTTGAACAAAAATCACTTTCAAAACACCAGAGGGTCCAGGGACCATTCGTGATAGCCCTGGGAGATCCTGCTCAGTGCATCTGCTAGCACATTGTCCTTCCCTGGAAGGTGGACTGCTATCAGAGATATCTGCAGGGAAATAAACCAGGGACCACAATTTCATGGCTTCTGTGCACAAGGCCGTGGACCGAGTGCCTCCCTGCTTGATGTACCACATGGTGGTGGTGTCTGTTCTGACCTGAACCACCTTGTTCTGCACAGACAGACAAAGCTTGCAGGGCCAGCAAAACTGCCTCGAGTTCCAGGAGACTGATATGAAGAAGGGATTCCTGAAGGGACCACAGTCCCTGGGCTGTGAGACCCCAGATGTGCTTCCCACCCCAAAAGGGAAGCATCGATGCTAAGGACCACAGAATGAGAGAGTAACAAATGGGATCCCTTGCCTTAAATTGTCTGGATCCTGCCACCATTGAAGAGCTTGGATCAGTATCAGAGTCACTGGAGTCGGTTTGGTAGGACGGTCCTTCCTTTGGGACCAAAAGGCCCTCAGATGGAACTGAATGCACCTCATCTGGAATCTTGCCCCTTTGACCACTGCTGCAGAAGCTGCCATGTGGCCCAAGAGCTGAAGGAAGTGCCTTGCTGGTCGGGACACCCGAACGCTGAAGCAAAACGCCAGTTCTATAAGAACTCTTGCCCTTTCCAAGGGAAGAAAGGCTCTTGGTATGACAGTATCTAGCTCTGCCCCTATAAAGGCAAGAAGCTGCACTGGTTCAAGAACCAACTTGGGATGATTGAGAAGAAACCCCAAGGAAGTAAGCACTTGCTGGGTCACTTGCAGGTCTGACTTAGCTTGGTCTGGAGACTGACCCATTATGAGCCAGTCGTCCAGGTATGGAAAAATGGAAATCTTTTGCTTTCTTAAAAGGGCAACTACTACTGCCAGATACTTTGTGAAAACCCTTGGAGCTGATGTTAGACCAAAGGGCATTGCTTTAAACAGATAATGGCCTGATGGCAACTTGAACCAGAGGTACTTTCTGTGGGAGCACCTGATGGGGATGTGAAAGTAGGCATCTTTGAGGCCCAGGGAGGCTAGCCAGTCCCCTGGCCTTAGAGGGGGAAGTAATCCCAGAGTCACCATCTTGAACCTTGGTTTTAAAAGATGTTTGTCCAGGTATCTTAAATCTAGGATGGGTCACCACTCCCGTCTTTTGGGGTAAGGCAGTACCTGGAGTACAGACCTTTGCCCCGATGTAGGGTAGGAACTCTGGTTCTTAAGGCCAAAAGAGATGAAACCTCAACCTCTAGGATGAGGGTTTCGGAGAGACTTGCAGGTGAAAGAACTCTGGCCCTCATCTTTGGAAATTTTTTGAAGCAGAGAACCAGTCCCTAGCTTACTACTTCCAGGACCCACTTGTCTTGCTTCAGGCACCCAGTCCTGGACAAAGTAAGCCAGCCTGCCCCCTACAGAGAAAGGAGGGTCAACCTGGGCAGGCCCATCAGGGTCTGCTTGGCAGGGGCCTTAGGCAAAGGAGTGGATGCAGCCCTGCTCATCCCCCTTCTGCCTCTCCCTCTGAAGAACCCCCTCTGTGAAAAGGGAGAAGAGGCCTGTGCTTTGTAGAAAGGCCTATGAAAAGGCCTGCCCCTAGATTGCTGCCTTTGAAGAGTTGCCTGCCTCTCCTTAGCCTGTGCACTCCTATAAGTGGTCCTATATTCCTCCATCTTTTTCATGTAATTCTGTCTGCTCCCCAAACAGAGAATTACCTTCAACAGGGAAATCCATGGCCTTAGCCTAGGTGTCCTGAGAGGCTAGTACATCTGAGCCAAGCCATTCTCCGAAGAGCCACATATGTATACATGACTTGACACATCATTGGAATCCACAGCAGCATGAAATTGTACCTTGGATGCCTCAATCCCATCAGCAGCCACCTCCTCCAGCTGGGGGAGGCCAGTTTAGCCAGTGTCAGTACAGTGTCCTACCTGGACTTCTGGTACCTGCCTGCATAGGCCATATAATTAGCCTGCCCGAGTCTCAAAGAGGATGCCATGTACTGTTTCTTTGCCAAGGCATCCATCCTCCTGGAGTCTGGGGGTGTGAAGCCAAGGGAACATTAGCCCTGTCACAGGCTGCAGCCTTATGACTCCAACATGGCTGCATTGCTGATAGAAACTCAGTGTCAGCCTGATAAGCTATACCTCTTGTCCATTCTTCCAACGGGAGGTACAGAATTAGGAGATTAAAATTTGTGTCTGTTTCCTAAGTGTGTAGGGGAATAGATAGCCTCCTGGACTCTGGGATGTCCATTTCAACAAAATTCAGGCTCCTCCTGATCCTCTGTAGCCTCCTCCATAGTTTGCTGGAGAGTTTCAGCCACTTTCCTGTAGAACAGATAGTGAGGAGGGGACTCCGTGTAGGAAGGGAAATGCCAGAAGGTCCATCTGGAGAGATGTCTGGTTCAACAGGCACGTCCAGACTTTGTTCCATCATACTCATCTTGCTTATAATCTCCCCTCAAATTCTGGTTCATAAAAATCTTCAGGGGCATAATCCTGAACTGGAGGAACCAACCGAACCCCTAGCTAACGGAGCTGGATCGGACAGAACAGGGTGAAGCGATTGAACAATCCAAGTCGCTCAGGCAATATCAGTGGTCTGAACATGACCCTCCAGATCCGAATCGGCAGATATTCTTTGTTTCCTTTTTGTAGGAACAGACCCCTCAGTATCAGCTCTCCTCTTGCCTGAAGAGGTATTGCCCTGGTCAGAGGGCACTCCTGGTTCAGTCAGAACCAAACTAGACTGGCCATCCAGGTCAGTGGACTTCTCTGCCTCCTCGCTCCTCTCCCCCGTCTACCTGATCTTTTCTCCAGGGTAGACTTAGGAAAGTTATAAATTTGGCAGTCTATTGAGGTGGTCAAACCCCAGGCAAATGTGTGGTGTGGGGATCAGCCTTAAAGACCTCCCCACACACACTGCAGTGTTGAAACCCAGTGGGCCTGTTTTTTTCTCTTGGTTCTCAGACATGGCCAACCTAACCAAACTTACCCTTTTTTCAGCAACTGCCAGGCAAGACTCCTTATTGGTTTCTAACCCCGTTACAGGTATTGGAAAACGTTACACTTTTTAAACCAATAAAGACTGGTAACCAAAGAAAAATACAAGAGTTCAATATATTGGATCGGTTCAGCCAAACCAATCAAAAATACAAGTTTTACAATTTCAAACAAACAGAAACTAAAGTACTCATGGTACTGCAGACAGACTGAATTGACAATGCAGAAATAAATTCAGAATGAAACAGACAACAGAATTTGAACTGAGCAGAAGGAGAACTCTCCAGAGCAACTGTTCAGTGAGGTGGAGTAAAGAATCTGATGGTTGGGTTTCAATGTGCTGCAGACAGACCCCTCAACCAAGCTAGAGCTCAACATTCTATGCACTGCATAGAAAATTAACCCTCTACTCTCTGGGGTAGTTCAAAGGCTGGAGCCAGCTGCAGATTGTCAGTCTACAGCAAGACTTAATGTTTGAAATGCATCTTGCTAGTAGTATCATGAGGTCATCGTTTAACAGCAGTAGAAGAATTGGGGCGAGGGCAGAGTCGACAGTTAACAGCCAATCCATGAGCACCATGTAGATCAGCCTTTAGGGCAGTGCTGCTCGTGTTGACTCCAGCCCTAGAAAACAAGCGTCTCCTGCAGGGTCCTAGCTCTAGAGCCATTACCCAATAGTGAAGATGGACAGATAAGTTTGATTTCTTTCCCACCAAAAAGGTAGGCTGAAATTGCCACCAGGTGTAGCTTGAGGGAAGACCGTTTCAAGCCTGATGCCTGTAAGTGTACCAGGTAACCTAGCAGCTGAGGGTCTGAAGCTGAAAGGATTGACCTTTTTTCTCTTGCACCACGGGGAACATTTTCCATTTGGCTCCACAAGCCTGTTAGTTTTTTAGCCATCCTCAGTATCTTGAGGACCTGGTTCAGAGTACTGTGAGGATGAACTCACTCCTCAAGAACCAGGCCTTGAGGCGAAGACAACATCTTGATACTGCACTCCTGACTGACGAAGGGTCAGCAGGGAGAGTCCGAGGCAGGCAAATTGGCCTGCTGCAGGACAGTAAAAGAAGGGGTACCAGGCTTGCCTGGCCCAATCTGGATACCCCAAGGTCACTGATGCAGTCTTAAGAGTCTCAGCAACCCCCAGTATCAGGGGAAAAGGAGGGAAAGCATATAGGAACCTCCCTGACCAGATCAGGGCATCCAAAGGAAGCATTCTGGGACTGGGGGGCCTACAACAGTACAGAGGAATCTGAAAACTGAGGGGTGAGGCAACAGATTCACTTCTGGTGTGGCCCACCACCTGAACACTGGCTGGTTCTCTTGTTCAGGGTCCATTTGCTCTGGCCTTGATTGATGACTCAGCATCTACAAGGTTATTGTGCTCGCCTTGAGGAGACTAGCTGAGAGGCTGACTCAGGAAGAAGGCTAGAGACCAGAGCTTTAGAGCTTAGAGCATTCCTGATTTGGTCCCACCCTGCTTGTTATGCAACAGTGGTGTGTGTGAGTTTGAACCACCTGCCCTTTTATGCTGGGAGCAAAAGCTTTGAGCGTTAGAAAGATTGCTCAGAGTTCCAAGAGATGTGTGTGGCAGAGTTCAGATGTGCTTCCATCCCAAGAGGGAAGCAGCTGTGGTGATCACCTTTGTGGTAAGCAGAGCATGGACAAGTACACCTGCCTGTAAATTTGCAGGTTCTTCCACCACAGCAGATTCTGGAGAAACTGCCTAGTCACAGGTGTTTTTGAAAAGTTGTTGCTTTGAGAGCAGCAAGCTCAGAGGTAGGCTTGTAGGAGTCTCATCCTGTACCAGACTCATGGGACCACTGCAGTCATGTAAGACATGTGTCCCAGGAGTTTAAGAAAAATGTCTGGCTGTCTCCAGACAAAAGAATCTGCCACTGAAAGGAAACTTAATTCTTTCCTGTGGGAGGAAAGCATATCCTTAGAGTGTCAGTTGGGCCCCTATGAAGGTGAGCAGCTGGCAGGGTTTAGTGCATTTAAGGGAAAGGGACTCCTTGACCTGGCAAGGGGACTGCTATTACAAGCCAATAATCCAGATGGGGTAGAGAGCAACACCCAGTCTCCTGAGGTGTGCTGCTACCACTAAAGCACTTGGTAAAGACTCCTGGGGCCGAGAACAGACCAAAGGGCATTGCAGCACACTTAGTGACCTGAAGGAAGTTTGAATCGGAGAAACATCCTGTGAGATCTTTATAGGTATGTGGAAGTAAGTGTCCTTCCAATCCAGGGAGGCTAGCCAGTCTCCCTGCTGCAAGAACTGTATGACCAGAGAGGGTCTCATTTAAATATCCAAGATCCACTATTGGGGAGGGGTGACTGGTTTTCTTGCGTCAAAAAACACCTGGAACAGGGGGCCCTTGCCCTTTGTGAGTGGTGGCCCTCCACTGCTCAAAGCCAGGTTTTGTACCTGCAGTTCCAATAGTGGAACCTGTGTTGGGGACAGAAGTTTTGACACCTGGGTATGGTGGAGGTCTGGCATCTGCTTTAACTGTAGTGGCAGACCCTTCACCTCCAGCACCTGCTTGTCTGACATAATGAGGTACCAGTGCTTAAGATGGTGAGAGTGCTTCCCACCAAAGCAGGGAGGCAACCTGGAAACAGATATCAGGACTTTGAGGCAGACAGGTGGGTAGAGGTGGCTCTTTGACCCCTTCTACCCCACCTCTGAAAAACACCCTGTACTGACTCAAGTCAATTGGGGATCAGGATTGTAAAGCTTGGGAACAAAACTTCTGCCCCTACCACCCCTGGCATGGGATCTGAGGGGTGGTAGGCTTAGGTTTGGACAAGTGGCTCTGCCAGGAGGCCTTGTATTAAACCCTTTTGATGTAGTCAGTGGTTCTGTGAGCAAACGTTTTGATCACAGGGAAAATCCATGGCCTTGGTTTGGGTGTCTGGTTAGACTGGTTGTTCCAAGCCAGGCAAAGAGTCCGAGATGGCATGGGCCACTGCCCTAGAGGCTGCATCATTGTCTGCCATGTGGAATTGATACTTCGCTTCCAGAGCAGCTTGTATCCACCAGCTTCTGCACCATAGAATCTGACCCATTGCTGGCAATGGCCAGGACAGACTTCCATAGGGCTTTGATATTTGACCATGAATGCCATTCAAGAAGAAAGTCTGAGAAGCAGGGAGGCTGTGGCATACATTTTTCTTGGAGTCCTTTTCTGGAGGCAAGGGGGACAAGGAGACTAGCTTTCTGACAAGCTGCCTGCTGCACTATACTCTTGCAGCTAGGGTGTGCAGGAACTGTACCATTTCTAGACAATCATTTTCTCAATCCACTTGTCAACCCCCATCACTGAAGTGGAGTTTTGAAGCACCAGTGCTTTCTGAAGAAATACCATGAGAGATGGGGATGACCAGGGTCTTGGGAGTTAAGACCTCATTTCCCCATAATCTTAATCATCCTGGTTGAGCTCCTGTGTAGGTGGTTCAGGGTGTCTAGCATAGTTTGTATAAAAGTAAAGAGGATAAGTCCTCCTGATCACCCGAGTGTCCCCGAATGGAGGGTCCAGGGACTTGTGGCTCAAGGCCCTCAAACTCCGTATGAGGGGCATCATAACAATGTTAATCTGTGTCACCCTCAGTCTAAAGAGAGAAATGACACTTACTGTAATTCTGATCCTTCTGTGTATCTACCATTCATCACAGGTGGGTATGTGGCCCGAGATCACGACCCCACGGGAGCCCTTTTGGGGTTGGGTTGAGCCAAGGCAGACTCATTGCGTGGTGCTTGCGGGTTGGCAGATAGTCATTATTGTCTCTGCCTCCACTAGTTCTGAGTCGCTGTAGAAGAAACCGGGTTAGCAGGGTGGGACAAAGGAGTCAAGGGACAGAAAGGAAGATAAATGGGAGACAGCAGAAGCTCAAGGAGATTGGGAGGGGCCCCAATCTCTAGAAAGAGGAAAAAGGAGAGGGGAAGGGAGAATTAAGTGGGAGGGGAGGACAAATCCAGGACTTGCAGTCTGGTCCCCCGGCTTTTAGATGGATTACTGCCCAGGAGCAGCCAGAAGCCTGGCACGATTCAAGGCACAGAATTTTGACAGAGGTATTCTGGCAAGAACAACTTGAGTCATGGAATAAAGAGAGAAGGGGACCAGGAACCAAGGGATGTCCTCTCCCCTACCCAAACAAAAATAATGGGAGGAAATCCCCACCTCTAACAGAAGTAAAGGGATTAGTCCCGAAGGACAAGGGTTAAGAGAAGAGGAGGGAGGAGGGAGGAGGGGAAGAGAGGGCAGTCACCAACATCCCACCCCTAAAAGGGGTGGAAGCCAAAAGGCAAGAAGGACCCAGAGACAGAGGCCCCAGGGGAATGGTGGGTGGGATTTGTGATGAATAGTGAAAATACAAAGATTGATCAGAATTACAGTAGGTATGTAATTCTTACCTGTGTCAATCTTCATTCACAGGTGGGCGAGTACCGAGCCACCCCTGAAGGGAGCCCGAGACCCTAAGGGATTAAGCCCCTTGGCTCCCAGTGGGGGAGACATGGAGGGAGAACCTTCACAGGCCTGATTAGGCCTGAGACTGTAGGGGGTCCCATCTCACTCCCCAGAGGAGGAAGAAAGTTACCCCAACAATTGCCACCTCACTTTGCAGGAGAAGATGGGATCTTCGGTAAGCAGAGGAAATCACCCTACACTGGGCCAAGGGCGACAACCAGGAAAGATGCAACCACGCCATCCACCTGATGCAAATTGCTGTTCCTATGACTCTGGAAGCTGCCTCATTGATGTTGTAGGATGCCCTTGCTTGGTGCCAGGCCCTGAGCAGAGTGCACGATGGCTTGTCTGGTTACCTCTCTATCAGGCAAGAAGGCTAGGATTTGACCTAGCCTGGACCACAAGAACCTATCATAAGAAGCACAGTGGGCCTGATGTGCAGCAATGGACAGTAAAATCCATGCCGAGAAAGTCCTACCCAAAAGTCAAAATCTGAAGAGTCTTGATCTAGGAGCCAGTCACAGTGAAGGGCGCCAAGCCAGTCAGGTGTCCAGTTGCGTCAATCCTGACAGGGTGAGGCATATGACCTGGAGACTCTGGAGGAGCACAGCATCTCTGGCTCAGTTCCCTAGGGGCTGGGACACTGAAGAAGGTATGTTGCCAGAAGCAGTGACACCTTGAAGGGAGCAGGCCAGGTGTGCACCACAAGGGTGGCCGCACTGAAGTCACCTAGAAAGGTGCACGCCACATGCTCAGGATGCTCTTAGGGGTGATGTGAAGATCTATCCTCCTCGTGAAGAAGCACCGATATGCAGCAAAATCAGTGGCAGGGGATATGGACAGATAGTTCCTCCACCTCAGAAGAGGGGGATAAGGAAGCAAAGACTTCAAAGATTCAGGGGGGTGCTGCTCAGGGGGAGGGTGGAGGGTGGAACGCTAGCTTGTCAACTGCCCTGACCCAAGTAGGAAAATGAGCAGCCACACCCCTGAACTGCTCCCAGGTCGGAGGCCCCCCTAGGGCCAGAAACACCAGGGAGAGAAGGAGCTGGCAGAGGAATGGGGGCCAGTTGCAGACAATGAACATCCTCTGCCTGGGCAAGAGATCCCATTGGATGCTCCCAAGGGAAGAGAAGCTCCGGGGAGCCCAACAGCCGACAACTGGAACTACCTAGACCATGCCCAGAGTACCCCCCCCCCGAATGAGGCAATCTGGACCGTGCGAGCCCAGAAGGATGGTCCCCATGCAAAGAAGAAGAGGACCCTCTTGAGATGGGGGAGGAAAGAAGAAGAAGAGTCTGCACTGTGGCTCCTCCCCACGCCCAGGTGGGTCCCAGAGAAAGACCACACTGAACCCAGACCCGTTGGACTCTGAAAGAGCCCTCTGCCTCAAACACCAGCCTAAGCAGCTAGCAACTCCGAGCAGTCCAAGGAAGCCACCTAGAGTGCAGCACCCTCCCCTTCTGCAGGTGCCCTGGTCAGCCATAAAGTTGGGTGATCCAGAACACCACAGGAGGGGGAACCATAACTGAGGAAATGGAAGATCCCAACTCCAGGCTGCATAGCAACAGCCACCTGGACCATTGCCTGCTGGTCAGTACCACTGCCCACTCTGAGGGAGGCAGAGTCTGGACCACTAAAGAAACTACAGAGAGGTCAAGGTCAGCAGACTGAAGTCTGGCAGCCAGTTTGGGTCAGACTCAGAATCCTCTGAAGAGGTGGAGACAGAGGCCCAATGCCAGACCACCCACTGACTGCTGCCTGGACTGAGGTGCCAACTTGAGGCCTGGCACCATGGATTGTGGAATTTGTGTCTACTCCCTCCCTGGTGCAAGAGAATGTCCCAGCTATGGCACCGAGGCCGGAATCTGCACCAGACAGTGGCATCCTCTCATGGTGCCAAGACCCCCTCAGCACTGCATGCAAGAATGGCACCACCACCCACTATGGCACAGAGAATGGTGCCGGAGCTGGAAATGCAGTCTCCAATCTCAGTGCTGAGACCAGACAGACATGGTAGAACTTCCCAATGTGCTGCTCCCACTATTGGCACTGAACAGCACTGACCACAGAAATGGTGCCAAGCAATGGACTGGCGATGGTGCTGTCCGGGCCCTCAGTGCCACAAGAGACACTGACTCAAAACTGCACTGCGGACAGCATAGAGGCCGGTGCCAGCCCACAGCTCCTAGGATGCAATACTGGGGTGCCTTTGCCACTGAAGGGTGGATTGCTGAAGCAGTGATTCCTGCCTACTCCCCAGAAGCAAGGCCCTGGGCCTCCTGCACTGTGGAAGGGGTCCCCACCACAGCAAGGCTAAGGAGGCAGAAGCCCCCTTCTCCAGGGTCTGTTCTAGAACCAGGAGGGGACCCAGGACCATGTCTTGGGCTTAAAAGTGTGGGCCCACCCCTTGAAAGTCAGCAACACCCAGACTTTCCACGTGCAAAGCTGGACAACTTGATGGTCCATAGAAAAGCAGGCATTGCACGAATCCATGTCGTGAAGTGGGCCAAGACAAGTGAGGAAACGATCATGCTTGTTGGTAATGAAATGACGGCTGCAGGGGCACTGCATAGGAGGCTACCCTGTTTGACGACTTCTTGCCCCCCGTACCAGACGTGATCAATGGTAACAAGCAAACAGACCTGTTACTGGAAAGAAAATAAATTGTCTTAATAGTCAGCGGCATCAAGTAGTTGGCAAAACAGAACAGATGGTACTTTTGACAAGACAGGCTAAATGCGAAGTAGGCCACAGCTCTGACGCAGTCTTTCACAGGAGCTCCACATAAGGTGTGACCTCTGGTGGGAGATTTAACTGGCAGGAGGGTGGTGCTGACAGCCAACGGCCAACCTGTAAGCACCATGCAATGTCTACTTAGAGGGTGACCCAGTCACTGTGCTAGCTCCGCCCATCCAAAACAAAGGGCTCCTGCAGGGTCATGGCCTCAAGCCACATACCGACTTGTGATGAATGGTGAAGATGGACACAAGATCTGTGGAAGTGTGCTTGCCAGCCCCAGTAAAGAGAACCCATCTTTTGTAGGGTCTGAAACAGTTGCCATGGTCTTGCACAGATGGAAGATCCTGCATAGGCTTTGGTTGTATGCATTGTTTTTTCTGTATGCTTTAAGCTGCCGGTTGTCTCGCTATTGGCATTCCAAGGAGCAGCAGCATCTTTGTCTTGATGAAGCTTTTTAGCCACTTTGTCGGCAGCTCGAATTGGGCACCTCGTGGTAAAACCTGTGAAGTCTGAAGTAAGAGCAACTATCCGATTAGATGGTCCTTTCAAGAATGAAGTTAGAAAAACTGTTGAAATTAAGCACCCACAATAAAGAGGAAATGAACCGTCTTGGTAAAGTCAAAATAGCGCAATTGCACTAAATGGAAAATTAGCATGGAACTAAAATATAAAACTTCTCACCACACTATAGAAAATGAATTATGAAGAAACCTTTACCCAGGTGAGCATTAGGAGGCTGTCAAAGTAAAGTTAAGGCACCTCGGAGTGGAGAGAAAATTCTGAAGCCTTCAGGCAGCTGTTACTCAGCTTACTCCCCTCCTGTATTTAAGCCCATTTAAATAACTAAAAGGCATACCTATGGGGCAGTTACACCTAGCTAGCTAAAGTTACTAATGCTAAAGGACTCCTGGGGCAAGAACACACTTTAAAGGAAAAAAAAAGGGGAGGAATAGTGAGGCTCAAAGATGGTGACAGTATCGGAAGAAAATGGAAGGCCACTGTTCACCAAGGAACACATTGGCACCTATACCAGACAGTGGCAGCAAGGCTGCTGACAAAGGGGTCTCACACAGTGGAACCACCATCAGCAGGGTTAGAGGGGTTCTAAAACTCAAGACAGCCCATTGCCAGGGCCAGATGGAATACACCAGAGGGTACTAAAGGAACTGGCCGATCCCTTGGCACAGTTCAAAAGTTGGGTAGCACCAAGAGACTTGAGAGCAGATGTGGTACCTTTCCACAAGGGAGGGAGCTGGGAGTAGGCAGATAACTGACAATGGTGAGGAAGCCAGTGAAGACGTGGTGGGGAAGTGTAAAAGGGTGCAGGTATATGTGGACCAATCGGGTAGCATGACACATGTAGCACTCTTTCCAAAGTTCCGAATTGATTCTCAATTCTTCCAAAAAATTTATTCAGTAGCAGGATAAGTTCCATACAGGGCATCAGTTCAACAGCATGTTCTCAGTTTTAGCACAAAAACTGAACACCTTCACTCCTTAGAGCACTTTACTAAAACTTTCTGTAATTCAGAGTAGTAAATACCACAGCAGACAAATTCATCTGACAATCATAAATCTTCCATTTGGAGCAGTAAATGGCACAGTTTATTATAACTCCATAGAGCACTTTGATAGCAGCTTCCACAGTATACCTCCAGACCCACAGCAAGCCGAATGATCACTCATTATCTTGATCTCAATCTAACTCTCAACCCAAAGAGAGTGAATTTATACCCAAAAGGGGTCATGTGACCATTTAACTCCACCCCAACATCTTATTTTACACTTTAAATCTTTATTTGCCAAGTATTTAATTTATACATACATTGCCGCTTTAAATTACCAAAGCAGAATATTTATAATCCTACAAGCAGATTAAGCTCTTTTAATAATGTTTTAAACATTATTTCTAACAACTAAAGCACCTCCCCTTCCTATACCTTATAAAAGGAGAGGAAATGAGGACGACCGGCTCCTAGAAGAAGACGCTGCAAGGACCCGAACCTCGAACCCCACTAGCACCGCAAACACCTTCGTTTTAGAGCGACCCCGGAATCCACTCCAAATCTCCCCACTCTACCTCCAAAAGGTAGGTCGACTTCAAAATAACTATTATTAATGTTCATTACAACTGAATCCAATAATTAACTTTGTGATAGTGCGAACACTTGCACCATCGAGAAGGAACCCGACGGATTTAGAAAGACAATGCTGAGAACACCTTCTCAAGAAATACATAAAATTGCAAACAGGTAACCCCTAGAAATAGGCATCAACATGCCCTTTCAAATCTCACTTCTCCACTCTATTTTATGCACTCCATTTAGAAACACCCCGATAGAGTACAGCACAGTACAAGTGCCCACTCTTACTGAATCCACCACTAGCCCTGCAATAAGGCAAACCACTAAGAGACAGACAAACACCCAAAACCACACACAGACGCTGCAGCAACACTGAAGAGCCAGTCTAGAGTCTGCTCCGCTCACTCCATGACCAGCTATGTAAAGAACTCTGGCAAATTATAAAAAGTAATTTCAACCCGGAAGCAGCCCACGGCTAAATACACCACTTCCAAACAGTGGAACAAAAGATAAAAATCGCGGACAGCCGTCTCCCAAGAGCAAGCCACAGCCAAAGGCAAATGAACTCCAAAACACCCGCAAATGCCAAAATTCTCTCGCCCCAAGAAGGTCCCAAAAACCGCCCAAAAACAGCCAACCTCAACTCCGGAGGGCATGCAGAGCCGTCCCACCAACTTTCAATGAGAATTATTAAATTTAAAACAGAACTAGAAGGCTAAATGCCTTCATAGTTATGCGCACAGTCACGATGTGTTCCGTCAGTGACAGCTCAAAACGACAGCACTATTAAGAACGAACTCAATCCTTTACTTAATCTAAGCAAAGGGCATTTTCGGTATAAAGGACAACCACAGAACAAACAAACAAAAGGGTGTCCAAAAGATTGCCCACTGCTTTTAAATCTAAATAAACCCACAAAAACGCCGCCCAAATCAACACCCAAAAGAGCACGAAATATCACCTTCAACCACTTCCTCTTTCCATGGTATGTCGGATTTTTAATAAAAGGGTTTAAATCACCACAATACAGTTAATGAAGGGCTGCAGGGAAAAATGCCTGATCAACGGAGTGTACCTTCTCACAGTAAATCTACCGGCAATTCATGTTGCCGCCTGGACTCAGCAGGGTTCTTAACGAGCACATTCCTCTGCTCTTAAGAGAAAAATCGAAATTCACAAATTTTCAGGGTCTTCTGGAAGATACTTTTATTATTATTTTTATTTTAGTCAGGCCGGTGGTTCGAAACTCCGACCGACCTAAAAAAAACTTTTCCTTCACAATTCAAACAAGCCCACGGATCGGCTACTAGTTTCCTTTGTATTTTTATATATTTCAACTCTGAGCTCTAAACCCTTCACAGGAGCACCCTGTGACAGGAAGCCAATGGAAACCTTAAAAACCACCACAAGACTTGTTAGAGTCACTAGAAAAGAACAGTCTTCAGGACAACAGGCAACATGGGTTTGTAGCAGGTAGGTTATGCCAGATGAACCTCACCACATTTGAGTGGGTGACTAGGGAATTAGAGACCACCCAGTGGACCTCCTCTACTTGGAGTTCAACAAGGCCTTAGACTGTGCCAGACAACCAGCTGCTGAAAAAGCTAGACCACCTGGGTGCAGCCAAGAGCATAGTAGTGTGGGTAGGAAATTGGCTAATAGACAAAGCAGAGTGGCAACAAACAGAGAGGTCAGAAGAAGGCAAAGTCACTAGTGGTGTGCCCAAGGCTCAGTGTTGGGCCAGCCTTTGTCAGTGACATCAGCATTCAGGGCATAATTGCCCTATTTGCCGAAGATAGACTAGGAGGAAGGGTGGGTTGCAAGGAGGTGGTTTGGGACCTACTATACAAAAAGACCTACTGAGACTGGAAAGATGTCTGGCAGCTGAGGTTCACTGCAAATAAAGAAATTTAAGCTGATGCATCTGGGTAAAGGAACTAGAAGGAGTCCAGCTCAGTGCCTCACAGGAAGAGCGACAACTAGGAGTCATGTGCAATACCCTTGAGCAGAACAGCCAATGCAACACAGCAGAATGCTAGGGTGCAGTGAGGTTTGACAGTAGGAGCAAGGAGGCAATATTCACACTATAGATCCTTGTTATGGCCCCATCTGGAGTACTGTGTCCAGTTTTGGAGCCCCATCTAAAGGATAATAGGCTGGAGACCATCCAGAGAAGGGTGACCAAGATGATGCAGGGCCTCCAAGGGCACTTGTATGGGGGTGTCGAGAAGCATTGAATAGGTTCTCGCTGAAGAATGGGAGAGGAAGCATGGTTGAAACATACAAGTTCCTGAGGGGAATAAAGTGCCCTCCTCAGACCTGTTCAACAGAATTACTGACTCAAACACTAGAGGTCACAAGTAGAAGTTGAGGGGCTCTTCAAAAGGGAGCTCAAGATCATAGAACCATGGAATAGGCTACCCGCTGTGGTGTAGGAAGCAAAAACCATGACATCATTAAAGCTAGGGTGGGACAGAGCCAAGGAAAGAACGAAAGCAGTGGTAGCAGTTGGGGGGGCATAAAGCAGAAAGGGGGTTAGGTTCCGAGATCAGAGTAGTCTCAGGAACTCATGGGCATACCATTTAAAAGTTGATGACAAGGAAAGGCACCAATGAGCCAAGGTTCATTTCCAGGAGTGACCTGGGGACAAGGGAAACCTGGATAACAGCCCCACCACCCACTACCATCAACTAGTTGGAGGGTCAGGGTTACAAGACCCCAAAACAATGCAATTAAAACATTAAAGCAGTAGGATTATGAAAAAATTATGGTCCAAAATGGAGAAACCAAATGAGGCAAAGTAATGACATGAAGACCCCACAAAAGCAAAAAAGTCCTTTTGCCACCACTTTTTCTGTTTCTATGATCTGCAAGACAGCAGTTCCAAAGCTGGCATCCCTTCCTGTTCAAATAGTAGTGCTTTGTGAAGGTCTGTACCATTTCCCCAGGTAGCTGCTTTGCAAGTGTCCAACAATGGGATGCCCCTTGAGGATGCCAGAGGTAGAGGTATACCCCTTGTGGAGTGTGGCTTTAAGCCTCTTGGTGGCATTTTCTAGCTTTTTCATAGCAGAACTGAAGACTATCCAACAAGAGTTGGATCTCTTTGTAGATGGTCTGCCTTAGTCAACCTCACCATAGGCAACAAAAAGCTGGGCACTGTGGAATCAGACATCTTTTGTCCACTCCATACAGACAGTCAGGAGTGAGGCAGTATTGCTCCGAGTACCAGGAAGTTTGTGTTCTAGTGACTCCACTAAACTCCACGTGCCACTCCCCATGAAGGCCTGCAGGCGAGAGCCCCATCACAGGAGTGAGGTAAGAATACATGTTTGTGATTGAAGGAAAGTAATGCGCCCTCTGAGGTGGCTTTCTTCCTACCACTAATGACTCCACTAGTGTTCTTGTCACTGGCATTAGCTTTGAAAGTGGATCCAATCTTTGGGACCAGTTCAAGTGGTACTGGGCATCTCATTTGGTACCTGGCCCATGGAACCACAGCTGTAGATGGGTCACGTGCCCTAGTAATTGTAAGAAGTCTCTTGGCAGGTCTTTGCTGACCTGCTGTTGCTAGCAAAGCACCTATCTCTACCTGAAATTTGACACCATCTCTGCCATTTGACAAGGTCAATTATTTAGGACTGCTACATTCTGTTAACATACAATATGTATTAACAATAAATTCTTTTGTTTTGTATTGGTTTCTCTTGTTTGTGGGGGGTTCGAGACGGATTTTTTTTTTTTTTTTTTTAAAAAGGAGTCCTGACAAAGGTTGTAATCAGAGACTATAAATAAATAAAAAGCTGCATCTCTGGCCTGTGAGAGGACAGCTTTCCCTGTAGGGCATTTAGCTCTGTTCCTATGAAGTCCAATAGTTCTACTTTAGCAGGAACTTCTGCAGCTTTATCAAGAATTTGATTCTTGATGGTACTTTAACAGCTGAAGTGAATCACCTTGCCTCTTATTCGGTTCCCCCAAGACTAGCCAGTAATCCAGGAAGGGGAACACGGCTTCATTTCCTTAGCTGTGCTGCCACCACAGCTAGGCACTTTGAAAACCCTTGGAGCCAAGCAGAGAGCAAACAGAGAACTGTGAACTGGTAATGGCAGTTCCCTAGCTTGAATATTTTGAGTAACTGGGATATGAAGATAAACATCTTTCAGATCCAAGGATCTCTGCCGATTACCTTCCTGCAAAGGTGGTATTGTCCTTGGCGTAACAATCTATTTTATTTAGTGCTTGTTCAAAACAGATCTAAAAATGATCTGCCACTCCCCCAATTTCTCTTGTGGGTCAGTAGTACCTTAGAAATGGACTGTCCCACTGAGCAGTGATCTTTTGATGTTGAGTTTCAGTTCCAGCAGACTGAGAAAGTGAGATGGAACACAGATTCTACAGGTTTGGAAAGTATGTGAACTGCAGACAACCCATGACCCACTATTTCCAGTACCCACTTATCTGTGGTAATGTTGACCCATTCCTAAAGTATTTGGATTTTGATGATGGGTGGGCCCACTGAGAACAGTTACCTTTTCAGGGGCAACCCAGGGAATAGAAGCATTCCATACTTCGATAAAATCACTATACAAAAATGTAAAAAAGTAGTCCCACTGTACAATACTAGAGTTAACTATAGAAAATCATACAAGGACAGTGGTAAAGTTTCAACTTCATAGCATTTCTTAAGTTGGGTAATATAAGCTACAAATGCGACACAAGTTAACCATACAATAATTAGTCATATTACCTATGTACAGAGTGGAGATGGGTCAAGTCAAGAGGTGGGGCTAAAGAGAAAATCAGAGTTAGGATAGGCAAGAGGAGTCATGGGGTAAAAGCAGAGGGTTAGTTGCTGTTACAAATCAGAAGTGGAAAGAATTTCTTCAAAATGTCTTGAACTGGAGGAAACGTACAGTATATGAAAGCAAGCTATGTGGGAGGTTATTCCATTTGAGGTGCTGCAGAAGAGAAGGATTTCTTGACAATAGCGAAAAGCATTTTGGGTAGACTTTCACATAGGGAGGTGGGAGGATCCAAGGGTCCTGGGGAAGGATTTTAGTATAAGCAGGCCTAAAGATGGGTGGGGATGGGAGCTGGATGAGTTCTGGAAGTGGTGCAGAGTACTGAGAAGTCCAATTTAGCCTCAAAGGACAGCCAGCCTCAAGTGTGAAGCACACCGCAGTGGTGGGCTGGAGCTGGTACTTTAGCAGCAAAGTATGTAATTGTGTGAGGCCAGTTTAAGTTTGGTCAGAATTGAGGTCTTAAGAGTGAATTATTGGGGCTCCAGGTAAGAGGCCAGGGAGAAGGGTAGCCAAGGCAATAGTCTTCCTCGAATGAGGTGTAAGATAGGGGGCAGTATGGTAAAAAAACCAAAGCTTTTGATGGGTTGCCTTTATGACATTGAGTGCAGTCAAAAGGATAGATGTTAATTAAGTGTCAAACCCAGATATTTGAAAGAGCCCACCCCTTCTAATGGCACACCAGGGAGGTAGACTACCAGAGGTGGTTGGGTAATCGGGTCAAAGGAGATGTGGGTAACAGCATGGTTTTTGGGTGTGTTCTGTACCAACAGGTTCTCCTTGAACCAGGTTTCTAGCACCTAGAAGTCAGTTTCCAGGTTAGAGTTAAAGAAAACTTCTGTAACATGTGGTATTCATCTGCATAGAGCTGAACAGATGCCCCTCCACAATTTAGTGGCAGTTCATTGATAAAGACAGAAAATAAGAGGCCCCAGAATTGACCCCCCCAGGGGACCCAGTCAGTGATGGGAGGAGGACATGGCTCCTGCTCATTTAACACTGAACGTCCGACAACGTCCCCAGTAGCACAACCCTGATCCATGGCCTAAAAAAAAAAAAAAAAAAAATTAGGTGACCCAGAAAAGAGCAGATTCCATCCCATGTCATTTCTGAAGTCCATGTTGATGGATGGTAAGGTGATTGGTAAGATTCTTTCTTGGAATTTTGCTATGGGACGCAAGACTGATATTGGTCTGTAGTTCTCAGTGAGGTTAGTTGGGCCACTTGTTTGTCCCTGTACACAAACATAGCAGTTTTCCATTTGTCCGGTATGGTTTGCATTAGTATCTCATCGATTAGTAGTGCAACTGGGTGAGCAAGTGCAGGTGCTCCTAACCAGAGGAATTTTGGCAGAAGGGAGTCAACCTGGGGAGTTACTGGGGTTGAGACCCATTAAATGTTTAAAGACCTCTTCGCATGTGGCAATTTTTTTTATATGGAAAAGGGGATAAAGGGCCACTGGGTGAGCAGAGCCCAGTCTTGTAGTTGCCTTGGTTCATAATAGATTTATTCTGGTGGCCATCTCAGAGGGTGAGAATAGTATAGTGCCTTTCATGATCATATGTTGAGTATGTTCCATTTGTTACCTTTAAGTAGGGTGTCAATTGTGACCAATAGCATTTGGGGTCAGCAAGGTGCATTTCCAGTAGAGACTGGAGACAATCCCACTTTGATTTTTTGGCTTTGGATTTGCAAGTGTTCTGCAGTTGGCGATAGGATAGCCAGTCTGAGTAAAGTCCAGATCTTTTGAAGGTTTTCCAGGCTTGGTCATGGCAACACATTAGGTTCCTTAGCTCTTGTGAAAGCCAGGTGGAGTGGATTCCTTTAGATCTTAATTTGAAAGGGGCATGGGAGTCAAGGATGGAGGAGAAGGTGTTCTAAACACCAGATTTATGTCAGGGAGGGAGGCAATGGGGGTCCAAGCGACTGAAATAGACTTTAAGCTGCAGTATTAAAGTTAATTCTTTAGTCCAGGGATTGAACTATTTTTTTGAGGGGGGCGTGAGGAAATTATTCTTCCAGACAGAATGTAGGAGTGCAATTGCTTAGTGCATCAGGGAGGATTCCTGTGGCCTTGATAAAGGTCTTGGTTAGAACTGCATCAGTTAAAGCAAAAGGAAGCTGGGAAGGCAGTCAGAACAGCAAAGGCCTGAACTGAGGAAGAGATAGCCAACTCAGTTAAGAAAGGAGATAAAACCTCTTATAGGTACATCAGGGAGCGAAGGAAGACCAAGGGAGGGATAGTGAGGCTTAAGGGGAGGGGGTGGGCAGGGGGTGACTGAAAAGACCGATACTAAACAAATATTTTTGCTCAGTATTTACAAATGAAGAGGGGGAGGTACCTAAAAAATAGAAACACTGGATACGGAACTGAAGGTGGACAAAGCAATGGGGCCTGATTGGATTCATCCTAGAATTCTAAAAGAAGTAAGGGTAGAACTAGTGACACCGACTACCCTCTAACAAATCATGGGAGGATGGGGTGGTACCAGAGGACTGGAGGAGGGCAGATGCGATATTCCCCTTCACAAGAGAACAGGGCAGAAGCAGGAAACTACAGACCTGTTTAACCTCAGAGACACAGAAAATGGAATCACTTCTGAAGGAAAGAATTGAGTACCTAGAGGCCAGAGGGGCACAAGACCCAAGGCAGCATGGATTCACAGCAGGAAGGTCATGCCAGACGAATCTAATAGATTTGACTGGGTGACCAAAGTAGTAGATCAGGGAGGGGCTGTGGACATGGCCTACCTAGACTTTAGCAAGGTATTTGACAGTCCCACACAAAAGATTAATATACAATTTAGCCAGCCTGGGAGTAGGTCCCAAGATGATAGCCTGGGTAAAGAATTGGCTTGAGAATAGAACACAGGGTAATAGTAAATGGAGTCCATTCTGAAGAAAGGGGGGTTACTAGTGGGGTACCGCAGGGTTCAGTATTAGGACCGGTCCTCTTCAATGTCTTTATAAGCGACATTGCAGAGGGACCGGAAGGAAAAGTATGCCTCTTTGCAGATGACAAAGATCTGCAACAGAGTTGATGCACAAGGTGGGGTGGAAAGGATGAGAAGGGACTTGGCAAGGATAGAGGAATGGTCAAATGTATGGCAACTTGGATTCAATGGCAAGAAGTGCAAGGTAATGCACCTGGGAAACAAAAACCCAGGGGAAGAGTACACAATGGGGGTGAGATACCAACAAAAATGGAAAGGGACCTAGGGGTAGTCATATCAGTTGACCTAAAGGTGGGCAAGCAATGTGACGGCAGTAAGGAGGGCTGGGGGATACTGGGATGCATAGGGAGAGGCATCACCAGTGGAAAACAGGAAGTTGTCATCCATCTGTACAGAAAGCTGGTGAGACCCCATCTGGAATACTGCGTGCAGTTCTGGAGACCCAAATTTCTTCAAGGACATACTGTATGGAAGCTGTCCAGAGAATGGCAACTAAAATGGTGTAGAGTCTGCACTGGAACACATATGAAGAGACTAAAGGAGCTTAGTATGTATAGCCGAGGAAAGGAGAGGTGGGACATGATAGAAGCTTTCAAGTACCTCAAGGGAATCAACAAAGTCCAAGAGGGTAGCATCTTTCAAAAAAAAAAAGGTGTGCAAGAACAAGGGGGCACAATTTGAAGATAGAGGGGGTGGCTCAGAGGTAATGTAAGGAAGTATTTTTTCAGAGGGTTGTGGATGCATGGAATGGCCTGCCAGAAAAGGTTGTGGAGTCAAACAGTGGTGGAATTCAAGCATGCATGGGACAGTCGAGGCAATTCTGGGGGGTTAGAAAGAAGTAGGCTGCTGGTTAACTAGGATCTGCAGCTTATCCATTAGGTAGGGAAATGGGCAGACTGGGTGGGCCAAGCAGTCCTCATCTGCTGTCAAATTCTATGTTTCCATGTTTCATCCAGTCCAGTAGGCTGTTACTGAAATTTCAAGTTAAGTCTAGTGGGTTGGTCAAGTATTTGCTCCAATTCAGCATCAGATGGTACTGCTTGGTATAGAGTTCTGTTAGGCCATAACCAGTCAAGGTTAAAGTCTCCACAAAGTACATTTGAGTGGGAGGAGGAAGCAAGGTTTTTTTTTGGGGGGGTGGGGAGAGAAGAGAGAAGGATAGGAGATGGATGCATCCAGGAACTGATAGTTCAACTTGGCCAAGGGTTACTGTGATACAGATGTTCAGTGTCTGGGATGATCTTTGTACCTGTTCGTTCAGACTGCCAGCTCTTCCTGGTGTAGATCAGAGTCACTCAGGAGAAGCCAGGCAGAGCAATTTCATGGAACGGAATGGACGGCTTTAACCAGGACTCCATGATGCATAGAACATCCAGCATACACTAATGCCAGACCCATATTTCTAGTTTGGCCATGTTATGTTCCTATGGGCTATTTTGAGCCCTTTTCTAACTGACCAGATAAGATAGACTAGGGGGTTGGGCTTCATCCTCTTTTTCAGTCGAGCTCAATGTCACCAGATAGAAGTAGAAGGCATGTTCAGGAGTGAAGAGTGTGGGCAGAGAAGTGGTGACATGAATATTCTTGGTCCATTGTATGAGTAGCAGTTTTATCACACTGGGCAGGAGCCAGTAATCCAAAGTGGGGGAAGGGGACAACTCTGCCGAGGTGTGTACCAAGTAAGAAAAGGGGCATGGCAGAGAGGCCATAGGTGAAGGGGCAACTTTGTTACCCTAACTGTAGCTATATTGAAGACAGGCCAGGAAGGAGCAACAAATGAGTAGTCCCTTAGCATGGTAGAACAGCTTTGTTGGTTTATGGTGGTCTTTTTAATGAGGGGAGGGTTAAGAGTAGAGGGACAGATGTGTAATACAAGCCTTAAGAGTATGTTAGACTGCAAAGAGAAGGGTCAAGATTTAGCAGAGCAGGGGGAGAAAATCTTAGTAAGGAGGTTCGTGTTGAAACCTGCAACACAAGGTTTGTGGTGTGTGTCACTGCCCTCTAGAGATGGTTCGTTATAACAAGCAGATGGGAAAGTGGGCAGGATCATTGTTTCAGGAGATCTTAGTTAATTTAAAAAGTGATCCAAAAGAGCTATGTGGAGCTTTCCTCACACAATTAAATTTTGAGAAAAGCTCAGTCAAAAGAAACCACTGCAGTCAAGCAAAACGCTCTTATTTAAGAGCAGCTTTGGTCCAGGTCACTGCTTCAATGCAGGAGTAGCGTGCACTGAATGAGGAGCAGTCCTGAACAGGGAAACTACGAATTTCAGAGACCCAGTTAAAGGTGAAAAGCTCCAAAAAGTGCTCTGGTTAGAGCTCCTTGGTGACAGCTCAGCAGACAGGCATCCTATGTAAAATTATATTTTTACATTAGTTTTAATTCTAAAACTAAAGACAGGCAGCTCAATGGGAAGTTCATTCTTTCTAAATGCAATGAGGCAAAGAGCACTAACTCAGAGGCTGAAGAGTGAAAAGTCCAAGAAAGAAAAAAAATGTGCCAAGTTCAAAATGAAGAAGCCCTGGTGGGGAGCAGTCAGGATTCAGATGGCGTACCTGGTCCTGCCACTACAGCCGCAAGTGGGGAATGCCCAGAGAGCAAGGAGCAGACTGAAAATAAGAGGGAAAACAGATTAAGCTAAACGTTGTGAGAGAGACGCCAGAAACACCAAGCAAGGCTAGTGAGAGGGTGACAAGGTCAGTAAGAAAAATGTAGTGGCTGGTCTTCCTCCCACTTGCAATGGTTGGGTGACCTGGGCAAAATGGGGGTAGAGAAGAGAAGATTTTTTGGCTGGGCGTAGGCACTGGAGCTGCAGCATTATGCCTGGAAGCGCACACCCCCCCTTAGTAATAAGTACTCGTATGGGGCCAAGAGACATAGGCTCTTGGTACTGTACTACAAAATATGTTGACTGCATTTAATGTGAACTCCATTTAAAGATCTGATTTAGTTTATCAGAAAGCATTCACGTCAGTTAATTTTAGCACCCCGATGATCAGCTCCAACTGTACACCCAATCTAATTTTACTGTCCTTTCAATGTAGTGCTTTTTTCTAGATCAATGAACATAGTGATTAAAGGACAGCAAACATTACCTGTAGTATAGTATCACCTGCATCTGCCTCCCCTTCCATAAGGCTTGTAGAGACAGGGGCCTTTTCCCATCATTGTTTTCATCCAATTTTCATACAGAAGTCAGTTTCAAATAATAAAGAAATCATTGGCCTAATTGGAGTATCCTGGGAAAGGATGGTAGTTCTCAGCCAGCAAAGCTTTAAGCATACTGCATGAGCCAAAACTGGCAGCAATGTCATTAGTGTCCACAGTGTGGAAGTGACTGGCATCCAGGGGTGATCTTACTGTGCCAATCTGCTCTTCCTGCCAGAGCCAAAATGTGTGTTCCAAAGCGATTTCTGGTGCTGTGCTATGTGCCAAATAAGCTGCCTGCCTGATATGCAGGGATGCAGTTATATACACTTGCCATTGTATCCAATTTTTTTTATTCTTGTTCAAGGGGCTGCACAGATAGAGAGAAAAATACAATAGTAATGTCTGCCCCTCCCCCCCAGCTCACTCTATGCTTAACTGCTTCATTTCCGCTAGAATGAGCTGCCCTAGAGCTTAGAATTTTGTACGAATTAGAGAATCTCAGAATGTAATTTAAACACTGTGATCATTCTTACCTCTTGCATTCTAAATAGCAGATTTCTAAAGCTAGAGTGAGCAGTGACCACAAACTAGCTATTTTTTCCCCAAAATGTTTTCCAGTTATGAAAAGTAAAACTAGCTTAGATCAAACTAGTATAAACTGTAAGGGACTAAAGCAATACTCAATAGAAAAGCTGTGTGTGAACCTTTTTTCCAGGTTCTGGAAGGGGATGTAGGGATTAGGGATCATAGTGAGGTATCTCTTTGAAAGTACAGTGAGTAATTTTCAAACCCCAGGAATCCTTCACTTATGCTCAACTGCAGCAGACTCCACAGCATATCTTGGGAGGCTGGGTACAAAACCTATTTAGGGAAAAGGTTCTGCAAGACAGCAGTGCCAAAACTGGCATACCTTCTGGACTATGTCCAGACATCAGTGCTTTGTGAAAGTACCGTTTTGCGGGTAGCTGCTTTTGCAAAGTTCCTGCAGGAAACTCCTCTTGATGCTGCCACAGAAGCAGAGGTTCCCCCAATGGAACAGGTCCAAGGTATTCAGATGGTAGCTTACCAGTTGTACTACAATGAAACCGTACGAGAAACCATAAAATGAAAAATGATCCTCTTGGATGCTGGTTTGCCTCTCACCATAGGTGAGGAATTATGCAATATCACGTCAGTGTGGGGGGTAAGAAAAATTACTCATTGCAGTAATTTCTTCCAAGGGGTCCTTTATCAGTAACTAGCAGTTCGCTGGCTAGGTGCAACTGCCCCGGGGATATGCCTTTAAGATTTTTATTTAAATGAGCTTAAGGCCATAACCAAATCAGAAAAAACCCAAGGGGTAGTGAGCCAAGCAAGAGCTGCCTGAAGGCTTTACATTTTTTGAAGGAAAACAAGGGCACATGTTCCCCCCCCCCCAAAAAAAAACAGGATTAAAAAATCATGCAAGTGTCCACTAAAGTGGAACCCCTCCACACCCCCCCACCACCAAATTTGGTAATATGAGAGCCCTTCTCCAATAGGTGAACCAGGGAGGAAGGGTGGGAGCTTACTGATGCTAAAGGACCCCTTGGAAGTAAAGTTACTGCAGTGAGTATTTTTTCTTACCTCAGGAGTACTTCAGTATCAGTAAATTTGGGAGGTGGGCAGAGAACCTACTTAGGAAAGAGGCACTGCAGAACCACACTGCCAAATTTGGCATCAGATCTGGACTGCCCATCCAAACTGTAGTGTTTCAAAGGTGTGCACAGATTTCCAGATAGCTGCTTTGCAGACATCCAGGAGGGGAATGTCCCTTGCTGCTGCAAATAAGGGTGCAGTGTTTGACCGCCCCCACTGGAAGGGGGTGACCAGCCTTCTCATAGCAGAATGAGATACAAGAGGCCAACCAACAGGAAATGGTCATTTCAGTAGCTTATCTTCCTCAGCCTATATCCCAGTATGAGAACAACCGAGTGGAAGAGCCTCTGGACTGTCTAGTATGCTCTATATAGTAAGATGGCTCAGATATCCAAGCTGTGGAGCATTTGCTCACCAGGAGGGGATTTCTCAGTAAAGACTGGTTTAAATGGAACTCTGAAACCACCTTTGGCAGAAATTTCCTTTTTGTCCTGAGCCCAACTTTTATTGTTGTGAGGATGTAATTTGGCTCAGTGCCCATGGCCTGTAACTGAAATCCTCTTGGCAGAAGTAATGGCTACCAGGAAGACTCTTCCAAGTTAGACTTTATGTGGGCAGTGAATATATGCTCAAAGGGTGGTTTCATGGGCCTGTCTATGCAAAGATTTAGGCTCCAAGAAGGAACAGGCTCCCCGATTGGAGGTGGGAGGTGCAAGAAGCCTTTTGAAAAAACTGTTTAAATATGGCATGGAAAAAAATAGATCCACCCCATTGAACACTAGATCAAAATTGCTGCCAGGTGTAGCCAACAGATGTCTTCAAACCCGACCCCTGCAAGTAACAGAAACATAGAATTTGACGGCAGACAAGGACCGCTTGGCCCACCCAGTCTGCCCATTTCCCTGCCTACTGGATAAGCTGCAGATCCTAGTTAACCAGCAGCCTACTTCTTCCTACCCCCATCCCCTAAAATTGCCTTATAACTGTCTCATGCATGCTTGAATTCCACCACTGTTTTTGACTCCACGATGCATCCACAACCCTCTGTGAAAAAAATACTTCCTTAAATTACCTCTGAGCCACCACCCCCCCCCCCATCTTCAAATTGTGCCCCTTGTTCTTGCACACCTCTTTTTTTGAAAGACGCTACCCTCTTGGACTTTGTTGATTCCCTTGAGGTACTTAGGTTTCTATCATGTCCCCCCTCTCCCTCCTTTCCTCGAGGCTACACATATTAAGCTTCTTTAGTCTCTCTTCATATGTCTTCCGGTGCAGACCCTGCACCATTTTAGTTTCCCTCCTCTGGACAGCTTCCATCCTGTCTATGTCTGTGAAGACTGGGTCTCCAGAACTGCATGCAGTACTCCAGATGGGGTCTGACCAGCTGTCTGTACAGAGGGATAATAACTTCCTGTTTTCTACTGGTGATGCCTCTCCCTATGCATCCCAATATCCCCCCCAGCCCTCATTGCTGCCATCTCACATTGCTTGCCCACCTTTAGGTCATCTGATATGACTACCCCCAGGTCCCTTTCCATTTTTGTTGTTAGTATCTCACCCCATTGTGTACTCTTCCCTGGGTTTTGTTTCCCAGGTGCATTACCTTGCACTAGCATTGAATCTAAGCTGCCATACATTTGACCATTCCTCTAACCTTGCCAAGTCCCTTCTCATCCTTTCCACCCCACCTTGTGCATCAACTCTGTTACAGATCTTTGTGTCATCTGCAAAGAGACATACTTTTCCTTCCAGTCCCTCTGCAATGTCGCTTAAAGACATTGAAGAGGACTGGTCCTAATACTGAACCCTGCAGTACCCCACTAGTAACCCCCCTTTCAGAGTGGACTCCATTTACTATTACTCTGTCCTATTTTCCAGCCAATTTTTTACCCAGGCTGTCATCTTGGGACCCACTCCCAGGCTAGCTAACTTGTATATTAATCTTTTGTGTGGGACTGTGTCAAATGCCTTGCTAAAGTCTAGGTAGGCCATGTCCACAGCCCCTCCCTGATCTACTATTTTGGTCACCCAGTCAAAGAAATCTATCAGATTTGTCTGGCATGACCTCCCTGCTGTGAATCCATGCTGCCTTGGGTCCTGTGCCCCTCTGGCCTCTAGATACTAGTCAATTCTTTCCTTCAGAAGTGATTCCATCATTTTCCCTACCACTGAGGGTGAACTAACAGGTCTGTAGTTTCCTGCTTCTGCCTTGCTCCCACTTTTGTGAAGGGGAATCACATCTTCCCTCCTCCAGTCCTCGGGTACCACCCCATCCTCCCATGATGTTAAACAGGGAGGTCAGTGGTGTCACTAATTCTACCCTTAGTTCTTTTAGAATTCTGATATGAATCCCATCAGGCCCCATTGCTTTGTCCACCTTCAGTTTTAAGAGTTCTTTCAGAACCCTTTCTTCTGTAAATGGGCTGGTATCAGCTTCTGTATCCAGTGCGTTTCTACTGGATGTTCTAGGTACCCCCCCCCCTTCCTTTGTAAATACTGAGCAAAAATATTTGCTTAGTATCTCTGCCTTTTCACAGACTCCTTCTGCCCACCCTCCCCCTTTATTAAGCCTCACTATCCCTCCCTTGGTCTTCAGAGTGTACCAGGTAGTCTAGCAGCTGAAAGGGGTTTGACTTTTTTGCTCTTGCAGAGAGAAAACCTTTTCCATGATGTAAACTGTACAGTTTTGTCTGTTCTTCCATTGACTTGGAGCCTTTGTAAAAGCCAGTTTGGCTCAAGTTGTAATTCTGAAACTGAAATAAAATAAATGTGGCTTTAGTTTTTTTTTTGGTTTTTTAAGCCATCCTCAGAATCTTAAGGACCTATTTAGATTACTGCATGGATGAAAACTAACCAAGACCCATGCCTTGAGGTGAAGAGAGTCTGGATCCTGTACTTGTGTAAGGAAGGGTCACCAGGGACCTAGCTGGAGGCAGGCAACTGGGCCTTCTGCAGGATATTTGAGAAGGAGAGGGTACCATGCTTGCTTGGGCCAATCTGGAGCTACCAGGATAATTGATGCAGGCTGTTTTCAGTTTCAGAAATACCCCAAAAATCAGGGGAAAAGGAGGGAATGCATGTAGGGAGCATCCTGACCAGACCAGGATCAAGGCATCCATGGGAAAGTGATCCTGGCACAAGGGCCTGCAACAGACCTGGGGACACTGGAAGCTGAAGGAACAGGCAAACATTCACTTCTGGAGTACCAAGCCGCTTGAACACTGTAGCTAGTACTTGTTTTGTTCAGAGTCCATTCACTCTGACCTTGACTGTCATGACTAGAGCATCTGCCAGAGTATTGTATTTGCCTGGGAGATGAATATCTGACAAGTGACTCCCAGGGAGGTGGTGAGACCCCAGATTTGTAGCGCCTGCAAGCAAAGTACTCCTGATCTGGTCCACTCAGTTTGTGAAACACTGCAGTGGTGTCAGACTTTGTACAGTGTCTTTATGACAGGAGCAAATGCTTTGAAAGATCAGTGTTCCAAAAGAATTGTGTAACTCTTGAAGTCTAGGTGCCACTTACTGAGACTGTCTAGATGTGCTCCCTACCCCACAGGAGGGAGGTGTCTGTATAACTGCTCAGTCAGAGGTCTCTGCTTTGAAAAATTGTTGCTTTCTGAGACCAGTAAGCTATAAAGAAGTTTGCAGGTGTTCCATCCTGTATCTGAACCCTGGGACCACTGCAGGCATTTAAGCCATGTATCCCAATAGCCTGAGGAATTGTCAAAGTTTTGTGATTTGCTCTGGACCCACCATATGCTGAACCAGTCAGTCAGTGTCAGTGGCTCAGTAGGTAGCACACTCGCCTCTGAGGCCGGGAGAGCAGAGGGCCATGGGTTCAGTTCCCACACCTGGCACTTAGGTTAATATCCCAGTACTGACACTGTAGTGCAGCATGAGATGGGTGCTGCACTTTTGAGGTGCCATCTTTCGGATGAGACGTTAAACCGAGGTCCCATCTTCCTGAATTGGTGGTAGTTCAAGTTGATGTTAAAGATCCCATGGCACTTAATCGAAAAGAGTAGGGGAATTTCGACGGTGTCCTGGCCAAATTTCCCTCATTCACTAAAAATACCACCAACAGCTTAATCTGGTTCAAGGTCAGTTGGTATTCATCTGTATCCCCCTTCCCCAGGTCGTGCCTGAAAATAGGCAGGATTTGTCTAGTGCACTTACCTGGTCAACAAAAATAAAATAAATAAAGGGGAAATCTCAGTTTCACTCCAATATTTTCCCCAACTGTGAAGTTGAGGTGATTTATTTTTGTACTTTTGTATTTGTAGGTTAATTGTTTAATGTTTAGTATAACCAATTGAAATGCAGGACTTTGTAAATGGGACTTTGTCCAACAAATGTTCTTTCCTGTGAAAATTTTAGCCAACCAACTCCTTATGTGCAACAGTTGTGCTCCTCTGCCAGTTGCCAGACTTATTGCTGTCTAAATCTATATTTGAAATAAAAATATACAGCCCCCAAAAGTTAGTGTGCCCTCCATTTTACCATCAGTGCTGCTGGAGGATGTCAGCAACAGATAATGGTGCTGCACCAAATGCAGTTCCACCACTAAACCACACCCACAATGTGGTTCCCCACTTGAGTAATGGAGGAACCCTTCAAGTGTTGTGCACATCCTGAAGTGTAGGTCTAACAGGGACTAGGACCATGCGAGTGATGCAGCACTGACCGACATGTCTATGGTATTCATAAGGAGTTCCTGCCTGTATGTGTTACTGTTAGCAAAAACAGTTTACCCAATAAATGACTGGGTACAGAGTCAAGTGGCATACAGCTGTTTTATTATGCTGTGTGTTAATCTGTTTTCATAGACACCAGCAGTGAGAAACAATCTTGCAAATATGCCCCTTTCCCTTTGCAACTAGGCAGGCAGTGATTGGATGGCTGCTGTAAGGCAATAGAGTTTGGCTATAACAAGGAATAGGTTACTAGGAAAGCATCAGCTGCAGCATATGGAAGGGTAATCTAGTGGTTAACACAGGCACAAGAAATGGGAGACTTGTTCAAATCCTACTAATGTATCTTACTCTAACCCTCAAGTTCCCTATACCTCCTTGGGAACTGTGATGGCCCCTCAGGTCCATGACTTTAAAAGTGCCCCCATTCCCATTATAAAAGTTAGCAGTGATGAGAGCTACAGCACTTCACTTTGAAGGCACCGAGGACAAGCTGTGGCAGCTTCCCCTTGTAATGCCATCATTTGAAGTAGGACATCCCTCACAAATCAAAATGCTACACTTCAGCTGTTGTAGGTAAACTAATCAGTCTCAACATTTGTAGTGCACTGTATTTGCTTAGCTCATTCCTCCCATGTCATATGCATTTTGTGTCTTGGTATTTCCAGTCAGAAACTCAGATTTAAAGAGCATTTGAAATGTAAATTACTACACTTCATACAG
The DNA here is from genome assembly GCA_016271365.2 of Neoceratodus forsteri. Lineage (NCBI taxonomy): Eukaryota > Metazoa > Chordata > Ceratodontiformes > Ceratodontidae > Neoceratodus > Neoceratodus forsteri. The sequence continues at coordinate 341,694,284 of CM057458.1, forward strand.
TAAGTGATCTAGCTCTGCTTTCAGGCTGCAGAAGGGGGGGTGTATCATTTGTGCAAAGGAATTCAGTCTTGTGTGAGCTTTGGGAAACTGCCCAGGCCTACCTTGTAAATGAATCTTCTCAATGGTGTTCACCTGGTTCACTACAGATTGACAGACTGCTTGATTGACCGATTGATTCAGTCTACTGCTCTCCACAACATGTTGCAACTGTCTCAAAGGTAAATGAGCAGTACGTAAACAGATTCGGTTTCCTGTGAATGTACTGTTAAATGTATTTGCTCTACACATAGTATTAAGGCTATAAGTATTACTCCCTGTGAGTTGAATGAGAACCGTCCTTAAGCCATTGCAAAAAAAAAAATCAGGACAGACAGCACTGATACCCTTATGTTTTCTTCCTCAGTGACATCAGGGAATGGGAAGGGCTGTATTACAAGTGACTAATTTGCATGTAAATGGAGGCTTGTCACTTTACTACCTTGTGTGAGCCTCATACTCTAGATGTGTTGCAACAGAAGAAATGACTGATCTTATTGACATCTGTACAGTAATTGATGTAATAGACATCTCCAAATCATAAATATGCAGGAGTCTTCTCCTTTAAGGATTCAAACCCAGTCAAGTGCCTGCTGGCTGGTCTTGCTGTCCCTGAAGAAATTTGCCAGTGAGGGACAGCTTGCGTTCTTACCTGCGGAAGGAAGGAAGGAATATCCTTCCTGGATGCTGGGAGGGTCCCAGGTGAGACTTGGACTTAATCAGGGAACAGACTCCAGAGTGAGCCCTGTAAGGGAATAAGAACTCCTTGACCCGACAAGGCGTCTTGGCAGCAGGCGTCAATTGGCAACTTGGGTGTTGCTAGACACCCAGATTGAGGTATGCTGCTACCACTGCAAAGCATTTTGTAATTACTCTTGGTGCAGAGGAAGGCCAAAGGGCCGCAGTGAGCCCATACTCGAGAAGCTGCTTGTGAGTCTTCATTATAGGTATAGGGAAAAAGGGAGCCCTTTAGGACAAGGGAGGCTAGCCAGTCTCCCTACTGTAAGGACTGTACAATTAGTAACAGTAAATATCTTGAATTTGGGTTTTAACAGCAAGATAGGGCGCCACTCCCCAGTTGTCTGTCAGCAAATACCTGGAGTACAGGCCCTTTTTTGTGGGCCAGGACCCTCTTCACCATTCACAAATCTAAAAAGGTTTTTACTTCCCACTCCAACAGCAACACCCGTGTTGGGGATAGGGGCTAGAGGCTTAGACACCTGGATACACATGAGGTCTGCCCACACTAGTGTCAGGGCTTAGACTGTGAAGCTGCTGGTTGGGTAGAGGTGGCCACCTTTGGCCCCTTCAAACCATATGAAGTCTTGCTGTATTCTGACTATTGCAGTTAGCCCAAGCACTCAAACTGCCCTGGAGGGGAGGGTTAATTTTCTATGCAGAACATTGAGCTAGAGCTCGGTTCAAACCTCCGTCTGCTGCACTTTGAAACAACTGTCAGATTCTTTACTCCGCCCAAGTTGAACAGTTGCTCCAGAGATTTCGCCTTTGCTCACGGTTCGAAAGTCTGTTAAAGTCCTCAGTTTTACCCATTTTTTTGCAAGTTTCGGTTCAGATCTGCAGTACAGTAAGTACTAGGTAGTGAACTAGAAATATTAACTTGTGGAAATTGTAATTGATTTTTCAACCGGTTGTCTGTTTCTAAACAAAGAGTGTGGTTACTGGTCCTTATCGGTTTTAAAAAAACAGCATTTTCTTGTGGTTTTTTCCAGTACCCATGACAGAGATAAGGGTGTCTTGCCTGGTTTGCCATAAAAAGGGTAAGTTTATGGTTAGGATGGCTATGTCTGAGAACCCCAAAAAAAAAAAGCCAGGCCCACTGGGTTTCCACACTGCAGTGTGTGGGGAGGTCTTTGCTAAGGCTGATCCCCACACCACTTGTGTTTGTCTGGGGTTTGACCACCTTGATTCAGACTGCCAAATCTAAAAATATCCCCACATCTACCCTGGGAAAAAAAAAAAATTAGGTAGGCTTAGAGATAAGGAGGCAGAGAAGTCCCCTGACCCAGATGGCCAGCCCAGTTCGGTTCTGACTGAACCTGAGGGAGTGCCCTCTGACCAGGGCGATACTTATTCGGCTAAGAGGAGATCCGATCCTGAGGGATCAGTTCCTACAAAGAGACAAAAAGAAAAAGAAAAAAGTCAGCCAGTTCAGATCCAGAGACCCATTTTCCGACTGCCAAAGCGATAAGGATTGTAGAATTGCTTTGCTCAGTTGGTTCCTCCGGGATGAATGGGAGGATGAAGATGAAGATGAGGACAATCTGGATGAGCCCATTGAACCAGACATCTCCCCAAACAGGCCTTCAGGTGTTTCCCCTCCTAGGCTTAGAGTCCCCTTCCCACTACATGTTTTACAGGAAAGTGGCAGAAACCCTCCAGCTCCCTGTGGAAGAAGGCATAAAGGAACAAGAGGAACCAGATTATGTGGATATGGACATCCCAGAGTCCAAGAGTGTCTATTCCCCTTCATAAGTCTTTTGGGAAAGAAGAGATTTCAAAAAACTCCAAATTCTGTACCTCCTGTTGACAGGATGGACAAAAGGTACACCTTATGTTCAGGTACAGAGTACTTGTGTCAACAATGCAGCCATGTTGGAGTTGTGCAGGCTGCAGCCTGCATAAGGCCAATGTACCCTTAGCTTCACTCCCCCCAGATAAAGACTCCTAGGAAGCTGATGCCATGGCATCTGCCTTGGGATTCAGGCAGGCTCATTATATGGCCTATGCAGCCAGATACCAGAAGTCTAGGTGGGACACTACTGGCACTGACTAAGCAGGCCTCCCCCCAGCTAGCCACGGAGCTGGAGGGGGTGACTGCTGATAGGATTGAGGCATCTAAGGTACAGTTCCATGCTGCTGTGGACTCCAATGTCATTAGAGTCATGGCTACATCTGTAGCTCTTCGAAGGATGGCTTGGCTCAGATGTACTAGCCTCTCAGGACACCCAGGCTAAGGCCATGGATTTCCCTGTGGTGGGCAATTCTGTTTGGGGAGCAGACAGAATTGCATGAAAGATTGATGAATGTAGAACCACCTACAGGACTGCACAGGCCAAGGAAAGGCAGGCAACTCCTCAAAGGTAGCAAGCTAAGGGCAGGGGCAGGCTTTTTCATAGGCCTTTCTACCAAGCACAGGCCTCTTCCTCAGGAGGTTCTTTAGAGGGGAAGGCAGAAGGGGGATGAGCAGGGCTGCATCCACCCCCTCAACCTAGGGCTCCTGCCAAGCAGACACCCTGATGTGTCAGCCCTGGTAAACTCCATTCCTGTAGGAGGCAGGCTGGCTTACTTTGTCCAGGACTGGATGTCTTACCTCAGATAAATGGGTCCTGGAGGTGGTATGCCAGGATCTGGTTCTCAGCTTCAAAAAAATTTCTAAAGCCAAGGGCCAGATCTTTTCCACCTGCAAGCATCTGAAACCATTGCCCTAGAGCAGGGTTCAACCTTAACATTGTTTTACTAGCCCTGAACCTAGTGCAAATTGGCCAGGGCTAGTGCAGCTAACCTGCTACTTGTACATCTTGACTAGTGCAGGTTTTTCATGGCTGTTAATGAAGCTGAAAGTCCCTACTTTAGCAGGCTGTAGTTCTTTTGCTTATCTCCCTCTGTTCCAGGTGGCCTGGTGTGATTAACGGCTCATTAAGAGCTGCAATTATCTGGCAGTTTAAGAGGGGGTCCAACAAAAGACTGAGTCATTATCACTTTATTAGGACATTCAGCTAGTGTGCATGCTGCAACCAAGGGCAGAGTGCTGTTAAGTAACTAGCTTCTAGTTTGCTGAACTTGTCTTCGATTTGTCCCACAATATTAAAACCAGTGTGCCTCATCTCAACATTTTGAGTGCCTGTATCCAACACCCCAGTGAAAGAATGCTATCATGTATACACGGTCTGTCCACTATTTTCTCTAGACACCACTGCAGACTAGGCTCTGAAGAAGCCATCCATAGACCCATGGCTGTCATTACTGACTGGTGTATGGTTCACAGCTCCTCTTAATGGATCACACCATTCAATGCCATCAATGCAGTACCACCCAGCATGTCATGTCATCCTAAAAATATGCTTTAGAGCATGTATGGTACAAAGCAAAACCTTAGTAAAATATTTAATTTGAAAGGTTAAAATAGGTATTCCTGTTGTGCACAGATCCTATATAGAAAGAGGGGTAATACAGCATCATGCCTGTATACTGCTCCCCTTTGACTGATAAAAGGGACACTTATGAAAAATCTGTTTAGGGCAGAGCATGTTAAATATTTTTGTACTTGGTATATATGAACAGATATGTCAAAGTTTTTACATCTCAGTCCCCTGTGTTTGTTTAACTCTCTCCAAAGAAATCCTAGAACTGCCCCTGGCTCACTTCAGTGTAAGAAAACTTCCAGAAGTGCAGTTCTGGTTAATCACAGGGTGGGGGATGAGAGTGTCTCTGCCAGATTCTGTACATTGCACTTCAGGTCAGGGTTGGACTGTGGTGACGTGCATGATGTTGGCTATTGTGTGTGCAGAGCTGAAACTGCCCGATTGAACATTTGCTATTATGGTATTTTCTGGTTTGGCATGGAGGGGGTGAAGAAAGAGGAAGCAAGGGGCACATGGTAAAAAAATTGGGGTACACTGCGTATGATTGGACTGCAGTTTTTTTTTGCTGGGGCAGGAAGCAATATGGTAGCAGGATAAATATGCAATAATCAGCATTCCTTGGCTTGCATTTTTCCTGCATCACCGATCACAATTTATCATTATTGTGGGCTAGTGCAACCATCTGCAGGCTAGTGCAACTTTTAATCAACTTGTCCAGCTGGCTAGTGCAAAAAAAGTTAAGGTTGACCCCTGCCCTAGAGGCAGAGGTTTCATCTCTACTGGCTCTAAAAGAGATACAGAGTTCCTACATTGCACAGGGGCAAATGTCTGTACTCCAGGTACTTACTCCCCCAAAAAAAAAAAAAAAAGGGAAGTGGCAACTCATCCTAGACTTAAGATACCTGAACAAACATCTTTTAAAACCACAGTTCAAAAATGGTGACTGGGAATAATCCTTCCCTCTAAGGCCAGGGGGACTGGCTAGCCTCCCTGGACTTAATGCCTACTTTCACATTCCCATTAGGTGCTCCTACAGAAAGGAGCTCAGTTTCGAATTGCCTTCAGGCCGTTATCAGTTCAAAGCTATGCCCTTCAGCCAGACATCAGCTCCAAGGGTATTCACAAAATGCCTAGCAGTAGTAGTGGCCTTTAAGGAGGAAGAATATTTCCATACCTGGATGACTGGCTCATTGTGGGTCAGTACCCAGACCAAGTCCAGTCAGACCTGAAAGTGACTCAGCAAGTGCTCACTTCTCTAGGATTCCTTCTCAATCTTCCCAAGTCAGTTCGAGCCTGTACAGCTCCTCACTTCATAGGGGCAGAGTTGGATACAGTCAAAGCAAGAGCTTTTCTTCCCCTGGAAAGGGCAAGGGCTATTGTAGAGCTGGCTTCTTCATTCCACCTTCTGGTCTCAGCCAGCAAGGCACTTCCTTCAGCTTCTGGGCCACATGGCAGCTTCTACAGCAGTGGTCCGAGGGGCCAGATTTCAGATGAGGGACATTGGTTAGAGAATCTGAGACCAAAAGGCCCTCGGGTGAAAAACTAGTTCCAGTGACTAATCCAGGCTCTCCAATGGTGGCAGATTCTGGACAACCTCAGACAAGGAGTCCCATTCATCAGTCTCACTGTGGTCCTAACCATGGATGCTTCTCTGTTGGGGTGGAGAGCGCATCTAGGGGCTCACAGCCCAGGGACTCTGGTCCCCTCAGGAATCCCTTCTTCATATCAATCTCTTGGAACTCAGGGTGGTCCTTCTGGCCCTGCAAGCTTTGTCAGTACAAAACAAAGTGGTTCAGGTCAGGACAGACACCGCCACCACCATGTGGTACATCAACAAGCAGGGAGGCACTTAGTCCACGGCCTTGTGCATGGAAGTCAAAGTGTGGTCCCTAGCTTATTCTCTGCAGACCCGATAGCAGTCCACCTTCCAGGGAAGGACAGTGTGCTAGCAGATGCATTGAGCAGATCTCCCAGGGCCATCACAAATGGTCCCTGGACCCTCCAGTCTTGAAAGTCCCCCAAGGTGGGGCACTCCAGAGATAGATCTCTTTGCAGCCCCAGACAATCACCAACTTCCTGTTTTGTTGCAGACCCCTAGTCTTGGACTTGGTCCCTGTGGATGCTCCAATTTTGAACTGAGGGGGGAAATTTCTATGCCTTTCCTCTACTGTTCAAGGTTCTGGTCAAGATAGGGTCACAACCCTGCAAAGTGATACTGATTGCTCCAGACAGCCTTGGTACCCCCTGTTGCTGTCCGTAGCAGTCCATCTTCCGGGGAATTACAACCAGATGATCTCTCAAGGGAGGATTTGGTACCCCATTCTTTGGTCTCAATCTCAAGGCATGGCTCTTGAAGAGTTAGAGTATGCAGATTTGCATCTGTCCCAAGGGATTCTGGATATTCTCAAAGCCTCTTGAAAGCCTGCCACCAGAAAAAAAACTTACAACTCCAAATGGAAAAGATTCAGCATTTGGTGTTCCAAGAAGCATATATCCCCAGACACTGCTGAATTGTCTACAGTTCTGGATTATATGGTTCATCTTAATGGCCTAGGCCTCAGACCAGCTACTCAAAGTAGCTTTGTCTGCCGTTTCTGCTTTTCTATCAGTGGGAAAGCCTTCCTCACTGTCATTTCACCCTGTATTCTGTAAGTTTAAGGGATTGCTTTACACCAATCGCCCTTTAGGGATCCTACCCCTGCTTGGGATTTTAATGTTTGCATTGCTCAGCTTATGCAACCCCCTTTTGAGCCTTTGTCTTCAGCAGAGCTTAAGTACTTGGCTTGGAAAACTGTTCCTGGTAGCCATTACCTCTGCCAGGTGTATCAGTGAATTGCAAGCTCAGTCAGTGGAGTCAGATTCTCTCATTCCAGAGAGATAAGGTGGTCCTTAGAACAAGAGGTTTTTACCTAGTTTCAGATTTTCATCTGAACCAATTTATGTCTCTCCGTGTTCTTCACTGATCATTCTTCAGAAGAGAGAAGTTTATAGTTTGGATGTTAAGAGCCCTTAGTTACTACACTGAGCATATCAAGGCTCACAGGTTTGACTCCCTCCAGTTTCACTTATGGGAAGTGGGGGAAGGGAAAACCTGCCACTAAGAACTATTGCCAGGTGTATTGTCTCTTGTATTCAATTCTGCTATGAGAAGCTAGGCAAAATATCTCCCTCAGGTCTGAGGGCTCATTCGACTAGAGGTACAGCTGCTTCCCTGGCTGTGGCCAGGGATATTCCTTTGCTAGAGATATGTAAAGCAGCCACCTGGAAAACAGTCCATACATTTACCAAACATTACTTCCTGGACATCCAGGCTAGCAGTGATGCTCTATTTGGTACTGCAGAGCCTATCCAAGGTAGGTTAGATTCCCTCCTCCATGGAGGTACTGCTTGGTAGTCTGCAATAGTCAGGCTACAGCAAGACTTCATGTGGTTTGAAGAAAAGTTACTCACCTTAGTAATTATGTTTTCTAATTGAGTCTTGCTATATTCTGACCTCCCTCCTTGCCTCCACTCAACCAGTTTGAGAAGTGGGCTGGCAGGTGCAGTGTTGCACACCAGGGGTGCATTTGGGCACTCTCTCCTTTTAGAGAGGGGCAGTGGGTTATATTAATTTAAAGTCTTAAGTTAATCACTACCTGGTTTTTGATTTCTAGACTAGTCTTGGGGATCCAAAATATTTGGTTGCCATTTTGCTAGTAAAAATTTTACAATTTCCACATAGTTTGTTAGTATTAGCTCATAAGAATGATGGTTGTGCTTCAGAGTGCAGCAGACGGAGGCTGGAACTGAGCTAGAGCTCAACGTTCTATGCTCTGCATAGAACGTTACCCTCTTCTCTCCAGGGCAGAGAGTGTGCTGGGGCTAACTGCAATAGTCATAATACAGCAATACTCCATTAGAAGAAACAATTACTAAGGCGGGTAATTTTCTCTTCTGCTCCTCCCTCTGAAAGCACCCCTGTACTGAGAGAAGGGGTAGCTTGGAAAATAACCTCTGCCCCAATGCCCTCAGGAGGAATTTGTGGGGCAGGAGGCCTTGTTGCAGTCAGATGTTCTGGAATCTAACAGTATGATTTGATCACAGGGAAGTCCATGGCCTTAAACTGGGAGTCTGAGGGGAGACCAGCAGTTATAAGCCAGACAAAGCCCCTCAGATGGCATGGACCCTGGATGAAGTATCCTTGTCATCTGCCTTGTGGAACTGGTACTACATAGCGTCCAGGGCAGGTTTGCTGTATCCACCAGCTCCTGCGGCAGAGGCGCAGAGACACAAAAGCCAAGTAGGAACACATTGACAAGCATCTGTGGTTAGCTATGAAATCTATTTTTCTGCAGTCCTTGTCTGGGGTAGGGAGGAAAGGAGACTCCAGTTCTCACAAGCTACCTGTTGCACTATACTCATGGATGGGACGTACAGATGGGTGCTGAGCATTAACACATTAATAGCAGTTAACATTTCTAGACCACTTGTAAACCTCTACCACAGAAGTGGGGATTTCAAGCAGTTTAATTGCATTTATATTTTCTCATTATAGATGGGCACAACCAGACCTTTAGCTTTTGTTTTCCAGGTAAGCACACTAGACAGACAAGTGCCTATTTTCAGAAGTGACCTGGGAGAGTTACAAAGTCAAAATACTTCAGAGACAAGGTAACAATCAATTAGTCAACACAGTGCAGGCAGAGAGGCCAAGCAAACAGTGGAACATGGTAGCAACAGGTTCGACATTGTACAAACAGGAAATAACTACACAGGTAGAAACCCTTTCATCTCCCTATAATCAGTTGTGTGGTAGAATGTTATAGGTAGAAATCTACCTTTATAACAACGTTTTACCATCGATGTCACGTCATGATGTTAACCTATCGATGGTAGGTCACATCGATGGGTTAACCGGGAACAGTCTGAGCATGTGCGCAAACAGATTGGATGGTCTAGAAACTGCCGCGGTAGCGATGGCAGAGCAGCAGCAACATGAGAGCTGCAGTAAGGAACCGCTTTCTTTTATATAAACCTAAATTGTACCACACACTATAAAATATAGTGTATGGTACATCGGGTAACTGTTTTGCTAACTCAGGTTGCCATGGCGACCTAAACCAAGAGCTTCACTCGAGGTTTGTGTGGTCACCCTGGCAACCTCTTGATGGTTAAACCGGTTAACCAAATCGATGACCATACATTATCCTCCATTTTATTCTCATCCTCACCTAGGATGGACTCCTAAGAAGGGAGGTCCAGGGTGTCCAATATGATCTGAATAAATGGCACAGAGGGAATCCTCATGGTTAGCCGAGGAAGCTCCAAGGAGAGTGAGGGGATACACATGGTTCTAGACCCTCCAAAGTCATGTCAAGAGCATCAAAAACACTCATCTGCAGTCAGTCTCTGGACTGAGAACTGTTAGTGTTAGCAGCCCCTGTAAAACAGGAGAGTCAAAAATCAACTGCATCACTTTGTCTGCAGAATAGAGAACTGTGGTAAAGTGCATACTAGCCCCTGTAAAACAGAGCCCATCTTTGTGGATGCGCCATACTTGCCAAAATTTTACCTGCACAGAGTGCTGAATATGCATTGATTTTTTTCTTCATTCTTTAAGCTGCCTGTTGCTCGCTATTGTCTCTCCCCAGAAGGAACAGGAGAATTATTCTTAGTTTCATTTTAGCTATGTCATACCAGCCTGAGCTTCCTTTTTTCAGGTTTTACAAGTTTAAAAGTTTGTGAGGGACTTGGGTAGCCCCTTTGGAAGTTGTTTATTGGCTAGGAAATTGATGCTTAGTCAGCCCCCCTGCTTACATTATTATTACTACTCTTAATGGCCCTCCACTGGTAGCCTTGATACATCCTCAGCCATAATACTTCTTGGGTTTCTTTATGTGCTAATTTAGAGAACCCAAGATCTGGACCACAAGCAGAGTGCAGATTTGTTAAATGCACAGGCCAGTTCTGCTCCAGTTAAAACTGTCCATTTTAAAATCCCCTTGTTTGTAGTACTAGGATCTATCCAGTGCCAGTCTAATAGAAACGCAATACCAGTTAACCGTGCACAGGTTTGTTATGCCACCAGCCAGTCCTGTGACAGATGACTGGTCCAGTTTTATGTAGGTGATTTAGTCAAGCAACTGCCAAACATTTAAATCCAATTGGTTGCCTTTTGGCAAAGCCTGCATGGTTAAACAAAAACACAAAAAACAGGCAAAAGTACAGAATGACTTCCTTCATGAATTGCAATAGAAAAGTGAAGTGTCGAAATTAAGCACCCATGGTAAAAAACAGAACAGTCACAGTAAATAGTCAAAATAGTGCGGCTGTGCTAGAAAATTAGCATGGCACTAACAAAAGTGTAAAGTTTTCACTCCGCACACTAGAAAGATTTAAAGAACACAGCCAGATAAGCACTAGGAGGCCATCAACAAGGAAAGTTGAGGTACCTTTGGGGGCCGCAATGTTGCTCAGTCCAGCAGAGAGAACAAATTATGAAGCTTTCAGGCAGGTCTCAGCTCACTCCCCCTCCTGTATTTTGATTGGCTAATGGCTATGGCCCTAAGCTTATTTAAATAGTTCTCTTGAAGGCATACCTCTGGGGCAGTTGCAGCTGGCCAGCTAGTTGCTAAGGTTACTAATTCTAAAGGACTCCTGGGGTAAGAACACTGAATTTACCCATGCTTGGTGTGGTTTGGTCATGAGGCCACAAGCCAAGTAAACCACACAAGTGGGCCAATCCTGCCATTAACCCACACCCTGGAGTGGGATATTGCAATTACACAATGTACTGTACTGGTTTCTTTAAATTCAGAAGAATTTGTGTTTATTGATTTTTCTAAATCTTGCCACCATAGGTTAAATAGTCTGCCCAAGAGAACAAAGGACCCTTTAGCTGGTGCGTGGGCAGAGTGGGCTGTGAAACAAGACAGCATTTCAGGTCCCCGTTAAAGGGAGAGAAAGAACGACAACGTGACAAGACTATTCTTGCGTGGTAGGGAAAACTGGCTGCTAGTGTCATGACAGCCACAGTGGGGGTGGGAAAACATTTTCCAGGATGCAATGCATTTGTGGTGGGGAAAATCATACTGCTGGCCCATCTCATTTCGTGGCCTGCTGTTGATGAGAACTATGGTGCAGTGTTCTGTGTGGGTGCCAGCAAGTCTGTCTGCAGCGTGTTTGTTAATCTGAACGGCGTCCTCAGGGTCTTGTTTCTGGGGTTAGGGGTTAGTTATGTCCTGTCGGTAGGTAATGAGGTACTGATGCTTCAAGGTTCTTTTTCTGGGATGTGGAAATTAGCGATTAGGACAGTGATGAGCTGCACTTTGAAAAGTATGGAGACACCCAGCAGGGACGGATCCAATACAAATGTAAAATCAGAGCTGAAGAACCAATGGCAAAGAGGTGATCTGTTGTCATTTCAGGCTCTGTTAGAGTGATTTCTATGGGGGTTCCCGATGCAGCCGACTGGTGGCTGGCACCTTTTCCCATGGGGTAATGCTAGATTTACAATAGTGAAAAGATGCTATCTGGCCAATCAGCATGCAGGATTTTCCGTGCCATTGTATAAAAACTGTTAGGACATATTCAACATCATACAGTTCTAAAAAAAAAAAAAAAAATGAAAGACTGCAAAGCAGAAAACCACTGAGGTTATTAAAAGGCCTGTGTAGATGAACAGAATTTGAATCAGTACTTACAAACCAGCCTCTACTGGGAGAAACAGTTTTAGCCCAGTTCTTTAAGCACTTCCATAACCTTGTCAGAAAGATTTAGTCCAGAGAACTCTAGCTCTTCAAGTACCATTCTGAGTTCAGATCTGGGAATGTTAGCCTACTTAGACCAGGGGTGTAGCCAGACAATATAAACATGTACACCAGGACTGTATTTGTTGCCCCATTTGGCACAATTATAACTTTTGTACCTTGTGACACTGGGTTGCTGGCCCCCACCCACCCACGCATGGGTAAATACAGATGCCCTACATTGCTCCTTAAGACACCAACACAACAGCCCAGAGCCTGTAAGGCTGTATAGTCCTTGGGATGCAAAGACAGTATCAGTGACTAGTCCTAGTTTTGACCAATATGAATAAAATTACTGAAAGTTTCTGCTGGTTCTGTGTGTTTTCATAGACAAAGGAAACAGTTTAAAGCCTATTTGCTGTCCCCACTAAATAAAGTTTTACACCATGGAGCACGCCTGCCTACACCCATAACTGAGAATGTCAGCTGACTGCATTTCAGGGTCAGATAGGGTGTCTGCTGGAGGGACAGGAGTGTGGAGTACCAAATCTGCCTGGCCAAGCTGGTGCTATGAGAATCATTGTTGCAGACTTCCTTGGTTTTACAAGTACTTTCAGCAAAAGTAGAAGGGTGGAAGGGCATAAATCCGGCCTGTTCAGGACTAGAGCATCCTCTAGGACTGTATAGTCTGATGGGGTCTGCAACAATGGGAGCCGGTAGGTCATCTCCCCGATGCAAGCCTGTATTTTGGGCATGCCCCATTTTCTCTTCTGGGCACCGTCTCCCGTACCTGCTGGTTCAGGGTCAATTCATGATGTCCGACTGATCCTGATCAGCCAGAAGACTGCCCTTTCCTAGCAGCTGTACTGCTGAAAGCTAGTCCTTAAGGGAGTACGCAAAGTTCCAGTCACTGAATATGTGCAGAGTTTTAAAGATTTTGTATTCCCCTTTGAGGAAAGGCTGGGGGAGTTCAACATGTATTCCATTGAGCATAGAAGGGAGAGGGGATATGGAGACCTTCAGTTAATACAAAGGGCACATTTAGATTAAAGGGGAGAGGGGCAAGATCTGAAATAGGAGGGTGGAAGATTCAAGAGGGAAATGAAAATCATTACTTCACAGAAAGGGTGGTAGCAAGATGCACACTGCCAGAGGGGATACTGAAATTTGTGTGCAGTTGGGGTGGGAGTGTCAGCAGAAGGGGTGATAAATCAGATGGACAAGCAAGGGGTGGGGCAGCTGCAGTACATTAGATGGAGCTGCGCATTCGCGCAGACTATAGACCGTATGACCTGTATCTGCTGGTCTTTTCGTGTGCGTATATACATTGTCCTAATCTGGACAGATACTTCTGATTTATGAGGAAAAGCCTGCATTTCCAGGTTATATATACTGCCCTGAGCTCCAAGAGATGTGTTAAGAGTCTTCTCGCCTGTGTACTCCACATGCCACTTAGATCCTCCAAATGGAGGCCCCAGCCTAGGAAGGAGACAAACTCCCAGAGGTTGCATTCCTCCTACTATACCACCGCCTGTAACAGGAGACTGACCAGTTTGAAGGTGGTGCCCACCTTTGGGACCAATGGTTCCCCAAGTGGTGTTTGATACCTCCAATTTGGAACCTGGCACCACTGCAATGGATGATATCATGGGGCCAGCAAGCACAGGTAATCCCTTGCAGGTCTGGGTGACATGCCTCGAAAGCTTTTGCAGCTGTAAAAGATATTTGCCACCCTTGCTTGGGGAACACTAAAATCTCAGGTTTCAGCTGTTTGTAAAGACCTAGTTTTATCTCAGGAACATCACTCAGATAGTGTCAGATTCCAACTGGCAATTTACAAACTCTAGTTTACGCCTTTGTGACCTCACGCCATGATTACTGCAATGCCCTGTACCTAGGGTCACAGGAGGTTGACATTTGCAGAATGCAGCTAGTGCAGAACATGGTGAATAATTTGGCTTGCCAAGATCTTGCCACATCACACCTGTGCTCCGCCATCTGCACTGGCTGCTGGTACATTGGCAAATCACCTTCAAGGTCAAATTACTGACATGGCAACATACAGCAGATAAGGACCGCTTGGCCCACCTAGTCTGCCCATTTCCCTACCCAAAATATAAGCTACCCCCCACTAGAATTACCTTATGTCTGTTCCATGCATTCTTGAATCCCCCCACTGTTGACTATGACCTCCTCAGGAAGGCTGTTCCATGCATCTACAACCCTCAAGAAATACTTCACATTACCTCTGAGCCATCCCCCCACCCCATCTTCAAATTGTGCCTTAGTTCCTGCACATCTTTTGAAGATGCTACCCTCTTGGACTTTGATTCCCTTTAGGTATTTGAAAGATTCTATCATGTCCCCCCTCTCCCTTTCTTCGAAGCTATACATCTTAAGCTCCTTTAGTCTTTCTTCATATGCTCTGGTGCAGACCCTGCACCATTTTGGTTGTCCTCTGGACAGCCTCCACATTGTTTATGTCTTTGCAGAGATTGGGTCTCTAGAACTGTACACAGTACTCCAAATGTGGAGTTACCAACTGTCTGTACAGAGTGCAAACATCCTGTTTTCTACTGGTGATGCCTCTCCCTATGCATCCCAGTATCCCCCAGCCATCCTTACTGCCTTCACACTGCTGGCCCACCTTTAGGTCATCCGATACTACTACCCCCATGCCCCTTCCCATTTGTCGTCAGTATCTCAACCCCATTGTGTACTCTTGCCCTGGGCTTGCGTTTCCCAGGTGCATTACTTTGCACTTCTTTGTGTTGAATCTAAGCTGCCATACATCTGACCATTCCTCCAACCTTGCCAAGTCCCTTTTTATCCTTTCCACCCCACCTTGCATATCAACCCTGTTGCAAATCTTTGTGCCATCTGCAAAGAGACACTTCCCTCCAGTCCCTCTGCAATGTCAAAGGCATTAAAAAGGACCAGCCCCAGTACTGAACCCTGCAGTATCCCACTAGTAATCCTCTTTTCTTCACTATGGACTCCATTTATTATTACCCACTGTCCTGTTGTCCAGCCAGTGTTTTACCCAGGGTACCACCCTGGGACCCACTCCCAGGTTGGCTAATTTATTAATCTTTTGTGCGGGCTGTGTCAAATGCCTTGCTAAAGTCTAGGTAAGCCACGTCCACAGCCCCTTCCTGGTCTACTTTGGTCACCCAGTCAAAGAAATCTATTAGATTTGTTAGACATTACCTTCCTGCTGCAAATCCATGCTGCCTTTGGTCCTGTGCCCCACTGGCCTCTAGGTACTCAATTCTTTCCTTCAGAAGTGATTCCATCATTTTCCCTATACCACTGAGGTCAAACTGACAGGTCTGTAGTTTCCTGCCTCTGTCTTGCTCCCACATTTGTGAAGGGGAGCCACACCATCCTTTCATGATTAAAAAAGGGTGGTCAGTGGTACTAGTTTAGAATTCTGGGGTGAATCCCATTAGGCCCCATTGCTTTATCCACCTTCAGTTTTAAGAGTTCTTTCAGAACCCTGTGAAAGGACTAATATCAACCCCCTATCCAGAGGGGGTTCTATTGACTGGATTAGGTTCCCCCGCTTTTCCATTGTGAATACTGAGCAGAAATACTCAGTATCCCTGCTTTTTCACCGTCTCTGCCCAACCACCTTCCTCTATTCAGTCACATTATCCCTACCTTAGTCTTTCTTTGCTCCCTAAAAAAATATACCTATAAAAGGTTTTATTCCCTCTTTTCCTCAGTTTGGTCCTTTGCTATTCCGACTGCCTTCCCCACTTCCTTCTGCTTTAACTGATCAATTATGTCCTGCTCCTCCTGCATTTCCTTATATTTCCTGAATGCCATCTTTTTCTCCCTTACCTTCCGCCACTTTTGACAACCATAGTGGCTTTTTTCTTTCATTTTAATTTGCTTCACACAAAGGCTTCACAGACAGGGACCCAGCTACCTGCAAGATCTTCTCTGCCCTTACCACCCCTTCTCACTCCTCTGCTGACGAGGGATTGCTGGATGTTCCCAAGGTCTGCTTAAGACCTCTGGGGCTTGTACTTTTGTGGGCCCCCCCCCCAACCCTGTGGAATGCTCTGCCATGTCAGATTAGAGGTTACCAGACCACTGCAGGTCTTTAGTTCACTTTAAAAGCAATTGAGACTGGCATTCCCAAAGTAGAGTTGCTTTGACTCCCAGGTCACTGGTGTGGCAACATCTCAGCTCGCCACACCACTGGGCCAGTTTATTTTGGAATTTAAGATAAAGCACTAGCAGGCTAATAGGCAGGAGTAGTTCCAAAATATTTAGAATTTAGACCTTTAGCAGTTTACATTAATTTCTGCAGAAATCTCCACAGCTGTGGGATTGTGGAAAATGAGGGACCTTGTCCCTAGGCTAGAGGAATTGCCATGCCCCAGTCATGTTATCTACTGAGGAATTTTATTTGCATCTATAAGACTGCTTTCATTGTTCAGGAGGAGGTATAGTGACATGCTCTCTTTGCAGGCAAACTCCGGTGTCTGCTCAGAGGCTCAGATTCAGGGTTCCCCCATTCAGACAGCCCAATTTCTGAACCATCTTTAGTAGTCTTTATCAGTCCCTTTTGACAAGGACCGCTGCTTGCCTTGAGGGGCTAGATCCTCATCCAAGACCTTAGCTGATGGTGGGTGACAGAAGCCATGTCATCTTAAGTTCAGCCCCTTTATTTTGCATTTCTGAACAAAATGCAATACAAAGCTCACAACTGACTGTTCTGGACCACACACACACCTCAAAGTCCTTGTGAACCCAGTCATGTCAAACATGGACAACCCTAGGGAAGATGTTCCTTTCCTACAAAAAAGGAAACTTCAGTTCCCTGATATCAGGAACAGATTAGTTAGATCAAGTACCACAAAGTGGCGTAATGTAGAAATGAAACAAAGCCTCTTCCTTAAAATAAAGTCCTTCTCCAGTTCCTGGAATGGATACAGAACTGGAGAAAATCCCCAATAAATTAGCTTAACTGGTTAGGATCTGTAGTTGTCTGAGGTTGAAGAGAAGACCTTCAGGCAGAGAAAAAAAAAATTCTGACATGAGGCGCGAGTGTGACCACACAGCAAGAGTTTCATTCAAAGATTCTCCAATTAGCAGAAAATTCTATGCTCTAAGGCAGTTCATTCCCAAGTGAGGGATTCCTGGGGTTTGAATAATTTTTGCTCTCAAGCAGCAGCTTGGACTACCCCAGGATGGTCATACAGATTACACTCCGCTTGTCCACCTGATATTCTAATTTTTTGTTTACTACAGCTGAAGTGGGTGCACCCGTGTTGATTTTTCCTATGAGCCTTAAGTGGTTTATATGAGTAAGACATCCTTCTTGGTGGGGCTATTCAACATGTCCATAAAAAAAGAAAGCAGCATCTTCATTCTCCATTTCTAGTGTAGGGAGGTGCTGAGGTGATCAACAAATGAGGAACAAGATGAGTAGTTCTCAATTTGCTTTGGAGGAGGTTCAGATTTGTTGGAGTGCCCTCCAACTTCATGCAGTGAACTTCCTCCATTATTCCTCCTCCAGAGGCAGATCAGTTGGAGCCCGAGCCTGGGAAGAGGGATGGCATGCAATTTATTGCAAGATCCCCATGGCCTAGGCCACATGGAAATATTGCCACAGTTTTGGTAAGTCCTCTGAGGGCATTTATTTCTCAGACATCTGCCTACTCCTTTCTCTGTGCAGAAGGAGTGGCAGCGACATTTTCTTTGTCAGACACTATTTTCAGTGCCCGTTTTAAAGGCTCTTTACTTTTGCCATTACTAGATTCAGGTTCCCCTTTCAAAGGCCCAGATATGTGAACCATCTTTAACCAAGCCTTTGATGGCTGTGCAGGTTGTCACCTTTTTACATTTGCTGTACATGAGGTGGACCCTTGTGATGTGTGCCTTTCACCACTGTATTTTTTTTTTTTTTTTTTTTAAACAAACATTTAAGTGACCAAGGTAAGCAGAGAAGGCATGCTTCTTTTTAAATGAAGTTTCTGGGCAAAACATGACAGGATTACAAGTTATACAAGTGGTGTTGTGGACCTGAACCTAAAACAGTGCAATGAAACAGGGCAAAAAACGTGACCCTACTTTTTTCCCCCACTATAAGGCATCTTCCAGTTTTATTTGGTGGTAACTTTCTAGTTCTGCCAAAATGAGTGCTCATGGAAACAAATGATCATATTTTGCATAGTAATAGCACTATAAACCTGGGAAGTTTTAGGAAAATGTGGCAGTACCTAGACAAGTACATTTGACAGGTATGCTAATATTTTTAACTATAGCTGAAACTGTTTTGTTGCACTGCTGCTTTAAGCAAAGCTTGTGATAGTCTGATCTTGTGAGGAGCTGAACACAATTTATGCAATTCGATTAACAAGGTCTGACGTAGCCAATTTGAAAGAACCCTGAAATAAAATTCATAAGAAACAATGCAGTATAAGAGCCCAAAAATAAAACCACTATTTGTCAATGCCAAATTTTCAGTTGTACCAGGTCTTGCTTGTACACATTTTTTATGTATTCACCCAGGATAGACCAGAGGATATGTACATTTCTCAGTGGTGGTGTCCTGTTTTTACACAGTTTTAGATTATACTGTAATTTACCCAGGATATGACAGCAAAGACCAAAATAATTTTAAGTGGGCTCCCACACTTGCCAAAGTTTCCCCAACAGTCTGTATGACCCGAAATAATCAAGACAGGTGGAATTACCTGAAAATGTGATTTCACCATATAACTTGTGAAAAAGTTCTTGGGAGGGATTTGTAAAAAAGGAAAAAGATGACACCCATCATGTTCAGGAGGTACAAGGGATGTGTTGAACATTAGGGGCCAAAAAAAGTTGAGTAAACATTGAAACAAATCAATACAATTAACAGCCTTCACATTTTGACCCACAATGTTTGACAGTCTATGACCACTCCTTCTGAACAGGACAGCTATCTTAGTGGCTGAAATGTTTTGCACCAAAAGTGTGAAACATTTTGGCCAGGACATGAAAATGACAGCTGTCATGTTCATGAGGTGGTCTGAAAAGAATGGCTATGTTGAAAATTTGGGTCAATATTGGCCATTACCAGACTTGAGCATGCATAAATTCTCAGTCACCAAACACTCTTGTAATATTTTTACCCCAAGAGTAACCTAATGACCTTACTCCAAGAGTAACCTTCGAATGACCCCACCTCATGAACAAGGGTGGAGAAAATGTTAAAATCCTGCCCAAAGGGTTCCACAGCAACCACAGAATCACCTTTCAGCATGTATTTGCTGAATTTCATTGGCCTTGTTCACGAGATGGGGTCCCAAAAAGGCCATGTTGAAAATTTAGGGGCAATGTATTCAAAAATAACCAAGTTAAGAGGATAGGTTCAAAACCATTTTAATACATTGAACTGCACACCCAATTTCCTCAATTCCCAGTCCAGAGGAGATTATGACATTGCCCCCAGTAGGTAAAGGGTATGGAGATAATGGGTGCAGAGTGGGAGGGTAACAGTGGTTGTGTGCCAGTGATGGCAGACAGTCTTTTTTAAAGTGTACAAAAATTAGGAACAAGTTTATTTCAGGTACTAGCACTGGGGATTGGGCACCCAAGTATCTGTTTGGTGACTTCAAGTGGACTCCCAGCACACAGTGAAAAGTAGACAGGGTGGGGGTACTAGCCAGCACAGGAGATTGGGTATCATGGGTACCATGGTGTCAGAAAATTAAGGGGCACTGGTAGGTGGGTGACAGGGATGGCTTTTATGTTGGATGAGGAGGACCACAGCAGGCTGATCATGTTGATCAGCTGGGCAGCTTATGCAGATCAAAAGAAAGTCACCCTATTTGGGTGGCTCTTTGTACAGTTCAAAGTTTTGTTTTTTTTGCATGGCAAGACCAGAGCAGTGCATTAGCCTGGCTGTTGGTCCGACAGTCAATCCCCTTGCAGAATTGTCCTGCACTGGACCAAGAGTGATACCTCAAAATCCACCATCATACTGTGTTTTTTGCACAAGCATCAAGGTGAATGTAAAAATGTGCTTTTGTACTAATGAAACTGTGCTAGTACAATCGCAGCTCCTGCCAGAGGAGCCGATAAGGTGAGAGGGCAGACAAATGGAGTGACACATTTCTCTCTAAATTAGATAGCTAAAATTTGTAAATCATGAACAGCAAGAGAGTTTACTAGCCAACTAATTAAAGTTGGCAACAGCAGCAAAGTAGGATATTCTCCAGTTCCTGGGAATCTGACAGGAATAGGAGAAGCCATAATTTACAGAAATCTATCTAAAATGCCAATAAGGAGAAAAAAATATTTAAATACACACCTCGATAAGCTAGAAAATAGACAGAACTAGTCCTTACCAGAGGACACTACAGGGCCACTGCTCTTCAGGGGGGAAACTGATTTCAGCAATGGCCAGAGTGGAGCATGCATGCAGGGTTTTAATTTACATTCCAAATGATCAAATTTGCAAAGGTTCTCTCTGGGGCGTCACTCCAACGGAGATGGCTATGTAAAGTGTAAACCTTAAAAGGGGACATTCATACCTACTGGTAAGCAGTTTTTGAAAAGCCCATGAAACACTCAAATGCGTTAGTGGGCTGTAGCTGAATGAAGTCCAGAGATTTAGATGACGGAGTCTGTTCAATATTAAGACTACATTACAGCCATTTTTAGAGCATTGTGATGCCACCGGAGGAACAAACTGTGCCCAAGTACACAGACCAAGGGAGAGCGTCAAGTATACCTGGAAAGGGAGGCAGTGCTTTGGAGGCAGCTAGCTGGATCAGTAACAGAAATAAACAGCCCTCGTGGACAGACAAACTGCTGTGGAAATACATTTGTGGCAATAGTACCAACCTAAAGCTGTGGCAGCATATTCAGAAATGGTTTTAGCCCTTACATTCCAAGTCACAAATGAGCACTGTAATCTTTTACTTTGTAAAGTTTGAAGCTGCAACTCCAGGCATGCGCATTAGAGATCACACTAATGCACATACCTGGAGTCATGGCAGCTCCATGCCTTTCTCCACTGGTGGAGGTGTGCCTCTTTCAGTCAAGGTGAATAAGATATTTTGCACTAGTGTGCACATCTCTCTCCATAGTGCAAATGAGGGTGCTTGCTGCAAACATTGTTACACGCACAACTGTTCCAAAAAGCTGACTGTCTCTTTAAAACAAGGAAAAGTTAGGGAATCAGAATTCTTCTGTGGCAGAAGACACTGGTTGTGCAGTTACCCAGTGTTCTCTATATCAGATTGGCACATTTGAGCAGTGGTAAATTCCTGCATCACTACAGCTACAAGTGCCAATTTAAAAAAAAAACACTAAATCCAAGACCGAAAGTACATTTAGCTGCTGCCCCCTCCCAAAAATATATTTGAATCTCCTGGAGGAGATGCAAAAACTAAACTACCACACTCAATCTACAAGAGTGGCTCAGTGTTGCCTTGCACCGGGCTCACTTACAACTCACAGCCCTACAACTCCAGCATGCTCCCCCAATTTTTTTTTTTTTTTTTTTTTTTTAAAGTAAAAAACCTGCATCTGGGCAGTGTGAGGGGAAGGTGCAATCTCCTACAACTGAATTCCACCCAGCAGGGGGTAGACTTATTAAATTTTGATAACTGGGTAAGCCCGCTGCACCCCGAAAGTCCCTTTTTCAGGGGTGACATGGGGAATTACATGGAATACTACATGGGGTAGCATACAGCACAGGTACATTACACTAGACAGCGAGGAACATAATACATAGTTTCAGCAGTTAACATTTCCTGGGTAAGCTCTACAGATGGAGTGCAGTGCTAGTCGCTATTTCCATATGAGGGAGAGGGGTGAGCTTCCACTTAGGAGCCTCTCACTTCAGCAGTTTCATATGGAGGTGACCATCATGAGCCTTCAGCCTTGGGCGGAAGGTGTGGGTAGAGGTAGCATCCTGAACACCAGGGGGCAGGGAGTTCCATAGGGTGGGCACTGATGGCAAACTTGCCCACCACCTTGGTTCTAACCCTTGGCACTGTGAGGAGGGTTCTGTCTGTTCTGAGGAGCCATGGGTTTCTCTTTTGGGCAATGAGTCCAGTGAGGCTGGAAGGAAGGGATGGGCTAAGTAGTTTGAGTGTGGCAGAGTAGGGGGTATTAGAGCTGGGCCTCCCAGGAAGGCCAGTTTACTTGGGACAGAGTGTCACAGTGGTGAGCCCGGGAGCCAGATAGGGTAGTGAAGCAAGCCACCTTGTGATAGAGAACTTGTAATCTGCTCATCTCTTGTTTGGCAGCTCCCTGCATCACTGGGGCTGCATAGGAGAGGGTAGGGAGGAGAACGCTTGTGGCGATGGAGGCCCTGGCCATGGGTATCAACTGGTCTTTCAGCCTATACAAGGTCCCCGAGTTTGGCATGAATATTTTTGGTTATCTGGTTGACATGATCCTTGAGGGAGAAGCACTGATCCAGGGTGAGGCCAAGGTATTTTAATAGATTCAACCACCTCAAGTCTTTTTCCTGATTTGGTCATCAGCCTGAGATGTGGGCTTCTGTCCCAGCTGAGGGTTCTTGGGCCAAATAGCATGGCCTTGGTCTTCAGGTTAATGATCATTCTGTTGGTGACAAGCCACTGCTCAAGGGTACCCAGGTCTTCCTGTAGCCCGGAGCAGAGATCTCCCACATTAGAGGAGGGGCGGTATATGACTGCGTCATCTGCATACTGTACCACTGAGCTACCCCCATGGTGTTTACTGAGATATTGTGAAAAGAGAGAAGAGAAGGGGGCCAAGGATAGATCCTTGGGGCACCCCATCCATTAGGGGGGGGAGGCACAGACAGGGAGTCTTTCCATTTTACCCTGTGTCCTCCCTGTGAGGTAACTGTTGAACCATGATAGGGAGTGGCTGTCTAACCCGACCTGGCTCAGTTTTGTAAGGAGCAGGTTGTGGTTTACAAAGTCAAAAGCCTTGGAAAGGTCAAAGAAGACTGCCCCGGTGGGGGATCCCTTGCCCAGTTCTGAGATCAGTGGAGAACTTGATAAGCGCAGTGTCAGTCCCATGATTGGTTCTGAAACCATGCTGGGAGGAGCAAGTAAATGGTGGAGCTCTAGGTAGTCCCGGAGTTGTCCGGGAATTAGTCTCTCTTGAATCTTACCAAGGCTAGATAGCAGGGAGATGGGCCTGTAATTGTTGGTAGTCTCCCTTGAACCACCCTTATGGATGGGGACTACATGGGCCAGTTTCCATTGTTCTGGGATGGCACCTGCGATAAGGGATGGATTGAGGAGCCAGGTGAGGGGCCTGGTGATTGTAGGGGCCCCTTCCCTTAGTATGTGGTGGGATGCCATCCGGTCCCATAGCTCCCCGACATTGAGGGACTTTAGTAATGGGAGGACTCGGTTTGGTCTTACAAGCTGGTTGTGTAAGGTTGGGTGGTCCAGGCTTTGGGGGATGGGATCATTCGAGACTGGGAGGAGGGGTGGCAAGTCCGCTTTAAGCAGGTCCAGGTTTGTGAACTGGCGGTTGAGAGCCTTGGCGATGCTAGGGTTGTTTGTTAATTGGCCATTGACCTCTATGGGGCAGTGGGCAGTCTTCCCGCTCCCCTTTACAAGCCCGTTTATGTGAGCCCAAAGGAGTCTAGGGCTGCCTAGGTTCTTTCTGTAGCTCTGTGATAGAGTCTTGTTTGGCCACTGATAGCCAGTTTGCACTTATTTCTCAGCGTCTTGTAGCAGTTTAAGTCAACCGATAGGGAGGAGAGTTTGTATTTTTCCCCCCCAAGCAGTGCTAGTTTTCATCAGCGTTTTCACTTGAGGGGTGATCCACTTGTAGCAGCTTCCCTTGGTGTGGAATTTCTTCAAAGGGGCCAAGCAGTCAGCAACCATAATGATGGCTCATTGGAAGAAGGCCATAGCCTCTTCCAGTGTGGGGAGTAGTTTGATTGGCTGCCTAAACAGGATTGATTGGAGCCCAATCAAGTATTCAGGTTGATAGTTTGAGTAGCCCTGTGTCGCGAGTATTCACAGGGGGGGGAGCTCTGTGGGCCCTGTTTTTCCAGGAGCAGAAGATTGGGGAGTGATCACTCAGGGCATCCGCTAGGGTGCCAGCCACCTTTATATTGGCGGGTTTGCTAGTAAGCACCCAATCAAGTGTGGAATGGTTACCCATTTTGCAGTTCATTCAGGTGGGCCCTGTGATAACCTGCGTAAGGTCAGCTTCCTGAACCAGCCCTAGTAGGGAGGGATCGTCTTTCGGGGCCCAATTCAGATTGAATTCCCTCAGGATGATTAGCTCAGAGGTGACTTCATCGGAGATGTCCCTTAGGACCACCTCCAGAGACAAGCATGCATTGGTTGGGGTGTTGTATATGCATCCAATGTTGAGATGCTTACATGGGTCAAGGGTGATGCGAACGAAGATAGATTCACCTTCCATACTAGTGGCCTGTAGCATGTTGACCTGCACTGAGTTAAGGGTGTCTTGTGTAGGACCCCTCCACCCTTTTTCCTCAGTCTATCTTGTCTATGGGGGAGGTATCCTAGGGCTGCAACCTCAGAGGGTGTGAGGCTTGAGCCAGGTTTCTGATACGGCCAGGATGTCTGGGTTGTACCGGTCCAGCCAGGCTTGAAGTTCCTGCATCTTGGGTCTCAGGCTACATATATTCATGTGCACAATCCTCAGGACCTTATTGGCCACCCAGTACAGGTCCACTGGGGAGGAGACCAGAAGATCATAAGGAGGGGGACCAGGATTTGGTTGGATGCCCCCTGCCATGAGCAGGAGGGTAGCAAGGAGGCAAAGAGAAGGAAGCCGACTGAGGGGTAAGGACTTAGTCCAGAGTCTCCATTTAGCAGTGAGTAGAGTGGAGTACAGAATGCCTCTCCTGCAGAATACATGGGCAGTCAGAAGCACTTCCATGTTATTAAGAGGGAGGGTGTAGTGGTCCCAAGAATGTCGTGGGGGAATGTCCAGTTTGGGGGGGGCCTTCGGGTCCTGTTCTCCTGTGCTTATAGTCCTATCTGCCCAGTGTAGGAAGAGGTGGTACAGGACGGCCAGTAGAAGCCCTCTATTTAGGCAGCCAAGGGCCCCCCAAGCATGGAGGGCATCATGCTGGTGAGGCCAGGTGGGGAGGAGGATGGTTGGGCCCCTTGAAATAAGTTCCCCTGAGCCCACTGTGCTCAACTTAAGAGTAATAACCAGCCTCATCAGGCACAGAGTCCCTGACAGATCAGGTCAGTGATGTGGCCAGGAATTACTACAGTGAGCCGCTGGTCAGCAGTACCCAAACTTATAGGGTATCAGATGTCTTACCCCAGGGATAGATGCGACAGCATACTGGAGGAAGGTGGTCTTGGTAGCACTTGTTACTATAGGATCCTCCTGGGGATGACCGAGTGCTGCTGCCATTTAGGTCAGCAGGTGGGTTGGACGCAGGAGCCGTCTATGGCCCAAGGCTGGGCATGCTCGTGTTAAGCAATAGGGGGAGGCAATCTAGCTGGAAATAGTGTTAATTAGGTAATCAGGCAGTTAAGGGTGCACCTCTATATGTACTGAAAACCATATACCTGAGGTAGAGTTGAAATCACATTTATACGACTCATGGGAAAAATAGAACATGCAATTTACAAGACATAACTGGATTACTATAGCGCTTAATAATTAGATACTGCAGGTACAGCAGCAGCTGTAATTTCTGACTACCTAGTTTATGATACAACTGGCAGTTTTGTGGGTAGCAGGCAATTTGGTAGGGAGAGAGACTTCCCTAAGTTGCAGTAATTTGCAGGTGGTGCAAAAAGGTTGGGATTAGAGAAAGCAGGTGCAGTGATGGCTAAATGCCACTAGAGGGGGTATTAATAGTTTTGTATTGGGCATGGTAGCCAGAAGGTCCTTTTGTTATAGTGGCCACTAGCGGACAGTTGTGATTTCCATTTGCAGGTTAAGTCACCTGATAGGTTAATTTCAGTCAGGTGCTTTATCCTATAAAAAAGGAGCGACGACCAAGGGTGGTTGTGGGGGTGAAAGGGTCCTTGCTCTGCCGTTTGCACTCCTTGCTCATCCTGGTCTCTTACCTATGCAGATTTTTCGGTTTGAATTCCACGCCTTTTGCAGGGGGTGATCAGCGTGGGGCTTGGGAAGAGTCTGTCGGCTGTGGGGGAGGGCTACTCGGTTGCCCTCTCGACCCAGAAGGCTCCCGGGGAGCAGGTTTGTCTCTGCCTTCATAATTTAACCTTTACTTCCCATTAGTTGTAAAATTTCAATAAATTAACTCCAGGAGAGTTGTGCTGGGATTTACCCACCAGAGGCCTCATGACCAAACCACACCAGGCATGGTTAAATCACAGCATGACCCACACCTGGTCATTGATTGTATAGGGTCCAACATAAAATGTTGTCCTCGTTTCCTGCCAAGTGCTCCTGCTAAGCACCCCTCTTCCATAAACTGGAACCATGCTGTCTATAGGGTGAGCACTATGAAATACCAAAACAAAGTCTCAGAAAAATCACAAATGGTTCCACTACAAACTTATTACCTCCCATCTTTTTATCAGTGCAACAATTCCAATGTGGCCCAAAGTCAGACCATGACTCTACTCCATACCAATCAGCAACCACCCCCCCACCACCACCACACCCTTGTACCAGCCCAGAGTGCTCAAACACTAAGTGCATGCCAATTCCCTGTATAAAACACTCCCTTAGTAGCTTGTATCTCAATATATGCAGTTCTACTGCTCACAGGATGCCTAATGATCACTCCCTATGTGCACTTACCAGACAGCCATTCATAGCTTGTGCCACTAAAACAAGACCATACAAAAACAATCCCTGAATCTGTGCACATGTTTGCGTGAGGGAGGGACCTGACCACTGATCCTTATTTCTCAAGTGCAGTTCATCTACTCAAGACTTACTGCAGATTGCTCCCCATGCTCAGTTGTGGCACTGGACTGCTGTTCAGCTTGTATCATTCACAACGAGACCACCTAAAAACACAAGAATACCAGAACTACCCTGAACTCGATGTATGGTAGGGTGTGTGTACGCATGTGTGTGCTGCACTGCTCCTTTCTACCTAGCAAAGAACTAAGTGTCTAGGGATGGAGGATGAAACTGAATAGAGCGAAAATTGTTAAGGCTATAATTCCTTTGAGGGATTCAGGTAAACCACAAGAACAAAGCTAGAGTGGTTTACAATGACACCAGAATCACAAGATGGAATGACCAGCCAAGTTACTGCTGGTTTCCCTCTTTGTTATACAATTAATAACTCATCCCTTCCCCCATAGGGAAACTGCTGTAATTTGCAGTTAAAGGAGCTTTTATAATAGCAAACATGCACACCGTTTCCCTCACTCTATGCATGTGCCAGTTGCAGTAGGCCTCTTCCTGCCGTTTGCCACTTCATTCTTGGCTGAAACAGCTAGAGGAACTAGGTAATAAGTCTCATTTGTTGCAAGTCATTTTCCACATATATGGGGCAAAACATGTAACACTTATAAATCTGACATTGGCAATGTGGGGAGCTGCTGAGCAGCTGCACCAGAACATCTTGTATTATAAAATAATTGCAGTGGCAAAAAAGGGGAGACCCAGCAGTTATATAAAATAAAATATGGGGTGGTGTACGAGCTTCATTTTCTATGTTTATGTAACATCCAACACCTCAGGGTTGGACACACCACCCCATACTTCATTCTATTTGTAATATGGAACACTCGTAACATTCTATCTCAATATTATTGATCCCTATTGGAAAGAAAATGATACCCATATTATAAGAAAGGACTTTAAAAAGCAAAGCTCAGAAACATCAATTATACAATAGGTATAAACATACCATAAATACTGTATCCTGATTGGCTGAGTCATACCCCTCTCCTGTTGTAAAATCCAACATCACCCCATGGGAAGAGGCACCAGCCACCCTTCAGCCACATGAACAAATACTGTAAATATCACTCTGACCATCGCCAGCCCCAAGTCTATAACAAGAATACACGCTAAACACCCATCCCAAACTCCACCACCGCAACTGTCATTTCGGCCACACAACTTACATTCCGTTCGCAAAACTCGACTACGAAAAGGCAAATGCATAAGTTGCTCCCCTCCATTTGCTCCGTCTCCATACATTTTTCTCTCATTCACATGCACCTCCCAAGTACCGCTCCTCTCGAACTCCGCCACCAATTCTCTCTTCCTTAGCTGCACCTCTGTGTTAACGCTGTTCCAGGAAGTCTAGAGCGCGTGTTGAATTTTTATTTTCCCACATTGAAATCACAGATTCCGTTTATATTGGATGTGGGGTAATGCCAGAAGGAAAGCAGCATGGGTGGAATGCGGGGAAACATGGACAGTGATCGTGCCTATGTTAGTCAGATTTTATCCTTAACTTCGAGAGCCAATAGCACTGCAAGTATGTTTTTCTATGTATACGGTGTCAGAATGGGCTACTGTTGCAGATTCCTGAGTAGGTGTTGTAGGGGAACCGCGTTCATGCTACGAATGACGACAAAGTAGCAGCTTTCCTATATTTTTTTTATATAGATAATGATTTTTTAAAACCGACTGTGATCAGAATTTTGAGCGCCTGCACTATGTTGGGGGTTGGAGCTAGAACTGCTCACCATCTTAGAAAAACAAACTCCTGAATCTCCACCAAATGGACCATTTTCTCTGGCGTAGTAACACTTTCACAATTTCTCCCATTTAAAATAAAAAGGAAAAATTACACAAAAAACATTGTATAATAGCAATATCCCATTAGAGGGTGTTGGTGATGCCAGGATTTACCCACCTCTGGGGTGTTGGTCACTCGGCTACACCTTGTGACCGAACACCCCAGAGCGTGGGTAAATCCTGGCATCACCCTCTCGTAGTATATTGCTTAATTATACAACTGTAATAATCCACTCCAGGGTGTGGGTTATGGTGGGGTTTACCCACTGTGGATAAGTCACTCAGCCTTGTGACCAAACTACACCAGCTGCGAGTAAATCCCACCATAAGTTATCCATAACCCACACCGTTGTGGATTTGAGCAATAAACCATGAGAAAGTGTAGGTGATGCCAGGATTTACCCTTAGCTGGTTTGTTCAGTCATTAGGTGCAGCTGAGTGACCAACACCATGAGTGGGTATGTCCTGGCACCACCGAGTGGGATAAGATAATGCAGTGCGTTTTATGTGGGGAAAGATTTGCGTTTTAAATGCCTTTTAGTTAATGTATTGCTGTGCCACAGAAAAGAGTACTTGCATCTGCCGTTTTCACAAAGGAAAAGCATAAGGAGAGTTATTAGTCCAAATAAGTGAGTCATCCTGTAAAATGTTTTGTGCAGTGTTCTCTGGTATGTGTGCACCTTTGAAAGTTAGCCTGGAAATGGCCCCACTGGCCTCTTGCTTGGGGGGGGGGGAGTTGCCAACGGCCAAGAGGGTGGGGCAAGAAAGGCTGCCCACCATCAAGGAAAAAGCAGCCCCCTCAAGCAAGTGGCCCAATCTGTGGATCTCCTAGGAGAAGGGCTGGCCCTGACAGCCCCTGCAGGGAGGGGCATGGCAAGGCCTTTTAAGGAGAGGTCCAAGGGGATCTCACCCTCCTGGAACAGCTCCTCACCATGAAGTTTTCCCACCCTCCTGCCCCATACTTCCAGGCCACAGCAAGAGCAGTGTCGCGGCTCTAGTAAGTAAACAAAGATGAGAACTGATAGAGAACAAGAAGCGGCGGTAATTCATAGCTGACCCTGGGTAAGAAAGGCTCATGACAAGAAGAGCTGTGATTGGGTGTCACTGGGGAGAGGCACAACCCTAGGAGGGGTATGCCTCAGAGATCAGGGCAGGAAGGCACCCATGCAGGGGTGTGCACTGAAATGCTGGGAGCCAAGATTCTGAAATGGGGAGTGTGGCCCCAGATGGGCATGCTCCTCGTCAAGAGTCTAGGAGGCCCTAAATTTGGGGAAGATGGGGTGAGGAACTATCTTGAGGGAAAGCACGACCCTCAATCGGTCTTTGACTAAAGGGCCAGAGTTCCCCTCAAATAAGTGAATGAAGAAGCTGGGGGTTCCAGCAATACATGAATTGTGGCTGCCCAAGGGGTCTTACGGGATGGGATACTTAATGTACATATGATTGAAGTGTTATAGTAATGTATAGAGATCTATTGTAATATGCACATCTATAAAATGTGATGTACATATTAACACTTATAGTCTAACTGTTCCACGTAAACAATTTTTTCTGATTAAGTAAAAAAGCTGCAGCTTTTTTTATACCAAAAAGGTGTGGTGTGTTATTTGAATTGGGGGTTCGCTTTGGGCAACAATGATGATCCTTCACATGTTCTCCATTCCTGGTTAGTAGAATCACTGTGGGTGCAGTTTGCCTAGCGTGTGCTCATAAAAAGCAAAAGGGAAAGAAGAATATAACTAGTCAAGTGTCAAGCAGAATGTGTGCGGTGTGTCCCCTGCACCTACAGAAAAAGTTGCGAGATCGCTTAAGTCTGCACTTATCAATTTCGGCAGTTCCATGCGAAGCTAGCAGTCTGCTTGTGCTCTTTATTAGTTGCGCTGCATCAGCTGACGGAACCAACAATTGTTTAGAAATCCCCACTAGTACTGTTTGACTTGAGTGGTAGAGTTGCAGTGTTTTTTTCCCCTCCTCACACCAAGGTAAATGGTTTTAGGCAGGAGTGAAGGGTTGGTGAGAAGTTGCATTAACTTAGGAGTGAGGAGAGAAAGCTGCGGTGCCACTTTGGGTGAAATAAATTCTGTTTTGAGGTACATTTTGGCAGGTCTACATGCATTTTACTAAGGTTTGTAGGGTTACACTATTTAGAGTGGGATTGGGGACTGGAATAATGTGGTTCTTATGAAGGTGTATTTGTGGAGAAGAGCAGTCAGTATTTAAATCTGCCGCTTTTAATGCTGGAGTTTCACTGGTTTCATGGTGTCAGTGACTTAAAAGGATTCTACACAAGGCAGGCAGGCTGGCTGGCACCCCCCATGTGGTCATAGTATGATTTTATACAATTGTAAATAGTGTCAGCCAGCCAATCAGAAGCCAGCATTTGTGATGCCATTGTATAACATTAATTATGAACTGAGGATTGTAAATAGAGGAATCTGGCAGAGAGCTCTGAAGCTGTGATGGGCTACATCATGGCTTCAAAAAAGGTTGGCACCAGCCTCCTTGCTCTACTGTCTGAAAACTATCAAAATATACTTCTACACCACCCAAATACTTATTCATAAAATGTTTTAAAACCCATTTTATTTATTTATACATTTTGAAACTCGGTTCACAATAGTAATAAGTCACTCCAGTGTGGAGTATCATGGGATATTGTCACTTATTGGGTGGTTGATTGCACTTGGCCTGTGGCCTTGTGCCCAACCCACCTGAGGCGTGATATCCCATGATATACCACACCCTGTCATGCCTTATTGCTTAATTATACAATGACTTCAAAAAATCTTCATCAGATTGGCTGACTGATACGATTTACCCTTTGTAAATCCTGGCATTACAAATGGGTAAAAGCCAGTCAGCCAAATGTGCACAAAATTAATGCGACCCCCGAATTTAACAAAAAAGCCACCATCTTGTATTGCCACTTAACGGCAACTCTGGAACACACAATAGCAGTGCTTAACTCACTGACTGCAAAGCATCTCCATCATAATACTGCTGCTCCATCCACATGTAAAATTTGCAGCTACACATCACAAGTTGGTCGCTTTTGCGGTGAAGATCTCCCGAGTGTACCCTGCTGCCAGCCTGCCAGTGTGGTCACCTGGACAGTTTGTAAATATCTGGAACCATCCCTGTTCAGCTAACAAACTTTACAACTATGACCAAAGTTGAACTGTCGGCTGTGTTCCTATGGTCTTGTCGGCTTGCTCACTGCTACCCATCTCCAGCATCTGCCTGGCTGCTGGATTCAGCCCATTACCATAGCAACTCAGAACTATTTTGCTTGGCGTAGGAATAAGACCACCACAAAAGGTTTGTCACAAAACCTAGAGGGCCATTGTATAATTGCAATAATCCATTACAGGGTATGGGTGATGCAGGGGTTTACCAACGCCAGGCATAGTTTGGTCACTCTGCCAGAGGTCTCATGACTGAACACCAAGCATGGGTAATCCTAGCATCACCCACACCCTGTTGTGGATTGCTCAATTGCATCACAGGAGAGAATCAAGTTAGGCACACTAGTGGGTAGTGAGACAACTACTGAACCTGAAGTCTTTTGCCCAGTAGATGCTGGTTTTAGCTACTGGTTCCAATCTGTGGTTCCATCTGTAGTGTCCTTTTAGTAACCTCCAAGTATTTCTGATTTACACTCTGGTGTTTACCATTTTAGAACTGATGTACTGCAGTTTGTCCCTCTGAGATCTAAAGTAGAACAAGGATGCATTGTGCCAACAGTGAAGAGCCGAGCATGAACCAGGGGAACCGATAAGAGCATTTTACCACAATTTTTGCATGATTTACTCCCACTTTCTAATTTTAAAAATTTATTTCCCACCCAGTACATTTTAGTATGCACAACTGTTAGCACCATGCTTTGTTAGCAGCAATGACACTATGCACAGAGTGGAAACAGTATGGGATGGAGACAAAAGTTTATCAGCATCAGTTGTGTACATTGAAGAATGGCAGACATTGCCAAGTGGTTTGCCATAAAGGTTGACAAGTCACAGCAATATCTCTATATATACACACACACACACACACTATTATCAGGTATGTATGAGACGTGTGGTGTAGAGATGGGATTCCGAGACTGGTTTATGGATTACATTACTTCCCTATAGATGGAAATACTACCAGTCTGAAGAAGCTAGCAGTAAATACCTCCTAGTCCCAAAAATTCTAGACTCCTGGCAAGAACAAACTAGGTCATGCTGCTCTAAAATAGTACTAGCTACCCGTGGGTAAATAAGTTTAAAAATGGGCAAGTTAAATACTGCATTTTGATTGTGTGCCAATACCCTCCGTAAAAGGTCCAACATGTGATATGGAATGACATACAGAATTCATGATATTTCTAGCAAACATGGCTTACATCCTTTACTCAGATATAAAAAGCTTTAACTAGGCCCCAACACAATAAAACTCAACTCACAAATAATTAAATGTTCTTCCTACAAGAGATCCTGCAAGAGATCCTGCACTATTCAGGTTTTTATTTCTGGGGGTTATCTGGCCATGAAAAATCCTCCTCATAACTTGGGCAGCTGCAGAGTAGGTAGGGTTACCACCTTTTAAAAAGGCCAAAGTGGGACATTTCTTACTGAAACATGATTTTCACAGGACAATATGTAGGCTCGACCAATGCAACAGACGTTCTCTAAATAAAATCAAAATTAAAACCAAGTGTTGTAGGTTTTTTTTTTAGCTGTTTAGTGTTTATCATTTTAAGGTATTGTAATTAAGGCATTATATTGTTTTGCAGCATTTTAGAAGTCAGAAAATATTTTTTTTCTGCTATAATGTCAGGACATGTATTTTTCATGTTTTTTTGCAGGACAGCTGCCCAGATCAGGACTGTCCTGCGAAAACAGGAATAGGTGGTAACCCTAAGAGTAGGGGTGCTAACTGCAAAACAGACCAAATGGCCTTTTTTCTGCTGGCAGTTTTGTATGTTCACATGCACACAGCCAGCTTAACAGACTACTCTGCTGCAAACCCTGCCCCAGAAAAAAAAAAGTTGAGCCTCTGGCTGTGCAAGGCTTGTCTGTGTCAGACTATGCCAGTGCAATTTTGCAGAATTTTGAATTAATGCATTCATATTAACATTCCATGTTTATTTTGGGGGAGATAAATTTTCTATTAAAGGAAAGCTGCATAATGTTGAATGTTTTAGTAAACAACCCTTCTGCTACACTGTAGAAGACAAACTGACAAGTAGAAACAATCGATGGAGGAACCATTTACATGTTCTATGCAGCACATTGTGTCCATCTTTTAGATATTGTTTGCTATAAATCTAGCAAGACCCATTTCAAAGCAAGACCCTTCAGGGTGTGGTATTGTTGGATACCAGCATTTCCAAGGGCTATAAAGCCCGCTGCCTGCAGTGTCAGGCCTCAGTCTTGGGCATGCAGGTACAGAAACAAACAGAATAGGACAGTCTACCCTAGCTCCCTATTCAGCACTGACCTACTGTCCCCACCAGAGTCTTAGCCCTCTCCACCCCCCCCCCCCATTCCCCTCTCAGCTTCTGCCACCCTCAGCAACTTCCAGGCATTGTTAGTTCTGCTGCCAGCTCCCCAAGTAAGCTCAGATGCAAAACATCTGGTCCTGACCTAGGGCCTTTAGTGCTGCCAACCTTTTCCAGATCCTTTTGTAAAGGATTGGCTGCCTCATCTCCAGGACCCCCTTAGTGGCTGCTTTGATGACATTCTCTGGAAGGGGCCCACCATTCCTCAGTGAAAAGGAAAAAGTAATTAAGGACAGTGGCCTTTTGCCTTTCCTCCATCACCCTACACCCCTCTAACCATACTATTCCACCTCCTTTCTTACCCTAATATCAGAGAAACTATTTCTCCGCTCTTCACTCCCTCTGCAACACAGTTCTGTGTCCGCTTGCCTCCGCAACTCCATTCTTTGGCTCCCCATTTGTCAGTGCATATTCTCTCCATTCTTCATCCCCGTTTCTCTTTATTCTTGTAGGAGGCATTTTTCTTGTCCTCACTACTTCAGACTCTTGCCCTACAACCACAGTGGTCTCTTGCACCTTTTTGGTTACTGTTCTCTTGCAAAACTTGGATGCTTCAAGAAAGGCTCCCTTAACTTCGTGCCCCCCCCCCCATCTCTCTTCCAACACCCCAGGTTGTCCACTTCAGACTTTTCCCTGACCTTCCACGTTTCTGAAATCCAGGACTTCAGCTCTTGACTAGGGTTTTCTGAACCCAAGGGCCAGTTCAAGCCAAAAGGATTTATGTTCTGTCACCAGGGCCCCATGTTTACTGCAATTCTGTGGTTGCAGCAGTCGTTGCAGAAAAATCACTGCTGACTGCAGAAATCAGGAAAACCAGCCACACTGCTACATAAATGTTAGCTGTGCTACAAGATCACACAAAGCAAGGGCATAGCTACTGATATGTTAAGTATACCATGGCATACATACTCAGAAGGGGAAAATTGACACCACCCACTACAAAGGAAGCTAGTTGCCACATGGCATCTTGACTTGTGCTGGCTTTTGTTACATAACTCTGCCCAGCCAGTATTGTGGGGGTGAGTGATGCAAGAGTAGCAGAACTTGATTAGGTCCACAGCAGTTACGATTTGCTGCTGTGTAGGTAGCTCAGCCATGTTAATTTCTCATTGTGAGGCTGCTCAGTGCATGCTGAATCCCTGGAAGATTAATTTGGAAGGAAGTGGAAAACAAGCTGTAGCCAAGTAGTGAGAAGATTCAGTTGTGCCCATGGAGGTGGCATCAATCTTCATGTGGTGGCAGGGATCGGAGACCCAATTATAGAAACATCTGCCTGGCAGCAGACTGAGCAGAGGACTGTTCCCACTGGTGGACAGCGATCAGTTTGTGGGCCACAGATCTGCACCTGTAAGTGTGTAGTTTGGCAGATTTTAACCTGCAGCTTAAGTGGTGGCATCAAGCTCAATTCTTAAGGAGGGTCAAGTTGTGCAGCTGCAGCAGAGTTGGGGACCAGAGTATACTAGAACTGGAGCAAACAGGTAAGGAAAAAAATTGGAATGGAGAGTTTTATCGATTGCTGCTACGCATAAGTGAAATGAGGGTCACTGACTGAAGAACCCCCCTCCCCAAAATTGCTGGGAGAAGAGAACATGCCAACCAAGGTTACTCTAGCTTAAGGACTTCCTTGCATTTTAGTGCGTCCCCTGAAAGAAAAAAAAACTCAGGAGTCAAAAAAATACTGCAGACACTGCAAGTTATACCCTCCACCACTATACAAATGCACCCCCCCCCCCAGATAAACATTTGCACACACTGCACATTTGTTGCAAGGCAGTTGGATATTTCTAGTTTAAAAAAAAAAAAATCAAAGAACGATCAAAATCAGGGAAAATGGCTTTCAAGTTGGAGTCTTTGTATCCAGCAACTGTAAGTATAAACCAGCAGATTTTGCTTTCTGTGTAGTTTTAAGAGTATTTGTCCTCAGATTATAACCTAGGAGAACAGCAAAGGCAACCAATTTCCTGAAGAACAGATAATTCTTCAAATTCAGGGTGGGAGGGGAAGTCATTAAGAGAACACTGATGCCCATGGCTGCATCAGATTTGGGTTATTGCAGTTTAATATTTGTGATAAGACTACATACTGTTAAATGGCCTGCTGTTCCACTTTCAGTGCAGCGGAGTGGCTGCATGAAGGCAGTCAAAGGGTTAATTAAGACTTCATCCCATTGAAGGTATGCTGTTTAACCACGGTTTGTGTGGTTAGACCATAATCTCATTCGCCGAGCATGTAGAAGACCAGGTAAAGAAACTAAGGCAGAGGTTGTGGCTATTCTTTAGAATAAGGCGGTTCCTCACTAGAGATGCAAAATTGCACCTTGTCTAAACTACGCATCTCACTGATAGATCATGCAGATTTCTTAGCCATTGTCCTAAAGCCTTGCTTGTAAAGTTGGACACGCTTTATCATAGGGCCAGATTTGTCACTGGCCTCCCCATCTCCACACATTGATCCTTGTATAAAGCTGTAGGCTGGTCCTCTTGTTCAGGTTTAATAGAAATGCAGCCAGTTAGACTTATTACAAAACAACTCCTGCAATATATATTAGACTGTCTCCCTCTAAGTGAGCCAGGAATGTATGCCTTAAGGAGTGTATCCTACATCACATTCTGTATCCCCAAGGCATACTCCTGCTTTGGCAGAGTGGCCATTAGCTTTATGCTGCCATCCTTGTGGAACTTGCAAAAACTACTGAAATTGAGCTACCTTTGTAGCATTAACTCCTCCAAGTCCTTATATACTAGAGGTGTGCGAGCCATACAGTTGCTTCCCTAGTTCCTAAGCAGTGCCTGAAGTTAGTTCTGCTTTCTGCAGTCAGTATTAGCCATAACTGGTGATCCGTTATTAACACGTTTGAGTACTGTAAAGTCATATCAACCCGGAGGTTGATACGAAAAAAGTATCAACGACTTAGTCTCGTGCCAAGAAGCCTGCAGCACTCGCATTCCAGAGTAAACAGATGCAAACTCATAACATGACCTCCATAACTTACAGATCCAAATGAGAAAGCGTAATCATTTTAAATGAATTCTGTAGCTTACCCTCCGGTTTAGAGATCTGTATGTGTGCAGCATTTATTTTTCACTTATTTATTTCATAAAACCAACATGGAGACCTGTGGCCAAAACACTTGTACTTCCTCATATAGGCACGCCCCATGCTAGTATCGCTAGATGCCAGTCCTTCAATAGTGGGGGCGGCTTATTAGTAACGATTCATGAGTGTTTTGGCCTCGCGGCTCCTCGTAGAGGTAATTCTATGGAATTTTTTTTTGGTGCCAGTTATACAAATGTGTAGAGGTAGAAATGGATTTTCCACACACCCTCATTGTGTGAATAGTAAAACGTCTCGAGCTTCGCTGTCGAGATTTACATATCACACAACTTGGGTGTGTGAAAAAACTCTAGCAACTCCCTACATATGCATTATTCTCTATAGTGTATAGTGGAATGTTCTGTATAGAATTCCATCCCTTTCAAGATGCTGTTCTGCCACAGTTCCAAGGTCATGGAATGCTGTTCTACCCTACTGTGGTAGAACAGCATTCTAGAACCTCTAGAGACTGCATGAGTCAGTTTCATTTTGAAAGCAAAAACTCAATTTTCACATAGTACTACACACTTAAAAAAAAACAGGATGAGCAACTATGCACAACCAGTATATTTTGCCACCTCAGGGTTCCGATTCCCATGGACCTCAAACTTCGCTCTAGAGGTCAGAGGGAATCAGAATCCCTCTATGGCAGACCACACTGGTTCTGCATAGTTGCCCATCCAGTATTCTCCATGTATGCCTGAAATCTTTAGCAACTAGTGTTATGAGTTACCCATCACCCTAAATGTTCTTCCCTTCTCTGGTCCCTGTGCTTTCACCCTGGCTGAAGTCAAGTATTACAGGTGTTCCTTGCCCATAGGCATGGGATTCTTGGTCTTTGGGTGGTTGTCTCCTCCTTAGCCAAAACCCCAAGACCCTAAGCTCCAATTCCCACCCAGCAAAGCACGGCTAAAGCCACTAACCAATCAGAAGATGAGCACTCCTCTGCTCTGGCTTCTGATTGGCTCCCATAGTCTGCCCCCTGCTCTCGCTAAACCCTGCAAACCGACCACTGTACCTGGTCCAACATGATAGAATCACTTGACTGACTGCATGACCCATATTTTACATTAGTGTATTAAAGTATGGACTCAGGTGATAAAAGTTCAGCTCAAGTACAAGTTTACAGAAGGAAGTTTTAGGTGCTGAAGGAATTGCACTCCTTGCCTCGCTGTTCTGCCTCTGTTGGTGCAGTCAGTCCTGGACGACTCCTCCCTGCTATATACAAGACCCCTATGGACTCCCTGTCCCACAAGCGCAGGAAAGCTTAATTACCAGGTGTTCGGTGCCACTTTAGCTGCCTCTGTAGACAAGCCTGTATCCTTCACCAGCTAGACATGGCAGCAGCCTTACTTTAATCTGAATGTGAGCTCTTTGTTGCTGGTTTCCAATTGGTTCACATAGTCCAATGGGTTCCTTCTAAGCCAAAATTAAATCTGAACTTCTGCCTAAATGTGCTTAGAACGAGCCGAATTCATTTATTTTCCTGGCTACAGAAAATATGTCTTAACTGTAACTTATGGAATACCATGTTTACACTCCCTTCTCAACTTCTGTGCTTGCACTAGCTCTCCTGTTGGCCTACTGACCACTGAGATATTCAGAAAGACCTTTGAGTCAAGGACTCATTTACAAAGGTTCCACATAAAAGTACAGGGACAACATTTGTTCCAGATTGCAGTACACAACAGGCATTGGGTTACATAGTTCAGTAAATGGCTATCAGTCAAGGATAACAAAAGTTTCAGTACTTTAGCACAGCCATATAGTTGCAGATGGTTCTATAGAAGGCAGATTGTCATTTAGGAACATCAGTGCACCGATTATCCCATTAAACTGAGATGTTTGTTAGTGAGTACTTATTTGTATGTGTGTTATCCATTTATGCTATCGTGTGCATTGCAGATATTTTATATTTACTTTATTTGGCTCAGTCTTAACCAGGTCCAATCTTGAAAATGAGCTTGCTCAACAATGTTTGCCTGGATAAATAGATTGATTACATGTCACAGAATGGCTGCAGAATCAGCAGTTCTGCTGCAGAAAGTATGAAGTCCTGCCACAGAAAACATGGGACCCTGCCAGTCACCTCTGAGCTGGTGAGTACCACGGAGAACTGTGGTCTGCCTGGCAGGTTCCTTAACTAGTCATACCAGCATATAATCATGTAGGGCATCCAGTAAGGCCAGACATCTGGTGCTCCGGGCCACTGAAACATCCAAATCATGGCAGGTTCAGATCACCCACCACTACTTCTGCCTTTGCCACTCCTCTTTCAAGTTCTTCCCCGAGCTGTATAGATCACCCCAAGTGCAGTTTTTTTCCCCAGAGGTTGCTAGGAATAGCACTTGCAGAGACTTGGTCTCACCATTATTACTCCTGATGCACCATCTTCCACCACCTCAATATCCCCCTGCATTCAAACTTTGAGTTAAGTCATTGAGATTTAGATTAGATAGACAAACGATGCTACATCATGCAAAAAATTTAAACAGTACAAAATGTTAAACTTTTATCAATACAATAGACACATCCCTACAGATATCAATTGCCAAACACAAGTATTCCACCTGTAATGTTTCACCTAGACCAGTTGAAGCCACAAGCCCCTTTTGCACCTGCTGTGTTGCTACAAACACCCAAATGTGTGGTGAGAGTACTTACTAGGATACTTTTCCTCAACTGCCTCCATTATTCCCCTAGTCCCAGTCACCCACGTAGTCAGTTTAAATGTCTGATATAGAAGTCAAACTTCTGCCCAGCATGTATGCCCCTTCTTGTCAGGTGAAGGCAGTCTCCTCTGAAGAGCCTCACATCTCAGAAGTTCCCCCAATCCCTCAAAGTGGTACCCCAATTACATCACTTTTTACCCCATCCTGCTTCCCCTCCCTGTCCCACATAGGAAGACTTCTGAAAAGGCCAGGGAGGCTGAATGTGCCACCCACCTGCTCCCTAGTTTATGAAGTTCTGCTTCACCAGCTGTCAACTGGTTTACCAGATTACTGGTACCCAGGTGTACTGCACCTCCAGCAACCTCTGCTCCCTCTACACCATCCTATGCTGTTTAAAATTTCTGCTGACCAATGCACCAAGTCACAAGATCCTCTCCCTCACATCCAAGCCCTTCACCCACTCTACTCCTCCAATGATAAGAGTCCTGACCACCAAGACTTTCCCGGTAGACTTGCTCTCCTTGGGTGGCACCACACTATTCTGCCCTCTGACTTTGGAGTCCCCTCCAGTTGAATCGGGCACTAGAGTCTCCTCTAGGGTGCCCCAAGCCTCCTTCAAGGCATGTGAAGCAGTTCCACCATCTGGATGGTGCTGGGCTGGCCATCCTCTTTATGGCTACTCTACCTCCCCATCCTGCTCCCCATCACCCCGCAGACCAGTGGGTCTGTGGGAACGTGGACTCTAGCTGAGCTGGTGAAGCAGCTGAGATTTTCACTTTTGCTGCCACCAGCTAAACCTGGAGCTCTGCCATGGTCCTGTAGATGGAGCAGTGCCCCTTCCACCAGAGCATATCCCTATAGAAGATC
Organism: Neoceratodus forsteri; assembly: GCA_016271365.2. Classification (NCBI taxonomy): domain Eukaryota; kingdom Metazoa; phylum Chordata; order Ceratodontiformes; family Ceratodontidae; genus Neoceratodus; species Neoceratodus forsteri. The sequence goes on from CM057458.1 coordinate 341,734,971, forward strand.
ACCTATAGCTGACAATCTCCCCTGTTAACACCATCACTACACAGGCCACTGAGTTAGGCTAAATGTAGCAGATGTGGATTGCCAACAGGTTCACAAGTAAAAGAAACAGTGGAATACTCAGACTTCTGCTATTTTGTTAACACTAGCTGTATGCCATACTCAACACTGCTCTTATCACTTCTGCTCTGATCTACTACAGACCAGCTTATGCTACTATGGGTTAAATAAAACAGCTTTTTGTGTTAAGCACAGTTTACAAGTATCAAAGCACTACACAAAACACTGAACTAAAAATGGTTGTTGGCACCACCGCATAATTAACTCCAAGCTGGGGACTGTCCCCACCCATGTTTTCAGTTTAACACAAGGGGTGTGTGCACGTGCTTGCGAGCAGAATCCCCCCCAAACTCAGATTAAAGTCATACCAACTAACCTCGAGTAGGGTAAATCTACACTAATGCAAAGATCAGCAAAGTGGCAAACAGCATAGAGGTTGTATAGTGTAATTTATATAAATTCCAGATCATTTGCAGTTTATGATCCCATGTGTCATGGCAGACAGGAAATGGTATGTTTAATTTCACAAAAGTGCCTTTCAGATTTGAATGTGCTTTACAAAAGATAAGTGAAAAAGTATAACAGAAAAATACAGCAGGGTTCATTTACTAAATGCCAAAGGTCTGACACTACAATTTTTAAGCACTTGCTTAAAGCCTCCCACTGTCATGTACTGCTATAGCCGGCGGGGTAGAGAATTCCAAAGGGTAGGGGCAGTGTACAAGAATGCACGTGCCCCAGATTACTTCAAAGACACCCTCAGAATCTCCAGCAACCCCTCGCCAGCCAAACAGAGCCGTCCCTCGGGGTGATAAGGAATCAGAAGCTCTTTCAAGTAGTCAGGGCCAAGTCTGTAGGGCTTTGTAGGTCAGTAAACCAACCTTAAAGGTGATCCGCCACTAAATCTGTAGCCAGTGCAGACTGCAGAGAACAGGGTAATATTAGATTGAGAACTCCCCACCCCCCCCACACAATCAGAAAATGCGCTGCCACATTCTGCACTAGCTGCAAGTGGTGGATATCAGTCCCAGGAAGTCAAGTAAGGGAGTTGCAGTAATCAAGGCACAAGGTCACAAAGGTGTGGACAAGTGGAGGCAGGTCTCCAGACTGAACAAGGCACTTGATCCTGGCGATGTTCCTAAGATGGTAAAAGGAAGACTTTACTGCTGACACCTGAGATTGTAAAATCAGCCCATCAAACCCCACCCGCAGGTCCCACACTTTATCAGAAGTAATGAGATCTGGGCACCCGCTAGATAAATTCCAGAGGGCTGCCCAGTCCTCAATCCCTCTATCCAGTGACCCAGTTCCACCACCATCACCTCCATCTTTCCCGCATTCAGCTTTAGCCAACTTGAAGTCATCCAGCCCTGAATTTCCACAAGGCAGTTAAATACCAAGGCAGCACTATCTGGTCGGGTGCAAGAGACAGGTAGAGCTGGGTATCAGCATAGCAGTGAAACCTCAGCCCATACAGCCTTACAATGTCTGAGGGGCAGCATATACACTGCTAACATGGAGGAAAAGCACTGTGCCCCAAAGAACCCCACAATACAGAATGGCCCCCCAGGAAAAAACCCAGACACCACTCCAAGTTCTACCAGTAAGAAAAGATGCAAGCCATCTGAGAACCGTATGTGTCAGTCCACAGATTGACCTCAGATGTCTAAGCAATACCCCCATGGTCCACAGTGTCAAAAGCTGAAAAAGAGGTCAAGGAGCACCAAAATAGTATGGAGTCTCCAATCCCTTGCCATCAGGAGATAGAGCACCCAAACCAGTGCATGCCTCTTCCAAAAACTGGACTGAAGAGGTTTATAGATGCTATGGATGGTCAGGTGGTTCTCCAGTTATACCACCACTACTACTTTCAATAACCTTCAATAAAAAAAAATTTAGAGATTGGTCTGTAGTTAACCAAAGAGTCAGGGTGCAAAGAAGCTTTCTTCAGGAGGAGTGCTACCACCACCAAGCTTGGGAACTGACTGGAATCAAGGGAGCACTAGACAATCTGAACCAGGATTGTGCCAATGATGTCAACATCCCATAATCAGGGAGGTTAGACCCAGATCCAAACTATGGGGCACATACCCTGGACAATCCGCATGACATCCACAAACTCCAGTAGGGCAAAGGAACTCCAGGAAATGCAAGGTGAGGTGACAGAGCACCGATCAACAGCATCCCCCATAGAGTGAACCACAAGGATCTCTGACCTGAAGTCAGCCACCTTATTCTCAAAGAATCGAGCAAGCTCATCACACTCCTCTTGCGAAAAAGGTCTTTGGAACTGTAGACAGGTTGGGTTACACAACCTGTTCACAGTCCAGAAGAGTTGAGCTGGTCTCTCCCAGACAGGGATTCTGCCTTATGGGAGATCAGATTATCAGACCTACCAATGCTCTACCAATCTAAGGTGATAGGACACCAGGCCAAATTTCTGCCAATGTCGCTTAACCTACGTCCAAGTCACTGGAACTCCCTCAAGGAGGCATCAAACCATGGGGCCTGAGGGCAAGGGGGAGAGGATTAACATGAACAGGAGCAATGAGATCCAGGGTGGCAGAAATGGCTTTATTACAGGCCAACATCAAGGCCTCAGGACTCATGCTAGCTACAGGAAACTCCAAGAAGTCAATCACCACAGCCAGGTCTTCAGAGCTCACCTCCCATAAAGGGCAATAACTGACCATCTCCACAGGGGGAGGCCTACATAAGGGGGTGCAAAAGTTGAATCTCACAGTGTAGTGATTGGACCATGCAACTGGTTCCACCCCCATGTCCAAGGCCTCCATCCCCAGGAGGAAGACCAAATCGAGAGTGACCGTGCCAGTGGGTGGCAGAGGTAACAATCTAAGGCCCAGTGATAACTGGAGGAAGTGCTATCCAAATTGCGAGATTTCGTCGTCAACTCAGGCATTGAAGTCACCCAGAACCATAAATCTAGGCAACTCTAACGCCATGCTGATGATGAAATCAGCTACTTCCTGCAGAATCTCTTCTCATCCCCTGGTGGATAGTAGACCAGAGTTATCCTGCAACCCATAACTGCCACCACAGTACACTCAAAAGATTTGGCCTCCTCAGCTGGTACACTCACGAGGCCAAACTCTGCCATAAAACAGACTGCTACCACCCACCCCCTGTGGTCCAGCCTTGAGTGGTGAATCACTGAGTACCCGGTGTGAACTGCAGCTTCCAATATAGGACCAGCATTTTCATCCAGCCAGGTCTGTGATGCAAGCCAGATCAGTAGTCCCCAACAAGATCTGCAATAATTGCAGTCTCATTCTTAACCAATCTAACATTGTATAACACCGCTCAGGTCGGATGGGTTTCAGGGGCTACCCCAGCTACTTGCCCACCAGAATTAATGGTGGTGACCTTGGGTACAGCAAACTGAATACCGTGGCATATGGTATTCCCATCCATGCTATGGCTTTCACCATCACATAGACAACTGTGTAATGAATTTGTTTGGGGGGGGACTTTGCCCCCTGCACCACACAACTAAATATAATCAACTCCACCAGTTTCAAAACTTCAAAGTAAAAGGTTATACTCTGAATGAGTGTTGAGTTAGAGGTTGTGGTAATCAAACCCTGGTCAATTATATACACCCAGCACATTTGCAGGTCATTGTTCCAACCTCTAGACTACACTGCCAAGTCTGCAGAGACACTGCTCCTCAGCCTTATAGCTTCCCATGCTTATGTGCAAGGAACATGGCACTCATTGTATTCCCATCCACCATACAGTTTCCATCAGGCATGAAACCTGGATCATGAACTGCAAGAGAGACCCAATTCCATGACTTACCACTATGCTACTTGCATGGGTCCAGAGTCCTCCAGTATTGCCCAAAAAAACAGTAATTAGCTTCTTGTGCTCACCTGGAATAGGGTGCAGCTATTGAATTCAACTATAGCACAGGAAACAGGAATAAAAACTACTGTGTAGCTGCCTGGCTGTGTAAGACCAAACTATAACAAGTACTAAATTAACTCATACACTATACCTACAGTATACCACACCAATACCCCACACCCAGTCAGGTCTTATTCCTTACAAACCTACCAAGATATCTACAAAACCTGTAAAGGTGGAACAGTATTTAAAAATCAGTCTTAACAGTGGTTCAAAGCAGTTGAACTGGGCTTTCAGTAAGTTACAAGAAATATGTTGCACATTTCGGTCATTTGCTCCATATTTGTAAGTGCAATACTAATTCGGACAGCTGTGGTACATGAAGGGAGGCAGTGTAGCACTTTCCTGGAGCGTCTTGAATGCGGGCGGAGTAGAGTTTCAATTTCACCAGTCACTATACCTGCGTCGATGATCTTCTGTGCTGCTCATTCTCACTCAGCACTCCCAGCACGGCCCTGGCTGGGGCTTGGGGTGCCCGTTGCCCGCTCACAGCTTTGGGGTTCCTCTTGGCGAATCCGGAGGACTGCAGGGAACTAGGCGCAGCTTTAACGCGCACCCCCATAGAACTGCTACGATGCATTTTCTCTGATCCTAGAAATTAAAACAGGAAAGGTGAAAGGACAACTCGCTAGGCGGGTACAAGCCGAAAGTGTATGGGTGGGGGATGATAGAGAAAACCACCCCCCTACAAAAAGTATAGGCATTCAGCTCAATAATGTAAGGTCCACTAAACTAATCAATTTTTAAGCATTTCGGCGGGCAGGACTCACATTCAGCTTCGGGATTAAAATAACCGAAAATAGCAAATTAAACTCAAACACTGAAAACTATACATCATTTAACAATACTCTCTAGTATGAAGCGTAATAACAGCCGAACATAATTAAATAAAAACAACAGTACAACTATACATGTATGTGTATACCTAACGTTAAGCACAAAATACGTTCTTGTTCCCTTAGCAAAGACTTTTCAAAATTTTGACGAGCCTCTCTCAAGCTTCCTCTATATATCTGGGTGGAAAACCCGGCGCCCAGCAAATGGGCTCCAGGTGACAGCGATGAGGCTTGATTGGGGATCAGAATGTTGCTGATCCGCTGGGCAGCAGCCACAGCGCTCCATCTCAATAATAATTACTTTCAATCCGCCGCGTCTGTTGAATGCAGCCAATCGGAGCCCTTGACTTCCCCATAGGCACCAGCTGCTGTGGCAACCAAGCCCGCGTGCTCCTGCACTGCAAGATCGCCTGGGAGACAAGCGCCCACTAATTAATGACGTCACTTGATGGGTAGTTATCTCTCAATGGGGTACAGAAAAGCGAGAGGGAGGTAAATAGAGGCGAGAAAAGAACAGACATGGTAATTTGCATGACAGAAAGCGTCTGTTTATTTGGTGCGCAAAGTCGCAATAATGAGCGGGACCGTCCACGGTTCAAAAAAAAAAAAGTATTACAATTATCCAAGCAGGAAATGATCGTTAATAAAGGACATAAGCAAACATAGTTCTATTACTGTGGCAAACTCTAGATTTACAACCAACTGCTTGTACTCCTGCTGTTTTGAGGGGAAGGTCCAGATGTTTATTTGCAGGGTTGTTATTACGATATATACTTTTTTTTTTTTTCATTTCTATAGCAGGACTCCCTTAGGGAATCTACATAATCGTTACTATAACTGATGGGATTTGTTAATGACATGTCTTGATATTTTGCTGGAGTATTCGCCAGGAAGACAGTATCGTCTTTGAAAAGAAGAAAGAATAGTACAGGAACAGTTACAAGCATACAAAGTAACAGTGCAATGTGCAAAGAGTATCTTATTGTTCGGCACGCTGAACAATAAGAAATCATATAGCTACAATATGCGTTAAAAATATAAATTTAATCAGAGAAAATCAAGATAGATCTTTTGTGTCCGATTTGTAACTGAACTTGAAGGTATACAGGAACACATTAATCCAGTCCCTGTTTCAGACTTGTATAAGCAAGCCGCCAAGCGTCATATAGTGTATAGTGGAATGCTGTTATGCATGAAATTCCATGCCTGGAATATGCTTGTTCTGCTGCAGCAGTGATGTCATTATGTTGTTCTGCAGCAGTAGTGATCTCACTACTGCAGCAGAACCACTTGGAATGCTGGCACATTGTTGCTGTCCTCTATTTAATTCTGTGGTGACAGTATTCTAGAATCTCTAGAGACTTTTCAAGTCAGTTTCATCATGAAAAAGAGGGGGAAAAAAAAACACTGCACACATTTCACATAATACTACACACTATGAAAAATACAGGATGAGCAACTTTATGCACAACCTGTGTGTTCTGTCACCTCAGGGTTCTGATTCCCATGGACCTCTCAAGCTTCGCTCTCGAGGTCAGAGGGAATCAGAACCCCTCTGTGGTAGAACACGCTGGTTGTGCATAGTTGCCCATCCAGTATTCTCTATGTCATTTCAGTCATTCACTGCACACTACATGCTACTATATACAATTTCAGTCATTCACTGCATACCATTGTATACAAATGTTGTTTAGATGCGTCTATCTATGCAGTCTTAATCTGCCATGTCTTAACAGACTGCAAAGCATCAAGAACATAAGTAACATTTTAGTTAGGAAAGGGAAGATTTGTTGCTTGCACATTTTTAAAGACGACAGAACCGTATTATTTAATTCTTTAAAAATGTTACAGGGAACTAGAATTGAAGCAAATCTTGATTTTAATATTAGTAAACCCTGTTAATATTTTAATAGCATTTTAAATGGGGGCATATGTGAAGTCAGTTTATAATCTCCAGTGTATTGTGCGCGTTTCGTTTGAAATAGTCCCTTTTTCTCTTATGTAGGGTCTCTTGCTATTCTTGCATTTCCTGTGAGCAATATTCATTTTTGTAATTACATATGCCTAATCTGATTTGAGGTGATTAAAGAGCTAGTGGAGTCAAAACAGACAGGAAAATAATAAAAATTTTAAGAAATAGTCAGATGTAACTTTCCATTTCTGAAGTAGTTTTCTTTTTTCTTTTGCTCATCAGAGAGTCTTCTATGTGATAATATTGTGCTGGATGTGTGGAACAGCTCTTAGCCTGGTAGCTAACATGTCTAGCTCTACTGCCCGACACTACATCATCAGCAGTGTGATCTCACTGACAGTGCCATCACAGGTGAATGCCCTGACAGTCACTAAATTACTGTTCCTAAGCAGCAGTGATGTCACAGTCAGTGAGGTCACAATGCTGGTGATGTGGGGGGCAGTAGAGTTGGATATGTCAGCTTCCTGGTAGAGTGCTGTTCCACATATCACACCTGCTAACAACAAGTAAAGAATATTTTAATTAAACAAAGGGAAAAGAAAACATACCTTAAATATAAAACATAATGGTTGGCAGTTTTTAGAATCTAATATTAGTTTTAGGCAGTACACTAGCTCTTTAAAGTAACGAAAATCTGTTTTCAAGATTTCAGATTCAGGGAACTGCACCGGTGATGTATGTCTAATTTGATTTTACCGGGATTATACTCTCATTCTTTTAGTGTGTGTATAAATAATTAGCATAAAAGAAAGTTTAATATACAGAGTATTAGCTGCAGCAAATTAAAAATCATACAGGAAGCATTTATAAGAAAAATATAAGTTCTGTAGATTACTGATCTGGTATAAAGTGCTGAATTCTGTGAAATTCTTTGGGCAGAATTCTCAAAGGACTTGCACTCAGTGCATCTCGGATGCCCCAGCACAAATGAGATGCTCCAAGCATCAACTGTGGTATTCACAGAAGATGCGCTGGGGGATGCTCCCAGCGCATTCCCTCTGTGAATACCACAGTTGCATCCAGCCCTTGATATGCCAGCACAAACCTCATGGTTAGGCTGGGAATCTAATGGGGCAGCACATCTCCCAATGCGCTGTGCTGAAAATTGCCATTCACAGCCACGGACATGCAAATGGAGCCATTAGGCATGCAAGGTGCAGTGGGACCATTTGCATGTCGTTATGGCCCTATTTGCATGCACTGTGCAGGGATGCACCTGGTGGAATATGCTGGGTGCCCTGCATGTGTGGCTGGACAGCCACAAACCCAGCAGCCCTGTTAGGGTATTGCCACCACCCTCCCTGCCCGAGTCATGGTATCCATGCTGCACACTGCAGTTGTAGTAATGTGTCCAGAGAACCCCCCCTCCTTGCCCAAATCCCCATTCCCATGCTACACACTGAGGCAGTAGAAAGGTACACAAAGAACCCCCACCCGAATCCCATTTCCATGCCACACACTGCGGTGGTAGACAGTCGAACAAAGAACCCACCCCACCCCACCTGCATGCACCACAGACGGCGCCCAGAAGATCTCTGTTAGACCAGCTGATCCCTGCCCACTCAGGCACCCTCTCCCCACCCTGCTCCCCCTGTTCCTGTAGGTCCCCAATGATCAGTGGACAGCACAACCCACCTGCAGTCCACCATGGCTGCCCACCAACAAAGCTGTCTGGAAATGACAGCTACTGTACTACTGAAAGCCAATTGGTGGACCCTGTTGACCAATGGACTTGCAGTGAGTACTGTTGTGAATGACAGAGTACAGTACTCACAGCAAGTCCATTGATCCTTCAAAGCAAAGCTTAGGCTGCACCTCCTAGCAAGTAGCTCCTGTGATTGCTCCTAACCTTCCCTTCCCTCTTAATTCTTCTGCCCTATTCCTGCCCTAATATTCCCCCTATGGCTATGTCCCTGACCAATACCAATTTTACCTTATTCTCCTACCTTTCCTTTGCTATGAGTGCCCCTTTGTGACAATATCTCTTGACTGTTACCTAGTTTTTGTTCCTGTAACCTACTGCAATTGTTGAACAAAACTCACCCTCTATATTATACTGCAGAGTAATAGATCTGTATTTTTAAGCTGCTCACTTACCCCATTGTGACTATGTCTCTTTGACTGCTACCTATCTTTTTTTGATTATGTAACTTCTTATTGTTGTATACCTGTACAGTGCTGTGTTTCTTTGTTACAGGTAATCCATTCAATTCGACATGGAGCCTTTGTAAATGAGTCTCTGATTCAAAGGTTATTTCTGAGAATCAAATAAATAAAGTTTGTACAAGGCATTTTAGAAGTATAAAAAAGTGATTGACAACTAGCCATGGGAAGACACAAATAATACCACACAGTAGTGTGGTTCATCCAGTAAGGTTCTTCCTTTTCTTACTGCCATTGTATATCCCTGCAATCAAGAAAAAAACACATGATCCTTTGTAGATGTCAAAGTGAATATTTTAGTTAGGAACAAGAGAAAATCATAGTGCTATGCAATGAAAACCTTTTATAAAACATGTTTTTTTATTCAGTTAGGCTTAATTATTTATAAATGTTCTAAGTATAGTACTTGTATAACCATTAGATAGTGTTGCATGCTAAAGTCCAAAAATTCTAAAATTCTTAGCAGGTGACATTCTGTAGTTCACTTTCCAGACAGGAGCTTCTCCAATTGTTCATAAATTAAGAACAGCTTGATTTAAAAGAGCCTTGAAAATGTGAAATATTGGTTGTTTTCATCTTTACTTGTAGCATGTACAGTACTAGTAAAATAAACTGGCCCAGATATTCAAAAGAGTTGCACATGGCGCAAACCCACTGATGCGCCCTGGTGTGATATTCAAAAGGGAAAAGTGTGCAGCACAAATCCCGTTCGCTGGAAGTATCAGTAATGTATGCAGGGTAAGGCTAAGGGGCGTGCCATGCATACCTGCACAGCCCGATATTCAGCCCGGATGTGCAGAGCCATGCATGCCAACCCCTACCCGCGCAGCACAAAGTTGATCCCCCAAAAAGAACAACTGATGGCCACCCACAGGTGAGCTGCCGCAGTCAGGTGCAACATGGCAGCTGCCAATCACCTGTGGTGGTCGCCACGCTCCGGCTGCACCTGGCAGGGCCTCCCCATGCCCAATCGCAGGCATTTGTAATAAAATAAAGTTATTCCGTCCAACATCCCTGGTGGTCCAGTGGACCGCTGGCTGCCAGATCGCAGGGCATCTGTAAAATTAAAAGAAGAATTCCGATATCCCTGGTGGTCCAGTGGACCACTGGCTGCCCGATCGTGGGCATCTGTAAAATTAAAAGAAGAATTCCGATATCCCTGGTGGTCCAGTGGACCGCTGGCTGCCCAATCGCAGGCATCTGTAACATTAAAAGAAGATTCGATATCCCTGGTGGTCTGCGGGATCATATTCGTTGATCGGTGGGCATTACAAAATAATATGTCTGGTCCTGGTGCCCAGCCCTTCCATCGCCACCACTGTTCATTTCCTTCCGGGCCGTTGAGTAGGTGGTAGCACTTTCACCCACTCAGCCACAGCCGCCGCCGCCATCTGACACTGCCGGGTGTTAGCCTGGTCTGCCAGCGATTTGCATGTAGTCCATATTGTCATTGACATATTCCAGATATGTGAATGAATCATTCACATATCTGGAATGTGTAGTAATGTATAGCTGTATGCCCATTGGCCTGCCAGAACCAATGGGCATACAGCCCTACCGACGGTGTCAGTCGGCGAGCGGCAGGGCAGTAGGTGGGTTGGCTGCTGCCGTCCGCTGGCTGACCGGGGGGAGCGGGGCCGTGGGGCTCAGTGGGCAGGTGTGGAGGGGGGTACCCTAGACCACCAGGGATATAGGACATATTCCTATTTTTAATACAAATGCCCATGATCGGGTAGATAGCTGTCCACTGGACCACCAGGGATATTGGACTTGTTCCTATTTTTAATACAAATGCCCGCGATCGGGCAGATAGCGGTCCACTGGACCACCAGGGATATTGGACATTTATTTCTCTGTTGTATCAATGCCCGCGATCGGGCAGTCAGCGGTCCACTGGACCACCAGGGAGTTTGGGACTATTTTTATTTAGTACTAATGCCCATGATCGGGCAGTCAGCAGTCCACTGGATCACCAGGAGGTTTGGGGCTATTTTTATTTAGTACTAATGCCCGCGATCGGGCTGTGGAGCACATTGCCGGCTGCAGGGGGCATCGGTCCCCGATGGCTGCTGCCTGGCAGGGCGCCAGGCGCAAGTCGTCGGGGATCGGCACACCTGCATGCAAATGGTGCCGTAATGACATGCAAATGGCCCCATGTGCACCTTGCATACATTATGGCCCCACTTGCATGTCAAGTTTTGAATATCGCGGTTGCTGTGCATAGCGCAATGGAACTTGCGCTAGCGCATCCCCATGCTCCACTCTGGCCACTTGCGCTGGCACAGTGCCACTGCACCATGCACACTGCAGATGGCCAGGGTGCGATATTCAATGCTGCTGAGCCATGGCGCAGCTCCGTTGACTATCACCCAGTCCACACCCCTGCGCAGCCAAGTTGAGCTGCGCCCAAGCTTGCGCCACAGCCTGGCGCAGTTTGAATATCTGGGCCACTGTGTTTAAGTAAAAACAAGATTTTGCATACATACTACAGAGTTGTGATAATGTGCTTTTTGTCACCGGTGCTCCTTTTCACAATACTTTGATGGTGTTGAATTAGTCATTAAGCTCTAATTATTTTATCCCTCTTCCAGCACTTTATGAAAAGGTTTTCTTTAGAAAAGTGATGCAGTATAAGACAGGGTTCATTTTGTTTGCATCAAGGTGTTCAATATCCCTGCTTTTTCTCAGAAGGAAAACTGTGCTGTATTTAAAATAGTGTTTCCCATGGAATGCTGAGGATCATTCACCTCAGGGTACAAACAGCAGTAAAAAAAATGGTACACTTTCATGTTATTATTTCTAAATAAATATTACATTGTTATAACTAGACCTCAGTAGTGGACATGATACAAAGTATATTTTATATTTCCAGTGATCTGTTAATTCAAATTCATCTTTTAAAACATGTCTAAGATGTCTAATGTGTTTATATACATCAGCTTGGCTTTACAGTTCTTTTAACACAAAGAACTCAAGAAGCACTTTTCTGTATGTTTATATGCACAGTTCATGTGTCTGTAATGGTTATAAGGGTATATTCTCAAATTCTTTGAGTGAGAGAATTGCAAAGCAAAGCTAATCAGTTTAGACACACAAAAGACTGGAGAAGAAACTCATCACCGAAAGAGACATGAGAACTGTACCTATACACATACAAGCATTTGTCAATGCCGAATGTTTGCATGCATGGGTGTGTGGCAGGGACATGTAGTGAGATGAGCAATTCATTTGGAAAACTTTTTAATAAAAAAATAAACCATAGGGACAGCAGAACAATAAACAATGTCACAGTTCATGTTGTCTGTACAGAAGAAACACCACCTCCACACTTCACATAGTTCTGTATGTGAACTGTGTTTCCATAAAATCCGATTTCTATGTCACTGATTCGGCCAGCAATGTTTCAGTAATAATCAGCACATTATGGACTTATATATGTATTTGGAGCCAGTGTGGTCCAGTGGTTAGTGCACCAGCATAGGAACTGGGAAATCAAGGGTTCAAACTTAAGCAAAGACAGATACTAGGTGACCATGAACAAGTCACTTAAACTCCCCATGCTCCAGTCCACCTAGCTGTGAAAATGGGAAGCAGCAGGACCTCAATGAAAATGAGATGTTGCATCTCAGCTGGGCTATCCTGAATAAACAAATTGCTTAAAAAAAGTACTGTAACTTGTTTTGAGCATATTTTGAAATCTAAGCTTATGTGGCTACACAGCTCAATTAGAGTCCACTATTCTTGGTGTTCCAATTTGCACTTTCACAGAGGACGATGCTGCTGCTTCGAGATGTGCTAGTTGCCTGCAGCACAGCCTCCCTCCTACCATAATCCACATTTCTGTTTACCCTGCCCAGCTCTTAAACAGGGGATGACTGTGAGGTCTTAAAACTATGACCTAGCTATATGAACTTCAACAGTACACCAGGCAATGTGTGGACTGCCTCAGATAAATGAGAGCAATGTCACTTGTCCTTCAGAGCAGCTACATAAAATGTATAATCTGCCATTGCATTTACACAACAAATAAAGTATCAAAATCCCAGGACATCAAGGGGAGAACACACTCTCTGATAAGGAGAATTATCTGTAAGCTGGGAGTAGTATGTTTTTATAGTTAAAACAAGTTGTCCATTTGAAGCTCCTTTGCAATTACAGCTACTATTGCATCACTGATAACACTGCAAATATGTTCCAATTTGCAGTTTCACAGAGGCCGATGCTCTGAGATGTGCTAGTTGCCTGCAGCACAGCCTCCCTTCTACAGCTAGGCAGCGAAAAATTGAAAGTAAACAGTAGGGCCATCAAATGAAGGCTCCCTGCCACATGAGCCAGTAGCTTGCACATGCAAAACAGCAAATCTGGAACTGGGAGAGGAACAATATAAATAAAAAATAACAGCACTATACTCCTCATTCCACAAAGCCAAGGCTCACCATTCCTCACCCCTTGCAGAGCAGTAATGACAGTAGAAGGCTCCCTGGGAGCCTCTGGCAGCACTAGTGTGAGGTTGGCGGTCCTGAGCACAAATTTACAGCATGTGCTAGCTCAGTAATTGGAGTATTGTACTTCCACTGTTCCCAGTCCTCCAGAGCCTTATGACAACTGTGCTGGGTGATAGAGTGGCCCAGTCAACACTCTCCCTTGCCATCGCATCAAAGACAAGTGCACTCAGGTCTAGCCAACTTAAAGACAATGTGCCCTCCCAGCTAACTTAAAGACAATGCACCCCCCCCACCCTGATGGGATATCAAGGGCAGGAATTCCAAGAATCCCGGGATCATCAGCCTGTTCCTGTCATTAGTATTGGAGAGCACTGCAGGGAACATCTCCCATGTCAGCTCTCATAGTTCCAAAGTCAGTGCTAACTTAGGAGACTGTTATAGGGCCATTTCCCATATGGCTGCCATAGTTAGTCCCGAAGTCTGTGATGATGTGCTGCTGTACTTGAGAGGCACAGAGTATTGAGAGGTATGTTGCAATGATGTTCCCCTACTGACCTCAGTTAGTTGCTGCTCTATCAGGAATTCGCCTCACCACTCAGCTGGTTGCTGGGCAGGCATCATGTAAATGAAAGCAGCCAAATGCTGTCTGATAGACGTGGCTGACTCCTTTCAAGTACACAAAGTTTCCACCCAACAAGCAGTGAGTAGTGTCATGACCGGAGTGTCTGGTCATTGGTCTGCATTGCCAAGCCCCTTAAAGTTTCAGCTGCAATTGGCTCGGTAATGATGCACCTCTGAAAATGCCGTTCATTGTAGCAAAACATTTGGTGCGCAAGTGCAGCAAACATAATAATGGATCATGTTGCCTGCCCAGTGGCGCTGAGGGCTGAGGCGCTGGGTGCCTTACCTTGCGGCACACCAGCGAACTGGGTTCGGGAATGAGCTCGAGCCATCGGAGATTGGCAATGGGGGGAGGTCAGAACTGGATGGAGCTGCCAATAGGCAAGCTGTCCTCTCCAGGGAGGTGTAAGGGCTTCCTCCAGCCAATGGCTGCCACCTGGTGGAGGCTGGAGAAAGTATGTGCCAGGAGGAGCCAGGCACTAGGCCTGGGGTGGGAGGAAAGGGTCTGTTACTGGGGCCGTGGGATTAATGCACGCCTCCACATGCATGTGTACCCACTCCTGGGGCCCCTGGGTATAAAACAGAGGAAGAAAATCACTGGCGGCAGGATGGCGACCGACTCCCTGCAGGCTCCACAGCCGGGTGTAAGGTAAGCCCTGGTAATTCCAGGTGACAGGGCTGGGGGGGGGGGTCGGTCAGATGGGGGCTGTCCAGGGGGTGCAAAAAGTGTTAAATGATAAAAATAATGGATCATGTTGAAGACTTCTGTTTTTTAAAGAAAAGAACTTGAATTTAAAATCAAAATGTTTTACTGAAAATTAGAGAAACTCTATGAGTGGGAATGGGCCATGCCAGCTGAACTTAGACCATCCAAGTTTTAGAACTGTGTACATAAAACACACTCTTATATAGTTACAAGAGCAAGGGTGTAGGCAGGCATACTGACTGTACACATTTGTGTGCAGTTTTCTTAGTACCTGTCCCAAATCATACGCCTTTTTGTTACCATTGTCATTCTTATCTGAAGTGTTTGAGTTTGTGTAGGCCACTGAGTAGTTTCTGTATCTGTCTAAATGTCTATTGTTTAGGACATAGATATATGGGACTAGCAGTATAGCCTAGAGGGTAGAGTAATGAGCCGTGAATGAGCTTGGTAAATCCAGCAAATAGACCTGGGTTTGATTCCTCAACCTCCACTTGCATGCTGTGTGACTCTAAACAAGTTACTTACCTCCCCAGTACTCCCAGGTCACCCCAGAAAAACATGCACCTGTGCCTAGTGGGCCTTACCCAGTTACCAAAGAATAAAGTAAATAAATACAAATGCATACAACCTATTCAGAGGTTTAGATGAGACACAAGAAAACAATGTGGTTTGTTTTGTATTGGGGCAGCAGTCAGAGAGAGTGTGTACATTGTTTAAGAGGCGCAGCAGTTGGATGGAGTGAGAACAAAATGGAAATTACTGGCTACCCCACAGTACAAGAGTACCTGGAATGTTTAAAAATAAACAATCCCAGTTGGCTAAGAATGATGTCATGATTTATAACCATACACAGGCATAGAAGTTGTACATATACATATAAAAGAGTACAAACGTACTGTAGGATTAGAAGGAGGAAAAAGAGACTCTGAAGAACCGATACTGTAATGGTGAACCAACAACTAAAACTAAAACATTATTTCCAGTAGCTACACAAGTGGAAAACGTAAAAAGTAGAAATATGTTGGACCACAGAGAGTCTCAAGTGGAGAAGATTAAACTGATATGAATGGAGAACTAGCAGACTGCCTTAAAAAGCTATTGATGCCGACTCTAGAAATTCTTTGAAAAACACAGTATTTAGTTATAATTCAGCTTGCATTACTGCAGGTGGGTAAAAACTTATTTTTCAACTGGATGGAACTGTTAAGGCCAAAATAAGCCCTGTTTTTAAAATCATTCTGGTAATAAATTACAAAGCCACTGCATTACGTTTACTGTGCAATGTTTAAACAATAAGCCATGACCAGGGAGTTAGATTAGCAGTCTGTTAAACACCACCTAGGGGTATAATGTGGCACGAGGTGCAGCCAAGTGCCATGTTGCCCCTCGGGGGTGACTGACTGTTAATCTAACTCCTGAGCAAGCCTCTGTGCAATGATATAAAACATACTCCAGAAGAAAAGGGGTCACCATGTAAGTGGATCTGTTGAATGTTTTCCGCATTAAGAAGGATTTTTTTAGTTATTGTTTTTAATAAAATAGTTCATCCACCAACTGTTTAAGAATGCTGGTTGAGAATCAGAATGCATCAGTCCAGAAATTTAGTAGTGCTAAAGGATGGAATTCTGAGAGGAAGAATTTATGCAGCATGGTGAGCAGACTTCGTGACACTACAGAGATCAAGGGCCTCAGAATGCTGACAGACAATCTGATTGCAGCATTTCTGAGGCCCTTTTTATGAGTCAAAAACTACAGACCGTAGATATATAACACAAGACACACAATAACATACCAAGGACAGAGTGGAAAGAATACAGTCATGAAATTTGTGCTAGCTGGCAGCTGTTTGTGACATTCACATTTACAGAAATTAAACAAATGCCTCCAAATTATCCCTATTTAATGTTACCTAAATACAAATTGATTTAAAAAACTGTTGTTGGTCAATGTTCTGTATAGTTCTCATTATGGATCCAGGAATTGAGAGTTTTCACTATGTCATGAGTTGTGTACACAATGCTAAATATGAGTTGTTCACCTATCAAAACAGTGCCAAGTTATGTACACAAACCATGAAATAGTTAAAACTCCAATTTACTTGTTCCAGAAAGAGAACTGCTCAGAATGCTGTAGATAAAATCGAAACAATACAAAATACCTTTTCTCACATAAACCTCTGCTCAGATACAATTATTTATATGGATCATTTGGGGGTATGAATATAATTTCTGAAATTAGGAACATTACACATAGCTGTCAATTAGAAGTAATTTCCTATCCCCTTTAAGAACAAAACAACATCAAAATAAACTTACATATGCTTTATGTAACAACACTCAGGTCTACTCATTTTAAAGAGCATTCTGAAATTTGCCTTTGATGTGGACATTTTTGTTTGGAGTGCAAGGGAATTCCATGATTTGGAAGCATTATATTGCAATATCATTGTGTCATATTTAGTTTTTTGTTTTGGAAATGTGTAAGCCCAGAAAGTGAACCTCTCTGAAAGGAATACAAAATCACACATACCCCCACAACGTAAAGCATCATAAGATATATATGCAAATCACCACAAAATGTTATGCTGGTTAAACTTTAAGCAGGAATGCATGGTGCCAAAAGGCCTCTCACACAGTCTGCAAAGGGTGCCAACAGAAGATATAGACATGTGTTTCGTCCTACCAGGACTCAACAGTGTGCCTCGTCTGTATGATACCCCAGTAGAATGAACCAGCTGCACAAAGGTTCTTTGTCTCTCTGAAAGGGTATGCTTTGTTTGGTTCTGTTAGTGCTATACTTTAGTTGGTTGGGGTTGTGTTTTCAAGTATTTAAATTTTGCAGGCAGCTATTGTTTCTTTTTCCTTTTTCTGATTAATCCCAGTTTAATTCTGTTTTTACATAAATCTTCTTTAGACTTCTGCTCCCCTTCTTAATTACAGTGGAAATTTGTACACAGATAGGATATTTATACCGTAGAGTTCATGTACCCAGCTTCTTATTCCCCACTTAAAGTCACATAATCCTCTATTATGACATCACATTCTGTTGTTATGGAAATACTCATGTGATGTCACGTGCAGAGTATTATTACATCAGGGACCAGATATTCAAAACTTTGCCCCAGGGCAAAACTAGCACTGCCCCAGCGTGCAAAAATAGCCCACAGCAAATTGCACACAATATTCAGAGGAATAGCCTAGGGGCTAAAACAGCTGAATATAGTGTGCAAACAAAACCGGAACATCTGGGCTGAGAGTGTAGTGCAAAAATAGCCTGGCCAAGAAGACACCACTGAATATAGCAAGGGAGATAGCTCTGAATATAGCAACTGGGCAGTGCAAACACTAACAGCAGCACAGTGCAAAGGAGAACCATGTGTCCACTGGGCAAGCATGCAAAGAAGTGGTGCCTAAAATGTGAAAACCTGAGCATACAGCAGTGCACAACACAAACCACAGCAAAAGAATCACCAACGGCAATGGCAAGAAAAAAAATTAAAAACACCAACAACAACAGAAACCACAAAATGTTGCAAAATTGTATGGATGTGAAATGTGGAAAAGGTGCAGAGATGGGACAGTGGTGATGTGACCGACACAAAAAACCAACCATGCCTGTGTAGTAGTATGACCCCAACCAATTAATCAATCAAATCTTTATTTATCCAGGCGAACATTGTCGAGCAGAGCTCATTTGCAAGATGGACCTGGTTAGGTCAAAGGTCAGTTATATAAAAATATAGTACAATTCAAGGAACACAACACAATGAAGGAACAGATTATATAGGATATAATGGCATAAAGGATACCAACACATGGATATGTACAATTATGCAAGATCTATTGACACAAATTCACGTATTTACATACAATAAAGAAATTGGGAGAACACGAATTTGGGCATGGAGAAAGAATATGTGGTGACTAAGGTATAAAGTACAAGGGGATTTGTCAGAGGTGAAGGAATGGGCAGTGAGCAGACTGGGCAGATGAAGGAGGTGGCGCTACAGGCAGAGATGAGGGGGAGGGATACTACAGTCAGGGCTGGGTGTCAAAAGAAAAAAGGCAATGTAGGTCTTAGCAGTAAATGTTGGCAGGGCTGAGAGAGAAAGAGACAGAGGGGAGAGATGCAAGTAGGCAGGGAGGGAAGGTGGAAATAGGTGATGAAGGAGTAGGGAATGTGGCAGGGAGGAATTATAAGGCACTATATGATGCCCTGATAAAAAAGTAAATGCAGCATCAGTGGAAGGGACAGACTAGGAGATGAAGGAGATGAAGAGGATTATTTTCTACTACTGTCAAAAACAGTTGCATTTTTCCTTGATAAGCCTAGAGTAAATGGATTTGAAGGATGCAATGGATATAGGTATACTCGGTTTCAGTATTGTCTGCATATTGTTCCATAGGGGAGGATAGCACAAAACTAATGGCAGTTCTACCAAAGCGAGAATTGACTTTGGGCACTTTGAGCATGATGAAAGTGTAGCTTCTTAGGGCATATTTACTTAAGGTTACTTGTGTGAAGCAGTCCGAGATATATTTTGGTATCTTCTTGGATATGGCTCTGAAATCCATAGTGTAGAGTTTCTGTCCCTTCTGAACTGAAGCGAGGTCCATCCAACTGCGGCATAAAGGGAGCAATGGTGGGTGTTGAATGGGAGTTCTGTGATATATCTCAGGGCCCAATGGTAGAGTGTATCCAATTTTTCCAGGTATGAGATGGGGCAACGACTGTATAAGAAATCAGCATAGTCAATTACAGAAAGAAATGTGGCCTGGACCAGCTTTTACTTAGCCTCACTTGTGAGAAAATGTTTTATTCTAAAATAAAGTCCAAGTCTTTGGCAAAGTTTTTTTAGTAGTTCTTCCATATGTTCTATGAAGGAAAGTCTACTGTCGAGCCAGACACCCAGATATTTTAATTTTGTGACAAATTCAAGGTTTTCACCAAGGACAGTGGATATGTGTTGGAGCGTGCTTGGGACTGAATATCCTGCATGCGTGTGGGGAGAGAAAAACATTGCCTTTGTTTTCTTTGCATTGTGCAGGAGTTTTTTCCTCAGGAGTTGGTGTTGGAGTAGGTTGAACTCTGCTTGTAATTCTTTGCAGGCTGCCTCTGGAGAAGGGTGGCTGACATACAGCACGTATCATCAGCAAATAGGTGTACAGTGGCCTTGGTGAGGTTATTATCAATACTGTTGATATAAATGGCGAATAGGATAGTACCGAGGATAGATCCTTGGGGTACTCCTCTTTGCAGTGGTTTAAGTGGGGACAGCTCCCCTTCAGCCTTCACCTGCTGGGTCTGTCCAGTAAGGTAGTTGTTGAACCATCGTAAGGAGTTTGAATCCAGCCCTATGGATTTCAGGGAGGAAAGGAGCAGTTCATGGTCAACTGTGTCGAATGCCTTACTCGGGTCTAAAAACACAGCACAGACACAATTTTTTTTATCCAATTCTAGTTGCCAGTAGTTGGTTACTTTTTCAAGCGCTGTAATGATGCTATGTTTGGCTCTAAATCCAGATTGTGCTGGGTTTAAGAGGTTAGCTGATTCAAGGTAGGCTCTCAATTGTGTGCTTACGATCTTTTCCAGCAGTTTGGATAGTACAGGAAGGATGGAAATCGGTCTGTAGTTGTTGAGGTCAGAAGGGTCCCCTGATTTCGATAGTGGAATGACTTGTGCAGTTTTCCAAATCGAAGGGATAGTTCCTAGTAGTAACAAGAGGTTAAATAAATGTGTTATTGGTACTGCTAGTACCTGCACGGCAATCTTTAAGAAGTAGGGGTCGAGGGAGTCCGCATCTGCACTTTTCTTGATGTCCAGTTGGCATATTAAGTCTTCCACTTGCTTCAAAGTGGCTGGTTTGAAGGAGAAGGTAGAGTCAGTTACCAGAGTTTCGGTAAGTTGTATGCCTAACTGGGATCGCATTGGGTTTGCAGGAGAGTTGTCAAATGCTAATTCTGCAGTCGTAAAGTGATTGTTAAAGGACTCTAGGACTTCCAGTCTGTCATTGATGATGGTTGTCCTGGTGATTATCTTGGCTGGGAGCAAATTACTTGAGGCATGTCCAGCTATGTCATTTATAGTGTTCCAGAATTTAGCAGGGTTATGGAAGGAGGAGTCTAGTTCAGCACAGTAGTAAGCAGCCTTTGCATCTCTGACCTTCCTGGTACATATGTTACTGGCCTTTTTGAACTGCCCCCAGTCTGACGGTGTCTTTGTTTTATGTGCCTTTTTCCATAGATTGTCTCTCTCTCTCTCTCTAGGAGAGCGGATTTAAGGTCTGGTGTGAACCAACGACAAGTTTTGTTTTTGATACGCACTTTAGATACTGGTGCATATTTGTTAAGAGCTCCTGTGATAATGTCATTAAGGACATCATATGCTGTATCCACCGATTTTGCTAAGTAAAATTCTTGCCAATGTGTGGAGTACTTCATGTCTTCCAGATATGCATGAATGTTAAAATTCTGCTTCGATCTCCTCGCTATGAACTTTGTGGGGGATGCAGGTTTATAGGTTGTTCTTATGCTAGCAATGAAGCAGTGGTCGCTGATATCACTGAAAAGGACTCCAATGTGGGAGAATAGATGAGGCTTGCTCACCAGAATGACATTTAGAAGTGTGCTATTACTTGGGGTCTTATTGTTAATTCTGGTAGGCTCATTGATGAGTTGTGTAAAGCCATATGTGTCACAGAATGATATTGAGGGGGTAGCTGCCTTGGAAAGCTAATGTAGATTTATGTCCCCAATAATAATAGTTTCTAAAGACCCATTTTCGATTATCTCACCTAGATGTGATAATAGTTTGAGACCAGCAGAAGGAGGTCTATAGCAGCCTGTTACCTGCAAGGATGTAGTATGTGAAATTGCCACTTTAAGGGATAGGCATTCAAATTCTTGCACCACGGAAGATGAGGTGAGGCAGGTTGCAATCAGGTTGTCCTTCACGTATATAGCTACTCCCCTTCCTCTAGATTGTCGTACCGCTCTGAAAAGTAGGTAGTTGGGTAAATTTATATCTTTGTCGGCTCTGGTAGGCCTAAGCCATGTCTCAGAGACCACCAATATATCTGGTAGGGTATGATTAACCCATGCTTGGATCATAGTGATCTTTTTTAGTAGGCTGCACACATTAACATGGAGGAAGCTTAATTCTTTAAGCTTGGCTAGATCGGAAGGTGCTGCAATAACCTCTGGGGACCCTGGATTAAGTTTCACATTTCCTGAGCATAGTAGTAGTAGTAAGAGCAGAAGTTTCACGATTGCAGCAAGGGATAGTTTGTATAGTCTTGCTTTTGCCCGCTTCTTTGTGTTCTGAGTCAGCATTCTATGATTCTCAGGTGAGATGATTTGTCCTCCTAAGAGAGCAGTGACTAAAACTCTGACTGAAAGGAGCACTGAAGGTTTTACTATATAGAGGGGGAGCTGTGTGTCTGACAATAATAAAACCAACTGCGTCCCTCCATAGTAGGTTAACCATGGGCGAAGTTGTAGTTAGGGGAAGTTATAAACACATACCCAATCTCTCGATGCTGTTAAGGTATTGCGGTAGAGAAAGGTCATCTTCCAGTCCGCCTGTGGGGCACCTGTGATTGGTTGCAGTGTCCACAGGGATCTGGATATAGAAGGAGTACAAGGAGAATCCACAGGTTCACCCCCATTATGAGCATTGTGGGGAGGGTAATGTTCATTCTAAGGGTTTTGCCTGTACTGACAGGTGCACAGCAAAATGTTTATAAGTATGTGTTTAGAGTGACCACAGTAAGTATCCTATCTAGGTAACGTCAAGGAGAATAGATCTTATGACAGTGAGGACTAATCCTATTGAATGAAAAAGAGTGCAGATCTGCTTAGGGAGACACCTAAAAGTCTATTTAACAAGCATATGACCGAATGCAATGAAGAGCAAGGGAGTTCATGCAAATAGGTACTGACAGTATAATAAGTACCACTTGAGAAATGGTTATAGGTTGCTGTTATAGAGATGGAGTTAAGGCCATAGGGCAGTAAGTTACCAAGGGGCATGACTTTTGAAGGAGGCGGGGAGAGGCTCTATATAATAAATTGTAGGGAAGGGGAAGGCGGTGGCGTAAAAGTTGTGGCTTTGCCATACCTTCCAACGGTAACTGTCCGGGCTGGTGGGTTTGAGTGGCGGCAGAGGAGGCCGACTGCCTGCTGGCCGAGTCTAGCCTCAGCTGGGGGGGGGTGCTTCTTGGAGTGGTCCTTGGCTGGGGAAAAAGGAGAGATGCACTTAGTCTAAATGCTGCACAGACACAAGCATCAGCAGAAGCAGCAGGGTGTCTCAATTTGCAAATGAATGTCTTGTAAAGGAAGCTTTGGCGCCTGAGTGTCTGGGCCAATTTACAAAGCACGGGAGGGGCTGTGATCACAAGAAATTAACATTTAACCAACAGTCAGTATCCTCAAACCCCACAATTACAGTGAAAACAGCTTTTTTGGACAATTTCCACATATAATTCCCAGTAAATGACCAGAAATAGCAGATGAAAGTAGCTAGTGAAGCGGGGACCAATTGGAAGCAAAGCCATAGAAGGCACTCGCTTTCCGATTGGTTGCTGCTTTGCCGTACCTTTCAATGGCAACTGTCTGGGCTGGTGGGTTCAAGCGGCAGCAGAAGAGGCCGACTGCCCGCTGGCCGAGTCTAGCCCCGGCACTCGGCTGGGTGGGCGCTTCTTGGAGCAGTCCTCGGCTTCCAATGGCAACTGTCTGGGCTGGTGGGTTTGAGTAGCGGCAGAGGAGGCCAACCACCCACTGGCCAAGTCTAGCCCTGGTGCTCAGCTGGGGGGGCACTTCTTGGAGCAGTCGTCGGCTTTCAACAGCAACTGTCCGGGCTGGTGGGTTCGAGCAGCGGCAGAGGAGGCCGACTGCCCGTGGCTGAGTCTAGCCCCAGTACTCGGCTGGGGGGGGGCGCTTCTTGGAGTGGTCCTCGGCTTCCAATGGCAACTGTCCAGGCTGGTGGGTTTGAGCAGTGGCAGTGGCCGAGTCTAGCCCCGGTGCTGAGCTGGGGGGGCACTTCTTGGAGTGGTCCTCGGCTTCCAACGGCAACTGTCCAGGCTGGTGGGTTTGAGCGGCGGCAGAGGAGGCCGATCGCCCGCTGGCCGAGTCTAGCCCCAGCGCTCGGCTGGGGGGGGCACTTCTTGGAGTGGTTCTCAGCTTCCAATGGCAACTGTCCAGACTGGTGGGTTCGGGCGGCGGCAGAGGAGGCCGACCACCCGTTGGCGGAGTCTAGCCCCGGTGCTCGGTTGGGGGGGGCGCTTCTTGGAAAATGTGAAAACCTGAGCATACAGCAGTGTACAACACAAACAACAGCAAAAGAATCACCAATGGCAATGGCAAGAAAAAAATAAAAAACACCAACAGCAATAGAAACCACAAAATGTTGCAAAATTGTATGGATGTGAAATGTGGAAAAGGTGCAGAGATGGGACAGTGGTGATGTGACCGACACAAAGAACCAACCATGCCTGTGTAGTAGTATGACCCCAACCAGTGACCAGTGTGCACAGGATGAGGGGACAAGGATTCCTGACACAGAACTGAGGACAGCACACCACAGGATACACAGCGCGGGAGGTCACAGGAAGATGGACGACAGCCATGGTCACATGGACCAAGCCACACAAAGGCCCGCAAACCAAGCCCCCCCGCAACCACCAGGCAATACCATGGGGTGCACACAAGGAACAGGGAACAGACTATGTCCATGGGCAGACACATGACAGATGTCTGTCACACACACACACAGGCCATGCAGGGTACACATGGAGAACAGACTGTGTCAGCTAACTGGAGGATAAACCTACCACGCCCACAACAACCCACTGTCAGATGCGCAGCCGCAGACAGCGCAGGGAGAGCTGTGGTGGAACCAGCACCACAAGAGAGGCCAGGATGGCAGCCACCATGGTGAACTACATGGTTAGTAGGTGCGACACGGCTCGGCAGTGACATTGACTACATTTACCCAAGAAAGAGACAGGACATAGGCATACAAGAAAAAAATATAGCAACAACAAGAACAATTATATACAGATATATCAAGAAAAGAAAACAAACAAAATTGGGGGCAGGGAAGAGGGGATCAAGGGGTTGCAGCCTGCTACTGCCCTGGAAGTCGTTGGTCCAGGATATTGGCAATTCTGCACGTCTCTTCAATAATAACCACCTGCTGCTTGAGTAGCATCCTCTGCTGGTGAGCAATTCTCTGCAAGATGTCATCCCTGCCCTCTACGTCCTCAGGACGTCTAGCCCACAGTGAGCTCTGAGGTCGACCTATGGGGGGGGGGAATGATGCCCATGTAAAAATGGTGTGCTGACACCGTGGAGCAATGCAGAACTCAGGATGTGGCATCAGAGAAGGACAGCATGTCCCAACCACTGTGCCCATGTACCTAACAATGGAAACAGCGCACATGCCTCCTGACTTATGCCTGTATGTGGCAGCACTAAACCCCTTGGTACACACATGCCCATCCCATGCAGATGTGAAGGACCAGAAGGCTATTGCCACCATCACCACCACCACGGATGGGATGGCACCCCATGCATACCCAATGTAGCCCCTATCACAGTAAGTAGTAGTGGTAAAATTTATTTTGGCCGGCCCGGTGGCGCTGAGGGTTGAGGCGCTGGACGCCACACCTCATGCCACACTGGTGACCTGGGTTCGGGAACGGACCCGGGTCGGCAAGGGTCGGCTGGGAGAGGGAGGATTGAGCATCCCAATGGATGCTCTCCTCCCTCAGGTGTGGGATACCACGGGTGCAATATGCACCCAACACCCTGAGAGAGCTGGTGGGAACACGGGCTCTCGAGGGGACTGGTGGCTCCGATCACGGAGTCGGGGAAGGGGGATGCTGTCGGGCACTTGAGAGAGACATGCGCCAGCATGTCGCCTCTGGACGACGCCCTGTGCCAAGGCCCCAGGGGTGGGATTGAGGGGAGCACAGAAAAATGGATAAGCCCCTCGGTGGTCCTAGATGATGACGGCTCCACCCAAGACCACCAATTCCGGTACAGACCCCGCTGTGCAGATAGGAGGGAGGAGAGAAGCACTCTAGGGGCAGATCCTGGAGCAGTGGCCCGGAGGGTATGAGCAGTCCGAAGGAGTGGACACCGAGGTAGGGAGGTGGATAAATAAAAGAGTTAAAAAAAAAATTTATTTTT
Source organism: Neoceratodus forsteri (assembly GCA_016271365.2). NCBI lineage: Eukaryota > Metazoa > Chordata > Ceratodontiformes > Ceratodontidae > Neoceratodus > Neoceratodus forsteri. The sequence continues at coordinate 341,760,890 of CM057458.1, forward strand.
ATACAGGAAACAAATCTTTAAGCCAGAGGACCAGTTTATAAGACTATCCTGTTTGTAACATGTTACCTATACGTAAAATATATAACTATAAAAATAGGAAAACAATGTATTTTCATAGACATGACAATACTTAAACAGTCAGTCATTACATTTGTCCCTTACCACCCCTCAAGCATTCTAACATTTCATTCATTCAAATTTACTTAAAACATTAAGCAACTAACATGACTTAATACTATCAATTTCTGGTAGAGTCTAACTATACATAAAATATGCAGCTTTAAAAGTAGGAAACGGTGTATTTTCACATACATGAGAATACTCAAACAGTGAGTCACTATGTTTCCCTTACTACCTATTGATGACAGCTACACAGCACCCCCTGAGATAAACCACAGTTTACCCCATAGCAACAACAAAAAACTGTAGCAACAAAATGGGACATGCTGCCCAGTGGAACTGATGGTAGAGCCAAGGGACATTGCGATATTACAATCAGAAACCCCACAACCACTGTCCACACATTAACAGACTGTGGTCTGTAGTGGCAATCTACAGGGTTGTATAGCAGACAGTGTGCGGGTGTCCCCACACACCTCTGCACAACCTCAGACACCATCCATGACACAAGTGTGCAGTGTGGACATGCGATGGCCACAGTACCCCAGGGCTATGACGTACCACTGAGCCATACATCTGTAGCAACTGCCCCCGTGAATACAAAGGGTCAGTAGCCACAGTGTGCAGCACAGGCCCAACATAGTGGCCCTCTGGAACACCACAGTGCAATGTGATCAGTATGCAATGTGTGACACAGATGGTGCACACATGCCCATGCCACTGTGTGAACACAATGTCCACAGGGACCATGTCCAGGCCATAGGCACGCCATGTGGTGTATGCATGCTCTAGGCAGACACAAAACCACAGAAACCTGACAATACAGCCACCCAGCATCACACAGTCATGAGTACCACACACTACATGGCCGCCATACAATTTATACAGTGCAAACATGGCCGTGGCACTTGTACGAATGTCGTGCACCACAGTACACTGGAGGAGCTAGCCACAGGCAATGGTACAATACAACCATGGAATGGTAGTAGATACACCATGCATAACACACATGGAGAACACAATGGGACAACAGCACCACAGACACAGCCCCGTGGTGTTGACTGGCATGCCCACAGTGGACTGTAGGCCACCACGCGCAGTCCGATGTGCAGGGTGCAAGGGGGAAGTCATGCCCATGCCACCATGTCACAGATATAGATGTGACATGGGGCTACTGAATGGCAGACATGCAACACCTAGGGTGCAGATGCAGCACAGCAGGCGTGTGCGATGTGCAGAGTACAACCCCCACATGGCTCAGGCATGCAGGACACACAATGAAGCAGCAGTGCAGGACTGTAAGCAGTCATGTGCTTCCACAACACAGGCCCACAATCTGTGTGGGCAGGCTGGGCAGTGTACCACAGGCAGCAGTAGTTGAGTACAATGCCCCCCCCCCAGCAGCACAGCACCATGGGCACCCCATGGCCACTTGGCCCATGGACCAGTGACATGACGCAAGGCAACCACACATATGTTTGTGACCCAGTGCCATATAGGGGTGCAAAGATGCCCTACCTAGCAACATATGTAACACAAGTAGACAACATAGTAGCATACTCACGTGCGGCATACTGCTGCCCGTCACTTTTGTCCCTCTCCCACTGGGTTTGATCCTGCAGCCTCCAGCTGCACCCTCGCTGTCCCCTGACATTGCAGTCTACAGAGTGAAGGGAATACACCAGTGTCAGTGCCGTCATGGAGATCAAGACCCCCCCCCCAACTGTGCCAGGTAACCATTTCACAACTGTCAAATAGTGTAATGTGCCCACCCCAACAAGCATATGTCACATGGCACACGTGTGCGCTATAGGTGCAATGTACACATGATACAAAACCAGCGATGGACAACACTGATACCTGTCATGTGATGCCATTAATGCATGTCATATTTATGAGCACAGACACAGGCACTGTGGACCCACACACAGGCACCACTGTACCCATAGTGTTGCACATAATGCACTGCATGGGACATGCCCAGCAGCATGACAGGCATGCATGCAGTGACCCTCCCTACACAGATGTACCCACATGTGTGGTGTATACATGGCTGCCCACACCCACTGACATGCAAAAGGCTCAGCCGTGAGAAAGGTGTCCACTTACCTGGCACAGGTACAGTGCCATCACGCACCATGCATCTGAATCTATCCAGCCACTGTCTCTCACTGTGCTGCAGGTCAACATAGTGATGTCTGCACTGATCACCAGTGCGGGCAATCGCTGTCCGCTGCAACAGGTGGTGCGCAATCGTCACCCACGCCTCTCTCCATGGCCTGTCCCCCTCTTGAATCTCCCCAAAGAGCTGGCACTCCCTTGCCATGACCAGCTGGACAAGGTTGGACACGTCTGCCTCCCCCACTTCTGGTCCCTCTGAGCCACCGCTCTTACACGCCTCCTGGGTGCCATACTCATAAAATTCAATTCTTGTGGCACCACCCTGTCACCAGTGCTGCTCAGAGATGTGTAGGCCACAAAATGAAGTGTGCATATGTTAGCACCCTACTATCTGTGTAAGTGCTGTGCAAAACTGTATACCACTGCGCTAACCCAGATGTGCACCAGTGAGCATGCGCAACTCTTGCATGACCTCCATTGTGATGACATCATTATGTGTCTGCCCTAAGAGCGGCACTAAATAAATTTGCCCGATGAAATCCGATTCGCGCTGCGCTGCGGTGCAGAAACTTAGCCTGGTGCAATCATGATTGCCTGGTGCTAAATTTTGCAATATTCAAAGGTGGTATGCAAATGAGCCTACTTAGGCAATCAGAATGCAATCCACCATATTAGCATCTCATTATGGCCTCATTTGCATGCATTACCATATGTGTGGACTGCCTGGCATCACCTGCAGAGCTTACTGGAACTGCAGACAGCAGGCCGAATACTTTGCTGACAACACTAGGCTTCAACATGTCCAAGGACATGACTTCCACAGGTAGAGGTAGGTGTCCCTCAGTTATTACCCTGCTATATTGATCTGCAACAATGTGTGCATTCTGCTACACTGTCATGGGGCCACAGTTAATGTGTGGGAACATGAATAGGATGTAATGTGTCAGGTACTGCAAAACGTTGCAGTCACAGATGCAGCAGGCCCAGCATGCAGGTGTGTACATTCATAGCGCTGCACTGTTGTTGTGTAGTACCACAGGTATACGCTGTGACAGTGGCTATGGATGTGCACATTGTGACACACATAAAGATGCCCATGTGCATCCACAGTTATGCATTATGTTCCCCGGGGGGGGGGAGTCGTAACACAGAAATACTGTTCATATGACTGGTTCAGTGCCACCATCTTGCGTATGTGCACCCCATGCTATGCTGTATGCATGACACCTTGTGCACTCTGCCATCCCCACCAGTCCATGCGGCCACCTCCTGGCACACAGCTGTTGGTGTGTAGACAACACATGGAGCCTGGTGCTGCCCTCACAATGCAGGATGCTGCTTGTATCTATGTTGTGCTTAAATGCCCTCATGTGACAGCCAACACCAGACAGACATGCAGAGGACACTGTTGTGCTTGTACAGCATGTTGTGTGGGATGTGACTCTACATCCCTGTGATGCATGCCCATAGCCTATGCCACGCTGTGACCCTTCAGTTCTGTGTAGTGTCTCTCTCACAAACACAGACACACACACACACACACACACACACACACACACACACACACCTTACAGAACAGCCACTGACCACTGGCAACTTACATCCCCACACAGGTGCTTCTGGTGGAAAGGTGAGAATGCAGAGCCACAAGTTCTCCAGGGAGGAGCTAAAGGCCATGGCTGATGGTTACAAATCCAGGGAGCAAGCAATTTGGCAGTATAAAATCACCAATGCCACTGTGAGAGACATGTGGGATCAGATAACAGTGGAGGTGAATGCCGTAGGTGGAGGTGGCCACATGATGGATGCAGTACACAAGCAGTGGCATGACATGTAGTGGAGGGCAAAGGAGGAGGAGGTGGCATGCCACCGTGCACTGCAGGGCACAGGAGGAGGTCTGCGGCCAGCAGTACTTGCAACACCAATGGATCCTGTTATAGAGATGGTGGCATCCACAATCAGGTCTGTGGCCATAGCGGGTATGGACGGTGGTGGCTATGAAACATAGCTAGCATTACATCGGACATGTGAATACATGGCCATGCACCACCATGGTATGCATATCACTTCATGGGTATATGTCTTGCTCTGCCTGTGTTCTAGCACACTGCTGGCCAGACCGGTGCACACATGTGTGCATTGTGATGGCCTGTGTGCATTATGGCTATGTCTGGTGGTGTGTTCTATGCAGTAATAGACCTGCAGCATGTGACATGATAACACAGTCATGGTATACCCTGCAGATACTGACCCTGTGCCTCTGCACACAGTTGTGTATCTTGGCAGTAGGTGTGCATTCAGCATGCAGGGTTGCATGCTACCACGTGTGTCACTGGGTGCTAAACCTATTACCTCTCTTTGGGTGGTGTGTTGCTTACCCTAGGTGCTGGTCATTTGCATGCCTATGGGATCCACATTCCAACCGTGGGTGTGTGTGCACCCTGGCTGTGTAGGTGTGTAGGCTGGGGTCACCTTTTTTGGGCATGCACTGGGCGTCATAGGCATCAATGGTGTGTTGTCATCGAGGCACAGGTCAGGAAGCATAGGAAAAACCAGGAGCAGTTATAGAATTTGTAAAAAGTGTTTATTAGTACTAACAGTAACATAAAAAACTAAATTGTTCAGAATAACTATTTACAACGGCAGAATAAACAAAGAAGATCCATCTGCGTTTTCCTTCAATCTCTGTGTGTCTGTGTCTCTCCCTTGCAAGAAATTGCAGCTTTGTTTTTATAAGTCTTTGCAACCCCACTCCTTAACAAGCATCCTGTTTTTTTTCTAAAAATGTTTTTGAATGTTTCAGGCAGGTGCAGCAAGAACACAGTGTCCCAGAACTGAGGCCCCTTCTCCATAGCTTCTGAAAAAGGGCTTAAGAACTACCCTCAGGTTAACCCCTTGAATTCCCAATAGCTTTTTGCAGTCTTCTCAAACTATAATTATATACATTTCAACAGTAAAACTATATACATTTCTAAACAAAGGGATCCCAATATCAGTTACATTTCCACATAATGATTTGCATATATTTTTATACCAGCAGATAGTCAAGAGAGGAAAGGAGACAGAACAGCAAGTAAAGACTGAGAGACAGTGAGAGGCAAAGAACTGCAAGGCTGTCGGGATGATCAAATCCTAGGTCTCACACGAAAATTTGGTTGCTCAACCAGACAGACAAGAGGCAGGAAAGGAAAGGAAAGAACAGAACAGATCCCTGCATTCAAACTCTACATAACCACTGGGACAGGATCCTATTCAACTCTATCACATACACCCCCTTCCTTAACAGGGAACCTGTTTTATCAAACAGGTTTCCAAAACTTTCTATTAATTCTCTAACATTAGCGTCTAACTTTCAGAAATTAAGCACATGTGAAGTATCCTTTTTTTCCTATAACAGTACAGCAAACAGTAAAGTTTAAACTCATACATTTGTTTTTCAATTTTCAGAACCCTCAATTCCTGATCTATAACTTGACAGAAAATCAGCATTGCTATTCTCTTTACCAGATTTGTGTATTACCTTGAATTTAAATGGCTGTAGTGCCAGGTACCACCTTGTGATTCTGGAATTTGTGTCTTTCATTTGATTAAGTCAACAGAGAGGATTGTGATCTGTTATAAGTACAAAGTCAGTTCCTAGAAAATAAAACTTAAGGGGCTCCATGGCCTACTTGGCTGCTAAACATTCCTTTTCAATGGAGGAGTACCTTTTCTCTCTGTCATGCAACTTCCTATTCATGTACAGAATAAGATGTTCCGTCTCATCTATATTTTGACTCAGGGCTGCACCTAGACCTACCTCTGATGCATCTGTTTGTAACAAAAATGGTTTCTCAGAGTCTGGGCTTCTTAAAACAGGGGCTGAACATAATGCAGCCTTAATGGCTTGAAAAGCTTCATCACACTCTGCGGTCCATTTCACATTATTTGGGTACTGTTTTTTCATGAGTTCAGTGAGGGGAGTAGCTAATGCAGCAAAGTTGGAAACAAATCTCTGATAATAACCAGCCAGCCCTAAAAATGACCTGACATGTTTCTTTGTTTGGGGACAGGGCTGTTAGCTACAGCTTCTATCTTGGAAACCTCTGGCTTGACGTCTCCATTTTCTATAACATAGCCCAAATATCTGATTTTCTGCATGTCCAGTGCACACTTGGTAGGATTAATAGTCAGACCTGCATTTTTGATAACTTGGATAACTGCTTGTAGATGTTCCAGGTGGCTTTTCCAGTCTGGACTGTACACCACGACATCATCCAGGTATGTAGCACCAGTTTGAGGGGATAAAATTACATCCATGTACCACTAGAATGTAGCGGGTGCACCATGTAAACCAAACGGCATGATGGTGAACTGATAGAATCCAACAGGAGTGGCAAATGCAGTTTTGTCTCTGGATTCTTTAGCTAAAGGGATTTGCCAGTAACCCTTGGTGAGATTGAGGGTAATGATATACTTTGCACTTTCCAGTCTGTCTACCAAATCATCTAGTCTGGGCATAGGATAACTGTCAAATTCTGACACTCGATAAAGTTTCCTAAAATCAAGGCAGATTCTAACACCCTCTTGTTTTCTGTTTACATTTATCATTGGAGATGACCAAGCACTCCTCGACTCTTCTATGAAACCCAGTTCTTTCATTTTTTTGTATTTCCTTAACCACGTCAGCTCTTAACCGCTCTGGTAATCTGTATGTCTTTTGCCTAATAGGGCGAGCATTCCTTGTCACTATTGCATGCTCGACCCCTTTTGTTTGGCCTGGTACTGTAGTAAAAGTACTACTATTAAATGTCTTTAGCACATTACGAATTTGTGCAGTTTATTCTGAGGTTAAGGAGACATTCACATTTACAGCATCAGCAGTTCCAGTCTGTTCCAGTCTATCATAAGCTACGTCAATATCTTCTTTATCAGATTCTGGTAAAACTAGCAAAACAGCTTCTGGTGTTTTTTCAACCCATTTCTTGAGGAGGTTAGCATGGTATATCTTAGTAGAATTTTTCCTGTCAGGGGTCTCAATCTCATAGTTAATGGTGCCAGTATGTCTAAGCACTCTATAAGGCCCTTACCACTTCATTAACAGTCTTGACCATGCAGGGATCCGACTGCTACAATTCCATCTGAACCGGCGGGGAAGACCTTTGGAGGCACCAGGAAAGCTGCCCTGGTACCACCTGCCCTGCTCAGCCAAATAGCCAGGTATGAAGAAACTGTAGTCTGAACTGCCCACATCCCTCACTTATTTGGCCACAGTGGAGCATTGTAATTGGATGAGTCTCCCTGCTGTGCCTTGCATATTGGTCCGCCTCTTAAGCCGTGGTTCTGGTACTGTTTTTAAAATGGAACATTAAGTGCAAAATAATTATTGTACTGAACTGCGTTAAGACCTACCTTGGTTATCCCTTAGGGGTAATTTTCCCACCCACCGTCCCAACCCAACCCGACTGCTATTAAATAGCGCTCCTCCCCACAACAAGGCTACACTTCTAAGCCACTCTCCTGGCACACTCCTCCCCTGCCTGCCCCCTTAAAGACATCTTTTCTTATTGCCACTCTTTTCAGTTCTTCCCTGCTGTGTCTATACTGCACCATATACTTCTGCTCTCTTTCTTTTCTGTCTCTTGTCATCCCTCACAGGTATCCTGCTGCTGCTGCCCAATTTACCTACTTCTTCCTCAATCTAGTGACTAGTTCTGTCCTAGCAATCAAAACCTTGATGAATTTAACCTGGGTGTTGCTGGCACTGTAGACAATCTTACAAGAAGGTGCCTCTCCTTTGGACACTTAATTCCCTAGTGATGGCTGCTTCTGCCTCCCTCCTCCTTGGCTGCATCCTCCTATTTACAATAGAGCCTGCCATGGACTTAAAAAAGGCACAAACTGGTCAAACAATTCCTTATACCAGGATTCAAGCCCTACAGTATCGGTTATTCAATTAACTCCCTCCAAGGGCAGTAATCCTCACACATCCACATCGACTCACATCCCTTACTGCCCCACACCCCCTAAGCTGGCCCCTCTTACCCTTTCCGTTAGGGTAATATTACTTGCTCTGACCAATTTCCGCAGCCCCCACTAACTCCTGTCCTGCCACCCTAGCCAGTGACCAAGCTAAATGACCCAATAAAGCCTTTCTGAGATTCTTAGTTAGATGCCTCAGAAAATTACTAGTGTTGTTGCTACTCTGTGTAGGTAGTGTGGAGTTAAATCTGGGCCACCCACCCCGCTGATAGCTGCTCCCGGGGAGCTCTCCCAGCTAAAGGGCCTCAGCTTCCTGCACATGAACATATGTAGCCTTGCCAGCAAATTTGATGAGGCCCAAACCTGGGTGTTACACACCTCCCCTGATGTAGCATTGTTCTCAGACACCTGGCTGAAATGCAACGTAACTGATAAATTGCTCTATATCCCTGGCTACAATCTATTCAGGTGTGACAGACCATCCAGAGACAGAGGTGTTGTCATTTATATCAGAGTTCAATTCCAAACCACAGACCTTGACTGCACATCAGTGACCAAAGAATTTGACTGCCTCTTCCTTAAAATTACTCTATCACCTAGAGTAGCCTTACTGGTAGTCACATGCTATAGGCTGCCTGCAGCCAGTCTTTGCATTTTTAACCACTTACATTCTCTCCTGGAAAAAGCAAGCACAGAGTGCATCTTAATGGGGGACTTTAACCTCAACTGGACAGATGCCCATGCTAACAGGTTCAAGGACTTTTGTGATGACCACTGGCTAACTCAGTTGACCCCGGAGGTTACTCGACCAAATAAATAAAATCCTGACTGTAGTTCCTTACTGGACCTTATTCTGGTCAGTAAAGCATATAATATCTCTCATGCTGAGGTCTTTCATAATGACCTAAGTGACCACTGCACAATTGCATGTGTCAGGTACTCCCCTCACCTCCTTTCCATTTCCACCTTCAAGGTGAAACGCAGCATGACATATTTTGTGCTCCCTGCCTTCTTGGCAGACCTTGGTAACATTCTCTGTCAGGACTTCTACTTCACACCCACTGTGTCAGATGCCTTCTGCATATTCCAGGACCTATTACTTAAGGTCATCAACAAGCATGCACTCTTAAGGAAAATGAAGCTAAGGAAACATGCTCCTGACTGGTTCAGCCCAGCATTGAAGAAGGCTCTGTGACATAGAGACACTCTATGGAAAAAGGCAAGGAAATCACAGTCTGACTTAGATTGGCTCTCCTTCTGAATAGCCAGGAATGCCTGCACCAAACTGGTCAGGTTGGAAAAAACACGATTCTTCCAGTCCGCCCTTGAGGTAAACAAAACTACTCAGCCAAATTCTGGCAGATTTCGAGAGAGGTTGAAGGTCACTCTCCTGCCACCCCTCTCCCAGCCAAAATTGTGGCAAATAACAGCAGATACAAGAGCCAGGGCTGAGATCCTTGATCAGCTTAATAACCACTTCGCAAGTGCAGGTCTCTCCTTTGACATGTCACCTGTTAGTAAAATGAGTACCACTTGTTATGTCAGCTTATTACCTAGCCCGACCTCTGCCCCTGGGTCCGTCAGGCCCCTGTTCAAGTTCCGGCCGGTATCCTATAAACAGGTAGAGGGCCTCCTCTTCTCGCTGGACATCAAAAAGAGTGTGGGTGCTGACTTATTAGAACCATTCTTCCTAAAAGCAGGTTATTTCTATCTGACAGCACCAATTGCCCACCTTTTTAATTGCTCATTAAGTCAAGGGGAACTGCCATCTAGTTGGAAAATTGCACACATTAGTCCATTGTTTAAATCAGGAGACCCTACAGACTTGAACAACTATAGGCCCATTTCGTTGCTTCCTGTACTATCCAAGCTACTTGAAAAAATCGTCAATGCTCAACTAAGGGAGCAGATGACACTGTCATCTATTTAACCAAACCCTCCATTGATCTTGCCTACTAGGAGCTTCAACAGGACTTCATCGTAATTCAACACAACCTGCTGAATCTGAAGCTACTATTAAATGCCAAAAAAAACTAAAGCCATGGTTATCTCCCCATCCTCCACCCTCAGCATGAAGGCCCACAGTACCACCCAAATTGTCACCCTCCTTGGTGAACCTTTAAAAATAGTGGACAAATTCAAATATCTGGGAGTCTGGCTGGATAACAAACTGAACTTCAATGTACACCTAAACGAGTTATCTAAAAAAGTTAAGGCAGCACCTTGATCTTTTCTACTGTATAAAACACCTACTCACCCTGGAAGCTAAGAAGAGGTTGGTTCAAGCAACCATTGCCCCAAACGTGAGCTCCAAAAACTTGATACTCTCTACCATCGCGCTTTAAAGGAAAACTACACCCAAAACTTGAAAAAAGATATGTTGTGCAGAGTGTTTTAATTTGTATGTGAAGTTCTAGTGTTTCCTTCCCTCTGACTGGTATTAGGAGTTTGTCCCAAATTAGCCTGCTAGCTTTATGCTAGTTTTACGACCCCTGGGGATCTTCATACCTGATAGCGTAATTGTATTTCTTGTTCCCACAGTGCATCTTGTCTCATGTGACTGTGATGTAAGAGACCAACATTCAGCACACACATGCCAAACAAACTAAATATCTTGAAAGCTTTACAAGCTGCACAAAAATTACCAGCAGCAAAGTTTTTCAGGACAGTAAAACCTTTAGGATGAGGGTGGTCACCAAGCTGAATTCTACAGATTTTAAAATATAGCCATCTCTATTGTTGTGAACTGATTGTAATGCAATGCTTTCTGCTGGATTTATGGGCTCTGCTACATCACCATCACATGAAACAAGGTGCATTGTAGGACAAAGAAATGCAATAAAGCTATTTGATATGGAGATCTCCAGGGGTCGTAAAACTCCCTAAAGCTAGCAGGCTAATTTAGGAAAAACTCCTGATACCAGTTAGAGGGAAGGAAACACTAGAACTTCACATACAAATTAAAACACTCTGCACAGCATATATTTTTTCAAGTTTTGGGTGTAGTTTTCCTTTAAGATTTGTTCTTGGCCTGCCCCTGCAGATTCAACATTGCTTGTTGTACCAAGGATTAGACTGGCTGTCCCTCTCTCTGAGGAGACAAATAAATGCCCTTATGTGGTTCTTCCAGGCTCTATCAAACAATCTGCCACCCTATATCAGCGAACTGTTTGAGCACTCTAAGGCTAGCTACATCATAAGGAACTCATCCTTTATCAATTTAAAATACCATGGACCAGGACACAACTTAGCTCTGCTGCCATTAGCTCTTTTCTATCTATGCTTTGGAATAACATGCAAAAAGCACTTAAATTCTCCATCCTGCCTAGCCCCTACATGTTCAGACAGCTGCTCAATCGATGTCTGAATACGGTGTGTGATTGCTTTAGGTAAACACTTCCCTTCTGGCCAATAAATCCCATACAACCCTCTTGACTAGGCCTATCTATCCCCCCTTAGTCCGGCATCCCTTTAGGGTAACTATACCCCTATTGCACCCACCCACCCACTCTGCCCCTAGCTAGCCTCCCTGGGGGCCTTCACCTTATTAGGTTGCCCTCCTCCTTCTCCCCCTGGTCTTGATTATCCCCCTACCCTCCTCTGTGTCCCCCTTCCTCTCCTCCCCCTGTATCATGTTAAGTTCCTGTATATGCTAAATTGGCTATGTGTGCATTTGTCATCAATGCTAAGCTATAACACTTACTGACTGTCATTTTATATTACTCTGTATTAATGTCTGTCATGCATGAATTGCAAGTTCTTGTTTTTGAAGGTGTACTGTGTGTCCAGGACCATCTTGAAAATGAGCTTGCTCAATGATGTAACTGCCTGGTTAAATAAAGTTTGATTGATTTTCTGTTGTGGGTAACAGTAGCAAAACCTTTTCACCTGGCTTAAAAACCTTTTCTTTTACTCCATGGTCATTTTATTTATTTATTTATTTGTTCTAGGATTACAAATACCTTTGAGCCGAGGCTCTTTTACAAAGGTTCCACATCATTGGTACAATTGAGACAATCATAAGCAAAGATAACAGTTTATAAAATAAAAAAAAAAAAACACATAGGGCTGGATATTCAAACTGCGCCATTCTGTGGCGCAAGCCCTTGCGCTGCACAAAATAGTTGAGCTGGGGTGTGGCCGGGGCGATATTCAACGGATTTGTGCTATTGAGCAACTCCTTTGAATATCACCCCCCCGGCCACAGCCACTGTGCATGGCGCAGTGGAACTTGCGCCACCGCCAAAGTGGTCAGAGTGGAGCATTCAAGATCGCAAATTTCCGATTTTCAAAGTGCCATGCAAATGGGGCCATAATTCATACAAGGTGGGGGCCATTTGCATCTATTTATCTCCATTTGCATGCCATTAGCATGCAGGTGCACCAATCCGAGGACTTCGCCTGGCCTGCCAGTCAGCAGCCGTCGAGGACTGGCGCCTGCAGCTCAATCGTGGCATAACTGTTGTAATCCCCCTCCCCCGACTGGCCCGATCGCGGGCATGTAGTAACCCCTCCTCCGACTGACCGGTCAGCGGGCATAAGTGAAGTAACCCCCCTCTCCCGACTGTCCTGATCGCGGGCATGTAGTAACCCCCCTCCCGACTGGCCCAATCACGGAAAACCCATAGTAATCCCCCACCCCCCACTAGCCCGATCATGGGCAGAACAAATTCAACCCCCCAGAACATATCCCTGGTGGTCAGTGGACATAAAGCCCGATCGCGGGCATTGAGTACACCCCCAGGTCCACGTACCCTGGTGATCTAGTGGCCCCCACCACTCACCACGGAGCCCCACCACCCCGCCTCCCCCCATCAGCCAGCGGGCGGCAGCATCCCACCCACCTGCCACCCCGCCGCCCGCCGACTGACTTCTTAGGGGCTGCCGCCCATTGGTTCAGAGCAAGAGCCAATGGGTGTGCAGCCCATGCCATACAAGGCAGTCCAGATATGTGAATGAACATGGTTAAAACGCTCAACATGACTATCAGTCTAAGGGTGATAGGGGGAGGTTCGTATGGCAGTGATACCTAGTAGTCTGTACAGCTCCTTAAGTAATGCAGCACCAAAATTAGTACCCTGATCAGTAATAATTTCTTTAGATATGCCCACCCTGCTGAAAATTTTGGCAAGCCTTGCTGCCACCTTTGAAGCTGTGACAGTATGCATTGGAACTGCTTCTGGGTATCAAGTAGCATAGTCGCATACTACCAGATTAAATCTATTACCCTTTTTACTTTTGTCTAAAGGACCAACCACATCTATTACAATTCTCTCAAAGGGCACATCTATCAAGGGTAGGAGCACCAGGGGTACCTTGTCTTTTTCAGTCACTGGGGCTACTTTCTGACACTCAGCACAAGAACTGTAATAGGTAGCAACATCTTCATGAATTCCAGGCCAGTAAAATCTATACAGCAATCTGGCAATGGTGCGCTCCCTCCCTGAGTGACCAGCCATAGGACTATCATCTGCTAGCTGTAACAACTCTGTTCTATACTTCTGTGATACAACCAATTGTTCTGTCTGTTCCTGTGTCTGAGGTTTAACCCAAACTCTGTACAGTAACTCATTACATTTTGTAAACATTGGTCCACCCTGTTTTGGTTTCACCCCAAGCTGCTTAAAGTAACCCTGGAGAGAAACATTGTTAACTTGTTCTGAAAGAAAATCACAATCAGTGATCAGTTTAGTTTCAGCATTTTCGTATGACCTTATGTCCATCAGTCATTTGATGCCACAGTTTCATCAGGCATCATCTTTCTTTCCTGGATTTCCAAATCTTGGAGCTATGCTCAAACAAGTTCGAATCAAAGTCAGTGAAAGGAAAAGTGTCCCCACCATTTGAGATTTTCTTTGCCTGAGCTCTTGTTACCACTGCTGCTGAAACTGCAGGGTTCAGTTCCTCTGAAATTAACTCAGTATATCCTGGACAGTCATTTCCAATAATCATGGGTACAGGTAACTTAGGTACTGCCCCCACTTTCATTTGGTGCAACACACCCTTAATGGTCAGAATCACTTGGGTGGTGGGTTAATATCGAGTGTCCCTGTGGATGCAGATGACACCAGTACCTGGTTCCTTTGCACAGTGTTTTCCCAGCACTTTAACATGCATGAGGGTCTGTCTACTTCCTGAATCAATGAGCCCCTTTACAGTCTTATCCCCCACCTTCACATCTGTTAAATACTTGCCCCAATTTGCCAAGGACAAATCTGCTCCAGTGTCACTCTTCTTATAGCAATTTCTTGCACTATGACGTGGCTTATTACAGTTATAGCAAATAACATCTTTGGGCACAGATTTGTTACCCCCACAAGAGTTCTTATCAAACTTGGAGTTTAAATGGGAAAAAGAGTGTCCTACTGGTGCTTGGCTGTTACCTCACTGCTGTGGCATCTGTCTAGCCATTTGGTAGTCTTCAGCCAAAGAAACAGCCTTTTCCTCACTTTCTGGTCGGTGTTCCTTTACCCAAAGCTGCACATCTGAGGCAGGATGTTGATGAATTGCTCCATTGCAAATGTGTCGATGATCTGTGGGACTGTTTTGCTGTCTGGTTGGAGCCATTTTATCAGGAGTTCTCTGAGCTGGGTGAAGACTTCTTGAGGATTGTCAACTGAATTGTACTTCAGAGATAGAAATCTCCTGAGATGTCATACCTTTTCAGGATTTTGCTTTTCACCAGATCATAGTTTTCTGACTATGCTGTGTCCATGTTGCTGTGGGTAAGTTGGGCTTTCCCTGTCAGGTAGGGTACCAGTCTGATTGTCCATTGCTGCTTTGGCCATTGGCAGGCTGTGGCAACTCTTTCAAAAGTTGTCAGGTATGCCTCGATATCATCCGAGGGACACAACTTTGTAAGTTTAGTGGCTTTTAAGTTGTTTGTGTTTTGTTGCGTGTCTGGATCTGTGCCAGATCCTCTGCCTTTGATAGCTTGCAAGGCATCCAGCCATCGCTGCTCCTGTCGCTGCATCTCTTCTCTCATCTACTGCTCCTGTCACTGCATCTCTTCTCTCCTCTGTTGCTCCTGTTGCTGCGTCTCTGCTTTTCTCTGTTGTTTGTATTGTTGTATTTCTTCTTTTCTCTGTGCTTCTAAATGTTGCAGCTGTTTTTCTCTCTGCTTCTCCGTCTCTATTTGTTTTATAGCCCTCCATTTGAAAAAGGCAGTGAGGCTTTCAGGTTCTGTCACTGCCTGTTCTTTTTCCATAACTGGTGCTGGCTATATAGTCTCATCATGGACTTCTGTTTCTGCTTGTTTGGCTGCCATTCTTCTGGTAACCACTCCTGGGCTTGCTGCTGCAGAATCCATACCTTTCTCTATGTTTCCCTGTTACTAGGTCCATTACCCATGCATAAAACTCCTAGCTTAGAGTATGCACAGCGTAAATCCCAGTTAGGCTGACACCATCTGTTATCAAGACACAGGTCAGGAAGCATAGGAAAAACCAGGAGCAGTTGTAGAATTTGCAAAAAGTGTTTATTAGTACTAGCAGTAACATAAAAAAATAAAATTGTTCAGAATAACTATTTACAAAGGCAGAAAAAACAGAGATCCATATGAGTTTTCCTCCAATCTCTGTGTGTCTGTGTCTCTCTTTCTTGCAAGAAATTGCAGCTACATTTTTATAAACTTTGCAACCACCTCCTTAACAAGCATCCTGTTTTTTTTCTGAAATGTTCTTGTATGTTTCAGGCAGGTGCAGCAAGAACACAATGTCCCAGAACTGAGGCCCTTTCTCCACAGCTTCTGAAAAAGGGCTTAAAAACTGCTCTCAGGTTAACCCCTTGAGTTCCCAATAGCTTTTTACAATCATCTCAAACTATAATTATATACATTTCAACAGTAAAACTATATACATTTCTAAACAAAGGGATCCCAATATCAGTTACATTTCCACATAATGATTTGCATATATTTTTATACCAGCAGATATGCAAGAGAGGAAAAGAGACATAACAGCAAATGAAGACTGAGAGACAGCGAAAGGCAAAGAACTGCGAGACTGTTGGGGTGATCAATGTCTAGGTCTCACGAGAAAATTTGGTTGCACAATCAGACAGACAAGAGACAGGAAAGGAAAGGACAGAACAGATCCCTACATTCAAACTCTCCATGACAACTGGGACAGGGTCCTATTCAACCCTATCACATGTGGTATGCATGTGGCGGCACTGGTAATAGACCACTGTGCACTGTGCAGCACACTTACAGTGTTCTTCTCAGTCCACAGTGCAAGGCCATAGCCCTGCAGCAGAGGCATGTTCAGAGGAGGAGATTCACCCATCGACATCCATGGTGCAGAGACTACTGGCACACAGTACTGAGAGGGTGTCCACGACCACAATATTTGAAGATGTGTCGGACGCTGATGATGATGATGACACATACATCCCCACCAGGGAGTACCTTTCTGCCCTTGTTGCTGTAGGGGGTTTCTCCCCATCAGAAATATGCCTAGGCATGGAGGATCAGACAGGGGCTGACAGCAGTGGCCTCATTGCATCCTCCTCAGTCACTCGGCAAACACATATCATCTTTGGTGCTGGCAGGGTCCCCTGAGGGCCATGCCCCCAGTACCACCACTGCCACCACCACCATCACCACTCTCACAATAACTGCCACTGGTGTGCCAACCATGTCTGCAGGCTCACACACCACCCAGACGATGTGACACGTTTTTGTGGGAGACCATCCTGATGTCCCAGCTGATTTCATATGCGACATGTGAGGTGCAGTAGACAGTGAAGTGGTGCAGCACACAGCCACACAGGGTGTGGGTTGCTCCTGCCCCACTGATCAGCTTCACCCACCCATACCCACTGTCCCAGGTGTCCATGCAGCCCAGGGACAGGATGGCTCTGAATCCCAGCAGCTCCTATGGTCTGTGGTGGAGTCACAGACCACCACACAGTAGGAGCTGCATGCCTTCTGGAGGGAGTTATGGCAGGAACTTGCCCATCTCCATGAGGCATTGCATGCAGACCTTATGCGGTTGGAACAGTGTGTGGAGGAGTGTCAGGCATGGTTCCTGATTGCCCTCCACCAGGTCTTTGTTGACCTCATGGGGGCTGTGAGGGAACACACAGCCACAGTGAGGGGGGGTGGGATGGCTGGGCAGCGTCGCACCACCAGCACACACCATCTGCATGCCAGTAGTGTCCCCCAGTGTGCCTCCACATCACGAAGTGGCAGGTCAGGGTTGGCCAGCACCGCACCCATCATCTATGGGCACTCCAGAGGAATACTGTGCAGTGATTGTCCTTGGTTACACCAAGCCCGCACTGTAGCTGGCGTTGTCCCAGGGTGTCCTCATTCCCACAGTCTTCACCTATCGGGGCACCGATCCACAGTACACCCCCCCACGTTCCCTTGGTAGGGCATCTGTGAGGGTCTGTGGTGGGAGATGGTGATGATGCTGTGTGTGCCACACCTTCCTGCACCATTTCTCCACCTGCACCCCTCACATGCACCTCTTTGAGAATAGCCACATCCTACCACATTCTCTGTATCACCTGTGTGCCATCCTTAGATGTTTATTCTTTTTACCATCCTATCACAGTTATGTGAATGTCACTCTTTTGTATATACTTCAAATACACAATTGAAACCATTTCTGTTGTCCATGTTTTTTTCCCTCACCTTCCCATCCATGTGAGGGTCCGTATGATGTTCAGCCTGTGCTTCTGAGCCCTTCTGGCCATGCGTCGGTCTCACCTATTGAGCTGCTCCACTATCCCCTGGACCTCCAGCTCAGTGTCACTGTCAGCATGTACCTCAGGTTCAGGCAGGCATATTTCACAGTTTAGAGCCATGCTGTGCAACATACAACAGGCTAGTAATATGCAGCATACCTTCTGAGTTCATATTGTAGGCACCACCAGAATGGTCCAGGCATCTGAATTTTGTCTTTAGCATGCCAAAGACACACTTGATTATATTCTATGGTGTGGTGTGTGCTTCATTATATCTCTCCTCAGCCACATTTGCTGGCTGGAAGACTGGGGTTAGGAGCTAGGGTCTCAGGGGATAGGCATTGTCCCCTGTGGAAACATTAACACTTGTTAGCAGATGTGTACTGTGTCACTCACCCTGACCTGTTTGCAAACCCTACTGTTTGGGTCGTCCTGTCTACCTGTACACTCCCACTCCCCCCCACCTCCCTTGTCTGCTGTATTGTGGCACTGTCCCACCATTGGGGGGATTGTGGTTGTGCCTGCTGCAGGTACTCACTGACATGGTGTCCACTGGGTATTAGGCCAGCCTCTAATGCCTTGCACAACTGGGACTGGTGCCTAATAAAGGTGTTGTGGGCACTGCCAGGGAACCATGCAAAGACACTGATGATGCATCCAGTTGCATCACACACCACCTGGTAATTAATCGAGTGGTAGCCCTTCAAGTTTATTTATTTTATTTATTTATTTGTGAAATCAGTTTACAACCTTTGAGCCAGAGGCTCGTTTCCAAAGGTACCTCGTCACATTAAAGACATACATAGAGTTTTAGGTTACATAGCATAGGTTTTGCTAAAAATAGGCGTTCGTCAGAGGCGCCACGTCACACTGAGGTCAGACAAAATACATTTAGGTTACAGGGTACAAGTAATTGAGAACAGGTGTTACACAAGTTGGTATCAAAAATTGAGCAATCTAATAGGCATACAATGAAACAGCTGGCACTGGCCAGGTTAGACATAGGTACGGTGTACCGGGAAGAGGTGGTGGGGAGGGTTAGGTGGAGAGCCGCCCGGTGGGCGTTGTCATGAGAAGTCGAGGTGGAGGCTGCCTTCAGAGACAGGAGCAGCAACGACTGTTGAAGAGTTGGTTTCGAAGGGTGGTTTTGAACTTGGAGATGGTGGTGGCATTGGTGATGGGAGCAGGGAGAGAGTTAAACCAGGATGGGGCTCTGTAGCAGAAGGACCTCTGGCCATGGCTGGTTCTTGATCTGGGGACCATTAGAGTGGTCTTGTTGGATGACCGTGTTGCAATAGTGGGTGGGATCCGGTGGATGGATGCCGTCACCCCAGGAGGGGAGAGTCCGAGTAGGGTTTTTTTTTGTGAGGAGGCAGGTTTGATATCGGAGCCGTTCATCCAGGGTAAGGAGTTTAGCCTCGTCATACAGATGACAGGTGTGTGTGAGCCTGGGGGCACCAGTAATCAATCTGCAGGCTTTATTCAGGGTTAAGTGAATTTTTTTGAGTGCAGTCGTGTCGGCAGCACCATAGACTGGTAGACCATAGTCTACAAGGGACAATATGGAAGATGTAACAGCGAGCCGGAGCGCATTTGGGGGAAGGCAGGTTCTATGGTGGAAGAGGATGCCAAGCCGTATGTTAGTGGCGGATGTTAGGGCATCAATGTGGTTGTGAAATGTGAGGGCTGAGTCGAAGGTAACACCAAGGTATTTGTAGGAGCAGACTTGTTCCAGTGGCTGTTTGGTACTAGGAAGGATATAGAGTGGGTGGTTGCTAGCTTTGTTTTGGGGGTGGGAAAAGAGCATAGCTTTGGTTTTTTTAAGATTGATGATGAGTCTGCGCTCCTTAAACTAGCTCGGCATTATTGAAAGACTGCTGTAGGGTGTCCTGAAGGGAGACGGGATTGCGGTGGTGGCAAAAGAACAGCGTCATCTGCATACAGGAGAATTTTGCCAGGGCATGCACTGGGCAGGGTGTTCAGATAGAGTGAGAGAAGGGGCCCAGGATGGAGCCTTGGGGACCCCAGAGTGAATGGGACAGGTATCAGAGAGTATCCCATTGATTTTAACACACTGTGATCAGCTAGATAGCTTGTGCACCATGCTAGGGGGCCAGCTGAGAGACCAGTGTGGCAGAGAGCATTCAGCAGAAGAGGGTGGGAGATGGTGTCAAAGCCTTTGAGAGGTCGATGAACACTGCACCAGCTAGGGAGCTGGTATCCAGGGAGGAGTGTAGGAAGTTGGAGAATTCAATTAGTGCAGTGCTGGCACTGTGACCAGCACGGAAGCCATGTTGCTCTGGGCATAAGATGTTATGCTTAGCCAGATAATCAGTGATTTGAATGGCCACCACTTTCTCCAGGGCTTTGGGGGGGGGGGAGGATGGAGATTGGCCAGTAGTTGCTGGCCGACGACCTGTCGCCCCCTTTATGAATGGGTGTGATTATGGCTGTTTTCCAAGCAGTGGGAAATTGTCCCAGGCAGAGCGATTGGTTAATTAGGCTGGTGAGTGGGGCAAGGACTTCATCTAGCACCAGCCTGAGGATACTGGGGTCCAGTGAGTCACTGCCGGGACTGTTGCTATTCAAAGCTTTGATTAGGATGGGTCTGGCTTCCCAGGCAGAAATCTTGCGCAGGTGGAAGCTGGGGTGCTGGAGGACAGGGGGAGGTTGGTTGGGGGGGGTCAAAGAAATTACTAGGGAGGACTGAGCTAAGGTCAGTGAAAGTGGTGTTGAGCCAGTTAGCTATGGTGGCAGGCTCGGTGGCAGTAGTGCCATTGCTAGTGAGCTGGGATGGGGCAGGGGAGCGTGATTTTCCATTTAGTTGTTTAATATTATCCCAGAAAGTCCGGGCCGAGCCCCAGGAGGAGGTAAGGGTGGCCTGGTAATGGTCGGCCTTGGCTTTCCGGACAGCCCAAGAGCACTTATTCCGGGCTGCATTGTAAGCCTGCCTATCAGACAGACGATCCGTTTCAGTGGCAAGGTGCCAGAGGTTATCCCCGATTTCTTAGTAATTGTAGAAGGGCAGGGCTAACCCAGGGTGCATTCTGCTTTTTGGATCGGATTTTGGTGAAGGGTGCAAAGAGATCACAAGCCATGTTGAAGGTATGTGTGAAGAAGGCAAGGGCAGTGTCAATGTCGGTTGCACGATGAATGGGGGACCAGTTTATCTGGGTGAGGAATAGTTTAAGTTTTTGCAGCCCACCAGGCCGGAGGCACCTGCGGAGGGTGGTCTGGGCTTTGGGTTTGGGATTGGGGACTGCCCAATGAAATAGGATAGGGGAGTGGTCACTTAGGGAATCTGGTAGGACCTGGATGTTTTGGATTTTTTGTGGGGTCGGTTGGTGATAATAACATCCAGAAGGGTGCTGGTACCTCTCTTAGGGTTTATTCTAGTGGGCTGAGTGATGAGTTGTGTCAGGTCTTGGGCGGCAAATGAGTCTCTAATCGTGGAAGAGGAGGTGCTGAGCCAATTTACGTTAAGGTCCCCAACTAGGATTTGTTTCGCCTTATGGTGGAGGGAGGCCAGATAGTCAGTTAAAGATACCAGGGCTGGGGGTGCTGGTTCTTTGGGGGAACGTAGGCAGTGGTGAGATAGAGAGGGCCCCTAGAGGGGTCCGGGATGAGTTTGAGGGTAAAAGCCTTGGCCCCATTTACAAGGGCAGGGGTGGGGAGCGCGTGTCCAAGTATTGTGTCCCTAGTGTATATTGCACAGCCTCCCCCTCGTTTGCCTACTCGGTCCTCCCGGTATAAGGTATAGCCTGGGAGGGAGACAAATGAGTCGGGGGTAGATTTGGACAGCCAGGTTTCAACCAGGGCTATGATGTCTGGTTGATGAGCCATGGCCCAGCACTGTAGGGCATCAAATTTTTTCAGCAGGCTGCATATGTTCATGGAGGCTATTTGGAGACCAGTGGGCCGAGTAGGTGGGTGGGAGGGGGCAGGGCCTGGGTAGGGATGTAGGTTCCCTGTCAGGAGCAGAAGGAGGAGAACTGCTCTGGTCAGAGGGTGGCAGAAGGAGAGTTTCGCTGGAGCGATAGGAAGAGAAGGGGTTTCGTAGCACAGGGGTGGGTAGGCAGCGCAGGCAGAGAAGGCTTGCGTGATCAGATGCCCAAGGGGTGGGGGAGGAAGGTAATGTCTGGATGGGGTGAGGTGGAGAGGAGCATATGGGGTGTGTGGAGGAGGGAGGGAGGAGCAGTGGTATAGGAGGAGGGGAGGGCAGGAGGGTAGGTAGGAGCACTGGAGTAGTGAGGCTGAGGGTTAACAGGGACAATATGGTTGGTGGAAGGCAAAAGGAGGAGGAGGAGGAGAAGAGAGAGGCAGGTGGGCAGGAGGTGCACATGCATAATTGGTAAGGGTGAGAGAGCTGAAGTGAACTGGGGGAACTAGGATGATAGAGGGGGAGATAGTAGTGAGAGATCACCTCTAAGTATAGTTGCCGCTTTGGTACAGTGGTAGAGTTGGTGCCTGAGGTGCACAGGGTACCAGGTTCAAGACTTGCCCAGGGTAGCAGGAAAGACCCCAGACAGTGGCTGTAGCAGCAGGGAGCTGGGCTCAAGGTCTGCAGAAACAATCAGACAACAATTTAGCAGTGTTAGAGGGTTTTTTAGAGTTTGAAATCCTGCACAAATAATAGACAGATGTGCTAGCTGAGTGGTGGAACTGCTGACTAAAACAATGAAAGTGCAGGGTGCAAAGGCAGCAAGAGAGAAGTGGTAAAACTTTATATTTTGGCGGGGGGGGGGGGGTTAGAGGCTAAAAGTCCTAGAAAGTAGAAATAAAATAGCTAGACAAAGTGGTTAAGAGGTAGAGCTGTTGACTCTGATAGCAAGGGTACTGGGCTTGACTACAGCTTAGGGACAGAGTGTAGAAAGTTTTTTAATTCAGAGAAGGAGGGAGGAAGGGTTAAGGGTTTGAAAGTAGAGGAAGCTGTTGGCCTGGTTCATTGGCTTAGTGGTTAGGCAGTAGACTTTGGAATAAAGGGTACCAGGTTTGAGGCTGCCAGGTGCTTAGTGGTAGGCTGATGGGAGGAGTGAGGAAAGTAGATAGCAGAAAGGATTCAGGGGGGGTGGTTGGGGTGTGTGGGAAGTACCACACAACAGTCAGGCTGTAGTACAGGATGCTTTACCTCTTACAGGCTCTGGCAATCCCCGAGTTCAGGCTCTGCTGCTGGGCAGAGTTGAAGAAGATGTCTCCCCACTTCACCAGGTGGTGCACAGATGGCAACGTGGGTGCAGTCAATGGCACTGAGTACTGCTAGTAAGTGTGCAACTCAATAGAATCACTGCATTGTTTCTCTGTGCTCTGCTGCTGTGCTGGGGAATACAGTGAATTCACCAGAATGTGGCAGCAGGGCATCTTGGAACTGGGTCAGGAGGCGCGATGTAGCAGACTGCGACATGCCAATAGTATCTCCAACTGGTGTCTGGAAGGACCTAGTGGATAGAACACACAGCGCAGCTGTAATTTTTTTCCTCAACTGACATGGCATGGCAGTTTTGGGTGGTAGACTGCAGCTGCTCATGCAGGAGCTCACAAAGCTGCCTCAGCAGTACCCTGCTTAGTCTGCACCATCCCACAAGGTGATCATCTGCCAGTGTCTCAAAAGACACTCGGGGCTGGTACATTATGTGTGCAGCATATCTCCTCCTTGGCCTATGGAGTGGCCCAGGGTGGGCTTGGTCCCTCTCTTTCTCCTTTATCACGTCTGCCATTAGGTAGATCATAACGGGGTTGTTGCCAACCACCATGTTGCCTGTTATTGTGTCCACACCCCCCCCTGTAGTTTGCCCTGGTTTAAGACAACCTTTTTATAGGTGGTAAATAGCGCCGCGCTACGTGTTGTGCTAACACACGTGAAGCGCTGTGGTGCCGAATATACTGTTGTGCCCACATTCATGTCCCTGCCCCTCACTTTGCCCTTGCACTATTATCTTTTAGCACCGCGCTTATCATGTTGCTACCGTGCTATTTGGATTCCTTTGAATATTGCAGCCTGCCGCAAATGAGGCGCAATCGTAGTAATCGGGTTTGTGCTCAACGAAAGTTTTGAATATTGGGCCCCAGGTGGAAATAAACAATCAGAGCTACTGTACCCGCAAGGAACAATTATCCTATTTTCATGCATATGACCTCAGTAACAAATAATGGGGAGGCTAGCACTGGCTGCTCTTTAATTACTTCCTGTATCAGTTTTTACCAAAGGAAGGAACTGGGAAGTTAGTGTTTTAGGTATTCCATTAAGAGAAGAGTATGTAGATAAGTTACATAACTTACTCATAAGTCATCTCCCCTCCCCATACGAACATACGAAATTTGCAGGCAGATAAAGGCCTAGAGGTCTATCAAGTCTGCTCAAATGTGCAGCTAGCACCCCTTATTCTGCAGCTGCCCCTCCCTTCCACCCTTCCCCTTCATTAACCCTCCCCCATCCTCATTTGAAGCAGTCCACTGTTCTACTGGATACCACTTCTGCAGGTAACGCATTCCACCCAGCCACCACCCTCTCTGTAAAAAAGTGTCTCCTCATCTCCCTCCTGAACCTTCCTCCCTCTAGTCTCATATCGTGGCCCCTGGTGTCCCTCCCCTCCCTTACTTTGAACAGCCCCTCTGTACCTGTCTGGTTTATTATTTTCATGTATTTAAAGGTTTCAATCATGTCCCCCCCGTCCTTCCTCTCCTCTAGTGAGTACATGTTCAACTCCCTCAACCTTCTCTCGTATGATAAGTCCCCCAGCCCCTTGATCATCTTTGTCACCCTGTGCTGCACCCCCTCCAGTAACTTAATGTCCTTCTTCAGATACGGGCGCCAGTACTGCACGCAGTACTCCAGGTGCGATCTCACGAATTACCTATATAGTGGCAGAATCACCTCCTCCCTCCTCGAGGATATACCCATAGATACATAGATACATAGATACATAGACAGTGTCGGCAGATAAGGGCCTATGGCCCACCTAGTCTGCCCATTTGAGCTTGTAAGTTCAGTTTGTTTTCCTAGAAGTCTATTTCCCCTTACCCCTGACCTCTAGAATTCCTTTATGTCTATCCCATGCATTCTTAAATCCGTGATTGTTTCAGCCCCACCACTTCCTCTGGCAGGGTGTTCCACTTATCCACCACCTGTTCTGTGAAGAAATTCTTTCTCATGTTTCCTCTGAATCGTCCTCCTCCAACTTCATCCCATGCCCTCTAGTCCTGAAACATCTTTTTCACTTAAAATAGTGTTTTCCTGCACCCTGTTCCTCCTGTAAGATACTTGTATGTCTCTATCATATCCTCTCTCCTCTCCTCCAGGGAGTACATGTTCAGTTCCTTCAACCTGTCTTCATAGGACTTGTGATGCAACCCATGCACCATCTTTGTTGCCCTCCTCTGAACCTTCTCTACCCTGTCTATGTCCTTATGTAGGTATGGTCTCCAGAACTGTACACTGTACTCCAGGTGGGGGCCTCACTAGTGTCTTGTATATGGCGGAATTGACCTCCTTTTCCTGCTGGTGATGCCCTGCCTATACATCCCAGCATCCTATTTGCTTTACCTGATGCCTTGTCACACTGTTTCCCTACCTTGAGGTCATCAGAGATGACAACCCCAAGATCCCTTTCCTGCTTGGTGCATGCTATATCCTCACCCCCAACTGATATATTGTGCCAGGGTTTTGTGCCCCATATGCATTATCTTGCACTTCTTTGCATTGAATTTCAACTGCCAAACCCTTGACCATTCTTCAAGTTTCTGCAGGTCCCTTCTCATTCTGTCTACACCCTCTGGTGTGTCGACTCTGTTACAGAGCTTTGTGTCATCAGCGAACAGTGAACCCCTTGCAATACAACCCAGCATTTTGTTGGCCTTTGCAGCTCCTTCCTACATTGTGCCGAGTTGTTCATTGACCCTGTAATGAGCACCCCCAGATCCTTCTCCTCCTCCTCCTCTGTCTGGGCTAGCTGCACTCCCCCCAGCTGGTAACTCCTCCTTGGGTTCTTCATCCCAAAATGCAGCACCTTGCACTTTTTGGCATTAAACCCCAGTTGCCAGGTGTCTGACCAGGTTTCAAGCTTTGCCAGATCATTCTGCAAACCCTGCCATCCCCCTAGGTCATCCACCACCACTCCTACCTTGGTATCATCAGCAAACAGACTGATCTTGTTCTTGATGTCCCATGATATGTCTGTAATGAATATCCCAAACAACAGTGGTCTCAACACCGAGCCCTGTGGAACACCACTCGTCACTACCCTTGAGTGTGAGAGCTCCCCACCCACCACCACCCTCTGCTGCCTTCCCTGAAGCCAGTTTCCTACCCATCTAACCAGCTTTGCACCCGCTCCTGTGCCTACTAACTTACTTCCCAGCCTTCCATGCAGCACCAAGTCGAATGCCTTACTGAAGTCCAGATACAGGACATCCACTGCATGGCCCCTGTCCAGTTGCCTAGTTACCCAGTCATAGAACTCCACCAGGTTGGTTTGGCAGGATCTGCCCTATGAAGCCATGCTGTCTGCTGTCCTGTAGTCCTTTGGCCTCTAAGAGGGCCACCAGCCTCTCCTTCAGGATAGTCTCCATTAGCTTACCCACGATGGATGTGAGGCTCACTGGTGTGTAGTTTCTCAGTTCATCCTTGGGGCCACTCTTGTGGAGGGGCACCACATGAGCCATCCTCCAGTCCTGAGGTACACACCCCGAATGTAGTGAGGCATTAAATAGGTCTGCCAAAGGTCCTGCAAGGACCTCTGCCAGTTCCTTTAGTACCCTGGGGTGGATGCCATCTGGGCCTGGCACATTGTCCACCCTCAGTGCCTTCAAACCCTCCTGAACTCTGCCCTCCATGATTTCCCCATCTGTCACCCCTTCCCCCTTGTTTCTGCCATTTCTCCCCCCTTGAGTGTCACCCCCTCTTCTCTTTAGTAAATACTGAGCAGAAGTACTCATTTAGTGCTTCTGCCTTATTGCACCCTCTTCCACCCAACCTCCCCCTTCCTAATCCTTACTATGTGGTCCTTACAGCTCCTTTTCTCCCTGATGTACCTAAAGAAGTCCTTCTCCCCCTGCTTAATGCCTTGTGCCAGCCTGAGTTCCGTAGATGCTTTGGCTCCCCTTACTGCCCTTGTCACCTCCTTCGATTCTGTCAAGTACGCCTCCCTGTTCCCCCCTCCCTGTTTTCTTGTACTTCCTACAGGCAGCTCTTTTCCTCCTTACCTTTTCCATGACCTCCTTGCTCAACCACCTCAGTTTCTTAGCCCTAGCCTTCTTGCTCTGGGCCTTGCAGCAGGTTTTGGTTGCCTCCACTATCCCCAGCTTTATGAGCTCCCACCTCTGGTTAGTGTCCATACTAGACTGAATTCTGGCCAGGTACCCTTTTACCACTTCCCCCATCCTCCCAAAGTCAGCCCTCCTGAAGTCCAGCACTCTTGTGCCAGATTCCACTCCTTCCTTGCCCGTATCCAATGTAAGCCATACTGAGTGGTGGTCACTCCCTGACAGCGGTTCCTCCACTGTAAGTTCTCTCACAAAGTTCCCATTTGCCAGCACAAGGTCAAGGGTATTCCCTAACCTGGTTGGTTCACTGACCATTTGCAGCAGGAAGCTGTCCTGGATGGCATCCAGCAGTACCTGCTCCCTTCTGTTCCTGGTTGTTGGGGTACTCCAGTCCACATCTGGCATGTTGAAGTCCCCCACAATCACCACACTACCCTTCTCACAGGTCCTCCTGATCTGTTCCGCTAGTTCCCTGTCTAACTTCTCCATCTGAGATGGTGGCCTGTACACCACACCCATTCTAAGAATCCTATTCTTGGAATCCTGGATTTACATCCAAAGTGACTCCGTACTACCCTCCTCCCCTTCCCCCCTTGCACACTTCAGTCCTTCCTTCACATATAGTGCCACACCCCCTCCTTTCCCAATCACCCTGTCCCTGCGAAATAACCTGCACCCTGGTACAGACAGTTCCCAGTCATTGTATTGGGTGGCCCATGTTTCTGTGATGGCTGCAATGTCCACCTCTCCCTCTGCCATGAGCACCTGTAACTCTGCAGTTTTCCTCCCAAGGCTCCTAGCATTAAGGGTAACCACCTTCCACCCTCCCCTCCCCCATCCTGCCCTCCTTTACTAGCATCACCAATAGTACTTGCCATCACTATTATCAAATTATTTTATTTCTACAATTTTCTTTATTCATAACAATGGTTTTCCACTGTATTCAACCTTTTTGCCTATTTTATATCTTACTATTTTTTTTATTTCTGTCCTGTCCCTGTATTATTTTGTTCCTTTACATATACTGGTTGCTGTCACCATATTATTGGTATTGTTTTTCAATCAGAAAGAAAGATCCTGGCTTAGCGTACCACAAGAAGAGGATTTGAATGATTGATATAACCACTCCAGGTCAGGATAATTCTTTCAAAAGTTTATTTATTCACATAAACACCAGTGCTATATGCCACCCCAGCCTCTTAAGGGGTCCATGGTGACATATGGCACAGGTGTTTATCTGAATAAATGAACTTTTTGAAAGAATTATCCTCATTCAGAGTGGTTATTTCAGTCCTTCAAATCCTCTTCTTGTGGTATGTGAAGCCAGGCTCTTTCTTTCTATTAATGGTGTACTCCTTGACTCTGCCCAAAGTGCTCTGTGACGCCTTTTGTACTTCCTGAAGTATTATTGTTCTACTCTGTAACTTATGCATTTTTGCTTTGCTTCATACTTCTGAACTGATTATTTGTACCTTACATTTATTATTCCTGTACTTGTGGTGTTGTTGTCACTATATTTTGTCACTTTGTACAGACATTCCTCCCCCCCCACACTCATCACTGTTCCCTTTACCCAAATATATCCCTTTCATATCTATCTTCACAGCACATTTCCCATGGTGCATCATAGAAACATAGCCAATATTGATTGAAAAAGACCTTTGGTCCTTCCAGTCTGTTCCCTTCTACCGTATCTACCCTGGGACTTAATGTCTAGTTGGGGTTATCGCCCTCGCCTGCCCCCTTTCCCTACTGCTTTCCTCCAATTAAGCCTTTTACTCAGTCTGATCCATGTTAGAAACCATTTATGGTTCTTGCACTGACCACCTTTGCTGATAGAGTGTGCTACAGCTCAACCGCTCTCTCTGTAAAATAAAACATTCTCACATCCTTCCTGAATTTCACCCCTGCCAGCTTCGACCCATGTCCCCTGCTGAATATTTCCTCACACTCTACCTTGTTCATTCCTTTCAGGAGCTTGAAGGTCTTTGTCATATCGCCCCTCTCCCTTCTGCTCTCCAGTGAGTACATGTTTAGGACCTTAAGCTGATACTCGTAGGATCTGCCCTGCTGACTCAGAATAATTTTGGTTACCCTCTGCCGCACCGTCTCTAGCCTGTCTTGGTCTGCTCTTAGGTAGGGGGGCTGAACTGGGCACACTATTCCAGATGAAAGCTCACTAGTGCTCTATAGAGAGGAAGTATTGCCTCCTCCTGCAGTCATACCCCCTCCCAATACAACCTGAACATCCTGGTTGCCTTGCTGCAGGCCTTGTTACAATGGCTAGATTCTAAATTCTGATTTGTATCTCTTCTCTTCTATCTCTTTGGCTTGCTCTCTTCCTCTGTCCCTACTTCCTTGTCCCTCCACTCCTTTGACACCTGTTCCTTCTGTTTTCCATGTTGCATAACCTCTGCTGACCAATCTTCCTTCTCTGTATGCCTGCCGTTACTTTGAAACTGTCTCCCATCCTCTTTTATTCTGCCCCATTACCTCTCTCTCTCTCAAACCACTTCTGCAATCTCCCTTTGCTCCTTCTTACTCCTGTTCTTAAAACATAAGTATTTGGTTCCCCTGGCGGCAACTGGACCCTTCAGATAGAGTGCCAGTAGAAGTTATGGCAGCCCTTATCCGGGGGGGGGGTGCTCAGACCTGGCAGTCTGTCGCTGTGGAACAACCAGGATGATGTTGGAGGTAAGGAATGGGAGGTCTCAGACCAAGTGGGACTGTGGGTTGGACCTAGGCAGTGTTGGAGAGAGACCTAAGGGACCAGCGATAGGAGGAGTAAAACGAATATACAAAAAATATATCTGCATTTGTTAATCATATTTTAGCAGTAATATTTTCCTGGCAAAAATATCAAGATACCTATTTTTCTTTTTGTTTTCTTTAATTCCTGAACCAAGACATGTGATTTTAAATGTTTTTAACGTTCTAATTGCTGTGCAATGCCCACCATAAAAATTAAGTATGTTGGTACAGTGCCGTGCTCTTTCAATCAGAAGTGTGTGGTAACACCATACAAATACATCCACATTATGAATCTAGCATGTACACTCAAGAAGTAACCTCAACAGAATAGACTTTTAAAAATTGCGAGTGGTGGCCATCTTTAATACATGACTCATTAATTACAAAGTTATCTATAAAAGCTGCTTTAAAAATATCTGATTAAACTAAAAAAAATACATGTAGGATGAATCTAAGGATGTCAGAAATACATTCTTGGTAAAAAAACAATCTGATGATTTTCTCTTTTTTTTTGCCAACTAACAAATACTGCTGCTTTAAAGCACAGTCTCTTGACTTTGCTCTCCTCTGTACACTGAATCTCATAGTGTTATCCAAAATTGTTTTCATTAATGGATATCTCTATTTATTTACTGTGGTTCAACTGTTTGGTTACATTTATTTACTGTGTAACCCCTTCATGTGAGATCATCTCATAACTTTAAATATTGCATTGCTCATACTGTTGCTGTTACCACACTTACGCCTGTTTGTTATTGAATCATGTCCTTTTTTTTTTTATCCCATTATGTTTCTTTGCCTGGCAGACTGGGGCATCTTTCAGTGCAGACTCGCTTGGCTTTGTCTCCTAACCACTTGCCTGAACCACTACCCCAACTGAAGCTTCGGTATCAGGATCCCCTCCTCTCCTGTCAGGCCCATACAGGAGGAGGCCGAGGATCCCCGGGGTAAGGTCGGGTTCATGGCTGGCACTGAGCATGTGGGATTCTGCCCCAGGAGATCCACCATCACCTCACCCAGCTGCCAGTGTTTTACCTCCTTGTTTCCACCCTAGGAGTGCGGCGTGCAATGATGACTGCCCTGCTGTCATCTGCCGCACTCTGCCCCTTACATTGGCCGGTGAACCTGCAGTGCTCTGATCTCCATCGGGGGCTGTCAGGACACCGGGCATCCCTGGATCCCACCCCAGGGAGAGGAGAGCTGTCCTCCAGATGCTCCCTCATCTCCCTCCCCTGCCGACCCCCAGCTACCCAAGTTCATCACTGAACCCCGGGTCACTGGCATGGCACGTGGTGTGGCATCCAGTGCCTCAACCCTCAGAGCCACCAGGCTGGGCAAATCATGTCCTTTTATTCTGTTTATATTTGTTCTATTCTCCTGATACCCACTCCCCTGGTTGCCCCTGGAAATTAGCCTTGACTTCATGCACCTTTCCTGGTTGCCAATGTTCAAACAAACAAATAAATAAAATAAAAACAATATTTGTTAGTGTTCACTTCAGCTTATAACCCTTTGCCCAACATGCACGTAGAAACAAGCTGTGCTTAATGGGCCTAAACTGATCATAAAATTTCAAACCAATAAATAAAAAAATTAATAAAGAGAGGCAGAAGCAAAAAATGTACTCCAGGAAATTAATGCTAATAAGGCTTCGGGACCAGACAGATTTCATCAAAGAATTAATAAAGAAGTGCCTTACAAGTCAGGAAACCTCATGCAATAATAACTGACTCAATTATAACAAGTGGCATACCGGACAGAT
The DNA here is from genome assembly GCA_016271365.2 of Neoceratodus forsteri. Lineage (NCBI taxonomy): Eukaryota > Metazoa > Chordata > Ceratodontiformes > Ceratodontidae > Neoceratodus > Neoceratodus forsteri. The sequence goes on from CM057458.1 coordinate 341,792,556, forward strand.
ACTGCTGCTTACAAGAGAGGCCCAGACAGTTATTATATTTAATTATACATTACTGAACTACTGTACTCTTTTTGTACTACAAAAAATGCATACCTTATATTATAAAATTGCTAAATTTGCTTCTGGCAGTGGGTTCAATGCCTACCACTGTCTCATGCTAAATACCTGAAATTGGCTACCTCTGACCTCAATGTTAATCTAACTCTTGCCACACTCATTAAAAAAAAATCTTGCAACCTGGTCTCCTGCTTACATAGCAAATGAAACCCATTTGTTGATCTGCCCACATCCCGCTCTGCATCTTACAACAACACTGCAGTCCCTCTGTTTCACACTAACATGGGACAATACTCTTTTAGTTGCCAAGCTGCCTCTACATGGAACTCTCTACCCCCCCCCCCATTAGACAGTCCTCCATATTGGCAAGCTTTTGCTAAGTTTTTGAAAGTTCATTACTACTCATCCTAAGCATGCAACTGCTTCCACTAACTCCTCACTCCCCTCTCCTCACTCTTACATGCCCAAGCAACACGGCACTTGTTTTATGATCTCCCCAGCTATCATGCCGCTTATGTATTCAATTACTGCAATCTTAGCACTGCCTCCTCTCCTCATTGTACATTGCAAGTTTGTTCCCTATGTATACTGTATGGTATTTCATTGCAACCCCTGTGTCAGCTATTTTTCCCACATTCTTTTTTATTGTATTTGTATCATTTCTGCATTAAGAATTTGAACTATGATGTATCGGAATCATGATGTACTACCTCCTGTGTCTGTGTCTTATCCATTGTGTACTACCTTCTGTGTGGATGTATTACCTCCTCTGTCTGTGCTTTTGCACTGGGGTCATGCCTGAAACAGGCGTTCCTTGCCAGTGCAGTCAAACCATCAGCAAAGTTGATAAATAAATTAATTTAATTATATTTAATTATACAATTGGACTTGGGAACCCAGCCTCCTGATTGGCTAGGGCTTACGTGACTACTAAACAGCTTTCACATGAGTTATGCATGTCCTGCCATTGCTAGAAGCAGGGGTGCATGAATGGGAGGAAATGAAAAAATGCATCAGTTTACCTCACTGCATTTCATAATAGTGGTACATTGACTCCAAGGGTGGATTATTAACCAGTAATTCCACCCGTTCAGCTCATGTGGTTAGATGTATGGGGAACAAGATTACCTCTAGGTAACATACCCCTCCCCCATTGTATCTTACTACTTAAAAAGTTTCTACGTCAGAAACTAAAAATTATAGACTAGCAAGCTAAACATCAGTATCAGAAAAAGTGATGGAAACAGTTAGCGGAGCTAGGATTGTTGATAATCTAAAGAAACACAGCACAGATTTAGTTTTCCAGTAAGGATTCAGGAAAGGGAAATTATGCTAAACCCAGTTTATGTGTTTTTTATCTACACATTTAACTTCATTTATTGGCGATATGACTAAAAGACTTGATAAAGGAAAACCTGTAGATATTGTCAGTTTGCACCATAGTAAAGCTGTTGATTCAGTGCCATGTAAAAAGTTACTTCACAATGCAAAAGGATAGGCAATTATAGAACAGGTGTCAATCAGAGATGTGCGAAGTTGGCCAACTTCACTAAAAAAATATCGACTTAATCTGGTTCAAGGTCAGTTGGCATTCACCTGTATCCCCCTCCCTCCAGGTCGTGCCTGAAAATAGGCACAAATTTGTCTAGTGCACTTATCTGGTCAACAAAAACTAACTAAATAAATAAAATAATAAATAAACTTGCTTTGTGAATTAATTCATGAAGTTTGCCAAATTTGGGAAGCACTAGCTTTGCAAAGTTTTGAACAGGTGAAGTGGAACTTTTTTTCAAGTGATGTCATACAAAATCTCCAGTGAAGTTGCAACTTCGCCATGACTTCACCTGAAAAAGTGCCATTTTGCTAGGGAAACTCAGTGTGAAATGGTGACTCCACGAAGTGTTTCACAAAGATGGATTTTGCAACTTCGCCAGAATTTCACTGGTGAAGTAAAACTTCACAGCATCTGTATGGTGGCATAATGCAGTAACTGGTTGGATTTTAGAGGCACTGTAGTACTAATTTCTACCCCATTAGCCTTTTTAATGGCAGTAAGTAATAGTGAGTGGGTTGCCACAAGTACTGTATCAGTGTTGGGGCATTCTTAAAACTGGGAGCATAGCAAGCAAGTTTATAAGAAAATATAAATGAGCTTCAGAATGACTTAACAAACTAAGGGACTGTGAGAAAAAATGGTAAATGAGGATTTAGTGTTCCAAAATGTAAGATTATGCATCTTGGTTAAAAAAAAAAGAAAACTACCACTGTCCATGTCATTGGTTCAGTTGTACCTAGAGTACTGCATACAATTTTAGAACCCACTTCAGCAAAAGGATAGGGAGAGGTTAGAGATTATCCAGCAGAGGGCTCCAGAAAATGATCCAGGGTCAGCATGGTATCCCCTACATGGAGATGGTAGATAGCCTCAGTATGTACATACTGAGGGTCAGCATGGTATCTCCTACGTGGAGATAGTAGTTAGCCTCAGTATGTACTCACTGAGGGTCAGCATGGTATCTCCTACGTGGAGATGGTAGATAGCCTCATTATGTACTCACTGAGGGTCAGCATGGTATCTCCTACGTGGAGACGGTAGATAGCCTCAGTATGTACTCACTGAGGGTCAGCATGGTATCTGCTACGTGGAGACGGTAGATAGCCTCAGTATGTTCTCACTGAGGATCAGCATGGTATCTCCTACGTGGAGATGGTAGATAGCCTCAGTATGTACTCACTGAGGGTCAGCATGGTATCTCCTACATGGAGACGGTAGATAGCCTCAGTATGTTCTCACTGAGGGTCAGCATAGTATCTCCTATGTGGAGATGGTAGATAGCCTCAATATGTACTCACTGAGGGTCAGAAGAAAAAGGTGACAGGATAGAAACATACAGATACAGGGCTATAATATGGTGAACTCCTCAGAGTTTTTTAAGCTAAGGAACACTACTACCATCTGGGTGGGCAACCTCAGAGTGTCCAAGTCTGAACTCCTCAAATGATGGCAGTCTCCTGATTTTTTTTTACCACTAAAATCAGGGAGATTTTTACAGGGCCCTAATGTATATGCCTAACTGAACATAAGGTGTTAGAAATGCATTGCTGGATTGTGCTCCTCCCAAAACCGGGTAAAGATCTAGAATGTGTTGAGAGTTACAGACCCATATCATTGAACCAAGACATAAAAATTCTAACAAAAATTTTGGCGGATAGACTCAGTTTGGTTCTCCCTGATTTAATTGGTTCGCATCAAGTGGGTTTTATGAAAGGCAGATTTTCCGCAGACCATCTCCGCACCCTTTCGCATGTCTTCTCGGTGTCCAGGGATGCCTCCTTTCCAGTGGCACTGGTCTCTCTGGATGCCGAGAAGGCCTTTGACAGAGTTAATTGGAGTTTTTTACTTCAAACACTAAATTCCTTTGGATTTTCTAAACAATTTCAATCTTGGATAAAGGCCTTATATCAGCAACCGACGGCTAAGATCTCTGGGAATGGGGTGTTCTCCAGGACCTTCACCTTGCATTCCGGAACCCAGCAGGGTTGTCCCCTTTCTACTCTACTTTTCAATCTCTACCTGGAGCCGTTAATCCGTAAACTAATTTCATGTTCGAAGGTCCGGGGGATTACCATTCTCGGTACTGAGCTTAAAGTTGCTGCACATGCGGATGACCTGCTTTTGCACCTTTCTTATCCAGAGACATCTATTCCCGCCATGTTGGATATAATTGAGCAATTTAGTAAACTATCCAATTACAACTTAAACGTAGGGAAGTCGATTGTTTTCCCCCTAAATCACAAAGTTTTTAAGAATGATATTATTGCCCTGGGTCTAGCCTGGTCTAAAGACTTGTTGCAGTATTTGGGCATTGTGTTAACTAGGGATCTGCAGAGTATCTTTAAAAACAATATGGAGACTCTACTGTCCAAGGTGGCTCTAGATTTGACTAGATGGTCGGCTCTACCTATCTCTTTTTGGGGAAGAGTCAGCCTGGTTAAGATGAATGTTCTCCCGCGTCTCTTATAACCTCTCCAGCTACTCGACATTTGTCTGCCATGTGGCTGGCTTAAAAAGGCCCAGAGTTTGATTGGTGATTTCATCTGGTCTAAAAAGAAGCCTAGAGTAGCTTTTTACAAACTCGTGGCGCCCAAGTCTAAGGGTGGTTTACGACTTCCATACATGTGTATGTACTATTGGGCCTGTAGTGCGGCCAAATACCTAAGGTGGATAGTTTTTAATCCCTCAAGTTATTTGCCTGCATGGCTCAAAATAGAGAGGGAAATGATCCGTTCGGTTAATATAGCCCCTTCTGCATTATTATTCCTCAATATCGCCTCTATACCCAAGGAGTTAAAAGGCACCACAATTGGAATCTCTATGAGGATTCACTCACAGTTGTGTAGATTCCTAAAATATAAAAATTGGTTAGATGTGGAGCAGTCAATTTGGAACTCTCTTGCCTTTAAAGTAGATAACAAAGTGTTATCCCCAGATGGTTACCTAGCTTAGGCGATGGTAGGGTTTACTTATTTCTTAAGGAGGATGGTACCTGGTTATCAGCTGAGGATATCGTGGTGAAATTCAGGCTTAAGGAAAGTGACTATTTCAAGGTACTTCAGCTTAGACATCTCCTCATTAAAAAGTTTGGGGAGGGCAACCTTTTATCTTATAAATTCCCCTTCCTCACTGAACTGGTCCCATTAGTTAACTCCCCCCGGAGTATCTCCAGATTGTACAACATTTTGTATGATTGGCGTTTCCCTGTGCCATTTGGCCCTACAGAGTTTTGGTCTGCCCTCTTCCCACACTGGGATAGGGACTGGACGACTATATGGAATAACTACCATCATTTTGTAACACAAGATAGGTTACGGTTAATGCAGTTTCGCATTCTCCATAATCTCTACTACTATCCTCAGAAACTGGCTAAATGGGGAATAACTTCCTCTAATGTTTGTACTAGGTGTGCTAAAGCAGAAGGTTCCCTACTCCACATTTTCTGGGAATGTCCTAAGATATCACCCCTTTGGGAGGCTATAAGGGACAAGGTTGACCCACTCCTTGGGCTGAGGGACTTGTTCATCCCCGAGGTTTGTATTTTCGGGGATTACTCGCAGATTTCTGTTAATAATCGTAAGTTTCATATTGCTTTGATTTCTTTGTCCATTAAAAAACTGGTGCTCAAGTACTGGAGGAGTTCTGAGGTCATCTCTTGTTCTGAATGGCTAAACGAGCTATTATTTAATCTTTGAGTGGAGAAGACTATTTCGAGTATCAATAACAACAAGTCCAAATACAAACGGATCTGGGCCTCGCTTCATACGTTATATACCATCTAATTTTTAATACTTAATTTCTAATCTTTCAGAGGTCATGGACGGTCATGCCTTTGGGACTGTGTGGGTGGGGGGTCTTGGGGTGGGGGATGTCGGGGGGAAGGGGACAGGGTCAGTCAACCTGTTTTGTCATATGCTCAATGCTATGGATGTTTTGACCCTGTCCATTGTATATTGTGAAACTTTCAATAAACTTTAAATTAAAACAACAAAAAAAAAGAAATGCATTGCTGGAAGCAGCTTTCATTGACTTAACAAAAGCGTTCGATACGGTAAACCACTACCTCCTAATCGAACTGTTAGCATCCATAGGCCTTTCAGGCCTTTCAGTTGACACTGTGGCATGGTTCCAAAGTTACCTGCATGCCCGCTCTCAGCAAGTAAAGATTAACAATGTCCTCTCAGACAGCAGATCTATCCTCTCTGGAGTTCCACAAGGATCCATACTCTGCCCACTGCTATTCAGCATATTCTTAAACTGCCTACCTTATACCTGCCAAGAAAAAATTCTGCTCTATGCAGACGATGCAGACCTATTTACCAGTCACCCTTACCCTAATGAGCTGGAGCACAGCCTACAAAGGAATTTCATGGAGGTTGAGAAATGGTTCAGTGAACACAAACTCATCGTGAACTACAGGAAAACTAAAACAATGATATTCTACAGTTCAAAAAGCAAATACAGGACCTACCCACTCTTTATCCTTAACTCAGGGGGTGCACCTCTTGAATTAGTCCAGCACTTTAAATATCTGGGAGTCACGGCTAACAACACCTTGTCCTATTCCAAACACATAGACTCTATAACCAAAGCAGTCAACATGTATATTGGACTTCTGTATAGGCATAAGACCTGCCTAACTGCAGAGGCCCTTAACATAGCCATTCAAAGCATTGTGGTCTCGCTAGCAGACTATGGCCTAGTGATCTATGGCCCCACCACCAACACAGCTACCCACCACCTCAAAGTGGCCTTAAGCAGAGCATGTCAGCTTGTATCTGGAGCTGCTAGGCTCACACACACTTGTGACCTTTATGCTAAGGCCAACTGGCTGCAGTTTGCAGGTAGACTTGGGTACCAATCCTATATTATGGCTAAAAAGGTAAGCCTTGGCCTGGTGCCCCTTGGGGTACAGAACCTGTTCACTCCTTTTGAGTCTAAGCACCAGACTCAAAGCTCCAAAAGCCAGATATTCTGTGTTCCTCATGCCCATACCACGCTTGGGCAAAGGTCTTTTGAGCTTCAAGCACCTAAATGGCTAAACTTTCTATCTCTTGACGTCTCCACTGGAGACTCCCCCCATCCCCCGTGCTGGTCGGGCACTCTTGTCCCCCGGCTGCAACACTACCCTGACTCTGCCACTCCTCTCTCTCCTCGCTATCCTCAGACGAAGCCTACTGGACAGAATTACCCTTCCTTGAAGTTCTTTTCCTAAAGTTAATTCCTGTTCTTGCAGGCTTTCAATTTAGTATTCACTGATCACTAAGGTCACACACAAATTTGTTTTTCTGTAATGTAAATACTGTAATTGTATACTGTTGGCTACTGTCTTCCTGTAACATGTTTGTTTAGTCTTGATTCTGATGTGGAACCTATGAAATGAGCTTGTTCTCAAAGGTGTTAATCTGAGACCACAACAAATAAATAAATAAAAAGTCATGTAAACACAGGAGGAACAGTTTGTTTTTGTTTTCGATGATTTTAGGGACATGAACTAGTGTCATACAAAGCGGGGAGTCAAAAGGCAAAATCAGGAAAAGTCCCTAAAAATAGGAAGACTTGGAAGTTATTTAGGGGAAAGTGCAAAAAGGATATCCAAAAGTATTTTTTCACAGGGCTAGTGGGGGACAATTGGAACAGTCTACCAAGTAATATGATCAGTGCTAGGATTAGATCAGGGTTCAAAACATATCTGTGGGACTGTTTTTGAGGGGTTACTGGGGACAAGAGGAAGACAGGGGGCAGGGGACAGAGAGGATTTTTGAGGGGCAGGGTTAATCAAGTAGGGCATCATCACAGACTAAATGGACATGTAGCTTTTTGCTGTCTTTATTCATCTATGTATCTATGTATACCCTGATAGAACTAATTATTATTTGTAGTAAATGGGGTAGAAATTATTACTAGCACCCAAGTACTGAACATTGGTGGCAGGATAAACAACCAACTAAAATGAGATCCATGGTACAGAACAGCAGTAAATACAATCCCTGCCTGTATTAAAAGAAATTGTACAAGTAGAGCAAGAGCCGTAACAATGCAATTGTATAGATCTTAGTAAATTACTTAGGCCCCAGCAGTTGCCAGTGCTCACTCCAGGTTGGGAGAATAATCAGACATGTTGCTAATTGCAGAAAACACTCAACTGTCACAGCTGCTTTAACTGCTGAGCAGTGGTCCAAGTTCCAGTACACTCACACTATACAGAACCAGTTTTGCTTTGCCTACCACACTCTTGTAGGTCCAATCTTTATTTTCTTGACAGGTACATAATCCACCTTCTGGCACTACTTACAATTATTCCCATCCACTCACTCACTCACTCACTCACTCACTCACTCACTCACTCACTCACTCACACAGTAGTAGAAACAGAAAACACCTCCATTGCAGGTAACATGCTACTTTGCTGGTCGGGGGTGTGGGGTGTGGGGTGTGGGGTGTGGAGGGGGGTGAAGCCAATTTCATCTTTGAAGCTGCTTTGAAGAAGGCATGTCTGAAGTGTTAGCTACGTATGTTGAGGTGACGTCAGCTGCAGCTCCATCCCCCAACCAGCAGGGTAACCTGTTACCTGCAATGGATGTGTTTTCCACTTGGACTACTGTGTGAGTGACTGCATGGGAGTAACTGTAAGCAGTGCCAGAGGATGGATAAATACAATACTGGGCCCAACAAAAGTGTGGTAGGTGAAGCAAGACTGGCGCTTTTGCTAGAATATGTTCTGTATACTGTGAGTATATTGCAACTGGGGTTGCCACTGAGTGGTTAAATCAACTGTAGAGATATTTGCTTAGGCCTCATGTTGAGTAACTGGTGTAGTTCCAGTTACCATACTCAGTGCGCCTATGCTGTGTGGCACTTTGTCCTGATTTCTGCAGCAGGGCTTCTAGACTTCTACGGCAGCATTTTCTGATTTCTGTGGCATGATTTATGTATTTCTGTGGCAGAATGCAGTTCTACTATTGGATAAAATATGATGTGATATTATCAATGAAACCATATGCCAAGCATAGAAGAGGAGCTTCAGGATAAATAAGATGGAGAAGGGAGCTGGGAGCTATGGAAAACTGTATATCTGAATGAAACTTCACCAAGAATAATTAATTCTGAGACACTATATAATAGAAGTGTACAAAACCGGCAAGGTTTTGGTTTTGACAAATCACAGCAGTTTTGGCTTTGCATTCACGGCCAATATTTATTCAACATCAAATGTGGCCTGTACCTTTATTTTAAAGTATAATATAAAGGGAAAGAGGTTAAATTTTGTAGAAAACCAGTTTACTAGCATGGCAGCTAGCAAGGCCCAGCTGTTAGTAAGTTCACAGGAAACTATGTATTATTTTGAGCCAGTACTAAAGTTGAACAAGTACATAGTTTCATTTACTTGCAATCTAAATTCCTAGCAATAAATGACAGGAGACCAAGATACACTGAATAGAGGGACATAGGCTGAGGCAATGTGACGGCTGAGTATAACAGTATAGCATGAAAGTATAGCCTACAGGTTAGAGTAATAAGCTGTGACTGACTGAGCTTGATTCAGCAGACCTGCGTTTGATTTCCCACAACCTCCACTTGCATACTGTGTAACTCTGAACAAGTCACTACTTAAAAACCCCAGTGCACCCAGATCACCACTGAAAACAGGCACTTGTACCTAGTGGGCCTTACCTGGTTATGGAAGAATAACACACACACACACACACACACACACACACACGTAACCCCTGGCTACCTTGTTTAGTCTGTTAAGCAAGGTGTGCACTGCTAGCAAAAGTGCCTTGGTGACAGAAGGAGGGTAACAGGACAGGACGACGCACTAAATGACAGGTGATGGTCTAAGAGGAAATATTAAAAAAAAGTAGCAATGCGCACACACAGAATATATTGGACCCTCCCACCACCCACCCCTTTTCCCCTCCATTAATTAAACTCCTGGCTGCGATGCAGCCTAACTCTCCACTGACCCCCCCAAGCCCCATCACCCCAGTATGCTAGGGACTTACCTCATCCTCAAGCTTCCCCCATGGCTTAGCTCCCATAGTGGTGTTTGAGGATCCGGATCCAGTGTGGGAGAGGGCCCTATAGCCTGATGTGGAGCCTGTGAGGGGTCGGTGTCATCCATATTGCACCCAGCCCTTTTCCCTGTGCTAGTATGATGGAACAGATGTGCAATGCTGTCTACACCCACCACACATGTTACCGTGTGTGGAACATTGATGGCTGCCACCCATACCAGCCCCAAAGTGTCTGCACTGATTGCCATGTCCCTGAGCCTCTGCTAGGAGCCAGACAAGTGCCAGGACACGCAACCCTCCCTCCCCAGAGGAGAAGAGCTGCCCTCTGGATGCTCAATCCTCCTCTCCCCAGCCAGCTCCTGGTGAACCAATTCCTTCACTGAACCCGGGTTGCCGGCGTGGTGGCAAGTGAGGCACCCACCCTTTTGAACTGAAGTTTTTTTTGATAGGCCTGCTTTGCTGATTGCAATTTATTTTACTCAGTTAGGATGAACATGCACACTATAAATTTTTTTTGTAGTACGATGCCATGAAAAATCAGACTGAGGTAGCATTGTGATTTGTGAAAGAGAATACCCACTTTTATGTAGTGTTTGTATTTTTTTTTCTTTCATAGATGACTGTCAATTCAAGTGCAGCAGATCAGTCGGAAGTCAGAATGGGGTTAGATGTTATCTAAGATACAGACTTGGCACACAGAGTACATAACTGGAAGACATTTACCAGAAATCAATACAGCTATTTACAAATTTAAGTTAACCTTACAAATAAAAGATTGAAGAAAAAATTCTTTCATACGTTCCACAGAGTCTAAGAGTAACCCATAGCTTTTATAGTCTTGCTAGACAGCAGTTCAGTGGAAGAAACAAGATGGTGACTGGCATGAGACAGGACATGAATGACATGAGAAACATGCTGATGCAACATTCCCTTTCCCCCAGTATTGGGCCAATAGTACTACTATTATTCTTCAACATCACTGCCAATAGGCTCGTCATCATTACTGTCTGAGCAGTGTTTTTGGAAGTACCCCTGATTTTCCTGCAAATACACCATAGTTTAGTTTAATAAAAGTTAGAATTTCAATGTTTTCCGGAAGGAGTTTTCTCCTCCTAATACTAGCAACATAGCCAGCAGTGCTAAACATTCTTTCTGAATAGAATTTATTGCTGGCCAACTTAAATAGAAAAGGGCCGCTTTTTGTAATGCTGGCCAGACTGCACTCTTTTCATGCCAAGACTGATGTGGGTCATCTCGAACATTTATCTTTCTGTGCTCCTTTAAGAAGTTATCCACCATACTGCTTGCTGAGTAGCTTGTGATGGGAGAAGTAACAGCTCTGTCTTTCTCTGTGTCATCCAGTCCTGCCCAAATGCTGTCCATGGAGACACCATACAAACTGGCCCTGGGTTCCAACTCTTAATGCAAGGCTTTTCTTATTCTTCTGCCTTCACTGGGATCTATTTCTTGGAAGGGAGCATGGCTATTTTCATGATCAGCAGCAGCAGCACTTCTAGCTGGAGTTTCTGTTGTCATTTTAGAGTGACTTTATTAACGAGCAGTTCTTTACAATGGTTGAGGTCTAAGCTACCAGATAGGAAAAGATCTGGCAAACTGGTTTTGAAACGTGGATCCAACATTGTTGCTATCACATAATGTTCAGATTCCAAAATCATGGCAATTCTGCAGTTCATTTCCAAACACAAAGACAGCTCTGCCACCCATCGATATGGTCACTCTCTTGATTTGGTCTTCCTCCTGGGGATGGAGGCCTCCGATGTGGGGGTGAAACCCGTCAGATGGTCCAATAATTACACTGGGAGATTCAACTTTTGTGCACCCCTTCATAGGCCTCCCCCTGTGGAGATGGTCATTTGCCACCCTTTACGGGAGGTGAACTCCAAAGGCCTGGCAGTGGTGACTGACCTCTCAGAGTTTCCCATGGCTAGCATGAGTCCTGAGGCCTTGGTGTTGGCCTATAATAAGGCCATTTCCATGGCCCTGGATCTCATTGCTCCTGTCCATGTTCATCCTCTCCCCCTTCGCCCTCGGGCCCCATGGTTTGATGGGTCCTTGAGGGAGTTGTGGTGATTTGGACATAGGTTAGTGCGATGTTGGAGGAAATCTGGCCTGGAGGTTGACCACCTTAGATTGGTAGAGCACTATCAGACCTACCAATCAGCGATCTCCCGTAAGAAGGCAGAATTCCTGTCTGGGGAGCTCAGCTCTTCCGGACTGTGGACAGGTTGTGCAACCCAACCTGTCTACAGTTCTGAAGACCTTTTTCGCAAGAGGAGTGCGATGAGCTTGCTCGATTCTTTGAGAATAAGGTGGCTGATTTCAAGTCAGAGATCCTTGTGGTTCGCTCTATGAGAGATGCCGTTGATTGGTGCTCGGTCGCTTCACCTTGTGTTTCTTGGAGTTCCTTTGACCTGCCAGAGTTTGTGGATGTCATGCAAATTGTCCAGAGTATGTGCCCTGCATGCTGTAGTTTGGATCTGGGTCCAACCTCCCTGATTATGGAATGTTGTGACATCATTGGCCCAATCCTGGTTCAGATTGTCTGGTGCTCCCTTGATTCGGGTGAGTTCTGAAGCTCCCTGAAGGAGGCGGTGATAACACCCCCTCCTGAAGAAAGCTTCTTTGGACCCTGACTCCCTGGCTAACTACAGACCATTCTCTAATCTTCCTTTTTTCAGGAAGGTTATTGAGAAAGTAGTGGCGGTACAACTGGAGAACCACTTGACCATCCATAACATCTACGAACCTCTCCAGGTCGGTTTTCAGAAGAGGCATAGTACCGAGACTGCACTGGTTCGGGTGCTCAATGATCTTCTGATGGCAAGAGATCAGAGAAGCCATACTATTCTGGTGCTCCTTGATATCTCTTCAGCTTTTGACACTGTGGACCATGGGGTATTGCTTGGATGTCTGAGGTCCATCTGTGGCCTGACACATACAGTTCTCAGATGGTTTATATTTTTTCTCACTGGCAGAACTCAGAGAGTGGTGTCTGGGGTTTTTTCCTCAGGCCCATTCTCTCTGTCTTGTGGGGTACCTCAGGGCTCAGTGCTTTCCCCCATGTTGTTCGCAGTGAATATGCTGCCCCTCAGAGACATTGCAAGATGGTATTGGCTGAGGTTTCACTGCTATGCTGATTATACCCAGCTCTACTTGTCTTTTGCACCCGACCAGGATAGTGCTCTCTCGGTAGTTAACAACTGCTTGTGGAACTCCAGTACTGGATGAATTCGAGTTTGCTAATGTTGAACGCGGGAAAGATGGAGGTGATGGTGGTGGAACTGGGTCGCCGGATAGAGGGGTTGAGGACTGGCCAGCCCTCTGGAATTTATCTAGGGGTGCCCAGATCCTTACTTCTGATCAGGTGCGGGACCTGAGGGTGGTGCTTGATGACGGGCTGACCTAACAATCTCAGGTGTCAGCAGTCATCAAGTCTTCCTTTTAACATCTTAGGAACATCACCAGGATCAAGCACCTTGTTTCACCCAGAGACCTGCCTACACTTGTCCACACCTTTGTGACCTCATGCCTTGATTACTGCAGCTCCCTTTACTTAGGGCTTCTGGGGTTTATATCCGCCACTTGCAGCTAGTGCAGAACGCGGCAGCGCATTTGCTGATGGGGGTTTCTCGAACATCTCATATTACCCCTGTTCTGTGCAGTCTGCACTGGCTGACGATTCAGTGGCAGATCACCTTTAAGGTTGGTTTACTGACCTACAAAGCCCTACACGGACTTGGCCCTGACTACTTGAAAGAGCTTCTGATTCCCTATTGCCCTGAGTGACAGCTCCATTCGGCTGGCAAGGGGTTGCTGGAGATTCCGAAGGTGTCTCTGAAGTCATCTGGGGCACATGCATTCATGTATGTTGCCCCTACCCTCTGGAATGCTCTACCCCATCAGCTATGGGAGTGCATGACAGTGGGAGGCTTTAAGCAAATGCTCAATACTTATTTGTGGTGTCAGGCTTTTGATGGCATTTAGTAAATGAACCTTGTTGTACTTTCTTGTTTTATACTGTATTCACTGTTTTATTATTTTTTAATTCTTTTGTAAAGCGCCTTGAAATCTGAAAGGCACTTTTGTGAAACAAAATTATTATTATTATTATTATTTAGAGTGACATATGTGCTTGCACCTTGCTTTTCAAATGTTTCTCAGAATCTTTCAAGTCTCTGCATGAGAAGACATATCAGTGGAATGACTTGACTTATGGTTGCACTGATAGCACTCGCTTCACATGTGGCTTTCTCATATGGCTGTAGCAAATGACATAAATATGATATAAGATTCCATTGCCCAGAGGTGAATGTAACATCCCATTTCCCTGCTTCATGGTCCATGGTGCACTGGTACACTGCTTTGCATTGTTCTTGGAGCCTCTGTAGCATGTAAAAGGTGGAGTTCCACATAGTGGCAACTTCTTGGTTTAGCTGGTGAATTGGTAAGTTATTCTGTTTTTGCAGTTCCCACAAAATTTTACAAGCTTTTGCAGAGTAACTCAAGTGACCACATATCTTACATGCAGCACCCAGCATATTCTGCACATTCCTGTCTTCATTAGGGAAGTCCTGTACCACTAGACTGAGTGTATGTGCAAAACATGGTAAATGCAGAAACTCACCATCCTTTAATGCGTTCACAATGTTATCTCCATTGTCTGCAACCTCAAATCCTGGAGAAAGGTCATTAGGGGCAAACCATTCTGAGAACAGTTTCTTTAGCTCCTGTAAGATGTTCACACCCATGTGGTTTTCTTCGTCAAAGCCTGTAATACAGAGGGCAGCCTGTTTGTCAAGATTTTGTTGGTTGCTGGTGGTGCCAGGGGATATTGCAGAGGAAAATGATACCCTATGGGCAGTGACAGTCTTGTAGTCTACTGTTTGACCACTCATCCGCATATCTGTTGTTATATGTATTTCTTCAACACCCGATGACTGCAAGGCACTGTTTACCTTCTGGCGCAGTTCCCTATAAAGAGCTGGCACAGCCTTTCTGGAGAAATATGTCTGAGATGGCAGCTGGTATCAAGGGGCAGCAAGTTTCGTCACCTCCTGAAACCCAGCACAGTCAGCAATAGAAAACGGGTGCATTCCCAGTGGAATCATTGCAGATATTGCTTTATTTAACTGCTGTGCAGTTGAATGGCTTTGGTCATGTTTAGTTCTCCGTTCAAAAGCCTACTGCATCGTTAACTGTTTCTGAAGGGCGATTGGCAATTAAAACAGGCTGAAGGAGACATAGAAGAATGCGTTCTGTTGTCAATTGAGGAGTTTTCTAATTCTGATAAAGACCTAGCAGATAAAGGGGGTGATGCAGTCAAAGTCCTGCTCAGTGTCTGAGGGGTTTGTCGCATATGGAAAAATTTAGCTATACCACTCATGTGAGCACCAGTTTTAACCTGTACATCCTCTGCCATGCTACTTTGTGACCTATTCCTGGCCCACTGAAGTTGATGTATCTGCTGCAAGTGTTTTATTAAGACTGATGTGCCCAGGTTGCTTGCCTGTCTTTCTCTACTGAAAGAGGCCTTACATAAGCAGCATTATGCACGCCTACTGTTCTTTGGGTCAAGGTTAAAAAAAAAACTCCAAACAGAAGAGGATGTCTTTTTCATTTGTGTCCCTGGCATTGTCTATGT
This sequence comes from Neoceratodus forsteri, assembly GCA_016271365.2. NCBI lineage: Eukaryota > Metazoa > Chordata > Ceratodontiformes > Ceratodontidae > Neoceratodus > Neoceratodus forsteri. The sequence continues at coordinate 341,807,851 of CM057458.1, forward strand.
TAATGTCTATATTTTGATTATATTTTTCTCAATGTCCTCACTGGATGATTGGGAGTGAGGTCTGCCCTCAGCAGAGGAGACAGGCAAGCCAGGCATAATTTTCTTTTCAGTTTCACTGGCCCCTAATGACCTTTCCTCTGATGGTGTTTCCTCAGGTTTTTTGGTCTGGCATCTCACAGGTTCCTTTGGCTCTGAGCTTGCATCATCAGAGTCCCCATCATGTTCTACCCCTCTCTTTCAGGAATGTACTCACTGCCACTGCTATCCACATGGTCTGATTATGAGGAATGAGAAATGGTAGAATCTTGAGAAAGTGGCACACCGTATGCATGTGTGCTTATTTTTTCCTTTTCACTACATGTAGTGCCTGTAACTGCCTTTAGTTTTTTAATAACTGTACCTTTGGCAAATCTACTTTTCTTACCTGCTGGTTCAGCACCTGAGCTTTTTTTGTTGCCTTTTACTTGGCCTGTTTATTTGTTAACCGGGTATCACCTGCAGCAGCAGACAAACATGATGGGATCTCAGCAGACAAGGACTCAGAGCATGAGGAAGTTTCAAATCGGTAAAGAAGAGGATGCACCTACAGCAGTGCAGTAGAAGAAGCATTTTTGGTTTTGTGACTGTTTTTTTTTTTTCTTCTGAGTTGCTGTCTTTGTCTAGGAAACTTGCACCACAGGCCTACTCCCTTCTGTCATTATTTAATAACAGTTGCTGATTACTAATGAAGCCAGCTCCCTTCCAAGACAAAACACATTACTTAACCATTCTACCTTCCTCGGTCACCTTGGGGAAATGGGTGGCAGTGATGATGAGTAGATAGTGCATGTCTCAAAGCAAGGAACATGAACTGGTTAAGTAGCAAGATTAGAAGCTGGGGCTACTATGCAACTGCCAAAAGCTGCCCCCTCCCTCCAAAACTTTTCACACGTGATGCAAGCCTTTATTTGACAGGACTACACAAATAAAGTATGGCCCTGTCCCTGTCCCGGCTCCTCTTGTTGTGGGAAATGGCTGGTGACACTATGCAGACAGAGACTACTCAGTTGCCAGGCTGCACACTCCACAAAACATTTTACATGTGATGCCTTTATTTAACAGGACTACACAAAAAAAAATGGTCCTCTTGTCCCTGTCCTGACTCCTGCTTCTGTGGGAAATGGCTGGTGACACTGTGCAGACAGAGGCTACTCAACTGCTGGGCTGACCCCTCCCCAAAAGTTTCTGATGTGACGCAAACATTTATTTGACAGGACTACACAAATAAAAATTTGTTCCTCCTGTTCCAGCTCCTGCTTGTGTGGGAAATGGCTGGTGACACTGTGCAGATGGAGGCTACTCAACTGCCGGGCTGCCCCCTCTCTTAAAAATGTTTCACATGTGACACAAGCCTTTATTTGCAGGACCACACACAAAAAATATGGTCCTCCTGTTCCTGTCCCAACTCCTACTTGTGTGGGAAAGGGCTGGTGACACTGTGCAGACAGAGGCTACTCAACTACTGGGCTGTCCTCTCCTTCCAAAATGTTTCACACATGACGCAAGCCTTTACTTGACAGGACTACTCAAAAAAAATATTCTCCTGTCCCGACTCCTGCTTCTGTGGGAAATGACTGGTGACACTGTGCAGATGGAGGCTACTCAACTGCCGGGCTGCTCCCTCCCTCCAAAATGTTTCACACGTGATGCAAGCCCTTATTTGATAGGACTACACAAAAAAAATGTGGTCCTCCTGTCCCTGGCCTGACTCCTTCTTACATGGCAAAGGGCTGGTGACACTGTGCAGACAGAGGCTACTCAACTGCCAGGCTGCCCTTTTCCTCCAAAATGTTTCAAACATGATGCAAGCCTTTATTTGACAGGATGTCACATAAAAAAATATATGTTCCTCCTGTCCTGACTCCTGCTTATGTGGGAAATGGCTGTAGACACTGTGCAGAGGCTACTCACCTGCTGGTCTGCCTCCTCCCTCCAAAACATTTCACACGTGACACAAGCCTTTATTTGACAGGACTTCACACAAAAATATATATATATAGTCCTGTCTGACTCCTACTTGTGTGGGAAATGGCTGGTGACACTGCTCTGACAGAACTTTGGGGTGGTTACACAAGTGACTTCCTCAGCTTCTCACAGTATGTCAGTATCCATGCTGAGCTGAATAAGCTAAGTCACCACTCTACTCTCAGCTGAGGCCCACTAAGCACAGGTGCCTGTTTTCAAGGGTGACCCAGGAGCACTGGGGAGGTTAAGTGACTTGCTCAGAGTCATACAGTATGCAAGTGGAGGTTGTGGGTGTCACAAATGCACTCCGAAGGTCAGGACCTCTGCTCCCACAGTGCCAACCTCTGAGCTCAGTAATGTGAACAGGTAACAGACAAGGTAACCCTCCTGTCTGCTAACCATCTATATGTCACATGCAGAAAAAGAACTTGCAGACACCCAGGCAGTCTTTTGAATAAAAGGTTTACTAAAAATGGATAAAAATATGTAAAATGTAAATGCTGAACACTACATCAAAGAGCATACAGTCACATAAAGAAAAACAAGGAAAACTACAGACAAACTCCTACCAAAGTACATTTAGATCTTTTCTGTATAATGAATTACCTCTAAGTGCCTATAGTTAGATCAGAGAGCTGAGAGCCCTGTATCTCTAGTGTCCCAAGATGGAATATAAGACTCTCGACAGTTCAAAGACAGTATTTATTTTTTTATTTATTATACATATCGGAATTACAACCCTTTGAGCCAAAGACTCATTTCCAAAGGCTCCACGTCAGTTCCAGTGAATTCAACACATGGACAGCAACACAAACGCAATATGATAGACAGGAGGTTACAGAAGGTTTTTGTTACATACCAAACAGCGAATAACAAACAGTATTCATATATTTGCAGGTGTCAGAACAAACAACATAGAATCCCGAGCCATCCAGTGCCCAGATAAGAGTTTCAGTTTACAATAGCAGTACAGAGGTCTATACAGTGTGAAAGCTAGGCTCCAAGGACAAATATAGTAAATTCAGAATTGCAGCCTGAGATAAGGCGATTGTTGTCAAGAGTCTAGGAAAGGGGCCAGGGCACCTATGGGCTAGGATCCTGCTTGTGGAGTGCATTCGCAGCTGCGGGTGGAAAGAAATGATGCTCTTGAGAGCTGCCTTAAAATGACCTATTTTAGTGAGTGAGGAGATCGAGTAGGGGAGGGTGTTGAACCAGTGTGGCGCCCTGTAACAAAAGGATCTCTGGGTGAGTGATGTCCGCACCCTCGGGACTCTGAGAGCAGCCTTAGTGGAGCCATGGGTAGAGGCAGAGGGGGAAGCAGGGTTGAAGGAGACAGACACCCCTGCAGGGGGAGAGACCTAGAAGTATTTTTTAACCAGGAGGCAGGTCTGGTATTGTAACCGCTCTTCTAGATTGAGTATGTTGGCCAGCGAGTATACAGTGCATACATGAGTCCATTTGTCTACACCAGTAAGGAGCCTACAGGCCTTATTTAGGGATAGTTGGATTCTTCTGAGGGCGGTGGCATCAGCAGCAGCATAGACAGGGAGGCCGTAGTCTACAAGAGACAGGACAGAGGAGGAGACAGCCAATCTGAAGGCATCCAGTGGGAGGCAGTCCTTATGATGGTAGAAAAGGCCTATGCACATGTTAATTGCTGAGGTGAGCAGGTCGATATGCAAGTGAAAGGAGAGGGTGGAGTCGAAGGTAATGCCCAGGTATTTGTAGCTGCTAACCTGTTCTAGTGGGTGGAGTGAGCTGGATAGTATATGGAGGGGCAAGTTGTTTGCCTTATTTTGATGGTGGGAAAACAACATGGCTTTTGTTATTTTAATGTTAATGACCAGCCTGCGGTCATTGAACCAGTTTCCAATTTGACTGAAAGAGTGCTGGAGGGAGGCCTGAAGAAAGGAGGGGTCAGGGCAGGAGGGGAGGAGAACTGCATCATCTGCATATAGCAGGGCCTTGCTGGAGCAGGAGTTGGGTAGAGCATTTGCATAGAGACTAAAAAGAAGAGGGCCCAGGATGGAGCCTTGTGGGACCCCGGAGCAGACGGGGTGAATGCTGGAGAGGGTGCTGTTTATTTTGACACACTGGGACCTTGAAGAGACATACATAGAGAACCAGTCCAGTGGGCTTTGGGAAAAGCCTAGTTAAAGAAGAGTGTCCAGTAGGAGTGGGTGACAGACCATATCAAAGGCCTTGGAGAGGTCGATGTAGAAAGCCCCTGCAAGGTGGCCTTTGTCAAGGGTTTCATGAAGAAAAATTGAGAACTCCACAAGAGCAGGGGTCATACTATGACCTGGATGGAAGCCATGCTGCTCTCTGCATAGGAGATTGTGGGAGGCAAGATATTCAGATAATTGGTCTGCCACTATTTTTTCCAGGGCGTTAGAGAAAGGAGGAAGAATAGAGATCGGGCGATAGTTTCCAGGAGAGGAGGTGTCACCACTTTTGAAGATGGGGGTGATCACAGCCTTTTGCCAGGCTAAAGGGAACTGGCCCAGGCAGAGGGAGCGGTTGAGTAAATCAGTCAGGGGGTTAAGTACTACGTCAAGGACCTGCCATAGGATCCTAGTGTCCAGGGGGTCAGAGGAAAGGCTGGCAACACTGAGGGCTTTTGTTAGATAGTGCCAAGAGTTTTGTGGTGAGATGATCCTCAGGTAGAAAGGTGGGTGAGAGAGGGGCTGTGGCTGGGGGGGGGAGGTAGGGTAGAAGAAGTTACTAGGGAGAACTGCGCTGAGATCTCAGAAGGTGTTGTTTAGGCAGTCTGCAATATTAGCGGGGTCAGTAATAGCAGTTCCATTAAAGTTGAGTAGAGACAGGGACGGGGAGTGAGACTTCCTATTTAAACTGTGTCTCTCCACACCCCTTCTGTGAGTCATCTGGCTCCTCCTTTTAGAATATAAAAAAATTACAAACAGGATGTCCTATCAGGAGGTATATTAAATAAGGTGACATCAGCAAAAAAAACTCATTTCCAAAATTATGAGTCTTTTTGATCCACCAGTTCCTTGAAGTTTTACAGCCCTGCAATCCCTCACCTAAGTGTGAGATAACCATGTCCTGTCCTGTAATAAAATGTATATTTAGCTTCCCAACTTCAAAGCATGTCATAAAAAGGCCATAAAATGCTATTTCTCAAGGAAGTTAATTTACATTACAGAGATATCTTGGTCAATTATATATCCTGTAGTTTTCACTGAAACCTGTGGGGGAGGGGGTACCCATGGAGCACAGCCTCACATACTATATTTTTATATTACAAATATCATACAGCAACCATAACCAGCTGGCCAAGCTTCACAATCCTCCCCACTCAGACTGAATTTGGGGGCTCTATCCCCTACATGGATGAGCTTCCCAAGTCAGTTCATTCCTCATATAGACGCGATAAGCCATCTGTGTTCTGATTGGTCACTCCAGCCCTATATAAGATCGTCATGTCATACCCTTGCAAGGCAAGACTCCATCTTAATAGTCTACCATTAATTTTTCCCATTGGTGTCAGCCAAACAAGGGGGTTGTGGTCAGTTTGTACCTCAAAATGCTGCACATATAAGTATGGCTCTAACTTCTTTAGGGCCCACACTATGGCAAAACACTCTTTTTCCGTAGTAGAATAAGCCTGCTCCCTGGGAAGTAACTTTTTACTCAGGTACACTATGGGGTGATCTTTCCCTTAGTTGGATGTCTGGCTCAGTACTGCCCCAATCCCCATGTCTGAGGCATCAGTCTGGACTGTAAAAGGTCTACTATAGTCAAGACTTGTCAACACAGGAACACTGCACAGTGCCTCCTTCTGTCTGGTAAAGGCTTTTTCACAGGCTGGTTCCCAAGTAATTTTCTTAGGCATCTTTTCTTTACCAGGTCAGATAGGGGAGCAGTCAGGGCACTGTAATTGGGTACAAATTTCGTATAGTACCCTGCTGTCCCTAAAAAACTCCTGACCTGCTTCTGCATTTCTGGTCTGGGCCATGCCTTGATCACCTCTATTTTTACTTGGTTAGGACGGAGCTGTTCCCAGTCTACAACATGCCCGAGGTATGCCACTTCAGCCATGGCCACCTGGCACTTCTCAGCTTTGACAGTGAGCCTAGCCCTCTGTATCCTGCCCAGCACTTCCCTAAGGTGGGACAGGTGTTCCTCCCAGCTGGCACTAAGGATGGCAATGTCATCCAGGTACACCACGGCATACTCCTCAGCACTATTTAACACCTGGTTCACCAACCTTTGGAAAGCGTCTGGGGCATTCTTCATTCTTAAAGGCATTACTTTAAATTCAAATAAGCCTATTGGAGTGATGAAGGCTGACCTTCCCCTAGCTCTGTCGGTTAACTCTACCTGCCAATACCCCTTTGTCAGGTCAATAGTTGTAAGATGTGTCACCCCTCCCAACTTGTCCAGGAGTACATCCATCCGGGGCATCGGGTGGGTGTCTGACTTTGTGACTGCATTCAGTCCACGATAGTCCACACAGAAACAAGTAGATACATCTAGCTTGGGCACAAGGACTACGGGTGAGGCGCAGGGACTGTGGGATCTCTGGATCACCCCTAAATCCAGCATTTCCTCCACCTCCCTCCTAATGTCCTTTTGGACAGCCTCTGACACCCGATATGCTGTCCGCCGTATGGGTGTCTATCTCCCTGTCTCCACATGGTGCGTCGATAAGGGGGTTAGTCCAGGCTTGGCACTTAACAGTGTGGCAAAGTCTGCTAAAACCTCCCTTACTTCCTGGATCTTGTCCGGGGCCAGCTGGGGTGACAATTTAACTACTTCCACAGAGGACTCCCACTTGCTTTCTTCCAGCAAGTCCAGAAGGGGGTTTCCTTCATCCGTCCCCTCTCCAGGACTACATACTGCAAACACCATGTCAGCCCTATTAGCATATGGCTTCATCATGTTGACATGGTACATTCTTTCTGTCTGTCTTCTGTTAGGTAACTCTATGATATAGTTCACATCATTTACCTTCCTAACTACTTTGTATGGTCCTGTCTACTCAGCCTGCAGCTGGTCTTTCCGGACCGGAATAAGGACCATGACTTCCTGACCCACCGTATACAAGTGAGCTCTGGCTCTGTGGCCATACCACACTTTTTGTTTCTGTTGGGCACTGCCAGGTTGCTCTGGGCTGTCCTCAAAAGCTCCTTCAGCCTTTCCCTAAACCTAAGGATGAATTCCACTATGGGAGTTCCCTGGGTGGTGTGCTTGCCTTCCCACTGCTCCAGGATCAAGTCTAGGAGCCCAAGTACCTGGCGTCCATATAAGAGCTCGAAGGGGAAAAATCTTGTCAAGTCTTGGGGCACCTCCCAGTATGCAAACAACAGGTGGGGAAGGTATTACTCCCATGTCCCTCCCATGCTGTTCAGCAAACACTTGGAGCATTGACTTCAGTGTACCATTAAATCTTTCCACAAGCCCATTGGCTTGCGGGTGATAAGGTGTTGTGTGCCTCTACACCACCCCACATTTCTCTCACAAACATTTCATCAGTTCTGACATGAAGGAACCCCCTCGATCGATGATAACCTCCTGCAGAAACCCAACAAGGGAGAAAATCCCAAGTAAAGCATCTGCCACTTTGTCTGTCCTCAGACAGGATAGGGCAACTACCTCTGGGTACTGGGTGGCATAATCCACCACAGTCAGGATGAACCTCTACATGGAAGAGCTGGGGGTATTTAAAGACCCCACAATATTCATTCCCACCCTCTAGAATGGCTCCTCCACTATGGGCAATGGAATTAGGGCGGCTTGGGTTTTCTTACCCACCTTCCCTATTTCTTGGCACCGGTGACAAGACCTGCGATACTGCTTCACCTGCTGGGTGAAGTTGGGCTAATAGAAATTCTGGGCCAACTGCTGCGAAGTGCTCATGATTCCCAGATGACCAGACAAAGGAATATCATGTGCAATCTTGAGCAACTGCTAACGATACCCCTGGGGAATGACAAGGTGCCTGCCTATCACCCGTCCCTCTGTCTTCACAGCCTGAGTATACATAAGTTCATTTTCCCAATAAACTTTATGTTTACTGTCACCTCCCTGTGCTCTGTCAAAGTCCGGCCAAGCCCTCAGTTTCTCTAGACTAGGGTCACTTTTCTGAGCAGCTGCAAACTTCTTACACATTCCCAAAGCATGGGACAGGTCCCCTTCAGTCTCTAAACTAGGGTCCCTAGCACTAGTGTCAGGGCACTCAGGATCACTGTCATCCCTATGCCTCTGACAGTGGGTCACCCCTCCTTCTTTGGAGTAACCCTCTGTAGCTGTGTGGTTAACTGCTACTGGGGAAATTTCTACCCCCTTTTCATTAGTCTCCATATCATGAGACAAAGGCTGGGGAACCAGCTTCCCAGTGGTTTCCACAATGGCTTCTATGGGGTCCAGGGGACTACAATTTTCCCTTGTTGCTTGGCTATGGGTAACTGCACACACCACCCCCTGTTTGAGATTGTTGCCAAGAATGACATCAACTGCTAAAGTTTTGGCTACAGCCACCAGTTGCACAGTTCTCCCTGTTTCACCCCAGTCTAGGAGAACACTAGTGAGTGGCAATGTTTTGTCCTCACCAGTGAAGTCTTGTACAGTTACAAATTCATTGGGTATAAGCTGACCAGGCTCTACCAGATCCCCTTTTACCAATGCCTGTGTCCCTTAACCCTTGTGTCTGTACACCATTCACCGTGACTGGGTGCATGTGTTCCCTCATGTTCACAGGTATGCTTCCAGAGACACACAACCCGCTTCTTTCTTAGCCCCATGTTGCATATTGCTCATCCTTTTGGGACACTGTATGGCAATATGACCAGTTTCTTTACATACCCAACATTCATTTCTTTTCTCAGAGAACTCTTTTCTTTGAAACCTAGGGCTAACTGGTTTCAGTGGAGGCAGTGAGGGTTTTAGCTGCCCTGAAGGTGCACTTTTCCCTTTCTGCACTGCCACGCCCACCCCATTCACTCTCAGAGCAGGTCTGCTCTTGGTATAGCTGTCCAAGAGTACAGCAGCCTCTTGCACTGTTTTGGAATCTCAGTCCTCCAGCCAGGTTTTCAGCTCTGCTGGGCATGCCCAGAAAAACTGTTCTAACAAAATAGCATTTTCAGTTTTAACTACAGAGTTTGCTTCAATTCCCTCCAACCAACGTTTTAAACATTGATATTGTTTCATGGCTAGCTCCTCATAGCTCATGTCAGGGCTTCTCCTGAGCTTACGGAATTTAGCTTGTATGCTTCTGCAGTTAAATCAAACTTTTTTAAAAGTGCAGCTTTAAGTTTGCTGTAATCATTACTGTCCTCATTGTTCATTTGACCCAATGCATCCTGAGCATTCCCGGTAAGTAGCAGGGATAGCTGGAAGCTCCAGGACCCTCTAGGAATTTTTGCCTGAATACAAACTTTTTCAAAAGAATTTAAAAAGACATCCATATCCTCCCCCTCTTTAAATTCAGCTATCAATTTGGAATTCAATTTGTAACCCAGTCATGTAGCTCCAGTTAAGCCCAAGGCACTTACCTGCTCTGGTGCTGGTGGTTGGAGTCATAGCTTCCCCAGCCTCTGGTGCTCATGCTCTTCACGGTCCACCTCTCGCTGTTCACAGTCCACTTCTTGCCAGTCCTGCTCCCTCTTCTCCTCTGCAGCTCACTGTTCTTTCTTCCCCTTCTCCTCTGCAGCTCAATGGCGCTGTTGCTCTTCAAGGTCAGCTTCTTGCTGTTCTTGCTCCCTCTTCTCCTCTGTGGCTCGTTTCTCTTACTCAGTGTCTCTCTGGAACTCCAGCTCCATTCTGCACAACTCAATCTGCAGTCTGATTGCTTCTGGCCCCAGAATGCTGGTGACCTTCCCCTGCTGCTGTGGCCCTTCGCTTTCACTGGCCCTGCTGCCCTCCTCACCGGATCTTGACACTGCACTGACTGCTAGCCCCTCCATGACCAAGGTCTGGTCCTTTACAATCACAGTCTGTGACTCGATGCTCTGGGCATCTGCTGTCATCAGGGCATCCACGAGGTTCTGCGTGGTGGCTCTCGCCTCATGCAGGACTCCTCTGTCCTGGCACAACTGCCTCAAGTAATCTGCAGTTCCCACTGTAGTTGGAAGCCATCCTCTTCCCTAACTAAGGCTACTCTAACTTGCACTTTAGAAAAAAAATAAAACCAGTAGGAACTTGACTGTAAGCAAAATGATAAAGTTCTGTTTCCTTTTTAAAAAATAAATCACTGCCTTATTTTGCAAGTGAGCTGTACAATATTAAATTGACACACTGAACAGTTAAAGCTTGTGTTACCAAATTTATCGCACCGCTGCTAACCAAATCTGTCACAAACACACTCCACAGGTCATGCCCTCTGCTCCCACAGTGCCAACCTTTAAGCACAGTAATGTGAACAGGTAACAGACAGGGTAACACTTCTGTCTGCTTGTGGGTCTGAATCACCTTTGGTCTCAAGTTCTGGGGGGATTCAAACTGTGAATGTTATGCTAGCATACCCAAATGTACAGGCTCAGACAATATTCTCTTCGGGGGGGGCTGCAATATATCTTTTGCCTAAGGGCACCTAACCAGGTATCCAGAATGAACCCTTTAAAACTGTGTAAAAGACCTTAGGTATATTCTTACCTTTTCCCAGTTTAGTAACACCATCAAGCCCTTGAACAGTTGTCAAACTTAACCATTTCTATGTCACATGCAAAAAAAGAACTTGCAGATACCCAGGCAATCTTTTGAACAAAAGGTTTACTAAAAATGGATAAAGATATGTAAAATGTAAACACAGAACACTATATCAAAGAGCATACAATCACATAAAGAAAAACAAGGAAAACTGCAGACAAACTCCTACCAAAGTACATTTAGATCTTTTCTAGCTAATGTATTACCTCTAAGTGCCTATAGTTAGATCAGAGAGCTGAGAACTCTCTCTCTCTAGCATCCCAAGATGAAATATAAGACTCTCAACAGTTCAGACACAGTATAGTTAAATGGTGTCTCTCTACACCCCTTCTGTAAGTCATCTGGCTCCTCATTTTAGAATATAAAAAAATTACAAACAGGATGTCCTAGCAGGAGGTATATTAAATAAGGTGACATCAGCAAAAAACTCATTTCCCAAATTATGAGTCTTTTTGATCCACCAGTTCCCTTGGAGTTTTACAACCCTGCAATCCCTCACTTAAGTGTGAGATAACCATGTCCTGTCCTGTAATAAAATGTATATTTAGCTTCCTAACTTCAAAGCATGTCATAAAAAGGCCATAAAATGCAATTCCTCAAGGAAGTTAATTACATTACCAAGATCTCCTGGTCAATTATATATATTGTAGTTTTCACTGAAACATGTGGGGGGGGCACCGATGGAGCACAGCCTCACATACTATATTTTTATATTACAAATATCATACAGCAATCATAACCAGCTGGCCAAGCATCACAGTGGGAATCAATATCAAACCTAGGTCTGTCTGCTAGATGTCCTGCCAAGCTTATTCACAGCACATTACTCCAACCTCTAGGCTTTACTGCCAGGCAGCCAGTGTCAACTGCCAAGAAAACTAAGTGCCAGTGCAGTGGATCTTAATTTGAACTGACCTTCTAAGTTCTTGCACTCCAGCACTTGTGCTTTTCAGTTTTGTTTGGTACTGCCCTATGCCACTGCTGTGCTTTGGAGCAAATAATGCTGTCTCCCACCCCCCCACACAGTCTCTCTCCACTAGCACCTTTCCCTTTGTTTGGCAGCCAGCTTCTGTCGTCGGGCATGAGGCCCCCCCTACATACACACAGTCCCACATCCCCTGACCCAGATCTCTCCCGAATCCCGACCCTCTCAGTTTTGTGTTTTTATTTTCTTAGTTTTTCCTGTTATTTTCATTGGTGGTGTGGGTGGAGGAAGTATCTGGTCCACAGAGACCCGTTGTTTCCCTTCCTGCCCAGCTGCTTACTCCCCCCCCCAGTCCCTTGCCCATGTCCCTCCCTAGTCCCCTCCTGACCTTCTCAGTTAGCTTTTTATTTACGTTTTTTTCTTTTGTTTTCTGGTGCCAGGAAGTTAAGTGGTGGTCTAACTTCACACACTTCTCATGGAGACCCTTCCCTTCCTGCCTGACCACTTGCTCGCAGAATGACTCTGGAGCTTCTCTCTCCACAGTGGTTCAACTCAACTGGCACCAAGGACAGCTGTGCATCTACCTATATTTATTGATTTATTTAACAACCGGGTATGGGTACTGGTCCAAGAACCATTTTCGGGCATGACCCGGGCCACTGAGAATGGCACAAGAATACAGCAAGTACAAAAGTAAAGGGTACATGGCATATAGAGACATCAATAGGCATTGAAAAGTTAGGAGACATTATCCAAGTAGAAAGATAAAATTGCAGCACAATATAAATACAATAAAAGACACTGTAACTAGCAGAAACATTCAAATACATTGTGAAGGTACAGTATGACAGAGGATGGACATCAGGGAAAAAAAAGGGTTACATGAGGTTGTATGGGCATTGGCCAGAAAAAAAGGTGGGGGGTTAAGGAGCAGTAATCAACCAGGGGGGCAAGAGCAAGGGGTAGAGAACAGTAGGTGAGACCTGAGGAGAGAGTGGAAATGCCACAGAGAGTCTGAGATTCTTAGCGGGTGGGGGGAGCAGACTATTCCAGAGGGTAGGAGCAGCGGACAAGAAAGCCCATTTGCCCATGCAGGTGGTAACTTGAGGACAGTCTAGCATGAGGCCAGCAGAGCAGTGGAGGTCCCAGAGAAACACATTGGGCTGAAGGAGGGAAGAAATAAGAGAATTTATTTCTGATGACTTTTTCAACATTACTGGCCAGGAGATTGCTCCATCGAGCTGGTAGGGGGAACTAGTCAAGGGCATGATAGAGTGCGCAGTGGTGGGTGGTATATGGGGCCAAAATGGTAAACCAGCAGATGTTGTTATAGATTATGTTTAGCCGAGCCAGGTTTGTAGAGGAAGTAGGGGTCAAGATAGGGGCACAATAATCTAGTAATAGGAGGAGGTTGTATTTGGGTAATTGCAAGTCGGTCTCCAGGAGTAAGATACCTGACACTATGGTAGGTGACCCCCAGTTTCTTGTTTACATGGTGTATGAGGATATCTATATGGTTGGAGAAAGTAAGGGCAGGGTCTAGGGTAACACCCAGGTACTTAAAGGACTTAACAATCTCAAGGAGTAAGCCATCAAGAGATTGGATACAAAGAGTGTTTTGGGCTTGTGCTATTTTGGCTAGCCTGGGTTTAGAGCCAAAAAGCATTGATTTGGTCTTTTTGGTGTTGACTAGGAGTTGGTTTGCAGTGAACCATTTATGGGCTTGAAAGTAGTTGGAGGTAAGTGATGTAGAAAGAGTGGACAGGGATTAATCGCTCTGATAGATGATGAGATTATCTGCATATAGTAGGGAGTGGCAGGAGAGACTATCTTGGGGAAGAGAGTTTATGAAGAGGGAGAAAAGAATGGGCCCCAATATGGATCCCTGAGGTATGCCAGTGGAGACAGGTAGGGCAGAGGAGGCAGCACCACTCATGCAGATCAATTGGGTGCAATCAGAGAGGTAGCGTGAAACCAGTGCATGGTGGCAGGGAACAGACCAAGGTACTGGAGTTTATCAAAGAGGATATTGTGGTTTACCAAGTCAAATGCCTTGGAGAGGTCCACAAAGACAGCTGCAGTAAGCAACCCTTTATCCATTTTGCAGAGGACATGATCAGAGAAACAGGCCATAACTGTGGTAATGCTGTGGCCTTTTCTGTATCCATCTTGCTGGGGGAAGAGAATGTTAAATTCAGTAAAATACTCAGTTACTTGGTGATGAACAGTCCTTTCTAGTAACTTGCTGAGGGAGGAGAGTATGGATATAGGGCAATAGTTGTCTATGTTGCTGGGGCCTCTGGATTTAAAAACGGGGACAACCGCTGCTTGTTTCCATACCAAGGGAACTGTGGCAGCAGCAAGGGAGAGATTGAAAATCTTTGTGAGGGGTTTGGTAATTTCTTAAGCCATGATTTTGAGGAATTGTGGGAAAAGGCCATCGCTTCCAGCTCTACCCCTGTTGAGGAGGCTAAGGAGTAGCTTAAGCGTATATCTAGGGGAGATAGCCCTGAAGAGGAATGGAGGTAGGCAGGACTAGGGGACAGGGTGCTAGGATATTGAGAAGGTAATTTGCTGAGGTATTCTTCCAAGTTGGTAAACTTCTTATTTAGTGCATCAACAACACCTGCTGGGTCAGTCAAAGGGACATTTGAGGTGGAGAGTTGGAGAGGGGGTGGTTTGGCCCCAGGGGCAAGTAGGGAGTGGATTGTTGACCACAAATGACTGGGGTTGCCAAGGTTGCGAGATTGTAGATTCTGGAGGTAAGCATATACTCCAGTGTGTGCATGCGCAACCCAGAGTATCTGAACCACCGACTCACCAGCACTCTTCTGACCTCTCACAAATGCTCAGAGATCTGAACCAAGCCAGCAAGGTTCAGCTCGGATCTCATGGAGACCAAGCCGTATGTGTTCTGGATGGCTTGGTTTCACATCACTAATATATGTGTGTGTGTGTATGTATGTGTGTGTATGTGTATATATGTGTGTATATATATATATATATATATATATATATATATATATATTTTACAGAGGCGCAGTCGTGCCCCTATAGTTAGGGTTGAGTAGGCACTTTAATGTTAAATTTGAAATTTTGCATGTTAATAACTTTGCAACTGTTCAACGGATTTGCATCAAATTTGGTATGTGCAGTGGGACATGGTAGGTCTCTTGATCTGCCAAGTTGCGTTTTGGTCAGACATACGGTTTTTGTGCAGCAAAATGACAAAAAGTGCACTTTTCATTGGTTTTGTGGGCGGTTTGTTGGATTTTGTCTTTGGTGCTACACGGCCACCATGTGGTGTGCCAGTCCAAAACTTGGCATGTTATTAAACTTTTTAGCTCCCATTATAAGTCGATGGGAAAATTTACATGCCTGTTTTGTGAAAGAAGAATGGGGTTCTGGCCATCTGGTCTATCCTCACAATTAAAAAATTTGCAGGCTCATGGCTGAAAAATCTTTGGGCATGAGAAATTTATCGGTCACGATGGCTGCCATCTTGATTTCAGTTTACGGTCGGAAAAAAACAAATATCTTAGCCCACGGGTAACTTCTAAAGTTAATGAAGGATGGGTTTTGCTCAGGGGGCTTCCCTCTATTGACCTATACCTGTGGTTTCATTCAGTTGTGTCAGAAAATAGAGTTTTAAACTTTGAAAATCTTTGGTCGTGGCTTGCTAATGATCTTTGATCGCAAGCATGCAAATTCTTTAGTCGCAAGACCGTTTTCATTTACGAGCATATTTCATCACTTCATGACCAGATGTCCAGATTTGTCAGGAACAGATCTCCCTAGGAATGACCAGATAGCCAAAATTCCACGACCAGATGTCCCCTGATAGCCAAAAATCATCTTAGGTCGTGAGGTCGCTGCCGATTTTCGCGACCAGGGAATTTTTTAAAGGTGGTAACAATTTAAAATTAAATATCTCTGAAACGGTTTGGTCTTTTTACTTGAAATTTGGAGGGGGTTGAGGGGATGTCCTAGAGATGTGACTGGTGCTATTTATGTGTTGGAAAATTAATTTTTTGCAGAGATGACTTACTTAACATTTTGCCCATTGGATTATGCATGCTGCTATTGGCTTGCAATTTATAGAGTAGGTAGCCCTAGTGCCACAGAGGTGCATTTCAGTGGTTTGGTGTGTCAAACTTAAACAGGTGTAGAATTATGCCACTCTGATGAATGACAATGTTGTTCATTCCACTTCAATAACTTTTTGAACTATCTGTCCGATTTGCCTGAAATTTGGAATGTAGCAAGATTAATCATAAATTTCCAGTTGTGACAATTTTTGTGTTGGTGGCTGTTTCAGTTGCTGAATTGTGGTGCATGCTCATCATAGTTAATGGTGAAGTATATATGTGCATTGTGAAAACCATGGTGAGCACATTTTTGGGTACGCAGGAAGATCCCATTATAAGGTATAGGACAGCTTAAAACATATGGCAGGTGTATATTGTTATGCAGTACTGGGCAATGTGGTGAGAGCGTGAGGCCTGAATACATGTGGTTCACTACTTATATTATGATGTTATGCAGAAATTTGCAAGTTGGTGGGAGCGCGGGGCCCCACCAACTTGCATGACAATGTACTTACCTATGCGTTTTCAAAAAGTAAGGAAATTCTTCTAAAAAACTGCATTAATGCAACAGTTAGGGTTTTATACAGCAACAAACATAGAAACATAGACTTTGACGGCAGATAAGGAACTGGAAGGAGACAGGATCAGTTGTGTTCCAGGACAGTAGCTGCTGCTTGTTGTTTTTACAGGGTTCTTGTGGATTTTACTTGGTAGAAGGTTATTTCTTTGCTTTCTTACTTCTAAGGGGCTAGCAGGGTATTGTTGTGGGGGGGCTGTTGGAAGTTTGAGAACTGGTTTGGTGGCTGTAAGTGGGCTAATTTGTTGGATGTTTCACTGTGTAACAGGCTGCGCTGGTGGAGGCCTATTTCTTCTGATTTAAAACCTATTTGATGGGATTTGCTTGGGCCTGGGTATTTGGCTGCTGGGCTTGGATGGGAGACACAGGGCTGATACACTCTCTCTCGAGTCGGGTGTCTGCCCAAGACCCACCACCCCACCCTCCCTCCCAGAGTTCTGCAAATTTATAGGGAACACCTGCCCTGCAATTGGAGGAAAAGGCTGCAGGTGCAGCTCATGGATTCTAGCCACTGGGGTTGGATTTAAAGGCCGGGAGAGAGGAGCTTAGGGAGTTGTTCATTTCCCTTATAAGTTTACTGTGTTGTACTGCACCTAGTAACAGGGTTACCGGTGTACTGTGGGACTGTATCTAAGATTAGTGGGTGACCTGATTAGGAAGTAGGGGTGTATCTTGGACTGGGGGGAACCTGGTGGCTCACTCAAGGAAACCTACTTGGAAGGGGATGGAACCACATGGCATGGGGCCGGCATTTTTGGGGTGGTGGGGTGCACAGGGTGTGGAGCAACCATGATACTGGACTGGGCTTGGAAGTTTGGTGGTTGCCAGTGTGCTACCAGCTGGCACAGCTTAGGGATGAGGTTGCGGGGATTAGGGAGACAGCTGGGGAAGGGGGAGGTATGGTTGGGGGAAGGGGCAGGGATCTCCCACAGGGTTGCACCAAGCACTGGGGGCAGTGGGCATGGGGAAGGGTGCAGGAGGAATACTCAGGGGTCACATAGGAACCCTGGCAGGAGGGTCCAAAGGACACTACCAAGGAAGCAGGCAGGTAACTGGGGACCCTCACAAAGGAGGGACAGAGGGACAACATTCTCAGGGAAGTAGGCAGATGGCCAGGGCTGGACAGAAGGAAGCAAGGCGGGAGGTGGATCAGATCTTACACTCAGTAACCACTTCAATTCTCTTCTTCTGCTCAGGGATGAGGGGTGATGTAGCCATGACAGGGTTAGAGATGGAAAGGGAGTAGGGGCAGGAGGCAGGGCCAGATAGCAGGAAGAACAGGGGAACCTGGAATGCATGAAAATGGGGAGCAGTGAACCAGAGCAGGAGGGCAGGGGAAGAGGGAGGAAAGTGCAGGAGAAGGACCAGTTGGGAGGAAGGTAAGGAGAAGGACCAGAAGTACAAGGAGGATTCAGTAAAGGAGCTGAGGGTTTAGGCCAGGGGAGCACAACAAGCAAGGAGGGACTAAATGGAGACAGCAAGGAAGGGAGGACGAGCCAGGCTAGTTTAGCAGATGGGGGAGAAGGACCAGTTGCGAGCAGCGAGGGGGGAGTTAGCAAAGGTACAGAAGGATACTCAGGAGGAGGAGAGGCATAGGATTGGAGGAGGGGTGGTCAGGGTAAATAAGGAGGGTGGCATGTGGCACCCAGATGGGGAGGAACAAGGAGCCGGCTGGGTGGAGGGTAGAAAGGATGAGGGACATGGAAGGGGAAATGGAGGAAAGGCGGTCAGAGTGCTCCTGTTGGGGATTCTATGATCAGGGGTATCAAATGGGATAGGAGGAGAAGCCTGGCCAGTTAGAACAAATGCTTCCCTGGACTAACGGTGCACAGGGCTAAGCACGAGGTATATCAGCTGGCAAAGGATTGTGGGGGTTCCCCGGACATACTGGTCCACCTGGGTACAAATGACATTGAGGGAAATAGCAAGCTAGAGATACAGACAAGATTCAGGGAGCTTGCCAGGGTCTGTCATGACATAGGATGCACAGTTTCCTTCTCAGAAATCTTGCTGGTGCCAAGGGCTAGTGGGGAGCACAAAAAGAAGATTAGAGAGATAAACTAGTGGCTCAGGGAGTGGTGTGAGGCCAGAGGGTATGGGTTGATTGGGGATTGGGGAGACCTGGGAGGATAAGGAGCTGTATGCTGAGAGATAGACTCCATCTCAATTTGGAGGGAGAATCCTCAAGTTGAAAATAGAGGGTTCATTGGTGAAAAGTGGGGTTTAAACTTGTGAGGGGAGATGGGAGCAAAGGCTGTCAAGGGGTGCCAATAAAGGAGGGACTCTGTCTCCACCCCCCTGGGGAGCTGGAGGATTGCGGGAAAAGGCTGACTGGTAAAGTGCAGACCAGGGGAAAATGGAATCCCCATGGGAACACGAGCAGGGGAAATGGAAGTATAGGGAAAGGGTGGAAGGTAGTCCTGCTAAATGCCAGGAGCTTGGGAAATAAAATGCCTGAGCTCCAGGTGATGCTAACTGAGGGAGCAGTAGATGTGGCAGCAGTCACTGAGACCTGGGCCACTGCAGGACACGACTGGGACCTGAACCTGGAGGGTTACACTATGTTCAGGAAGGACAGGGGAGAGGGAAGGGGAGGAGGGGTAGCAATGATAGTCAAAAACTGCATTGGCATAGGGGGAGTAGAGGAGGCGGAGGGAACCGTGGAAGCAATTTGGGTCACCTTGATAACAAGAGAGGGCAAGAGAGTAAAAATAGGAGTGGTATATAGACCCCCTGCCCTGGCGGAGGAGCTGGAGGAGAGCCTGGTGGCAGATGTTGGGAGACACTGCAGACTGGGCAGAGGAACGGTGGTGGTGTTGGGGGACATAAACATGCCAGGAACAGACTGGGAGACTATGACATCTTCTGTGACCAGTGAACAGAGGTTGTTGGATGTCTTTCAAGACGCGTTCCTAACTCAGCAGGTGGGGGAACCGACCAGGGAGGCACTGGTACTGGATGTGGTCCTGGCAGACAGTGACCAGATTAGGGGCCTGGAGGTAAGGGACCCGTTGGCGGGGAGTGACCATGCCATGGTCTGGTTCTGCCTGGACCTAGGAGGGCTAGAAAGCTGCACAAAGACGGAGGTAACTGACTTCAGGGGAACGGATTTTAAGGAAATGGGAAGGATCCTTAAGGAGCATTTGGATGGGATTGGGTCAGACATGGACACTGATAGCAGGTGGGAAATCAACAGGAGAGGGGTGCAAGATGCTACCAGCATCTGTGCAAGAGTAAGATGAAAATGCGGTAGGGCCCAAAAACCCTGCTGGTGGACCAGGGAGGTCCAGGAGGTGCTGCAGGGAAAGAAGGCAGCCTATAGGCAATTCAAGTGCTCAAGGAGTGAAAGGGATCGAGGGGAGTATGAGCTGATGGCTGGAAGGACCACTAGGGTGGTGAGGGTGGCTAAGGCAAGGAAGGAGCAGAACCTGGCCAGGGAAATCAGGAGAGGGAATAAGGGGTTCTTTAGATACATTGGGGAAAAACGAAGGGTGAAGGGGTAGATTAGCAGGATTAAATCAGGGAGAGATGGGCACAAGACCGAGGGCAGGCTGAGGTACTAAATGAGTACTTCACCTCCAGTTTTCACCAAGGAAAATGGGGGTGCTGCATCATACATGGGAGGAGACAGAGATACTGAGGAGGGGGGGACCCTTACCGATTGGCGGGTCTGGGGAGAGGGGGAGGCATCACTGGCAGGAGGGGGGAGGGCTAAGCAGGGAGAAGAGGTACTGGAAGTGGAAATCACAGCAGAGAGAGTGAGGGAAGCCCTCAGCTCCCTTAAGACGGAGAAAGCACCGGGGCCGGATAAATTACATCCCAGAGTGCTGAAGGAACTTGCGGATGTCCTGGTGAAACCCCTGGCGGAGCTTTTCACCATCTCTCTGAGGACAGGGTGGGTGCCCCAGGACTGGAAGGTGGCGCATATAGTGCCTATCCACAAGGGGGGATCAAGGGAGGTGGCAGAGAACTACAGGCCTGTCAGCCTGACATCGGTGGTGGGCAAGGTGATGGAGGGCATTGTCAAGGAGAGGCTGGGGGGACCTGGAAAAGTCAGGGTGCCTGGATGATAGACAGCATGGATTCGTCTTGGGAAATCATGTCAGACAAACCTTGTGGAGTTCTATGACTGGGTGACGAGTGCCTTGGACCTTGGTAGACCAGTGGACGTTCTCTTTCTAGACTTCAGCAAGGCATTTGACTCTGTTCCTCACATGGGCCTGTTGGATAAGCTGGGAGAAATGGGGTGGGAACCAGATGATCAGATGGATAGGCAATTGGCTCAGGACGGACCCAGAGGGTCGTGGTTAGTGAGATAGTCTCATCCCAAAGAGGGTCATTAGTGGGGTCCCACAGGATCAGTCCTTGGGCCCTCCTGTTCAACACCTATGTCTCTGACATAAGGACAGGAATCAGGAGTGAGATGAGTCTCTTGCGGATGACTCAAAACTGGGGTGGTGGTGGATGGGGAGGAGGAGGGTGGCCCTACAGGGGACCTGGAGCTCTGGATAGATGGTCTAGAGAAGTGGAAGCTGAGGTTCAATGCAGGGAAATGCAAGGTACTCCACCTGAGGACAGAAACCCGGCCAGTGTACACCGGGGGAATGCTACAAGTCTCGATGGCTGAGAGGGACCTAGGGGTGGTGGTGGATGTCAAAATGAACAACTCGGAGACTTGTAGGAGGGCAGCAGCCAAGGCCAACAGGATGCTGGGATGCATCGCTGGAGGATCACCTCCAGAAGGAGGAGAGTGATGCTCCTCTGTATAACTGCTTGGTGAGGCCACACCTTGAGTACTGCATGCAGTTTTGGAGGCCACACTTAAAGAGGGACATTAAACTCCTGGAGAGGGTCCAGAGGAGGGCAACCAAAATGATTTGGGGCTTGGGGACAGGACCTATGAGGAGAGGCTCGAAGAGCTAAATATATACACATTGGAAGAGAGAAGGGACCGGGGGACATGATAGAGGTCTTCAAGTACATGAAGAGGGTAAATGGAGAGGAACAGTCAGGGTGCTTGAAGGAAGGAGGAGGGGCCACTAGAGGGCATGGGTGGAAGCTGGAGGAGGAAGATTCAGGGAGAAAGGAGGAGGTGCTACTTCACTGAGAGGGTGGTGGAGCCATGGAATGCACTGCCTAGGGGGCTGGTGGAGAGCAGAGGCAGTGGAGGGGTTCAAGAGGCTGGGACAGGTACAGGGGAAGGGTTCTGGAAGCAAAATCCAATGCAGCAAGAATATCTGGAACTGGGAAGGAAGAAGCCAGAGAAGGCGAAGGGGGCAGCAAGGTCAGCACCCAGGGTGGGGGCTGACCAATCCAGCAGACTCGAAAGACCGTTAGGCCTATTCTGCTGGCATTTTAGTATGTTAGTATGTTAGTATAAGGACCGCTTGGCCCACCTAGTCTACCCATTTCCCTACCTAGAAGATAAGCTGCAGATCCTATTTAACCAACAGCCTATTTCTTCCTACCCCCCCGAAAAAATTGCCTTATGTCTGTCCCATGCATTCTTGAATTCTCCCACAGTTTTAGACCCCAAAACCTCTTTAGGAAGGCTGTTCCATGCGTTCACCACCCTCTCTGTGAAAAAATACTTCCTCATATTGCCCCTGAGCTGCCCCCCCGTCTTCAAATTGTGTCCCCTTGTTCTTGCACACCTCTTTTTCTGAAAGAGGCTACCCTCTTAGATTTTGTTGATTCCACTGAGGTACTTAAACGTTTCTATCATGTTCCCCCCTCCCTCCTTTCCTCTAGGGTATACATATTCGGTGTTAGGGTTTTCAACCCTAACTCCGACCCCCCCCCACTGCCACACATACACACACAAGCACACACACACACACACACAGAGACACACACAGACAGACACATACACACACACACACGCACACAACAAACAGCTGGGGGGCGGTACAAGGCAAGACAACCAATCAAAGACACATACCATAAAGCAACAGAAATAACATACAACTTCTTAAACATACCACAACAGGCAGCCATCATCATGTTTCACCAACTGTATCACTTCTGCTGCCATCTCAGTCTCTTGGGTGCATACACTGACATCCTCTACAAGCATGTGAGATACTCCTACCAATACATGTGTGTTACTACTTATATTATGCTGTTGTACAGAAATGGGAAAATTGGTGGGGCCACAGGGCCTGCTGTCACCAATACATGTGTTTTGCTACTTGTATTATGGTGTTATGCAGAAACAGGCAAGTTGGTGGGAACATGGAGCTATGCTGTTATGCATAGATGGGCAAGTTGGTGGGAATACATGTGTTTTGCTACTTATATTATAGTGTTATGCAGAAATGGGTAAATTTGGGGCAAGTTGGTGGTAGTGGGGTCCCCAAAGGGTCCCAGGCTCCCACCAGTACATGTGCTTTGCTACTTATATTATGGTGTAATCCATAAATGGGCAAATTGGTGGGAGCATGGGGCTATGCTGTTATGCAGAAATGGGCAAGTTGGTGGGGGCTGGGTCCCATGGCTCATCCAATACATGTGTTTTACTACTTACATTTTGCTGTTATGCAGAAGGGTGTATGCACCCAAGAGACTGGGATGGCAGCAGAAGTGATACAGTTGGTGAAACATGATGATGGATGTCTGTTCTGGTATGTTTAAGAAGTTGTATGTTATTTCTGTTGCGTTATGGTATGTGTCTGTGATTGGTTGTCTTGCCTTGTACCGCCCCCCCCAGTTGTGTGTTCTGTGTGTGTGTGTGTGTGTGTGTGCATATGTGTGTGTGTGTGTGTGCCAATGTGTGTCTCTGTGTGTGTGTGTGTGTGTGTGTATATGTGTATGTGTAGCAGTTGGGGGTAAGTTGGAGTTAGGGTTGAAAACCCTAACACCAAATTTCCTCACTTTTATCACTGTAGAGAACCCTAACTGTTGCATTAATGCAGTTTTTTGCAAAAAATATACATATATATATATATATATATATATATATATATATATATATATTCTCCAGCATAATGAACATTCTGCATAAAAATTCCACAACTTCAGAATCACTGAACTCTGTGGCCTTGATTATACTTTGACGTTGTTGAGAATCTGCTCTAGTTTCTCTTCAGCTGCTACCCCCCCCATCCCCCCACTCCACCCCAATCACAGACCTCTGAACTTTTCCTAACCTACGAGTCTCATTACTTAATTTCTTTAATGCATCATATGCGCCAATGAGTGTTGTTTACTTAATCTCTGTTTATATACAATTGTTCTAGTTTGCCTGTGTATAGATGAATGTAGCTTAGCCTAAAATGTTTGTACTTCTCTTGACGTGGAACCTTTGTAAAAGAGCCTTGGCTCAAAGGTATTTGTAATCCTATATGGTCAATAAATAAATAAAAAAAAATACTATGGAAAATATGTGGTAGTGCTAGAAAGAGTTCAGAGGAGAGCAACAAAATTACTAGTTGTTGTGGAGGATTTAAACAATAAGGACATTCTACTGGACCTCAGATTGTGATTGATGGAGAAATAAGGAACAAAAGGAGATGCAGTATGATAACCACCTTCAAGTTGTTGAAAGGATATGATTAGATAATGCTACTAAATATATGAAAAGATTAAATGACTAGACGATATAAGTGGGCAAATAACATAATGACAATAATGTTTAAACAGTATTGGTCAGTTTTTGGTCACAGTTGGGGGACAGTACAAAATGGGTGCTCTGCACCTGCAGCATTGCACCACCTCATGAAAGTGCATGCACAGACTAGGGTACATGATGCAGTGGGAGACATCCCCCATGCAAAAGTGGTGAAATGCAAATGGATAGTCCGAATGTCAATGTGTACAAATAGGGATTGAATCTGCTAACACCACGGTATGTACCTGTAACCATGGCTCAACATCGTAGTGTGCCAGGCACATGGCACAGTGCCTTGCTAAACCATTGTCATAGCACTGGGCAAGAGGACACGCTTCTCAGAAGTTGTTAATAACCTAGCCCACCCATGTTTTATGTCCCCAGTGGCCTAATGGTTCTCCCCTCCCTAGACCTATAACAAGGCTCTCTGGTGGTCCAGGGGGCCACCACACCATCTGATTCAACAGATATCATTAGCCCTGGTGATCTAGTACTTACTCTCACCAACCACAACATCTTAAAGCACCTGGTAGTCCAGTGGTCCTCCTCCTCCATCAAGGCCCAGTTTTAAGCCCTTCTAGCAACAATTGTGCCAGGGTACCATGGTGCACCTCTGTGACCATCTGCTAGAATAAATGGGGCATGGCTGCATGTGCCCAGCCCTACAGGGGCTGCCATCTGTTGTGAATGACCATGCAGGCTATTTACAGTACTTCGGCCATTTACTTGGGTGTCCCTTTTCCCAGTGGGCCTAATGACTTTTGTGGGTGCTTGAAATAGGATTGTGATCCCTCGATATGGTAGTAAAGCACTGGTTGGCACAAAGTGGTGTTTCTAATCACTCTGCGATAGTCAGTTTAATTAAGAATTATGACCTACTTCTGTTTTTTATTTTGCAATGAAAAATATAATGCTTAGAAAACTAATAATGAATGTCAGCTTTTTGTTCGTAACACTGGATTCCATAATGGATGCTGAAATTTGTTTCACAAGAGTGTGTGTGTGTGTGTGCATGTGTGTGTGCGCGCGTGCATGCGTACGTGCGTGCGTAAGATCTATCCAGATTTTTTTTTTCTTAGCATTTCCGTATGTATCACTACCCTTACTGTGATCACTAAAAATTGGCCATTGCAGCCAAAGGCCTGCTATATCACAAAAGAGAAAGGAAAGGTCATGCAGTCATCCGTTTATTGAAGTTAAAAAATTACAAAAATAATTAGCACTCTACACTGAGAAGGTCAAATGTTCTGCTTGAATGAGAACTCAGCTAATGGCATAGTTGTACAAAGTGTTACTGACTGATCCACACTATGCTGACATGTTAATTATTACTGGACCACGACACAAATTATTGCCATCAAAAATCAGTGTTATTGTTTGAAAATGAGTTTATGACTTTAGATCTTGCTTGCAGAAAATTCCATCCCATTGCCTTTTCTTGGAATGACTGTCTCTGAGCAAACTATGTGTTATTATTGCAGTCTGTGCCAAACATCATGTGAGCATAATCATATATGCTGCTACTGATTGCTTTACATCTATAAATGTATTTGAAACACTATGAACAATTACCAAACTCTGCTATCGTGCAAAGACTGCTTCGGTCCTATCCACTAATTTGTAGGTTACCTATATCCCATTGCTACTGAATATTTTAAATCTTTAAATGTATTCTCAAGAACACTGACTAACCAGCTCTGCTGCAGTGCAAAATCTGCTTCAGATCCAGTGTACTAATTTGCTGGTTACATATACTGTATGGTGTTGTTGTCAATTGCTTTAAAACTGTACATGCATTCTGAACACGATGACTAGATCTGCTCTGTGCAACTATTACAGAGCAACAACTGTTTGTACATAGACTCTACAAACAATGCATGCTTTATTTGCATACTATTGTATGTCCTGTTTGGATGTGAATGTTGTGTTGTTTTGATTTCAAAGGACACCAAGTGAGTCCCTACTCTATCAGCAGGCAGAAACCCCAAGAGCCTCTCAGCTGTTAAGTTACCAAGGAACCTGGCTTTAATTCTATTGTGCCCATAAAGTCTGAACCAGGATCAGATTACCAACACTGCTGCTTACTGAGCAAACTCCACCCTTGTCACATCGCTATAGCTGCCCCTTGCTGTCATATGCCTGACCAGTTGATCCACTCTTCAATTAGTGTCATATGATATTTGAAGAAAACCCCACCCATTTTGAACAGCTAACAAACAAAGCAGTGCAGATAGAAGTGGCAAGGTAAACATTTATTTATTTATTTATTACAGTCTCAGAACTAACATTCCGAGCACATTTGTTCTTTAGCAGTTTAAATTATTAGATATCAGCTTCATCATCGCACAGAGTGCAAACATATTATACTGCTAGTTCCAGCTGAAGAAATGGGGGCTATCAGCTTATTTTACAATGTATAATTTCACAGTTGTTAATTTATTTTCCTACCTCTCCAAAAGGAGAACCTCCATTTTCAGTACTTGTGGGTACCACTGCTGCCAGACGATGGATATCTTCCAAAGTAAACAGTTCAATATTTATTTTAAGTCATTTCATTCCTGTTAGGATTAGGTAGCAACTTAGAGTGACCACCTTTGGACCCAGAGTACTTTCCCCAGCTAAATACAGCGCAGAAAATTTGAATGCAATAAATAAATGAATAAATATGTAAGTTCCAGAAGAGTACAGTATAAAATTGTCAGATTTGTTTTTGCTGCAATTGTTCTAACCCCCCCCCCCCCAACACACAAACACACAACTCCTGCATATACATTTAGTCATGGTCAGCGTCAGCACTAATTTTGAGAAAGGGACTCTGGGTAGGAAAGAGTAATTTGTGCACTGGTTGACCCCCCTCCCTATGTGGGTTTAGCTTGTGGTTGCCTGGGGCCTAAGGCCTATCAAAAATGGTCTCCCTTCTCCCCTGTCCCCAAATACCCATACCTTGTATTTATTCTTATGCGTTTATTTGGTGATTAAGTAAAGGTTTGCAGTACAAATCAATGCTAAGCAATTAAAGCATAAATTGTAATGCGAAAGAAACTATGTGGCCTAATGGGGAATTGAACTCAGGAGCTTGGAGTACTGTCCCATTGCTCTACTACTGCCAGACTCACATGGTAACTGGAGGTTCTCGCAGTTACTTTTTTTCTCCAATTGCTGATCTTGTACCTACAGTAGAAATTTATAGGAATATGTATTTACTTGTAATTTTTGATTAAAAAACAAAAGTGCACTGAGCTGTTGGCACACTGAGCTGTGACAGCTCATTTCCAGGTGCATCTTGGGGGATCAGTTACATGGGCCTGTTTTGATAGATAAGGCAAATACTGGCCAAGACATCAGGGACAGTGCACCACCTTTATGGTAAGTCTCTTATGGTAAGTGCTACTGGATGTTTAACTTTCAGCCAGACAGCCACCAGAGATCAGGAGTGTAGCCAGGAATTTTATTTTTGTATACATGGTCTCCATTACCCTTGCTGCCCTTGCATAATTATGCATGTTCCCTCCACCACTTGCATGTTTATTATTTTTTTATGATTACAAATGTTCATAGAATTTTCATACAGGTGGAAAACAACTTCAGATATACTGTACTTCTTGTATACAGAATTGGGTAAAGAACAAGAGGAAGGGATCTGATAGTACATGTAGACTTTATCACACTAAGGATCACACTAAGGAAGTATACAGAGCACAAAGGACAAAAATGCACATAGTCAACTCCAATTAGTTACTTGTAATAAAACAAGTTGTTACTTGATAGTAGGAATCTGTCTAACCTGTTTTTAAATACATTTTTAGATTCACTTATAACTACGGGAGCAGTTAAGGAATTCCAAGGGTTAATGATGCTCTGTGAAAATGTAGTTTACAAATAACTCCGCTGTGCTACTTTAGCCTGTTTGAATTAATGGCTGTAGGAGACAGAGGGTACTAAAAACTGGCACCCAGAGTTAATTGTCTGCAGTGTTCTAGTGGCCAAAGTATAGTAGGTGCTCTACGATTGCTACATGAAAGCACCTTGTAAATGTTTTCCTCACCGCTAGCTCACTAATTCCGCAACTCCCCCTTTCCATCCTTACGCTCACCATGTTTATATCCCTGGCTCTCACTCTTTCCCTATTAACTCTTCCTGCTGCACCCACCCTTCCCTGTCCACTCCAGCCTGGCTAAAGTCCCACTCCATCCATAGTAGTGTCCCAATTACCTACCTCTCCTCCGTCATTATCATAGTAAACAAGTACACGACAGCTATCGTCACTTTCTGTGGTTTTAGCCCAATTTTTCCCTCAGTTGTCGGTAATATATCCCTCCTCTTCTTTACCTTTCTAACCTGCCACCCCATACACGACCTCTTTCCCCTATATGTGTAGTTGGTGGCTGCCTCAATCAGAAGATCTCTGCTTATAACCCCTGTATGCCTATGGTTGATTGTATATCTTCTGACTTCTTCAATTGTAAAATAATGCTGTTTTTTTTTTTTATTTCAACCTTGTACTGTATACACTGTATATACTTTTTCTTCCTTGTATATTATTGCTTTTTGTATACCTGCTTCTGTACTGTACTTTGATGTATTCATGACCAGGTCCACCTTGCAAATGAGCCTTGCTCAATGGTGCCCGCCTGGATAAATAAAGATTTTGATTGATTGATTGATTGATAGTAGTATAAAAACAAAATCTAGAAGGCTGTGTGTGCAAATGCTAGAAGTCTAGGAAATAAGATTCTGAACCTAGAGGCCAATCTGGATATTATGGGCTTGATTCTCAAAGCAGGCTTGGATCGGCGCAAGCCACGGCAAATGGCAGCTTGCACTGAAGCCCGGTGCACCAGGGACCCTGTGCCCGGTTCTCTAACAGGCAGGGTCCTGGTGGCTAAGACCCTAGGCTTGAGGCAAGCCAAACTGGGCACCAAACACACGGTGCAGCAGGAGGGCTTGCTGCAAGCTGTGAGGTGGCTGTGAGTCTGCTGTGCACTGGTCCAGCAGGGCTATCAGTAGCTAATGCCCCCACCCCTGCCCCAATATGCCTATCCATATAATGTTGGTCATTCTGGTGGTCTAGTGGTCCCTCCCCCTGCCCCGAAATGCCCAATAGTAAAACATTAATATCAGTAATCCTGGTGGTCTAGTGGTCCCGCCCCCTGCCCGGAAATGCCCATTATTAACATATTGTAATTGAACCTGGTGGTCTAGTGGTCCTGTCCCCCCCCAAGAAGTGCCCACCACCCCACTCCCCCCTGCCCATCCTGAAACAGAAGAGATGGCATGGGCACAATCCTTCTCTCACCTCCACGGCCAGCGCTGACTCAACTGTCACTGAGCGGTAATGGAACATGTATGAATAAAGCGCATACAAGTTCCATTACCATTCAGTGACAGTTGAGTTGTCACTGGCTGTGGAGGTGAGAGGAG
This sequence comes from Neoceratodus forsteri, assembly GCA_016271365.2. NCBI lineage: Eukaryota > Metazoa > Chordata > Ceratodontiformes > Ceratodontidae > Neoceratodus > Neoceratodus forsteri. Next base: position 341,837,145 of record CM057458.1, read on the forward strand.
GGTTGTGCCAGTGCCAGCTCTTTTGTTTCGGTATGGGGGCACTACCTACTGCAGTGGAGGTGGGGGGCCACTACATCACCTGGGCTGGGATTAGTATTATTTATTAAACAGCGGGGTCACATCAGGGAGGGGGATGCTCAACAACCAGGGCTTACTAATGATATAGCAACATGGGTACACATTGGGGAGTTTGAAGGGGGATGCTCAACAACCAGGGATGGGGGCATATGTATGATGTTAAACACTGGGGACACATCGGGGATCAGGGAGGGGGGTCTGCATCCCTCAGCACTTGGCTGACACAGGCAATTCTTCCAGAGTAGAATTTCTAAGTACCCATAGACCAGTTCCGGTTGGTCTAAGAGTACTTGGAATTTCTCCATCTGGGAGAGGTTTGTGAATGCCATTTAGGGGAATGTGGCAGTTTGCATCTTCCACATGCCCCCTAGCACCAGGTCGCAGTCCATTCTTGGGTGCAGGGGAGTTGCAAGCCCCATTTAGGGCAGACAGTCTGCAGTTGACGCAGGCTGGTTTTGAGAATGGCTCGGCTAGCAGTGTCGGATGCAAGGTGCCACTTATCCCATTTATGTTTGGCCCAGGCACCTTACGTCCAACTCAGGGCTTTGAGAATCAGGCCCCATGGCTATTACTTGAGTCATGGTGCACTGAAAACTGTGACTTGGACATGGCCATACCAGGCTGTGCTCTGTTCAGGAAGGACCAGGTGGGAAGGAAAGTAGGGGGTGTGATGCTTTATGTGAGGGAAAGCATAAAATAAATGAAGATACAGGGAAAACAGAGGGAAGCAGAGGTACCGTGAGTTGCCCTGGAGATGGGGAAGGAGCCACTATTCGCACTGGAGTGATCAACAGATCTCCAGCACAGGGGGAGGAATTACATAAGGTATTTGGTGGAATCCATTAGCAAGATGACAGAAAAGGGAGAGGTGCTGCAGGTGGGAGATTTAAAACTGCCAGATATAGATTGGGGCCTCCTAGCAGAGGCTTTAGCTAGAGGCAGGGACATCCTGGACTGTCTGCAAGGGGTGTTCCTCAGGCAGCCAGTCAGTGAACGCACTCATGATGGGTCAATACTGGACCTGGTACTCACTAACAGAGACAGTGTTGCAGTAGTCATGTTGGGAGGCCACCTGGGGACCAGTGATAATCTTAAGGTGTAGTTCAATATAAGGACAGATGTGGAATTGAACTACAAATGAGTGAGGGTCCTGGACTTCAGGAGGGTGGCTCTTATAAATATGGGTGAATGTCTCAGGGATAACCTGGTGGGGGGAGATGGCCTGGGTGGAGTGGAGGAACAGTGAGTGAAGCTAAAAGGCAGCATAGTAAAGGCAGCAAACCTCTGCATCAAACAAGTGAAGAGGAAAAAAAGGCCGCTATGGTTCTCAAAAGAGGCAGCTGAAAAGGTAAAGGCTAAAAGGGTAGCATTCAGCAGGTATAAGAAGATGCAGAGGGAGGAGGATATGGAGGTATATGAGAGGAAACAGAGGGATGCAGGGAAAGCAGTAAGGCACAAACTGAAAAGAGAACAGCCCAGGAGGTAAAGAAAGGGGACAAGGCATTTTTTGGTAAGAAAAGAGGAAAACCAGGGTAGGATTGTATGCCAAAAGGATGGGGGCTGTAGCAGGTGGGAACCAGGAAAAGGCAGACATCCTGAACAAATACTTTTGTTCAGTGTCACTAGAGGAAGAAGAGGAAAGGGCCACAAAAAAGTAACAGGAGCTTTGAAGTGAGGGAGGTGGACACTAGTCTTTTTTTGGAGGAGGGAGTCCTGAAGGGATTCTGTAATCTAACAGTGGACAAAGCAATGGGGCCAGACGAGCTGCATCCAAGCAGACTGAGACAGCTCAGGGAGGTACTGACTGCACCTCTGACAGTCCTATTTAACAGCTCACTGGAAACAGGAGTTGTTCTGGAGGAGGGCGGATGTAGTCCCACTGCGTAAAAGTGGTAGTAGGGAGGAAGCTGGCAATTATAGGCCTGACAGCCTGACATTGGTGGCGGGAAAGTTAATGGAATCACTTCTGAAGGAAAGGATTGCGAAATATCTTGAATCCAGTGGGTTACAAGACTCAAGGCAGCATGGCTTCATGGGGGGGGGAGGTCATGTCAAACGAATCTTATACATTTCTTTGACTGGGTAGCAAAAGAATTAAATCAGGGTGCAGTGGTGGAAATGACCTAACTAGATTTCAGTAAGGTTTTTGACACCATTCCACATAGCAGACTAGTAAGCAATTTAAGTAGTTTAGGAGCAGGCCCAAAAGTGGTAAAATGAAGAAGAAATTGGTTAGGGAATAGGTAATAGAGGGTTGTAGTAAACAGAGTTTGCGCTGAGGAAGGGAAAACTAGTGGAGTGCCTCAGGGATCAGTGCTGGGAGTGTTCCTCTTTAATGTCTGTATAAGTGACATTGCAGAGTAGCTAGAAGGGAAGGTCTGTCTCCTTGCAGATTATTTCAAAATCTGCTGTAGTGTGGACTCTTCGGGGGGGGGGGGGTGGAAAGGATGAGCAGAGATCTGAGAAAACTAGAGGAGTGGTCAAGTGTGGCAGCTGGGTATCTATGCGAAAAAGTGTGAAATAATGCACTTAGGGCACAGAAGCCCTGGGTGAAGTGCAAAATAGATGGAGTGGTATTGACAACTACCAAGCAGGAAAGAGACCTGAGGGTAATCATATCTGATGACCTAAAGGTGGCTAGGCAGTGCGACAAGGCAGTCGGGAGGTCTAGTGGGATGCTGGGGTGTATAGGGAGGGGTATTACCAGCAGAAAGAGGGAGGTGGTGTTGCCTATATATAGATCAATGGTAAGACCCCACCTAGAGTACTGTGTCCAGTTATGGAGACCACATCTCCAAAACGACATAGAGTGGAATCTGCATCAAAGGTCCTATGAGGAGAGACTAAAGGACCTCAATATATACACACTGGAAGACAGGAGAGAAAGTAGAGATATGATAGAGACCTTTAAATACTTCATGGGGTAAATAAGGTACAAAAAAGGGAAGTATTTTGCAGAAAAAAAGGTGCTCAAGAAGAAGGGGACATGCTACGAAAGCAGGGGAAGAGGCAGGTTAGGTGCCTGCTCAGTGTCACAGCCTGAAGAGATGAGAAGCAGATCCCGAGGATCAGCAGAGCAGTAGGACAAGAAGGAAAGCTGGATGTTACTGTCCACCTGGGGACTGATGATCTGGCTGGGGGAGGGTGGGATAGTGGAAGAGGAGTTTATGGAGCTGGGGAGGAGTGTTAGAGATCTTTAGCTGAGGTGCTGCCTGTCTACGGCAGGGGACAGGAGAGGGATCTCCTCAACAGGAACTTCAACTCATGGCTGAAGGAATGATGCAGAGAGGATGGGTTTGGCTACATTGGGGACTGGGGACAGGTAAGGGTCTATACAGTGGTGGTGGCCTGCATCCATCCAGGAGGGAAATCACAGTCCTCAGTGGATGGATTAAATGTTACTTTGATGAACATTTAAACTAGCCAAGGAGGATGGCGGAATGAAGTGGGGAGTCAGAAACTGCCCCCCCAGGCTGAAATAGATGGTAAGAAGTACCTGAGGATAGAGAAATCCCACAGGGTGCAAATTGATAAAGGAAGCATGGTGGTAGAGATATAGGGGAAAGGAACAGGGGCATTAAAAAGAGAGCCGTGAAGGAGGGAGGGCAAAAAGGGAAAAAAAAGGGCAACAAGCAGAGTGTAAATAAAATCTGAAAGGCCATGTGTGCAAATACTAGAAGTCTAGGAAATAAGATTCCAGACCATGAGGCCATCATGACAGAGGCTGACCTGGATATTGTGGCCATTACCGAGTCATGGTGCACCGAGATCCATGACTGGGACATGGCCATGCTGGGCTATACTCTGTTCAAAGAGGACTGGGTGGGAAGGAAAGGAGGGAGTGTCATGTTTTATGTGAGGGAAAGCATAAAAGTCACAGAGATACAGGGAATTCAGGGGGAGGCAAAGGTACTGTCGGTCACCTTGGAGATAGGGAATGGAGATACTTTTTTCACTGGATTGATCTACAGACCTCCAACAGAGGGGGAGGAATTAAATAAGGTACTGGTGGAAACCATTGGCAAGATGGCAGAAAAGGTGGAAGTGCTGTGGGTTGGGGACTTTAACCAGTCACATGTGGACTGGAGCCTCCCAGAAGTGGCTTCAGGTAGAAGCAGGAACATCCTGGACTCACTTCAGGGACGTCCCTCAGGCAACAAGTCAGTGAACCCCTTCATGATGGGGCAATACTGGATCTGGTACTCACTAACAGTGGCAGTCAAGTTGCAGACGTCAAGTTGGGAGGCCACTTGGGGACCATTGATCACTGTATGGTGTGGTTCAATATAAGGACAGATGTGGAATTGAACCACACAAGGGTAAGGGTCCTGGACTTCAGGAGGGCAGAATTGAAAAAAATTGGTGAATGACTCAGGGGTAACCTAACAGGGGGGATGACCTGGGTGAGGTGGAGGAGCAGTGGGCAAAGATAAAAGGGAGCTTAGTAAAGATAATAAACTTCTGCGTCAAACAAGTGAGCAAAAGCAAGAAGAAAAAAAGACCACTATTGTTCTCGAAAGATGTGGCTAAAAAGTAAAAGTTAAAAGGATAGCATTCAGAAAGTATAAGGAGATGCAGCAGGAGGAGGATAAGACCGTCAAGCAGGAAAGAGACCTGCGGGTAATCATATCTGATGACCTAAAGGTTGTCTGGCAGTGCGCCAAGGCCTTAGAGAGAGTGAGTGAGTGGGATGCTGGGGTGCATAGGAAGGGTTATCACCAGCAGGAAGAAGGAGGTGGTTTTTGCCTCTGTATAGATCGCTGGTAAGACTCTCCTCCACCTTGCTGTATACATGACCCTCTCAGAACTGTCTGAAGTGCCTAGTTGCATATGCCATTCCTCTACTTTGGGGGTGGGGGAGGAGTATCTGATCAAGCCAATGTCTAAGTATAAACCCATTGCTGAAATCAGAGTACCTGTTAGCCATCCTTTCTGCGATACAAAAATGTGGAGGAGGTTTTCTGTGTCCCCCCAACATGATCAGTTTTGGGGATAACTCTATGTGGGGTGAAGTGAGGGCCCAGCATGCCATCTGAATTTCATCCCAATATTTTTGAAGTACAGAACATTCCCATGTTGATATGCATGATTGGTAGCTTAGAGTGGAGCTGCACCTTCAGCATCTGTTGTCTGGGATCAAGCCACAGTTCAATTGTGCTTACACAACTGGAAGAGATGTATGCTTGTGTGACTTTGATACATTGTGACTGTTCACCTCTCTGTCCATGGGTTATACCACCCTGTAGGGCAGTGGTACTCACACCGCGGCTCGCAAGCTGCAAGCGGCTCTTTAACACTTTACTTGCAGCTCCTTTAATCTGCACAAACATTTATTTACTTGCAGCTCTTTAAATGCTGCTCAAGCAATCATGCTTGGTACGTCTTTTGGCATGCAATGAAATTAACATTAACTGCTTAGTGCTATCAGTGACAGTCTGATCATGCTAAATGGGTGATGTTAATTTTATTGTTAACTGTCAATTAAGGCGATCCCAGTGTTAGTGAGCCACAAGCTGGGGGGGGGTAGTAAAAGCTGGTGCAGCGCTCCTAAGTTTTGCCACAAGATTTACAACCCTTACTGAAACTCGTACTTAATAGATAGCAACACCGATGAGGTAAGTCTTGCTTCACTTTTTTATGCCCTCCATATCTCTGTGCTCACCCTGCTGTGTATCTCCCGTGGACTTACCGGTGCTGTGGCGGCTCGCTCCGGTATCAGCCCTCTGTGTCTCTGTGCTTTGCTGCAGTGTACCTCCCATGGACTGACTGTTTTGGTGACTACAGGTACAGCAAATAGCTAAGTCATTTTGTATTTTTTGCTAGTGCCAGTTTTTATAACAAATAAGATGGGGGTGACGTTATACATTTTGCTTTCTCAGTGAAAGAGAGAAGGGAGCATATGAATGCAGGTACTGCATTTCTTAATAACACTTAACTGGTTGGGGTGCTTCAGAGGAGTTAGATAAGCTAAATTTGGTGATTGGTGAGGAGGCGAGCAGACCCTCACCAGACAGCAGATGTTAAATCTTGATGGCAAGTCAAAAGGTAGAAATGAATGTAAATTAGCATGGCAATGAGCAGTGCTATGCTCTGTGTGTGTGTGTGTGTGTGTGTGTGTGTGTGTGTGTGTGTGTGTGTGTGACTTGGTTTAACATACTTTTTTTCGTAATAAATGCAATAAATGAAATAAAATATGGTTTAAATTATACTTTCAAAGTGTGTGTGACTCCTTGGCAAAGTACGCAAACTCATGTGGCTCCTGAGTCAGTCAGGACTGAGTATCAGTGCTGTAGAGGTATGATGCAAGGAACCCTACAGGAGGGTTTCCCCTATAGGTGCCGAGGGAATTATTCTGTTTGCTAAAGGTAACTTAGGAAGAAGCCCACAGGAAAGAGAGATGAGATGCTGGAGGAGGAGGAGTGGATGGTGGGGCAACGAGAAATGAATCCTGGAACAGCCCAGGAGGAGTGGCCTTTTAAGACCTGAATGGGGAAGTGACATTGTTGCTCTGCCCATTGAATCTCAGACTTAAAGTTTTCCCATTCAGTTGTGCTTATGCAACTGGATGAGATGTATGCTTGTGGGAATTTGATACATTGTGGCTGTTCGCCTCTCTATCTGTGTGATATACCACCCTGTAGGGGAATGACACAAGGAACTCTAGAGGAGGGTTCCCCCATAGGTGCCATGGGAATTATTCCATTGGCTAAAGGTAGCTTAAGAAGAAGCCCAAAAAGGAAACCCAAAAGGGTGTCGAGCATCGAAGAGGTGAGAAATCAGAAGATATCTAGACTGGAATTAGATGTGACAGACATAGATAGGAAGGACAGGAGAAAAGCGATATAAGGCTAGCACAATAAATGAAAGGAAATCTGACAAGATGTAGAAGGGCGGACTTCCTAAAGAGAGAGGGAACAGCTGGGGCCACCATCCAACTCCATCCAACAGCGGAACCTAACTACGGAACCTATGAATGCACTAACTCTGACTAACATTAAGACCATTGGCATGGAGAAGAGGAAAAACCCCCTTTGTGAGGAGGAAACCTCTAGGGATCCAAGGCCTAGGTTGCCTTCACTTCAGGCTGAAGGATGTTATACTAACATACTAAAATGCCAGCAGAATAGGCCTAACGGTCTTTCGCGTCTGCTTGTTTGGTCAGCCCCCACCCTGGGAGCTGACCTTGCTCCCCCCCTTCGCCTTCTCTGGCTTCTCCCTTCCCAGTTCCAGATATTCTCGCTGCATTGGATTTTGCTTCCAGAACCCTTCCCCTGTACCTGGGTTATGATTAGTTACAGCTCAGCTACTGCTTCAAGATCAAGGGAGGAGGAAAATATTCCAATTTAGAGGAATCTCTTGCTCTGTCCTTCTAAATGGACAGCTGTTGAGGGATGTGCGAGATGTCTCAGCAACTAGACGCTCAAAGCAAGAGAGAATGCACGATGATGGAAAGAAGCCTTGAAGGCCTAAACGGTTTAAGGTGAGGAATGAAAGGGATGATATATGATTTTGAAATGAGGCCTAGAAGGCCGGTACAGTTAAGGTGAAATATGAAGTGGAAGATGAATGATGATGGAGTGAAGCCGTGGTAGCTGGTACAGTTAAGGTGCGGTATGAAATGAATGATGTACGATGACGGAGAGAAGCTTTCCAGTCCGAGCAAAGGGGCAATAGACACGAAGGCATGTCTCCAAATGGACAGCAGGTCGAGTCAAGATAGCATGGACCCAAAAGGGTTATGCTTGAGTAGTTGATGTGAAGGAGTAGACCCACATAGAGGTCGGATGAGTGAGGGATACCCAGATGCGGTCATGAGAAGACTGATGGTGATAAGAACTGCTGGAATGTGGTTGATAAGATAACATAAGACCCAATGAGGTATGCTCGATTAATCAATGTACAGTAAATGAGTAGACCCTTAGGTCAGACTGAGTGAAGGAGAACCAGACTCATGTCATGAACTGTGTGAGTCCAGACATAGGTACCGGAACACCAGCCATACTAGGATAAGAGGAGGATATGAATAGGGAAAGTGATGACAGGATAGAGAACCCCCAAAAAGCAAAGGTCAGAGAAGGAAAGGAACAGAGGGTGGAGGGAACAGGAGGAGGAGGGCGAGCGCTCATCAGGGGGAAGCACAGAAAGGACGAAAATAAGAAATGCTAGGAATGAGGAAGGGAAGGAGGAAAGGCCAGCAGCCAGAGACAGTAGATGAACCCAGGAAAAGCGACAGTAGCAGAGAAAAGAAACCAAAGTGGATAGTCGAAACTGAGAACAAGGGTGTGGGAGACAGGGGCCCAACCTGGAGGAGAGGTTGAGAGGGTGACAGGGAAAAAGAAATTGAGCAAAATCCAGCAGCTGGAGCTGGCAGACAAGAGCATACAGAGAAATGAGTTTGGAGCGGCTACCTGAGGGAGGTGAAGAGGTTTTCCACCAGAGGGTAGGTAAGGAGATGCTGAATGTACGAATCTTTCCAATGACCAGGAGTCCCAGGTAGGACCAGCATGAATTGACAACTGGATAGCGATAAACAGCCAATAGGGCAGGAAACCCCAAAAGAAAAGGAGAGCCAAAGAGCAGGCATGGTTGTATGGCGATCAGGCTGAGCAGGGCCAATGAGAAAGGGGAATACCTCAAAAGAAGAGAAGCCAGCAGGGGAAGCTGGGCTGGGGAAATGCCAGCAGCTGCAGCCAGGCCAACATGTCCAGGAGGACAGTAACAGAAGGAGGCAATCCATGAGAGCTGGTATCAACCAGCCGGAGGTGTGGTAAACAGAGATGTGAGACATAGGTAGGGTCAACAGTGAGCAAGCATGAGGAGGTAGTTGCAGGAGAGGCAAGAGTAGATAAAGGAAAAGGACTAGGATAAAGTAACACGGGGGCACTACAGCTGTGAATCCCAAACAACGAAAGCCACCTGCTGTGGCAGCTGAAAATGCAGCGCACATCCCGAACAGGAACAGGTGATCAACTGAGCATGTGAGAATCCAGGGAAGTAGCCGAAAAGAGCCACTGGAATGAAAGAAGAGGCATGCTGGAGAAGAGACAAAGAGTATGAAGCAGTCTGACTGGTTGAGGGAGAACTGCATTCCCAGAAGTCAGGAAACCCAAGAACCGGAGCAGTGAAGCAGACGGGGAAGGTAGGGAGAGGAAGGAGCGGAATGAGAGGTTATGTGACCAGGGAACCAACCCTGAGGTCCGCAGGCAAAATTGAGTGAGACAATCATAGTGCTAAGCGAAAGACAGAGCAGGTGAGAGACACGGGACCGACTGCCCCAGCCAACACACCAACATCAGTGAGAACGCCCAGAGCAGCAGCTCCTGACAAGCAAGGCAGGGGCAAGCGAGTTGTGAAAGCGGGGTGACAGGAATGAGGAAGGGGAGACAGGGGAGGTCAGGTGAGATGGGAGGGCAGGGGTGAGGTCAGTGCGCTCAGTGGAAATGAGTGGAGCGGCGAGCAGTGAACTGGAATGCGGCCCCAGGGAACAGTGAGAGCATGGAATGAGCACCATGGGCGAGAGGCAGGAAAAGTGTAGAGTGATGAGTAAGGCACCTTGTGCACAATGGGACGCCAGACCAGAAGCGTCAGAGAGGAGGAAGAGGAGCAGGCAGTCCGGAGCTCATGGAAAACATGGGACATGAGCCGTGGAAAAGCAGATTGAGGTACGGGGGGAGGGGTGAGGATAACAAGTCAGTAGCTGGAGGTGCCGAGGAAACACAGGTGAAAGCCCAAATGAGAAGGGAGAGAAGAAAGGAGGAGCAGCACCTCCAGCCACAACTAGAAACGAATCCTGAAACAGCCCAGGAGGAGTGGCCTTTTAAGGCCTGAAGGGGGAGTGACGTTGTTGCTCTGCCCATTGAACCTCAGGCTTAAAGCCTTCAAAAAGTGCAGTTTCTGGGGTGTCTGATGCCAATGGTGCAGGATTTCAGAAGTGCAGTTTCTGGGATGTCTGATGCCAATGGTGCAAGATTTCTAGTTGCTTAAACTGGTTTTTGGTATCTTTGGTCCCCTTGAACAGAAAAGTTCAAAAGTTCCCCCACTGTTGTGTAATCTACAAGTTGAATTCTGCTGCCCACTTTTCCCTAATGGGGTGTGTTGGATGAGCAAATTATTCAACAGACTACTGGATATGGTCTCTGCAAGAAACTGCATAAGAAGATGTTCTAGGTAAATGGTGCCAAGAAAGTTATGGTTGGATCCAGATATCGAGTGAGGGAGTGTTGTAGCTGTAGACAGCGCCGCATATGGGCTTTAGGGATAGTCCTTTGAGCTGAGAGAATGTAGAGAAGAGGTGCAGGGGTCAATTAGCTCACGCATTGTGTGAATACCTGCCTGTCATCAAGACTTCCATCTGACAGGCCTACATTATACAATGGGAATGAGACAGAAATGGCAAGGCAAGGCAAGGCAGTTTTATTTATAGGGTGCCCAATCCCATAGGCTCTGGGGGCCTTTACAATAAATAAAAATAAAAAAACAAATAAAACTATATGAATATAAACATAAAACAATATATGTCGGGGGGGCTGAGGCACTTGTGAGGCGCTTCAACTCTGATGTCATCTGAGATGGCCAGGTGTACTGAACTCTGAGCAGTTCTGTGTCAGTGAGCTCCATTTGGTGCTGAAATACTTCTGCCCAGTAATGTTTGGTTGTACAGCAATTTTTTCTAGTGAACAAGACAAAAATAAGGGATAAGCGACAGCCCTCTTCTCTTATGAGTTAGGCTATTTCCGGTATGTCAAAGAAAGTACGCCGTACCCATGAACTTGCCAGTGCCTACCTCGCTGACAAACATTCTACCAGAAGTCAGAAAGCTGTGTTAAATTCAAATCTCAACCTATCTGGTCAGTCTGTTAATCACTGTCTGAGCCCACCGGATTTACGGATTCTGCAAGATCCACCAATTTCTCCCCTTTCAGCGACACTGTTGGGCAGAGAGAGAAAGCTACCTTCAGGTAACATCTTCCCTTTTCTTAAAATTATGAACCAGAACATAAATTTGCAGCAAGAAAAAGAGAGGAAATACCTGGAATGGCATCTGAACAAAAAACTAGCTGGCGAGATGGTGAAAATAATTCTCAACAGTCACAGGAGAATGTGGATATGAATTCTCAGAGCACTGCTCAAATAAATACAAATGTTAGCTCTATACTGCCAAAGCATAATCTTCTAATTTCTGATAGTGCAAAAGCAACAGAACAATCCAATTTACAAGAAATACAGGCTATCAGAGGAGCTATGTTGGATGCAGTGAACAATTTGAAAGTAGAAGTTCTGCAGGCATTTGGAGAAATAAAAACAACTGTAACAGATTTATCCACTTCGCTTAATGGATTAAATGTCAAACTAGAACAGTTAACATTAAGAATGGAGGCAGCGGATCACAGAACCTCTACTTTGGAAGACTGCACTAAATTTCTTCCTGCAAAAACAGACACAGATGGATAAACAAATACAATTGTTACAAAATAAAATAGCAGAACAGGAAGACAGAGCCCAAAGGGGCAACTTATGTTTGAATAAACTTCCCAAAGGAACTGAAGGGAACGGGGATCCTCTACCTTACTTCAAAAGACTCCTAACTATAGCCATGAATCGAAATTACCCTGAGGAAAAAATACAACTAGACAGAGCACACCGGGCAGGCAATCGATTTTCGAACAGCTCCTATCCACGTATGGTATATGTTAAACCGCATACACTTGTGGATAAGGAAGCTATACTCCAGAAGGCCTGTACAGAAAAAGGGCTGATTTTTGAAAATATTAAATTCAGCGTCTTCCCACGACATGTCTTTTGAAACCAGTGCAAAGTGCAAACAATTTTTTTTTAAAACTTTATTTATAGAAGAGCCATCGGGTCGAGAAGAGCTCTACATAATCAGAAAATCAATGACAGCTTGTTCAGTTACATCATAGTACATGTACACATCAGCTTGGGTACAATCCCTGATCCATCTAAAACTTCAATTTATACAGTGAAACTTATCATCTGTAACTCATTTTGGTTTTACCAGTACGTTCTTTACCTGGAGTTCCCCCATTTTTCCAGTTGGGTACTAATACATCCCTTCACTTTATTATAACCCCCTGCCCAGTCCATCACCAGAGGAACTCTTCTCTCAATACAGAAATCAGTGCCCTCAGTGCATGTGGTTACCTAAAAGAGCGGAAACCATTCTTTCCCCAATGTCCTCTCCAGGGGGGACCAGATCTTATCATATTTGTCTAATCGTTCCAGGACTTTATATTGGATATGTTCTAGCTTCATATTGTTTAGGAGGGCTTTTGCCCACTGGGCGATGGTAGGCATGGCCTGGGCCATCCAATTCTGAGCTAAAATCTGCTTGCCCACAACTAGTGTCAGTCTTCTTAAAGGATGTGAAGCCACTGACTGGCCCGCGCCATTTCTTGGTACCCCCAGTAAGATATCCACAGGGTCTAACGGAATCTCACTTTCCAAAACCTTATTTAAGATTTGGTTTATCTCATTCCAGTATATTCCCACTTTTGGACACGCCCAAACCATATGGTAAAACGTACATCCCTGGGCATAGCATTTAGGACATTGGTCTGAAATTTGAGGATTAATCTTGTGTGCCAGAACTGGGGTATGATAAATTCTATGCACAATGTTATAGTTAATTATTCATAATCTGTTATTTACTGAGACAGCCTTGCTACTCCGCAGTGCCAAATTTCAGTCCCCTTCCGTTAACATGTCTACACCTAGGTCCTTTTCCCAGCTGTCTTTTAACTTTTGCAGCTTATCTGGCTGTGCTCCCAGTAAGGCTTTGTATAATACTGACAGTGGCTTCACCATCGCATGTTTTTTACAGTGTTGAAAAATCTCCTTCAGCAATGTTCTACTCAAGGAAGGTCCCCCCCCCCTTCCCTTTATCCCAGTTAATTTAAGCATCCTGGACCTTATTACCACATAGGTAAGGTAGTGTGAGGGGTGAATGTCGAATAGTTGTCTCAACTCGGAAAAGCTAGAAAAGGTCCCATTGTTGAATAAGTGAGACAGGAGAAAGACACTTTTCCCCTCCACTGTCCCACAGCATGTTTGACCGAGGGGGGAGCCCTTCCATCCCTTCACAGGCTATGCAAAATGGACCCCTCTGGTGACATACCCCCTTTATCCCCCATCATCAGTGAAGCCCTCCTCCAGGCTTTAAGCATACATTTGGTGAATGGATTCTTAGGTTTCTCACCATCTCCCTCCCTCGAACTTGATGGGAGGAGACATAAGGCGTAGAGAGAACTCATCCTGGACTGTGACTCCATAGTGACCCAGGCTCTCGTTCTTCCTCCTATTTCCTGGCAATCCATAATATATGTTAGTTAGGCCGCTAAAGCATATAGCTTCAAATTGGGGAGTGTCAGGCCCCCTCTGTGAAGTGGTTGCCACAACACCTCCTTCCTGATCCTAGGTCTCTGATTGGCCCACATTAGAGAAGTAATAGAGCCCTCAAGGGACTTAAGGTGACCCAGTGGAGGCATGATAGGAAGGGCCTGAACAAGGTAGAGGCACTGAGGTAGAATTTGCATTTTTATTAAATTTACTCTTCCCAGCAAAGATAAGGGGAGTGACTTCCATCTACTACATTGCTCTTTAATTTTCGTTGCTAATGGGCTGTAATTTATATGCCCCACATCCACTATTCTATGTGGGAGTAGTATTCCCAGATATTTAATTACTGTTCTAGGAGGAATATCTATGCCACTTATATGTATGGACTCTCCACCATCCGTCAGAGGAAGCCACTCGCTCTTGTTCCAGTTGATCTTATGCCCTGAGATAGGACCATATTCCTTGAAAAGGGAGGTTAGGGCAGGCATTGCTCTTACTGGATCAGCCAGGAATAGCAGCACATCATCCACAAAAGAGAGATAACGTGCTCCTCTCCATTCACCCTATAGCCTTCGATTTCCCGATAATGTCTAATGGCTGTAGCCAAAACCTCAATGGTCAGCACATATATCAATGGCGAAAGGGGGCGCCCTGTCTCGTCCCCCTATGGAGCTGAAAGGGGGGTGACAACGTATTGTTTGTAAGAATTTGGGCCCACGGGGATTGATATAACCACTCCACCCACTGCCTAAAGACCAGGTGCAAACCAAACTTTTTTAATACTGCAAACATAAATGGCCATTTGACCCTGTCAAAGGCCTTTTCTGCATCTAATGCGAGAAGGCCCCCATGAGCTTTCCTTCCTCTTGACCTTTGCCAGATTATATTCATTACCCATCTTAAATTATTCCTTGCTTGCCTCCCCTTAACAAAGCCCCCCTGATCATGATGAATGACCTGTGGTAGGACCCCCTTCAGCCTTCTTGCCAATATTTTCACTATTATCTTATAGTCAGTGTTTAGCAAAGAGATTGGGCTGTAAGAGTCACATTTTTTTGGGTCCTTGTCCGATTTGGGTAAAATTGTTATAATAGCTAACTGTTGAGATGGTGTCAGCCCCTTCCCCCAGTACCTCTCTTACCATATACTGGAAAAGCTGGCCCAACTCACCCCAAAACTTTTTGTAAAATTCCATGGGCAGGCCATCTGGCCCCGGAGCTCTCCCCAACCTAGACGCCCAGATTGCCTCCTTAATTTCCTGTACAGTGAGTTCCTGTCCTAGCATCTCATTTATCTGAGCAGGTATCACAGGAAGGGGAATATTTTCTAGGAAACTATCCAGGTTTGTTCCTTGTGGGAATTCTGATGTATATAGCTTTTCATAGAAGGATTTGAAAATAATATTTATCTCTCGGGCAGAGGAGGTACACTCCCTGTTCTCATTTTCCATTGTTAGGATTGTTCTCTCTGCTCTTTGTTTCTTAATTAGCCAGGCCATCCATCTCCCCGACTTGTCCCCCTCGAAATATTGTCCCACTTTTGACATTAGGATATCCCTCTCAATACGCTTACAGCACAGTTGGTTATATTCTCCCTTCATACTCTTCAATTTCACCAAATCCCCAGGTGACTGACTGCCCATAATCCACTTTTCTAGCCTCATTATATTGGCTTCTAGTTCATTCTCCCTACGTTTTTCTTTCTTGCCTTTAAAGGCTGCATATGAGATAGTCTCCCCCCTACAAAAGCTCTCAGAGCCTCCCACGTAGTTCTTGCTGAGGTGTCTTCCACTTTATTATTTTCAAGGAATTCCTGTAGTTTCTCGGACATTTGTTATGCGTATTGGGGATCTAACAATAGTGTAGGATCCATTCTCCATTGCCGCACCCCCCCCCGTCTGTCTCTTTCTCCACCTCTAAATGTAGTGGAGCATGATCTGATACTATAATAGGGCCATATTCTATCTCCCTTATTCGCCCCAGAAAAGTAGGAGAATCCAGAAAATAATCTAGTCTTGTATAGACCTTATGGGCACAGGAGTAAAAAGAAAATTCCTCTGTGTCTTAGTGTTTAAATCTCCACAGTTTCTGCAAGGCCCTTTCCTCCCTAGTCTCCGGAGGGCCCCCACACTTTTGGGTGAACGTCTGAATCTGGGTTTAGAATGGTCAAGAAGGGGATCCCAATAGGTGTTATAATCGCCCCCTATAATCATTTTGTCTGGGAACACTGCTAGCATAATAGCTAGATGCTCAAAAAATTCTGGGCAATCAAATGTAGGCCCATACAAGGACCCCAGGACTAGCAATTCCTCCTCCACCGTAGCCTTCACTATAACACATCTCCCCTGACTGTCTCTTTGGGTTGTATGAATTTGTACCCTGATCCCCGGTCTAAACCACACACATGTTCCTCTGGCCTTGGACGTGAAGTGAGATGCTACCATCGTGCCCCCCCATTTTTTTTTCTACTCGCTTAATCTCTTCACATGTTAAATGTAGCTCTTGTAACATCACAACATCTGCATTCTTTTTCTTAATATATGCCCATACACGTTTTTGTTTCACTGTAGTTTTTAAGCCATTTACATTCCAGGATAACATTTTTAAACTAGCCATCCGGTGGCATCGGGTATAGTCCTAGATCTAGGATCTCCCAAGCACATTGCATTACATCTACCTCAAGCCCCCTCGCATCACCCGACTCTTGACCTTTTTTATTTTTTCTCCCAATTAACAGACAACTCCTTCTCCCTCCCCCTCTCGTCTGTAATATTTCAAAAAGAGACCAGAAAAAGACCCTGAAAAAAAGAAGAAAAGAAATGAAAAAGAGAAAGGTAAAGACCTGCACAACGGCGCTTATCTAATCTGATAGAAAAACTAAGCCCCTTGTGTCAGGAATCTAGCAAGGTGATTTCCGACTTTTTCTCACCACCTAGCTTCCCCCTTCCCCCCAAGTATACCTCTAGTTAGAACCCCCTTTACTATCGTGGAATAGTCTGCTGGCCAAACCGTCATTATCCCTCCATAGAGCCAGGTGCGGTGGTACAAGAGAGCCCCGCCCAGGTCTCCCCCCCCCGGGCTGCCACACTTAAGTAGTAATTTCCCACAACCCAACTGTCCAAATGGAGTAAGTGAGTATAAGGCTGGACTAATCGAGAACACTTAGGGGTCCGTCCTCTCCCAGGAAACCTCCTGAATGAGGAGCCCAACAGGGGTGGGCAGGCCCTCACTCATAATTTAACATACAGTCTTTTTATTGCTCATACACCCTTTCATTCTCCAAGTGTTCTCTTCCCCTTTTCATCCCTGGGTCATGCAAAAATGACACCCTGGCTCAATAGGAGGGAGTGACCAGCCTAACTACTGGTCTCCTGCGCTGGCCCTCGCCCGCCCCACCTGGAGCAAAAAAAAATAAAAACAACTGAATTCCCCCCCCCCGGGACACACATTGTATCCATATGTAACCCCCCTGCAAATGGGGGTTCCCAAAAGACTTCCAGGAGCTTGCTTGAATGCTCCAAGCCTGAATGGTGTTTGGCGTTTAAGCCATTTATCCAGTGAGTGTTTTAGAGCCTCTGGTACTGTCTCTTTAAGAGCTGTCTGCTTGCAGACATAATTAGTTTGTATGGGGGACTGTGTGCTTCTCTGTTTGAGTACCACTCGAGCTGCTGCAATTCACTCCATTTTGCAGTCACTAGGAGTGCAAAGGAACCTATCTGAAAGATGTAACTGTTTGCCAGAAATCATTTACAGTAATAATGAAATTACAGTTTGTCTTACCTGCTTTCTTTGCAGTCAGAACTGTGTCTGCCTAGTTCCCATTCTGGTTTTGAACTGCTGAACTGGACCAATCAGTGTGGGGTAAGCTAGCTCTAAAATGGTGCCTTGACCGAATCAGAACTTGGACTCATAATCTGAGGCCAGCCACAAGAGGATTGTATGGGCAGTGACTCTGGGAGATGTAGTTTAGACTTGGCCTTTTGGACCAACAGCAGCAGTCTATTGTGAGTGACAGCCAATCCAGTCAAGAACTGGGAGGAACTCAAAGGAAGTGCCGGTTTGTCTGTTGGAGTTTCAGTTTAGATCTGGCAGTGAAGGAAAGAACCCTGTGCTCCTTCAGTGCACAGTTTCAGTCAAAAAGCGTGTGTAAGGCCCAGAGTTCCGGTCTGCAGCTTGTGTAACTGCTTGTTAGGACTGAATCCGTCCTGTGAAAAGAATCAAAGGATCTCTGAAGAGTAGAAACCAGGCTCACCCTGTAGAAGACTGGAGAAATTGTTGAATTGCACTCGATCTGTCAGGAACTGAATCTGCTGTGTGTTCTCCCGGGTATTGTGCAGTAATTGCCATCGGGATAGAGAAGCAGCCTGCCTGGTATAGTACTTTCTTTTTTACCATATAAATGTGTGAGGAGTCTCTTGGAGCTCAAGAGTAGCCCCGCTGACGTTGAAGGACCCTATCTTGTTTGGAGGTCGTGAGTACTAATTCAGGTCGCTCCTGTTGAATTGCCACATTAAATCCAAATGGAATCACTGTACTGCTGACTGTTTAAACTAATTTTTCTTTCACTGTGTGAAAGGGTCCCTACCAACTGCCACGGTTTGGACTAGCCACTAGGGCTTGGTACCCAGGGACAGTAACTGGTAGGGATAGGCTGTCTTACAGAGCCATAGGTAGATAGTAAAGTGATAAGCTAATTAACCTGATTTCCCCTGTCCTTGTTATATCCCCTAAATAAATCAGAGCTGCTTGTTTCAGAAAGTTATACTTCCTGAGGTATTTGTCTATGTTAAAGTACTGTACTGTGATTGTTGCACTGTATCTTATTTCACAGGAGGTCCCAGTGCCGGAACTAGTCCTGGGGTAAGTATATACTGTGAAGGTAATTCTGATATATTGTGTGGGCCACTAGTGGGAAGAAAGGGGGGTTGCAGTGTCCCAGAGGGCTGTGACCAAGTAAGTTTAACTATTGCAAACCCTGACCTCTGGGTGGAGGCACCCGGCATTGGATCCAGGCCCCTCAACCTGTTAGTGGCAAATCAGGCAGGGGTAGTAGCCCCTGGGATAGCGCCATCTAGGGGTTACACATATATTCAAGGAAAACATTTCATAAGTTAAAATCATTCACACAGTTCCTCCCATCATCTTCCCCCTGCAAACAAAGGAGAAGCGAGAGGATAAATCTACATCTCCCTATTTGTTTGATTAAACATGTCTTTGATTCTGCATTCTATTGTAAATAACAGTAAAATGGCCTCTGGAACCCAACTATAAAAACCAAAGCAAAATTCAGTAGCTGCAGGTGGTGCACTGTATAACCGCTCTAGGCCCAGGGGGCTAGTGCCAGGGGAAGTGGGGAAGGCCGCCCGCTCCAGCCATTATTGGCCTCATAAGAGTTTCGGAACAGACCCAGCAACACTCCTCTTCCCCCCCCAACACCCTCCCGCACCTTCTTCCCACGTTTAAGCTGCTCTGCCAGTACATAGGCCCACCCACTATGCAGCTTATGTACAGAAAAAAACAAAACATTTTCCAGCTCCCAGTTGATCTCTTTTTACTGATCAGGCCACTGATGAAACACAGTGTTATTCAAATAAATAAACTAAGGATTGATCACAGCACATAATATAAAGTCAATCGGCATCAGCTAGATCTCTTTAATGTCACTCTGGAATCACCTCAAAAACGGAAACTCAAACCGTCCTGCCAGGAGGTAGAGCAAGGGGGAAAATGGGGAAGGCCGCCTGCTCCAGCCGAGCCTCTAAGAGTTTCGAACAGACCGAGACAAGCTCCACTTCCCCCTAACCCCCTCCTATATCCTCATCCCTTGTAATGCTGGTCTGCGAGCATAAAAATACTTATTTATACAGCCCAAGTCCAAAATAAAGTTCACTCATCTGCGTTTTCTTGCTGCTTCGATTCGTGTTCGATATACTGCATTGCCACGTCCAGGTTTGTATACACCTTCGGTATAGTGCTTTTTCTCCTTATAATCAGTCGAGCAGGGCAGACAAGTGCAAAAGGCCACTCGAGTTGGTGTAACCTCCTCTTCATAGGCAGAAATGCATTCCGATCTGTTTGTACTGACCGTGAAAAGTCTTGGAATATACTGACAGTTTGAGAGCCTTCTCTAATGGCGCCCGCCTTTCATGCTGCATTCAATACCGTCATTCTGTCCTGGTATCTCAAAAATTTTACAATTATATGACGAGGCCTTTCATTTGGGGGTGGTCGATGACCGGAAGTTCTATGTGCCCGCTGTATCTCCAAGGAGCACTCCATTGGCAGATCTAGCTTTGCCTTTAACCATGACTGGCAAAAAGTTACACAGTCTCTGCCTTCCACTCCTTCAGCCATGCCCACTATTCTTACATTTGTTCACCTCTCCCTATTTTCATGATCGTCTAATATTGTTTTTAACTTCTCTATTTCAGTCATTGCTGCTTGCAATTGGGGACTCCACTGATTATATCGATCTTCTTGCAAACTAAGTCTTTCTTCCACCTCTGTTAATCGAGCCAAATGTTGTTCCACTGTCTCCCCCAAATTATTTACTGTTGTTTGCAAGAGGGCCAGTTGAGCAGATACATTTTCAAACCCAGCGTTCATTTTACTCGTCAGATCGTATTTTAATCGTTAAATAACTTTTCCAATACCAAGAACTGAGGGCTATACACGTTGTCTTCCACAGTCCATGTCGAAGTTGTTGCTGCGCCATTACCAGCGTTTTCTCCTCGTGGTGGCAGAGCCTCCAGGCCCAGATCTTTAAGCCCATTGTTGGCACTTTTAAATGGAAGTTGCCCCTGTTTTTTCAACATCTTCGGTGGCACAACTGCTTTCCCTACAAAGTCCCACGTTTCTTTATCTCAATACGTCCTGGGGTAGCAGGGGAAAGGGAGATTCCTGATGGTTTAGGCTCAGAGTTCCAGGACTAAGCAGCCATTCTGGATGCCGGCTTGGCCACGCCCCCCCAAAGTGCAAACTATTTAATCCCGTAAAAACAAAACTGTACCAAACACATATTCGGTTCTCCATGAGCTATCCAGCTAAGTTGAGATTTGTTAGAAAAGGTAAGCTAGACACCTTTGACAATCAAGATGAAGCAATGGAGGCATTCAAACAAGAATATGGAGAAATTACAACCAAAGAGCAGATGAGCCAACACAGAGTACATCCTTACTCATCTAGTTCACGAGATAATGACATTGACCCAAAGATGGACACTTAGTCCAATGAGGCCCAGAAGACCTCAGAATAATTGTCTTTATTATTCTCACTACTGGAGGAGCTAGCCCAATAATAAAAAATAATCAAGAACAATGCCATACAATACTTTAAATACTTATGCACTAGAAAGACAATTTGGGCCATAGAATGCTTAAAAGCTACTATGAGATGGTGACCACGCAGTAAATAATAACCAACTTACTTATGGAAGGGAGGGAGGGTGAGAAAGGAGAGAGGGGAGAGGAGATGGAGAAGGAAGGGAGAGAGGAAGGTCAGGGAAGGGAAAAGAAGAAGAAGGGAAAAAAGACATATGATTTATTTTAGAATTAAATATGTGGTCCAACAAATGGGATAGTGCCTGAGATATGATAGATGGAAAGTTTTGATTTTATTATAGGAAAAATCAAAATAGCCATCTCTCTTTTTTTTTTGTCGTCCTTCTTCCTCCACCACCACCCCAACAAAAAAGATACATAGCATAAGATAAGGACCCAAAATATTTTACAAGAAACTTTGAGGTAAAGGCAAAGGACAAGGTAAGAATTAGCAATATGGGAAAGTCAGAACGAAAATTACTAGCAAAAAGTGTAGAAAATGATCAAATGTTCAAATGTAAAAAAGACCAAATGGGATCAGAAAGGAAGAAAGAAAAAACAAGGGGGAAGAGGTAAATGTTTTTTTTATTAGCTACAAAACTATGGAGCTCACCACAGTCCAACTCTCAGAGATAAGCGATGACAGACTTTGTCACCACTATTTTGGGTGGTGGTTTACTTGAGTCCTTATGACTCCTGGGTAGGATTGGCAAGCAGGAGGAGGGAGGGGGTAAGATCTCTTTTGTTTTCTCCCTTCTTTTTTTGTGTTTCTGCTACTGGCCAACAGGCTACAGAGATCAAGATTCGGACCAATAAATAATAAATAAAGAATATAAACATAACATATATATAATCTACTGTAATATGAGGGGACCAGGTGAAATAAATAAAACTTTGTGATAATATGGCTAGATATTTACAGATTATGTCCTGGAATGTCAGAGGCCTTAAGAACAAAAATAACATGCTTAAAATTATCAAATGTATGCAGGAAAAAAATCGGTATTGCAATGATCCAGGAGACCCATTTTCATCATACAAATTCTACATGGTTTTGTAGTCGATGGGGCAAAGGAATTCTGTCTAATTTTGCAAATTACTCTAAGGGAGTTACTATAACCTTTAATAAACAGATGCACTATCCCAAAATGAACAAATATGATACCGATATACAGGGTTGATAGGCTATAACGAAAATAAATATTCTGAAATTTAAAGCTACTTTAACAACTGTCTATGCCCCAAACATAAATAACATTTCTTTACTCAGTTTTTCTTAATCTTATCTATTTTTCCTCTGCCATATATAATAGGAGGAGACTTTAATGTAGTTCTCTATGCCCAAGACAAAACATCTTAGTTTAATAAATCCCATAATTCTACACAGGCTGTAATTAAAAAATATATATCTGAACTAAAACTCATTGACCCCTGGCTTATTAAATATCCTGATATCAAAATGTGTTCATATTTTTCTTTAACTCAAACCTCGTATTCATGGATTGATTATTTTTTTTAATTTTGGAGTCTTTGAAATATTTAATACTTGATATACAATACCCGGGGATTCTGATTTCAGATCACTCACTGTGTATATTAAAAATTAAAACTACAGAATCTGCCAGTAATATCAAATACTGGAAAATGTACTATCCATTAATTAAAATCCCATAGGTTTCTTGGGTACTAAGTGATGAGATGCAAGAATTTTTCCAAAATAATACAGAACCAGATACATCAATTAATACTATCTGGGATTCATTTAAAGCTTGGATACAGGGCTGCTTGATCACTTTTGGACAGGCAAGATATAAAAAGCAAAATGCTATCATAAATCATTTAGCTTCAGACATAGTAACTTGCCAGAATATTCATAGCCATACTTTGAATAACAATATATACAGTATAATCAAATTGTTCAAAGAAAGAACAATTAAACACCTTATAGACAGATACTATTACTAAACAAATTTTGAAAACTAAGGGCCGGATATTCAAACTGCACCCAAAATGTGCTCAATAGCAGGAGCAAGCACAAGTCCATTGCGAACATGCGCAATAGACGCGATATTCAAACATGGAGCAAGGCAAATTACGCAACCAGCCAACGTCTGAATATTGCACAACCTGCGCCATAGCACAACCAGGAAGGGGAAGCTGAGCAGATACGATGCGCTATAGCGCAACAAGGGCAGCCCAGCTGAGCAGTCCAGAGGCGCCATAGTGCCAGCAGGGAGCCCCCCAGCAGCAGAGCAATGGAACTGCACAACCAGGGAGGTAGACAGGAGCCCACCACCCATGCCACAGATGGGCACAGGAACATAATGCACCCCCACACCCCAAGCACAGCATAAGTGGGGGAAGTACGGAATATCCACCGGCCCATGGGGACAAGCCAACAAAGCACAGCCGGGCCATGTTGCCCCAGCACACCCACTGGCAAGCTGAGACTGCCACACAAAGGGGCCGGACCACCCCTTGTGCACAGCACACCCTGCACTGTGACCCCAAGACATCACCCATGAGCAGTGACCATCACTGCAGGAATCCCCATGCATCCCCCGTCACACTGCAACCTCGTGTACCACAGAACCATACAAGCCAGATCCACCATGAGCACCCAGCAGTGGGTGGCAGCACATGGCAATACCGACTGAAAGCCACTCCCACACCAGAGACACCTCCCCATGCACACACACACATACCCATGACAATACCACCCCAGATGCCATGCACACCACTGCAACTGAGCACCTATAGCCATCTGCAAATCAGAGACCACCACAGTATTCATATCAAAATATATAATTCAAATATAACAAGAATAAGAACAACAACAACCATAACTATGTACAAATATACAAAACAGGGGTGGGGGTATGGGTACAAGGTAGTGGTGGGTAAGGGGCAGGGGTGAACAACTGGGAGAGGGAAGGCAGGGTGTGAGGGATAGGTAAAGGGGGGAGGTGATGGGCAGCTACTGCCTGCCAGCCTGCTCTCCTTCCACCTGGTGCTGGTCCCGGGGCCTCCTCCTGCGCCTCACACCATGTTGCTGCAGGTTCCGCAGGATGGCAAGTGAATCCATCGCCACATGAATCAGCTGGTGCATCAAATGCTCAATGCGCTGCAGGATCCGGACATCTAGGACAAGGAATCAGAGTCAATGGCTGTGACTGTCCATATCCCTGAAGCCCACCCATCATGCATGGCATACAGCCAAGTGCCCCGCTCCTGTGATGGACTGCACCCACCCACAGTGACCGTGCACAAGACATGCCCAACCAGGCAGCAACAGCCATGTGTACGACTGCACACACACACACTGCCCATGTCCAGCACAGTACAACCAAGGCTGTACAGTAACGTGGCTACGCGGTGGGTAGGCAGTGCCACAGCCATGTGCCCAGTGCACGCATGGGCCACCATTGATGCACTCCCAGACATGCAGTGCCAGTGGACAGTGCTGACTGTCACATGTCACGTGCATGGCAGTGTTGTCCATGGATGGTGGCCATGCCCTGCCCCCCCCACACAGCATGCTATAGCATTCATGATGTCATGGCACTCACCCTCATTGTGCTGCTGCTGCTGTCGTGGTTCACCACCGCCACCACCACCACCACCATGCTCAGCCACTGCTGCCACCTCAGCCCTGGCCCTCCTCCACTCCACCATGCCTGTGGGAAACAAAAGGTGAGAAACACATCAGTGAAATCCCAAAGCAGATATCCCCCTGCCCCAATGAGTGTGCCCGCCCACCCAACCAGACCCATACATTACATATACTGTAAACACCGCCACAGCCAACCATAGACCAACCCTCCCCCATGTGCTGGACACAATAGACAGTGTTACCCATTCCGGACCATACAGATGCATAGACGGCTCACCCACCTGGCCGAGGCACCACGCCCCTCCACAACGCTTGACGAAGACATGCCAGTAGTGCTGGCTCCTTCCTCCATGAGTCCCCGTACTGGTGCCTGCACTGCTCTGTGGACCTCCGCCGACCAGTGGCCTCCTCAAGGTCAGTGGCCACCTGCTTCACACATGGGTCCTGGCCATGTTGAGGGTTCATCCCAAATAGTGGGCCATAGTGAGGCTCACTATGGCCACCAAGTTGGCGAGTTTGAGTGAACTCCACTGGGGGGCTCTTCTGCGTGCCATCCCTGCATGTATAGTAGGCAATATGGCACTCCGCAGCGTGGCAACCCCACGTGGAATTGTTGCGCAATACAATGCCGCTATTCCCTATCGAGCTGTTGGTATAGCGCTGCCAGTCCCTATCGCGCTGTTACTGAACAGTGCGATAGAGCTGCAGACATGCCATATGTACAGCGCCAAGGGGGCCAAGGTCGGGCACAAGGTCATGGGTTTCTGGCGCAAGGCCACGCACAGCACCATTGGACGTCTATGCGTCCAGCGCAATTGGCCGCCTGTGTGCCATTGCCACAGCGGACTATTGCGCAGTTGTGCCACAGTGCCATGTAGTGACCGTCACTGTAGCGCCACTGGCACAATGGTGGCCATGCCCTGAATTGCCTACCGAGCACAGCACGTCATCAGCATGGCAGATGCCTGCGTAAGCTACCTGGACATGCAAAGTGCGGTGTACTGTGCAGTCACAGAACTGCACCATTGGCTCAGCCGGTTCAACCGTATTGCGTAAAGCGCAACAGCGCGATATTCAGCCGTCATATGCAAATCATCCGATCAGCCATTCAATGGTGCAGCGGCGCGATTTGCATCTCATTAAAGTTGCTCCAGTCCTAATTTGCATGGATTGCGCTATAAATATGCGACACTGTTCTGCAGTGGCCATATTCGGTTACTGCAGTTGATAGGTGAGTTGCATGCATTGTGCTATTCTGGACCATGGCCTCAGAGAATTGCTGTGTACTGCACAGTCACAGGTGACCACTCTTACCCATACAGGCTGTGAAATGACTGAGCAAGGACTGGGTGAGGAGGATGATGGTGGGCGGAAGAGGAGGCCTAACTTTACGAAGGCTGAGGCGGAGGCACTGTTGAGAGCCTACCTGGATGAGGAGCCACTTCTCCGAGTGGACAGTGAGCACCCTCAGACCCGTGCTGCTGCATGGGAGGGGGTGGCAAGTGCCGTCAACCTGCATGGCAGCCACCAGCGCTCTGTGCAGGAGTGTAAAAAGAAGATGGGGACCGACAGGAGGAGGGTGAAGGAGAAGGTTGCAGCCATCAGGGCGGCACGTGCTGCAACAGGCGGGGGCCAGCCGGAGGTGGTGCAGCTGACTCCGGCAGAGGACATGCTCGCTGCAAGCATGCAGCGCAGTGCCATTGAGGGGTGTTCCTGGAGGTGGCTTCCAGACAGGTGGTAGCCCATCACTGCATGGTATGTCATTGTCGGGGGGGAAGGTAGATCACATGCACTAACGTGTCATTCCTTTCTGTTACAGATCCTGTGCATCTGCAGGGGTCAGCAGTGGAGGGCCTGTCCACTGCGGACAGCCATCCGGAGTTGGAGGAGGGACCATCCACCTCCGCAGATTGCCGGCGTGTACTGCGCCAGTGTGCACGCTTGGCTACCTTCACTGATGTTGTTGAGACAGGTGTGGGGAGTGCCCTTCCTGTGTCTCAGCGGTCTGGCATGCAAGCATGCCAGCACGCTGTGGCTGTGGCTGTGGCGCTGTGGCACAGACCTGCACCATTGATGATGCACCGACCACTATGGGCATTGACATGTGTGTGTCACAGAATGGACACACAGCAGGACAGCTCATGCCCATGGACCTAGCTGGTTCTGACGTGTGTGCCAACATGTCAGCACAGTCCCAGGCTGTATCTGTCAGCACCGGTAGGGCAGCACCAGTGGCTATGCAGGTCACAGGCACTGTTGTGGCCACAGCAGCGGAACAACTGATCCCTTGAGCACAGCAGGAGGAGGGGCAGCAGCATCAGTCACCCACCAGGACTGGGGGTACAGGGCTCAGCGTTGATGTAGGTGCACCGCCTGTGGACATGCCCATATCTGGTCCTGGTGAGTGGCGCCCACCCTCAAGGGGTGCTGTACATCAGGCCCTTCCATACCCTGAGGGACAGGTTGCAGATGTGGCAGATGACCTCTTGATGAGCACACCTGCCTGCTGCAGGCATTAGTACAGCAGCAGATGTGGGTTGCAGCATCCGTGGAGGCACTGTGTGTGGCTCTGCAGTGGCACAGCAGGGACAACGAGAGGATCCTGTCCCGGATTGATCATTTGCGGGTGGATGTGATCGCCGCCATCGACAGGCAGACACAGGCATTGGTCGCTGTCGTGGCCACATTGGGCACACAGTCAGGTGCCCCTGTGCCACTCACACTGCATAGTACGCTATCCACTCCCCATTCCCGGCATCATGCGACACCCACCCTGTCAACGCCGGGTTCAGCTGTGGGCATCCCGAGCACCTCTGGTACAGGTATGTTCGGTATGCTGCAGACCCCTGTGCGAGCAAGGTCGCGTTCGCGTAGTGGGACCCCTGGTGGTCCATCGGTGCCACCCCATGAGGCCTGTGCTCAGCCTGCCAGTGCTTCTGGGTCTCGGCGGGGCCGCCCACACATCCAAGGTGGCCGTGGCACTGTGCTGCATGACTGAGCTGTCTCCCAGTGCGGGCCCTGTCTGGTGCTGCCCTGTGTGCAATGTGTGTTTCAGTGGGCAGTGCACCAGTGGGTACCCTGCCCTACATGCAGACACACGGACCACCTGCACACCCTCCCGACTGCTGTCCACATGTGCATGATGATGCCTGCATTGCGCTGTACACCAAAGTGCAAAGGTGCCCAGCATTTGACACACGTACATGGACAGTAAAAGTGGAGGTGGTGGCCTGTGGATGTGTATGTTTTTAGTGTCTGTGTTCCTGCTCTGTTGTGCAGCTGACCCCTGTGCACTTTGTGCCTGTTGTGTGTGTGTGTGTGTCTGTCCATGTGGCGTGTTACTGTTCACCCCTCCCTGGTTGTATGTGTGTGCTTCTGTGCCCTGCCACTTCCCTTGCCTTCATGCAACCCGGTGTGTTTCCCTGTGTGTATGTGGGTTGTGCCCTAGCCACTGTTGGTTGCACATGGCCCCATGACTTACCTGTGTTGGGCGAAGTGCTCCTCTGTGATGGTGTCCCAGTGCAGCTGGGCCAGCCGGATCAGTCGGGGGTCACGCCGTCCAAGGGGGGACTGCTCATCCCCATCATCACCGGTGTCACCGTCATCCCCATCGCTGTCCCCCTCTTTGACCTGTACGGCTATCCCACAGTCTTTGACACCATGTTGTGCAGGATACAACAGACCAGGAATATCCCACAGGCCTTGGAGGGGCTATAATGTAGGGCACTGCCAGAGGTGTCTAGGCATCGGAAATGTGCCTTCAGCATCCCAAACACCCGCTCAATGATGTTGCGTGTGGTGGCGTGTGCCTCATTGAAGCATTGCTGTGATGCGGTCATGGGCCGCCGGTAGGGTGTGAGCAGCCAGGGATGGAGTGGGTATCCACTGTCACCTGTGTGGAGATAGTGGAGGTTAGTGTCTTGTTCAGGCTCATATTGCCCCTAACCCTGTGTGCCACACCCATGGCACCTGTGGCTTAACCACCCTTGCCCCCGATTTGCCAATCCTACATGCATACTCACCCACTAGATGTCCTGTGGGGATGTCCCCACTCTCGAATCGATGGCACAGTGCTGACTGGTACCATATGAATGAATTGTGTGCTCTGCCAGGGTGCGTGGCACAGATATTGATGATGCGCCCACTGGCATCACACACCACCTGGCAGTTGACACTGGAAAATCCCTTCCGATTCTGATAGGCAGCCCCATTGGGGCCAGATGGCATGCGAATGGCCACATGGGTGCGATCTATCGCCCCTAGCACACCAGGCATACGTGCTACCCTGTGGAACTCCTGTATGTTTGCTGTACGCTCCGCTGCAGTGCTGGGGAAATGGATGTACTCCACAGCATGTGGCAGCAGTGTGCTGAGGAATTGGGTGAGGATATGTGATGTGGCCGACTGTGT
Source organism: Neoceratodus forsteri (assembly GCA_016271365.2). Taxonomy (NCBI): domain Eukaryota; kingdom Metazoa; phylum Chordata; order Ceratodontiformes; family Ceratodontidae; genus Neoceratodus; species Neoceratodus forsteri. Next base: position 341,865,920 of record CM057458.1, read on the forward strand.
TATGCCTGTGGTGTCCCCTGTTGGTCTCTGGAAGGTACCCGTGGTGAGCAAGCACATGCAGGCTGTTACCTTTAGTCTCCACTGACAGAGCGTGACTTCATCGTGAGGGTGCCTGCATCACATCACTGCACAGATCACAGAGCCGCCTCAGTATTGCCCTGTTCAGGCAGTACCGGCCCACAATCTCGACATCTGAATAGAACTCAAAGCTGATGCGGGCTCGGTACTGCCTGTTGGGGGCGTACCGCCGACGGGCCCTTCCACGGCCATGTCCCCCTGCAGCATGCCTTCTCAACCCCCTCATTACAACTTCCATGTAGAAGCTGGCACTGTCCATGTCCCTGGCTTGTGTCCCCGCTGTTGTTGCTCTGTTACACCCGCTGTCCTGACTGCTACCTCCACTGCACCGGGTACACCTACTGGCCTCTGCACTCTGTGGCCCCACACACCTTCTCTTGCTCCTCTTCTGTTCTGTGCTCTCCCTGGCCTGCACTGTTTCCCCCTCTGGCCTTCTCTGTCTCCCTGCCTCATGTGGCTTCCCTGTAGCGTTCTTGTGCCTCTTCCTTGAGCCATTTTATTTTGGCTCATTTCCGCTATGGCACAACCTCCGCCTGATCCACTGTTGCGCATTGCGCAAGCCTTTGAATATCGCATTGTGCACTTTATGTATGGTTCCACCCTCTTCAGTTGTGCATGCCTTAATTAGCATTGCGCTGTTGCTCAGCATGTTTTCAGTGGCGCAACTGCCTCCTGCTGAATATCGCAGAATGGCGCAATTTCTGACTTGCGCTGGCACAACCCTTTTGAATATCCCAACCCAAATTTAATTATCTGTACTTATCAGATAAACTGTTAAAACTCATAGCATGGCAAACCCGAAGAGACCAACAAAAAAATGATATCATAGCAATTAAAAATTCACAAGGGCATATAGTTGAAAACCCAAAAGAGATCAATTCTTGTTTCTTTCACTACTATCAAAAATTATACCAATCAGAAATACCTACAATAAATGAGGAAGAAATTAAAGCATAGTTGCAGTCGAAAACTGTACCTATAGTCCCTACCCAATTTAGATATGTATTAGAGCGCAATATAACAAGCGAGAAAATTGAGCAGGCTATCAATGAACTTCCGAGTAATAAATCTCCGGGTCCAGATGGACTAGTTATTGAATTTTATAAACAATTCAAAACTTTACTTATACCTATAATGCAAAAATTATATAATTTATTTAATATCTTAAAATCACTGCCAAATACATTTCAAGAAGCCATAATCCATGTTTTTCTTAAAAAAGATAGTAATCCATTGAGCTGTGCATCATATCACCCCATCTCCCTTTTAAATTTAGATTACAAAATCTTTACTAAAATTATACCCAAAATACTGGAAAATATACTTCCTCATATAATACATAAAGATCAGAATGGCATTATTTAAGAAAGATCACTTAAACAAAACATCAGGCTTGCATTAAATATCATATCTCAACAAGAAAATGATGATGCAATTTCTTTAGCAATTGATGCAAAGAAAGACTCTGACCAGGTAGAATGGAAGTTTATGTTGCAAATTATTAGGAAGATGGGGTTTGGTGCACAGCTCAACAGATGGTTACAACTAATATACTGTACCCCTTCAGCATCCATTAAAACTAATCAAATATCTCACAATCATTTCCACTACATCATGGCACGCATCAAGGATGCCCACTCTCACTTTTAATTTTCTCCTTAGTAATAGAGAGTCTAGCAGATACCATAAGAAATCATCCAAATATACATGGAATAAACATTAATAAGTCAATCTAGAAAATAAACTTATTTGCTGACGATATACTACTTTTTCTTTCCCGACCTGATATATCAATTAAACAACTTATAAATACAGTGGATCAACACGGCAAGATAGTGGGATACAAAATAAATTAGGATAAAACTACAATATTGAAACTAAACAACCATATAAAGATAAATATGCCAGAAGGCTTTAATTGTCCGATTAAAACACAAATACAATATCTTGGTGTTCAAATAACCTCAGATAGCTAACAATGGATTTCTTTAACCTATGATCCACTATACCTTGAGATCCAAAATTAATTTGATCAATGGAAAAATCTACCACTAATGCTAATAGACAGAATCAACACAGTAAAAATGAAGATCTTATCCAAATTATAATTTCTATATCAAACACATCCAATAGATGTTCTGCTAAAATACTTTAGTCAACTTAAAACAAGTATTAGTAAATTTATATAGCATGATACACCACCTAAAATAGCATATTCAATTCTTATGAAATCAAAAGAAGAAGGCGGATTAGCCTTGCCTGATATGTGTATTATTTAGTAGCCCAGATAACTCCAATATGGGAATGGATACATAGTTTAAGGGAACCCACAAACTCAATTAAATTAAAAACAAATACCCATCCATATGCGAACATGACACAATTACTATTCTCAGCCTACTCAAAGAAAGTGAAAAAACACAAGCTTCGTATCCCTACTATTACAACTATAACCGTATGGGATAAAGCTCACCAGATACTTAAAGAAGATATAAAACTAACAATATATACACCAGTTTTTCAGATTTATAATTTTTTGCCATCAGTTACCGATCAGACCTTCCAAGTTTGGAACTCTTGTGGCATCAGAGAAATTAAAGACTTGTTAATTGGCAATAAAATAAAACCTTTTTCACTGCTGCAACAAGAGTTTAATATATCTCAAACCCATTATTTTCAATATCTACAAATAAGTAATTTTATCCAAACAAATATGAAAAAGCAAAAGAAAATTATTAAATTGTCAATATTAAGCTCTCTAGAAGAAAAGCATACAAAAATAAATTAATTTCCTTAATCTATAAAAACCTAGAAAATACCAGTCATAAAGATCAACAAAAATACATTGCAAAATGGGAAAATGATCTGGGTTTAATCATAACCCCAAAAACATGGCAAGAGATAATTGCTACCTTTACCACAGATGTAAAAGCCAGCAAATTACAACAAATGCAACTTAATATAGTATGTAGGACATACTATACCCCATCTCAATTACATCATTTTACTAACATACTAACATACTAAAATGCCAGCAGAATAGGCCTAACGGTCTTTCGTGTCTGCTCGTTTGGTCAGTCCCCAACCTGGGTGCTGACCTTGCTGTCCCCCTCGCCTTCTCTGGCTTCTCCCTTCCCAGTTCCGGATATTCTTGCTGCATTGGATTTTGCTTCCAGAACCCTTCCCTGTACCTGTCCCACCCCTCTTGAACCCCTCCACCGTCTCTGCCTCCACCAGCCCCTAGGCAGTGCATTCCATGGCTCCACCACCCTCTCAGTGAAGTAGCACCTCCTCCTTTCTCCCTGAATCTTCCCCTCCAGCTTCCAGCCATGCCCTCTAGTGGCCCCTTCCTCCTTCCTTGGAGCTTTCGACTGTTCCTCCCTATTTACCCTCTTCATGTACCTAAAGACCTCTATCATGTTCCCCGGTCCCTTCTCTCTTCCAATGTGTACATATTTAGCTCTTGAGCCTCTCCTCATAGGTCCTGTCCCCAAGCCCCAAATCATTTGGTTGCCTCCTCTGGACCCTCTCCAGGAGGTTAATGTCCCACTTTAAGTGTGGCCTCCAAAACTGCACGCAGTACTCAAGAGTGCGCCTCACCAAGCAATTATACAGAGGAGTATCACTTCCTCCTTCTGGAGGTGATCCCCTAGCGATGCATCCCAGCATCCTGTTGGCCTTGGCTGCTGCCCTCCTACAAGTCTCAGAGTTGTTCATCTTGACATCCACCACCACCCCTAGGTCCCTCTCAGCCATCGAGACTTGTAGCATTTCCCCCCCCGGGTGTACACTTGACCTGGGTTTCTGGCCCCCAGGTGGAGTACCTTGCATTTCCCTGCATTGAACCTCAGCTTCCACTTTCTAGACCATCTTTCCAGAGCCTCCAGGTCCCCCTGTAGGGCCACCCTCCCCTCCTCCCCATCCACCACCGCCCCCAGTATCGAGTCATCTGCAAAGAGACTCATCTCACTCCTGATTCCTGTCCTTATGTCAGATACGTAGGCGTTGAACAGAAGGGGCCCAAGGACTGATCCCTGGGACCCCACTAATGACCCTCCTTGGAGATGAGACTATCCCACCAACTCGACCCTCTGGGTCCGGTCCTGAGCCAATTGCCTATCCATCTGATCATCTGGTTCCCCACCCCCATTTCTCCCAGCTTATCCAACAGGCCCACATGAGGAACAGAGTCAAATGCCTTGCTGAAGTCCAGAAAGAGGACATCCACTGGTCTACCCAGGTCCAAGGCACTTGTCACCCAGTCATAGAACTCCATCAGGTTTGTCTGACATGATTTCCCGGGATGAATCCATGCTGTCTATCGTCCAGGCACCCTGACTTATCCAGGTCCCCCCTAGCCTCTCCTTGACAATGCCCTCCATCACCTTGCCCACCACCGAGGTCAGGCTGACAGGCCTGTAGTTCCCTGCCACCTCCCTTGATCCCCCCTTGTGGATAGGCACTATATGCGCCACCTTCCAGTCTTGGGGCACCCACCCTGTCCTCAGAGAGATGGTGAAAAGCTCTGCCAGGGGTTTTGCCAGGACATCTGCAAGTTCCTTCAGCACTCTGGGATGTAATTTATCCGGCCCCAGTGCTTTCTCCATCTTAAGGGAGCTGAGGGCTTCCCTCACTCTCTCAGCTGTGATTTCCACTTCCGGTACCCCTTCTCCCTGCTTAGCCCTCCCCCCACCTGCCAGTGATGCCTTCCCTCTCCCCAGACCTGCCGATCGGTAAGGGTCCCCTCCTCCTCAGTATCTCTGTCTCCTCCCATGTATGATGCAGCACCCCCAATTTTCTGGGTGAAAACTGAGGTGAAGTACTCATTTAGTACCTCAGCCTGCTCCCCGGGTCTTGTGCCCATCCCTTCCCTGATTTAATCCTGCTAATCTACCCCTTCACCCTTCATTTTTCCCCAATGTATCTAAAGAACCCCTTGTTCCCTCTCCTAATTTCCCTGGCCAGGTTCTGCTCCTTCCTTGCCTTAGCCGCCCTCACCACTCTAGTGGCCCTACTAGCCATCAGCTCGTACTCCCATCGATCCCTTTCACTCCTTGAGCACTTGAATTGCTTATAGGCTGCTTTCTTTCCCCGCACCACCTCCTGGACCTCCCTGGTCCACCAACAGGGTTTTGGGCCCACCGCATTTCGTCTTACTCTTGCACAGGTGCTGGTAGCATCCTGCCCCTCTCCTGATGATTCCCATCTACTATCAGCGTCCATGTCTGACCCAATCCCATCCAAATGCTCCTTAGGATCCTTCCCATTTCCTAAATCTGCCCCCTGAGTGGGTTACTTCCATCTTTGTGCAGCCTTCTACCCTCCTAGGTCCAGGCAGAACCAGACCGTGGCATGGTCACTCCCGCCAATAGGTCCCTTACCTCCAGGCCCCAATCTGGTCACTGTCTGCCAGGACCACATCCAGTACCCGTGCCTCCTGGTGGGTTCCTCACCTGCTGAGTTAGGGCAGCGTCTTGAAAGACATCCAACAACCTCTGTTCCCTGGTCACAGAGGATGTCATAGTCTCCCAGTCTGTTCCTGGCATGTTTAAGTCCCCAACACCACCACTGTTCCTCTGCCCAGTCTGCAGTGTCTCTAACATCTGCCACCAGACTGTCCTCCAGCTCCTCCGCCCAGGGCAGAGGTCTATACACCACTCTCATTTTTCTCTCTTGCCCCCTTGTTAAGGTGACCGACGCCTCCACGGTTCCCTCCGCCTCCTCTCTCCCCCTATGCCAATGCAGTTTTGACTATCATTGCTACCCCTCCTCCCCTTCCCTCCCCCCTGTCCTTCCTGAACATAGTGTATCCCTCCAGGTTCAGGTCCCAGTCATGTCTTGCAGTGGCCCAAGTCTCAGTGACCGCTGCCACATCCACTGCTCCCTCAGTTAGCATTGCCTGGAGCTCAGGCATTTTATTGCCCAAGCTCCTGGCATTTAGTAGGACTACCTTCCACCCTTTCCCTATGGTTCCATTTCCCCTGCTCATATTCCCATGGGGATTCTGTTTTCCCCTGGTCTGCATTTTGCCAGTTGGCCTTTTCCTGCAATCCTCCTGATCCCCAGGAATTGGGATCCCCCAACAATTTCAGAGAAATGCCCTAGATTCACTAAAACAACTAGTACACTTATACATATGCGTCACGCATGCCCTTATCTAATTTCTGGTTTTAAATATTAAATATAATACAAAAAGCCATACAAATTAATATTCAGTTTACTCCTCAGTTAATATTATCATTAATCCCATCAAAAAAACTAAATATGGAACAAAAGCTATTCACTACTATAGTCATAATTGCAAGCAAATGTATCCTTTTAAAATGGAAAGAAAACTCTCCACCAATTGTATACACCTGGATTAACTTTATGGTGGACATGATGAACCTTGAGAAGATTCATTATATTAAGGAAGGAAAACTAGAAATATTTGAAAAAATATGGGCCCAGTTCCAGAATTTAATTCATCAAGGCTTAATATAATACTTAAAATATATATATATATATATATATATATATATATATATGAATAAAACCCTGGTCTCCTCAGCAATGATGACTAAATTAAACCACCAGACTGACTTCGTATGATGTAGGTTTGGCTGGTAGTGTATCTGAGCTGAAGAAAAAACAAAACAATATGGGCCAGATATTCAAAACTTTGCCCCGTGGCTAAATTAGCACTGCCCGGTGGGCAAACTTAGCCCGGAGAACAAAGCAAGCCATATTCAAAAGGAATAGCCCAGGGCAAACAGCTTCTGAATATAGCATGGGAATGAGGCCGGGCAAACTGGGCTGGGAGTGCAGGGCAAACTTAGCCCTGGAATAAGACAGCTCTGAATATGGCAACCAGGAAGTGCAAACCACAACAGCAACACAGTGCACAGCTATGTGAAGGTAGGTAGAGGTGAACTATGTGGCCAATGTGTGTGCCAGCAAATGCGTGGACCCAGTACAGCTGCAGGCAGCAGTGTATGTGAAAGTACAGTGTGCAAAACTTTAAAATATTCCCTGAACTGTTTGCGCAGTGCTAACACGTTTGCGCGGGTTTAGCGCAGGGCTAAACTGTTAGCCCGGTGCAAACACATTTGCCCGGCGCTAAACTTTGCCATATTCAAAAGTGACATGCAAATGAGCCTACTTAGGTAATCTCGGGGCAAACATCCAAATTAGCAGCTCATTATGCCCTGATTTGCATGTAGTTTGCACTGGGCAAACAGAAGTTTCAGCCCCCGCGCTTAAACCCACAAACGCAAGTTAGCGCCTATGCCAAACAGTTTGTGGAATATTATACAGTTTTGAACACTGTACTTTCACATGCACTGCTGCCTGCAGCTGTACTGGGACAACATGGCATAGATACACATGGTGGTGGTGCTGCATGCAACTGTCACACTGTAGGTCATGCTACAGTGCATAGCAGACACTACAGTAGCAAGGGGGCCAGTAGTGTGTGGACACAACAATGCCTATGGTGTGTAGGGCAGTGATGATGACTGCACTATACACAGTGAGAGGCCCAACCTGCAGGTGTTTACTGACAGTGGACATTACTGTAACGCTGTTGTGTGACCCACAGATGCTGCACCTCTGGCATGGGATGCTCACAGTGACATATACATGCCCGGCTTTGTGTGCTGTAGCAGTTGTACAGCTGTGCAGTATGTGACCGTGGGGGGCATATATTATCAGAAAGGCACACTGGTGTTGGGGTATTCCCAATACTGGCCCATGTGCACTGCATGATGTGTCCCAGCCATGTGGTCACACCTGGTCTGTGGCACAGCCTGGCCACCCATACACTCTCCCCTCAACATCCTCCATGCCCACATTGCTGCATGTGTGTGCTGGCCATCTGTTGGTGTCCACAGAAGAGTGGCCGCAGGTGTGTGCTGTATGGCCACACTGCCATGCTGTCCACTGGTGGCAGGGTCATCACTTACTGTCTGGCATGGCTGGGACTGGTGGCAGATGATGGCATCGTTTTGATGCCATCAGTTAGCAGCATGTTTCGTCTATGTTTGGCTTTGACTACGTGTCATATTTATTTGTTCAGGTCGCGCAAAGCCACGCAAAAGCCACGCAAACACCGCACAAAGCTGATTGCCTGGGGTTAATACAAGCTTTTCCTTGGTGGTAATGTGCACCGCGCTAAGTGTCGCGCTAAGTCGCACAAAACCATTTAGCGCTGTGCTAGTCGCTGAATATAGCATTGTGCCTGTATTCATGTCAGTTTGCCCCTTGCATACATTATGATTTTGCCCAGCGCTAATGCAGTTTGCCCGTGCTATTTGGCCTTTTGAATATAGCAGACCCATGCTAATGCCGCGTTAAACCTGTGCAAATGGTTTTTGCCTGGCGCAAAGTTTTGAATATCTGGCCCTATATCTCTAAGCAAAGCCAAAACTTAAAATAAAAAAATGTGCATTTAGATATTTTTTAGAAAAGGCCAGTGCAGGAACACCTCTTACCAGCCACTCCAAATGCCCTATCCCCAGAGGATTTTAAATGGGATCTTGGAACCACTAAGTGGTCTGCCTCCACTGACCAGAGGGTGCAACCAGAAGTGTATGGCACAAGGAAGTCTTTCAGGAAGCCCAGACCCAGCCCATGCAGAGCCTTCTATGTCAACAAGCAAACCTTGAAACTGATGTACCACCATACTGGCAGCCAGTGCAGAGCGAAGAGAACCGTCATGATATGCTTGAACCAGCAGATTCCTGCAACCAGCTGGGCTGCCTCATTCTAGACCAGCTGGAGGTGGCACATTAGCCTTGTGGATAGCCCAAGGTAAAGGGTGTTACAGTAGTCGAGCCTTGAAGAGACAAAGGTGTGAACTAGTGTGCCCAGGTCAGATGGTTCCATATGGGGCTTAATCTGAATGACGTTCCGAAGGTGATAGAAGTCACTGCAGACAATGGCCAACACCTGATGTTCTAATGTCAGCCTGGAGTTCACAATGACCTACAGATTCTTCACCCTGTCAGCAGCTTGAAGAGCCACACCATTCAACAAAGGTACGACACTGCTACTACTTGTTGCCACTAATCCAGATCAACCCAGCTCCACCAGTAACACCTCAGTCTTTGAAGGACTGAGCCTATGCCAGCTGGCCGCCATCCAGTCCTGGATTTCCTTAAGGCACTTGCCCAGTTCCAAAATGGCTGCATGCAATGTCATCAGGGGCACAAGACACACACAGCTGAGTATCATCAGCATAGTAATGAAAACCCAAACTATAGCATCTGATGATCTCCCAAAGCCACAACATATATACGGCAAATAACATGGGGACAAGAATCAGCCCCTGTGGCATGCCACAACAGAGAGCAGCACTGCTCGATGTAAAGGAGTCAAGAGTGACCTGCTGCTCTCTGCCAGACAAGTAGGACTTAAACATCACATCACCATTCCTGACAAACCTACATAGTGCCCCAGACGGACCAACAGCACCCCAAGATCCACCATATCAAAAGCCGAAGAGAGGTCTGGTCTAGCAGAACAAGAATAGAACATCAGCCACTGTCCCTCACTATAAGGAGATCACAAAGCACCTTGACTAGCACAGTCGCTGTACTATGAAGAGGCCGGAAACAGGATGGGAAAGGTTCATAGATGTGATTTTCCAAGTGTTGTTCCAGCTGCACTACCATCACCTTCTTGTTCACCTTCCCTTAAAAGGAAAATTCAAGATAAGCCTGTATTCGAAGAGGTTGTCAGGATCCAAAGAAGGTTTCTTGAGGAGTAACCTCACCACCACCATTTTAAGGGAAGAAGGGAAACCCCCTTCCCCAAGAGAACACCTGATAATCTCCTTCCCAACTGGATCAAGTGAGTGCCAGCATTCAGAAAAAAGCTGGATCAGCTCAGGGTTAAATGCACAAAAGGTGGAATGCCGCCCTGAAACAATCCGGAATACATTATCTGCCAATACTGGTCAACTCCACCCATTATGATGGAGTGCCTCTGTACCCCAAAGCTGAAACACTTTCAGCCCACTAATAAGCTTCTTGAGGAGATCCCAGCCTGGAAAGTGGACACCTTGTCTAGAAAGAACCAGTTAAACTCTTCACATTTATCAAGTGTAAAAGCTCTGCAAGAATGAAGATACACTGGATTTAATAGCCTGTCAACAGTACTAAAGAGCCGAGCAGGCCAGTTCCTTCCAGCATGACAGGGACTGTCTTCTTCAGGATGACTGTCTGATGACACTCACCATAGTGAGTTCTCAGCACCAGTTTATCCTCCTCTGAATGGGACTTCCACCAGCAGTGCTCCAACCTCCACCCCTTAGTCTTCAACCTTCTCAGGTCACCATCATAACAGGGTGACCTGTTTTGGGAAATCAATGAGCAGACACAGACTGGTGCAAGGGAGTTGACAGTGGCCAAAAGGGCCAAATTACAGCCCTCCATGGCCGACTCCGCTCCTATTGCACAAATCATCTTCATGCCCTAGATGTCCAATACTGCCAGGAGGCTCTGAGGCCCCAGATGTCTAAAAGAGTGGTATCTGACCATCTCCACCTGGGAGTCTAAATGAGGAGCCCCACAAAGGAACTGCATGACATGATGATCCGACCAAACAACCGGATGAATTCTAATGTCAGTAACATCAAGACCCATTGAAAAAACCAGATCCAAGGCATGGCCATACTGGTGCGTACCGGAGGCAAAGGTCTGTACAAAGCCCAGGGAGGGCAACACCTGGAGGAATTGCATTCCAAAAGAAGACGTTTTATCATTGACTCAAGTGTTAAAATCACCCAGCACAAGAAGTCTGGGTGACTCAATCACCAGGTCAGCCATGAAGGTTTCAAGTTCCTGCAGGAATTCAAGCCCATACCCCAGAGTGTGGTATATGAACACGATCCTGCAGCTTGTAACCGGCCCACTCTCTATAGCCACACTTTCAAATGATCGGGTATCTCCCAATGGGTATGCTGTGAGTCCCAAAGTGGATCTAAAGCAGATGGTGACACCGCCTCCCCTACACTCCCGCCTAGGGCAATGCACTACTGAGTAACCCAGCAGGGTTAAGCACAGGACCCGAGTCATTCCCCAATCAGGTCTTTGTGATGCATATCAAATCTGCAGAGGAATCCACAATAGAAGCTTCCATCATAGCTGTTTCATTCCTGAGAGATCTGGTGTTGCAAAGAACTGCCTCATGGGGAGGAGCTAAGTCGGCCAGTCCACTAGCCCCCTGCTGAGCTGAAAACCCCAAAATCCAAGGAATAGGAACCAGGGCAGAGAGGACTCCTTTCCAGAAAACATATAGTCCCCTGGCTCTTCCTGGAAGCCACACTTCTTATCCTGCCTTCTGAGTCTACTCGCAGAATAGTTCTACAGTCTTAGCAGCACACCCTGAGAATCTCTAACCCCCTGCAGGGGCTGAGCACACCTGCAGGCAGGGTGCATGGGTACCCTGCAAAGGGATGCCACTCCTGTAGTTTCTCTGCAGAATAAACAAAATATGGCCCAGTTAAGCACATCACAATAAAGCAACCCACCCACACACTAAGACAAATAACCTGCCTCCAACCCTCCCTTAACATTAACTCAAATAATAAAAGTAATAAAATTAACCCCCAAAAAAGTTTGCCCCACACTCACACACCAATCATACAAAAATAAGCAGTACCACCCCGATGCGCTCCAATTAAAGCTAAATTTTAAATAGAAAATAACTAGGAATATATAGACATACATCCGCACATATGAAGAAGCCAGCAGAAGAAGGCCATTTGGTCTATCTAGTCTGCTCGTATTGCAGGGTACACAGCTTGAGCTACTGTCCCTGCCCTCCCCCCACACCTCCCATCTTCCCTACCCATGATCCTTACCTTCCTCCTATTCCTATTCCAGTCTCTCTTAAAGCTGCCCACTGTCTTCAGTGAGATCACCTCTACTGGCAGTGCATTCAAAGTGTCCACCACCCTCTCTGTGAAGAAGTGCCTCCTGACCTCCCTCCTAAACCTCCCACCCTCCAGCTTAAGACTGTGCCCCCTCGTGTTATGGTTGCCACTCAGCTTAAAGAGACTCTCCTTCTCAATCTTATTTATCTCAAGTACTTGACAGTCCCAATCATGTCCCCCCGTCTTCCAGGGAGTATATGTAGTAAGCAGTAGTAGTAAAATTGTTGTATTCATCGAGAGTCGTATGAATAAGGGATTAACTCAATTGAGTACAACTAATTTTCAACGAGGTCCCAAACAATATACAAAAATATCAACTTAAAAATAACATTCACCAGTTTACAACAATATGAAACAGAATATACAATAAAATATTACTGTAGGGAAGGAAGAAATACAAATCCAGTACGTTACATAACAGTCAACATGTTCAGTGCCCTCAGCCTCTCCTCATATGCCTTACACTGCTGACCCGCTATCATCTTTGTAGCCCTCCTCTGGACCTTTTCCAGCAGGTTAATGTCCTTTTTGAGGTGTGAGCACCTGTACTGAACCCCATACTCTAGATGAGGCCTTCCCAGGGACCTGTATAAGGGCAGTATAACCTCCTTCCTTCTGCTACTAATCCTCCTCGATATGCATCCCAGCATCTTGTTTGCCTTTTCTGCTGCTTTCTTGCACTGCATGCAGTACTTCAGGTCACTAGTGATTATCAATCCCAGGTTCTTCTCCTCCTCTGATGCAGATATTCGGACTCCACCCGGGTAGATTAGCACTGTCCACATACTGTTTGACTGGAACCTACCAGTGAGACAGGTCTGGCAGTGTGGCTCTGTTCATTTAATTGTGTCTGCTGCGAGTGTGTAAAGCCTTAGAGAGGGACTATGGTCACAAATTATTGGCATTAATAAATTTAGAATATGGATCAACATAGCACCAATCACCCTCATGCCAAAACTGAGATCCCTAATTTACTTTGTTTAAACGTTACAAATAATTTACAACCCTAAATTCTCTGCCTGTTCAAAAAAGCCAGTTTCAGTGAAGAGGTGCTGATGATGTCATCTCTTGAACTCACAGTCTAGCCCTCCCTGTCAGCAAGCATACAAGACCTGCTTCTCCGAGTCCAAAGTTTAAAAACTATGTGCAAATGTTTTTCTCGAGTTAAACAGGCAGTACTGTTTAATAAACATTGCTTTAAAACCTATGTGTGTTTCAGGGTTTTGTAACAAAATTGACAATTCATATTTTTGTTTCTGGTGTTTTTTTTTTGTTGTGCTCCTTTTTTTCCTGGGTTGCTGGATGCTAAGTCACAGCATACTAATGTGAGATTTGCAGACTGGATATCTCTGATGTGGTGAAAGGCTGTGATCATTCAATTGAGGTGATTTCTCAGGTTGCTGCTTTAAATCAATTATTCCATCACCCTGTAAATAGGGGTGGGACAGGTAGTGCTGTTTTGAAACCTTACTAACAGTTTTTATGCAGTAGCCAGCTCAATGCTTAATCACTCAGTCAGTATTTTATTCATCATCAAAGTATGAATGAATGGGATACTCAGCTGAGCAGAGCTCATTTTCTGTTTTCTCATTGACAGGCTGTTACTTGAGCTATAGTCAAGCTCAGCTGATTGATGTTTATAAGTGTATTATTTATTTTTATATTTGTATGTATACAGTATCTTTTTAATATGTACGGTGCCCAGAGCCTCTGGGATGGGCGTCTTTCAAATACAATTTGCCTTGCCATCTGTGTTGTACTCCACGTTACAATGATTGTTTTACCAGTGCTAATACTTCCACCTCTAGTAGGAATTAACACATATGAGGCCCCTATTAAAACTTCTTGTAAAGCAGACACTAACAAATAGCAATGCAGTTACCAACATTGCAACACTTGTAGCAATACAACTTTCAAACAGGCACTGCAGAGTAACACTTCACATGATATTAGCAGCCTGGAGGCATGCTGACTCAGCATCCTGCCACTCTGGAGAAATGAACCACACCAAAAAGGCTTTAAATACAAATGTTGTCAACTTTGTTACAAAACCTGAAACGCATAGATTCTGTAGCACTGTTTTAGAATGGTGCTGCCTGTTTTACTTGTGAAAACCATTGCAGTATGATCTTTTAACTTTGGAGAAACAGGTCCTATAAGCTTTCTGACAGGGAGGGCTAGACTGTGAGTTCAGGAGATGACATCATCAGCACCTCTTCACTGACACTGGCTTTTTTGAGCAGGTAGTGAAATCAGGGTTACAAAATAGCCCATAACTTTAAAATGAAGTAACACAGATACCTATTGTTTGGTATGAGATTTATTGGGGGTATGCTTATTCTAATTCTGCAATGTAGCACTTTTGGCCAGAGTCCCTCTTTAATAGTGTTCTGGGTGGCAGGGAACTACATACAGGAAGTTATATGGGAGTTGTAGTCCAAGGAGCAAACTTGTGGATTGTAACCCCGTTTGGGACTGTGGATACAGTTTCATTTTTCCTCATTTTAAATGTAGTGGGGCTGACTAGGTAGGCTCTGTAGTCCTTTTAAGGACTTTTGAACAGCATTTACTGTGTTATTTCGTGCCGTTCTGTGAGCAGTTGTCAGGGAAGTGGTCACGTGACCCAGAAGTCCTCCAGGCCCAGGCTTATATAGAGAGCAGCTCAGAGCGAGCGCGCGTGGAGATGCGCACCTGACAGGACTGGCTGAACCAGGACATGACAATCTAGGCATTTTAAAGTAAGCTTATCTTTCTCATTGCTCCTTACTTACGTTCATTGACTGACTTCCTGAAAATGGATGTTACATTGATTAAGTTAGCTAATGGGGAGCTAGGGATCATGTGTTCAATGTATGAAATGTTTAGCACAAAACCAGATGCAAGCTTTGAGATCTTTACATGTGCAAAATGTTTAGTACTTAGGGATATAAAATCTTCTCTGCAAGCCAAAGAAAAGGAAATTGAAGTATTATTGGCTAAACTTACTAATTATAGGGCAATAATAGGACAAACCACTGTTGGGGAGGGCACAGGCATAAAGAGAAACAAGACTGGAGCCGAAGAGGGTGACAATACTGAGGAGGACTGGACAATAGTTAGAAGCAATACTAGGAGTAAGAGGTATAGAAGAAGGGCCATGGGAACATCATCGGATAATGAAAACCACTTTGCCCCTCTAATTAACTTAATGGAGAATATAGAGATGCAAACAAATGATCTATTGAGTATTGTGAACACAAACACTGCTGAACCACTAGAGGAGACTAGTACTACCCACCCTGAACAGCCTGATGCTCGGGGACTGTGTAATACCGGGACAAAACTCAGTAAATGATGGAAGAAGAACAAATGAAGAACAAATCTATATTCTAGGAGATTCCTTAGCAAAATTCACTGATCGCTACTCAGTAGGGGGAATGAAGAAAATGTAACTTGTTGTTCATATGGGGGGGCCACAATTACAGACATAGCAGGGATGATACCGAATATATTGGTTAATAGGGAGGTTCCAAAAAAAGTACTTCTTCATGCCGGCACTAATAATTTGGGAAAAGGAACAGTGGAGGAGGCTATATCAGAAACTATGAACATCTATGAGGTAATTAAATCCTGCAATGCTACACCAATCTTTGCAGAAGTATTATCTGTGCCTATGACAAGTAGGGCAAGGGCCAATAAAATAAAGGCATACAACAACTGGTTCTGCAGATGGTGTCTGGTAAAGGGAGTGAAGTGTATTACCACATACGAAGAATTCATAGACAGCTGGGATCTTTATAGTTACAACGGCCTGCACCTAAACCAAAAAGAGATAAGAAAACTGGGAAACTTCTTTTATTCAGCTATAAATAAACATGAAGAGACCACAAAAAACTAACGTCTGGGGGGAAAAGGGAGCCAGCAATGAATAAATTAATAGATATTACCAAAAGGAGAAAAAGTAAAAGAACACTAACTATCCTATTAACTAATGCTAGGAGTTTAAATGCACTAAAAAGGGCTGAATTAGGACTTTTGATGGCTAAACATGACATTGACCTGTCAGCCATCACTGAAACATGGTGGTCAGATAAGGATTTAAGTACAAATGGCATAAAAGGGTACAATGTATACTACTAGACTAGGAAAGGTAAAACTGATAGCGGTGTGGCACTCTATATCAAAAATACCTTCGTATGTAATTAAAATGATACTGACATTGACCAAGTAACCTCCTTTGATAGCTTATGGGTGGATCTTCAGGTCAAAGGACTAAAAAAGTTAAGGATAGGGTTACTTACAGACCGCCTGACATTGACACATTGAGCAACACACTATTAGCGGATAAAATAAACAATATGGCACAAGACAGGGATGTACTTCTACTTGGTGATTTTAATGTACCAGGCATAAACTGAGAACTGGGTACAGCATCTAATGCACAGGAACAACTCCTCCTTGAGCTATGTTTGGTCATGGATTAGAGCAAATGACTGACAAACAAAGAAACATAGAAACATAGAAGTTGTCGGCAGATGGGGACCATACAATCTATCAAGTCTGCCCTTGGTTTCCTACCCCCCTACTTAGCTGCCTGCTTGTGTATCCCACAGTGTCTGTCCCATGCCCTCTTAAATTCCCACACTGTCTTGGCTTCCACCACCCCCTCCAGCAGGCTATTCCATGGTTCCACAACACGCTCCGTGAAGAAGAATTTCCTCATATTGCTTCTGAACTTTCCTCCCTGAAGTCGAAGGTTGTGCCCTCTAGTCCTGCTGTAGTCCTTTACCTGAAAGAGGTTCTGCACATGCACCCTGTTGTTGCCTTTAAGATATTTGAATGTTTCTATCATGTCCCCACAATTCCTGCGTTGTTCTAGGGAGTATAATTTGAGGTCATTCAGTCTTGCCTCATACGGTTTCTGATGCAAGCTCTGCACCATCTTTGTTGCTCTTTTCTGTACCATCTCCAGCCTACCTAAGTCCTTCCTGAGGTGTGGCCTCCAGAATTGGACACAATACTCCAGGTGAGGCCTGACCAGTGACCGATACAGGGGCATGATTACTTCATGCCTGCTGCTCGTGATGCCCCTCCCTATGCATCCCAGGATACCACTAGCCTTTAGTGCTGCATTTTCACATTGCCTACTGACCTTGAGGTCATCTGATATGATCACCCCTAGGTCTCGCTCATGCCTGGTAGCCACCAGCTACTCCCCTCCCATTGAGTACAGTTTCCCCTGGGTTACGCTTTCCCAGGTGCATGATCTTGCATTTTTTGGCACTGAATTTCAATTGCCGGGTCTTGGACTACTTGAGTTTTCAGAGATCAGCTTCCATGCTTTGCTGTCCCTATGTTGTGTCTACCCTTTTGCTGATTTTAGTGTCATCTGCAAACAGGCACATCTTTCCCTCCAGTTCATATGCAATGTCACTGATGAATATGTTGAAGAGAATCAGCCCCAGAACTGGGCCCTGCTGGACCTCATTAGTCACCCTCCCCTCCACAGAAAGAGTGGCATTTATTAATACTCTGAGTTCTCCCATGTAACCAATTTCTGACCCAGTTTGTAACCGTGGGCCCAATTCCCATGTTCTCCGGTTTTTGACTAGTCTCCTGTGCAGAACGGAGTCAAAAGCTTTGCTGAAGTCCAGGTAAACCACATTCACTGCCCCACCCTGATCCACTGTTTTGGTGATGCAATTGAACAAATCAACCAGGTTTGTCTGGCAGGACCTCCCTGATGTGAAACCGTGTTGATTTTTGTCGAGCTGACCAGTTTGCTCCAAAAAAGCTATGATTCTTTCCTTCGGCAGGGACTCCATCAGTTTTCCCACAACTGACATTAGACTAACTGGACAGTAGTTACCTGGCTGTTCTTTGCTTCCACTCTTGCTGAGTGGTACTACTGTTGCACTCTTCCAATTCTCTGGCACCTCCCCACTCCTTAATGATTTGTTGAAGAGCACTGCTAAGGGGCCTGCCAGTTTCCTTCCTAGTTCTTTCGGTATTCTTGGGTGTATCCCATCTGGCCTTAAAGCTTTATCTACCTTTAACTTGTCTATTTCCTCCGGGACCCTTTCCTCTGTGAAGGGACCCGTGTCTATTCCTTCAATCGGACACTTCTTTATGCCTATTGTTGGTCCATTATCATTCGCTTCCTGTGTGAAGACCGAGCAGAAATATTCATTCAGTGCCTCTGCCTTCTCCACATCTTGCTCTCTGGTTTGTCCGTCTTTTGTTATAATTCTAACAATGCCCCCTTTGTTCTTCCTTTTTTCACGTATGTACCTGTAGAAGGTTTTGTTGCCCTTTTTTACTTCCTGAGCTATCCTAACCTCTGTTTGAGCCTTTGCATTTCTTATCACTTTCCCTGTCTCTTTGAGTTTCTGTTTATATTCTGTTTTGTCTGCCTCATTCCCTGACTCCTTGTACTTTCTGAAGGCTATGCGCTTTTCTCTCACCATGGTTGCCACCTCCTTGGAAAACCATAGTGGGTTTTTCCTCCTTTTGTTCTTATTAACCTGATGGGCACATTGTGATGTGACCATGGTTATTGTATCCTTCAACCTTGTCCAATATTCCTTCTGTCAAGTTACTACAGTTGTCTCTTAGGCAGGCCTTCATGTTTGTGAAGTCTGCCCTCCTGAAGTCAAGAACCTTCAGTCTGGAGTGTGTGGAGTCTGCAATCCTTTTTACCCTGAACCATACCGTGTTATGATCACTGTTACCCAGGTGGTTCCCTACTTTAAAACCCATAACCCAATCTCTATTTGTGAATATCAGATCTAGAACCATGTTACCCCTTGTGGGTGATGATGTCACCAGTAGACTTAGGTCTGCTTTCTATAGTGTGACTAGGAATTCCCTGCTCTGGGATTTAAGGAAAAAATACAAGAGGAAATTTGTTGGTTTGGGTTTTTTAATGCTAACGAGGGTGTAAAAATTAATTCCCTTTGAGGTGTTTTGAAGGCCTGTATTAGGGAGTGGTATATGACTCAACAAGGGATTAGGAATAGAAAATATAATAAGTACTTAGAGGATTTAGAGAAAGAACTGATGTGTGTGGAGGAAAAACATATTCAAGAAGGGACAGATCAGTCAGGAAAAGAGTTCCTTTTGGCAAAGAGCAGGGTGGAAAAGCATATGCAGGAAAAAGTGGATAGAGAGTTACATGAAAGTAGAGCCAAATACTATTATTATGGAGACTGTCCTGGTAAGATCTTGGCCTATCAATTAAAATGTGAAAGAAATAGTAATAGCATCCCTAAAATAAGAAGGGACAATGGTTCAGTAGTCACTGAAGAGAATGAGATTAATAAGATATTTGAGTCCTATTATGAACAATTATATACACCGGAAGAGCATGTAGGGGTTATTCATATTAGGGAGTATATTCAGAAAATACCTTTATTAAAGGTTTCTGGACAGGATCTGGGACTGCTGAATAATGATATAACCCAGGGGGAAATTGAAAAGGTTATAAAAGAGCAACCAAATGGGGAAAGCCCTGGACTGGACGGATTAACGTTTGAATTATATAAAATATGTCAGAGGTTTTAGTTCCCATATGAGTGGAATTATTTAATTCTTTTTAGAAAGAAGCAGAAATTCCAGGGTCCTTTAATGAAGCAATCATCACACTTATTTTAAAAAAAGATAAAGATTCTGAGCGTTGTTGGTCGTATAGACCAATATCTTTATTAAATACTGATTATAAAAATTTTGACAAATAGGCTGTCAAGAATAATTCCAGATTTGATTCATTATGATCAGGCCGGATTTGTAAAGGATAGGAGACTACAACATACTACACAAAGGGCGTTTGCCATTATACAAGCTAAGGCTGGAATGGACACTGCAGTTATATATCTTGATCTTACAAGTTGATCTCTCCAACAGACAGATGTTAACTGGAGCACCTTTGCTGCAGTCACATCCAAAAGCAGGGCCATTCTCGATGCCCTTCAGGTGGCATGCCTCAGACAGCTAGTTTTGGAACCTACTCGTGAGGGAGCAATCTTAGACCTCATACTGTCAAATGGGGACAGTGAGAGGATCTCAGATCTAGAAGTGGGTAGCCATTTGGGAACAAGTGACCACCAAACAGTGTGGTTCACGATAAACTCAGCTACAGAGTCAAGCCATACAAAAGTGAGGGTTCTGGACTTCAGAAGGGCTGACTTTGGCAAGATGGGAGAGTGCCTTAGAAAAGCACTAGCAAACAAGCTAGAAGGAAGGGTGGAGCAACAATGGGGAAATATCAAAACTGCCATCACAGAGACAACAAACCTTTGTGTGAAGCAAATAAACAAATCAGAATGAAAGAAAAAGCCACTATGGTTCTCAAAAGAGGTGGGGGTGAAGGTTAGGGAGAAAAAGATAGCATTTAGGAAGTATAAGGAAACACAGAAGGAGCAGGACAAAGAACTGTACCAGTGAAGGCAGAAGGAAGCAGGGAGGGTAGTCAGAATAGCACAGGCCCAAACTGAGGAAAAGATAGCCAACTCGGTTAAGAAGGGGGGGATAAAACCTTTTATAGGTATATCAGGGAGCATAGAAAGACAAAGGGAGGGATAGTGAGGCTGAATAGAATGGACGGTGGGTGGGCAGAGAGGGACAGTGAAAAGGCAGGGATACCGAATGAATACTTCTGTTCAGTATTCACAAAAGAGGAGGTGGGGGAGGTGCCTAATCCAATTAACAGAAGCACTCTGGATGGGGAGGTCGATCACAGTCCTTTCACAGAACAAAGGGTTCTGAAAGAACTCCTAAAACTGAAGGTGGATAAAGCAATGGGGCCAGATGGAATTCACCTCAGAATTCTAAAAGAATTAAGCAGAGAACTAGTGACACCACTGGCTACCCTTTTTTAACAAATCATGGGAGGATGGTGTGGTACCTGAGGACTGGAGGAAGTCAGATGTGATTCCCCTTCACAAAAGTGGGAGCAAGACAGAGGCAGGAAACTACAGACCTGTCAGTTTGACCTCTGTGGTAGGGAAAGTGATGGAATCACTTCTAAAGGAAAGAATTGTTGCGTACCTAGAGGCCAGTGGGGCACAGGACCCAAGGCAGCTTGGGTTCACAGAGGGAAGGTCATGTCAGATGAATCTAATTGATTTCTTTGACTGGGTGACCAAAGTAGTAGACCAGGGAGGGGGCTGTGGACATGGCCTACCTAGACTTTAGCAAGGCATTTGACACAGTCCCGCACCAAAGATTAATAGACAAATTAACCAACCTGGGAGTGGGTCCCTGGGTGGTAGCCTGGGTAAAACATTGGCAGGACAAGAGGACACAGAAGGTAATTGTAAATGGAGTCCACTCTGAAGAAAGAGGGGTTACTAGTGGGGTACCGCAGGGTTCAGTACTGGGTCCAGTCCTTTTTAATGTCTTTATAAGTGACATTGCAGAGGGACTGGAAGGAAAAGTATGCCGCTTTGCAGATGACACAAAGATCTGCAACAGGGTTGATACACAAGGAGGCGTGGAAAGGATAAGAAGGGACTTGGCAAGGTTGGAGGAATGGTCAGAAGTATGGCAGCTTGGATTTAATGCAAAGAAGTGCAAAATAATGCACCTGGGAAACAAAAACCCAGGGGAAGATTACACAATGGGTGGGGAGGTAGTAACAACAACAAAAATAGAAAGGGAGCTGGGGGTAATCATATCAGATGACCTTAAGATTGGCAAACAATGTGAGAAGGCGGTAGGGAGGGCTGGGAGGATACTGGGATGTATAGGGGGAGGTATCACCAGCAGAAAACAGGAAGTTGTTATCCCCCTGTACAGACAGTTGGTGAGACCCCATCTGGAGTACTGCGTCCAGTTCTGGAGACCCCATCTCCGCAAGGACATAGACAGGATGGAGGCAGTTCAGAGGAGGGTAACTAAAATGGTGCAGAGTCTGCAAAAGAAGCCATATGAGGAAAGAATAAAGGAGCTTAATATGTATACCCTTGAGGAAAGGAGGGAGAAGGGGGACATGATAGAAACGTTTAAGTACCTCAGTGGAATCAACAAAGTCCAATACGGTAGCATCTTTCAGAAAAAGAGATGTGCAAGAACAAGGGGACACAATTTGAAGATAGAGGGGGGACGGCTCAGGGGCAATGTGAGGAAGTATTTTTTCACAGAGAGAGTGGTGGACGCATGGAACAGCCTTCCTGAGGAGGTTGTGGGGTCTAAAACTGTGGGAGAATTCAAGAATGCATGGGACAGACATAAGGCAATTTTTGTGGGGGGTAGGAAGAAATAGGCTGTTGGTTAAATAGGATCTGCAGCTTATCCTCTAGGTAGGGAAATGGGCAGAATAGGTGGACCAAGCGGTCCTTATCTGCCATCAAAGTCTATGTTTCTATGTTTCTATGACACACTCCAGTGAAAATTAGTCTTCCTGTTTGTAAGAGGTGCAAATTGACTGCAATGCTTTGATCTGTAAACTTCTAGTCTAAGTTTCGAATCCATATCCAACCTTTATATCTGTCATACTGCTCAGCTGTTTTCACTTTGACCTGAGGAAGAGAGCTTTGTCTCTTGAAAGCTAGTCTTAAAAATAATTTTGTTAGTCCAATAAAAGGTATCAACTGCAACATATTTGTTGTATTTTTTTTCTCTACATTGTTGACCGGACTAATTCGGCTACCACATCCCTCTCTATTGTAATGGTCAACGCCAGAGCTGGAAATGGTTCTATGTTCCCTGCTATCTGCTTTTGCTATCCTGGAGTGTGTAGATTTGGTGCTAGCTGGAGGGGGAGAGACAGCAGGCTAAATGTGTGCTTCTCCTAGAGCTACCATTATCTCCCCTCCCACTAGTTTAAATGTCCTACATGGATGTCACATTTCTGGCCCAGTGCTTTGACTCCCTCTTTAGTCAGGTGGAGGCCATCGAATTTGAAGCACTCCCTTTCCCAGAAGTTGCCCCAGTTTCCAACTAAGTGATGCCCCTTTGTGTGGCACCAGTTCTTAAGCCATGCATTGAGCTCACATATCTCTATCTCTCTGATTTTCTGCCTGTTCTTCCCCTTTTCCCAAACAGGCAGAATTTCAGAGAATGCAATGCTGGACGAAAATGAAACCAGTTTGTCACTGAGTTGTGCAATGTGCTCCTTAACTTCCTCGACCAACCGACTAGCAAGGTCATTGGTCCTTAGGTGGACCAGGATGTTTGAGCCCTCTTCTTCCTTTTTAACTATGTTGACTATTCGGTCAGTGTCCCTCCAAGCGAATGTTTCTGGGAGACATTAGACCTGCACATCTGTATGTTTGTTTTGCCTCAAGTCCAACCAACCCGGTTGAAAAATATTTTAGATTTAATTTTCATAAATAAAGAAAAAGAAGTTTAAAAAGTAAATATCATTGAACCACTCCTGGGTAGTGACCACAGTGTTATACTGTGTGAGTACAATACCACATCCAATGTGATATTTGGTAAAACTAAGGTGAAAAACTATTCGAGGACAGATTTTGATAGCATAAGAATAAAATTGGAAGTGTGGGATTAGTTTAGTGAAAGTGACAGAACTGACGAACTATGGACCAAAATCAAAACCAAACTGTTAGAGCTCGAAGACATGTATGTTCCTAACAAGCTAGTATATAATAAAGGGTAAGATGCCATGTTGGTACAATCATAAGTTACAAAAACAAATTGCTAAGAAAAGGAGTGCATGCAAGGCAATGAAAATAAATAATAATCAGAATGATGTCCTTAAGTATAGGCAACAAGTTAGAATAACTAAAAATATGACAAAGAAAGATAAAAGGAAGTTGGAATTCAAGTTAGCATGCCTGAAAGATGGTGGGAAGACATTTATGCTTATGTTAACAACAAAGCCATGGATAGAACTGTATGCCCTTTTTTAGTGGATGAAGTAGAGATAGCAGAACCAAAGTTAATGGCTGATGCCCTGAACAAATATTTCTGTAACGTATATAATAAGGCAGGAGTAGTAACAACCCCAGTTAAGATAGTGGCGGAACCAGGGGACAGGATAATAATAACTAGTGCAGAAGTTGAGAGTAAATTAAACAAGATCAATACTTCAAAATCAGAAGGTCCTGATGGACTACATCAGAGATTACTTAAAGAGATAAAACAATGGTTAGTGGAACCCCTTGTTAGGCTTTTTAATCTATCCTTAGACCTGGGTGACGTGCCCCAGGACTAGAAATTAACATCAGTGACCCCAATCTATAAAAAGGGTAGCCGAGCTGAAATGGGCAACTACAGGCCTATTAGTATCACCTCAATTATAGGTAAAGTACTCGAATCAATAATAAGGGACACATTAGAACTGGATCTCTCTGCTAGAGGTATAACTGATCCTAACCAACATGGTTTCCGAAAGCAGTGCTCTTGTCTAACAAATCTATTGGTCTTTTAGAACCGTATCAGTGAAATGCTTGATAATAGAAAGCCTGTAGATGTACTGTAGTATATTTAGATTACAAGAAGGCTTTCAATAAAGTACCCTATGATATCCTATTCCAGAAACTGATCAAATTAGGTGTCAACAACAAAATAACTACTGTAACTGGGTAGCAAACTGGCTTACAGATAGAAAACAAAAAGTTAAGATAAGAGGTCACCTTTCCAATGGGGGCTGTATGACCAGTGGGGTCCCACAGGGATCGGTTATGGGGCCTGTTCTGTTTTCCATTTTTATCTCTGATATGGGGCACAATATCAAAAATCATTGCATCATGTTCACGGATGATTCTAAGATTTGTGCTGAGGTAGTTAATGATGAACAGGCTGTATTGTTTTAAGAAGAACTAAACCAACTTCAGAACTGGGCATTTAATAATGGAATGGAGTTTAATACTGAAATATGTGTCATTATTTACTTTGGGACAAATAACAAATGCCGGAAATACACTTTAAATAATGCTGTATTGAAAACAGCAGTACAAGAAAGAGACGTGGGGGTTCTTATATCGAATAACTTATCATTTAGTGGACACTGTAAAGAAATAGTAAACAAGGCAAACAGGGTCACTGGAATAATAATAAGATCATTTGTAACAAGACACAGGTCATGCTTACTGCCTCTGTAAAGAACACTGGTGAGACCCCACCTTGATTGCTGTAGTCCCCTCTGGAACCCATACTTAAAGAAAGATACAAATAACTTAGAGTTCAATGATGTTTAACCAAAATCATATCTGGTACTGAAAATGTAGAATATGAACACAGACTTAGTGACTTAGGCTTATAACCTTTAGAGATACAGCCTGGGGGGGGGAATTACTTATGATGTATAAAATCAACCAAGATAAAAAGCTTATGGCTGAATTAGGTTTGGAATATGCAAACAGAAACTTCAACCAAAGGAGCCACAAGTATCAGCTGAAGCTAACATTCCCAAAACATAACCATAAGAGATACTTCTTTACTGAAAGAATCATATCACTATGGAACAGTTTACCAGGAGATGTAATAGAATCCAATACATTTGATGTTTTTAAGAAAAGACTGGATATGTTCCTGTTAGGTAAACTTGAATTTATACACCCCTAACGGGGAGACAGGTTTATATGGGCATTAGCCTTCTGCCTATTTGACATAACCTAGTATAGAACCAAGTAGTACTCTGTCTTGGGATTCTTGGCTCCAATATGTATAACTTTGCATTTCTTGGCATTGAAGCCAAGCTGCCAGATCCTGGACCACCTCCCCCAGCTTTTCCAGATCATCCTGTAGGTCCTGTATCCCTTCAGCTGTGTCCACTCTCCCGCATAGCTTGGTGTCATCCATGAATAGGCACATTTTTCCCTTAATGCCATTCCCAATGTCATTGATGAAGATGCTGAAAGTCCAAAGATTATGAAATTGAGATTACAAGCAGACAGCCCATCGGTGCAGCGGTTGGACATCCACTTGCGATGCCGGCAACCCGGGTTTGGGAACGGATCTGGGTTGTCGGAGGGCTGGCTGGGGGGAGAAGGATCGAGCATCCCTGGACTGCTCTCCTTCTCCATGGGGGGGTGGTGGTGGTGAGTGTTCGGTGCAGGAGTGACGCCTGGCAGAGGCTGGGCATGTTGCAAGCACTGACGCCAGCTGCCTTGTTTTGGCCATCGGAGCCTTGGGCACCTTCCCTTACCTAATCCTACATGCCACTTTAATTAGTTGTTCTGATGGAATTTGGATCTTTAGGCCATCTCTAAGCCATGGCCAATTTCCAAGCCAGCAACCACCGCCTAAGCTAGAGTTAGTCCCTGGGGAATGTAATGGTTGTGATCTGCCTTCCCTCGGCTGAGACCAGTATTATCTAACACCTTCAAACATGTATAGGAAAGAATGTACATTCCACAATTAATGCCATGTGTTGATGTTTACCTGTTCCCACTAGTGCATTGGAAAGTTTATACTGTACCGTTCATATGTAAATCTGTATTCCTAATTCTACATTTTGTATGTTTTCTATGTATGTATATCCATCCTTGACTAACTGCAGGTCCACCTTGTAAATTAGCTTGCTCAACGGTGATCACCTGGATAAATAAAGATTTGATTTGATTTGATTTGATCTCAGGGGCGGACGCTGGCTGTCATTGCACATCCCCACCCATGCCTATAGGGGAGAAAAATTGGAGCTGGCTGCCTCTATGAAGCCCAATCTCTGGCTTTAATTAGCCTCCTAGCCAGCTCTCCTAGATAGTAACCAGGATTGTGGCACTTAAGGGGAGATGGTGCCGCAACCCCATTCCCTGGGGGGTAAGCCATGGGTGCCAGGGAGAGCACTGGCAAAAAATTGGAGGTAGAAGTGCGGGGGTCCGTGACCAGAGCAGATGCCAGTGACCAGCTGCAGCAAAAAGTATAAATAAAAAAAAAAAAAAAAGAAATTGAGATTATGAAAGTTCGGCAGAGGATACAGCGATCACAGTTGTAAAGTGTTAACAATAAATATTAAAATAAAACTCCTACTCCTGCTACCACCAGCAGAGGGCAGAAATGGATGCTGATTTAATAAGTGACACAGTCCTGAAGTTAATAAACGATAGTGTAATGCAAGTTTCCACTGGTGGCTTAGAAGGAGATGCCCTCTCACAGCAACTCCTCTACTCAGCCTTGACCCTCAGGGTAGTAGAGGACAACTTTTTCACAGCAATCTCCAAAAGTTTCAGACCATTAGGTACCTAGAGAAGTGCTCTCACCGCAGTCTCCAGTACAGATGATAATAGGTTGAATAGATGTAGAAGTTAGGGCCACTACCAGACCAACGAGCAGTCTGCAGTCTTACTGTACCATATCAGTAAACCAGTACAAATAAAATAGGCTCCAAAGTCTCAGGGGAAGGCCACCTGACAGCCAAATGCCCCAGAACCATCAGGCCACACTCAGCCCTGCAAGAGCTGCCATACAGAATGTGGCCAAAAGCACACAGACCCCTTGGTGAATTCCTAAAAATCCAGAGTATTAAAAGGAGCCTGAAATGTCAAAATTAACTGGTAAATAACAGGGGCAAATACTTTTCCAAACCCTTGGCAGCAAAAGACTCAACAGGCGTCAGGACGATCCTATACACATTCTCCAACAGATAGACACTGGGCTGACAGTAATCCAAGAGAAAGACAAATGAGGACCAGGTAGAAAAAATGAATTCAAGGAAAAGGCAAATGAGGACGAGGTGGAGAAAATGAATCCAAGGAAAAGGCAAATGAGGACCAGGTGGAGAAAATGAATCATAGAATCACAGAAATCTGTCAACAGAAAAGGATCCCCATTGGCCTATCTAGTCTGCCCTTGTTCCCTCCCCATAGGTAGTCCTGACTCTACCACCCTACACCCCACTTCCATGTCCTCCCCTCCCCCCCCCGCAGATTCCTGGCACCTCTTTGCCATCAGAGTATCTATCCCTCCCTCCCTCTCTTGTTTAAATCCATGTAGTCATCCCATGCACTCTTGAATCCCTCCACTGATGATGCCTTAACCACCCCCTCTGGTAGTTCATTCCAGGGGCCCACCACCCTCTCAGTGAAGTAGTGCCCTCTCATTTCCTCTGAATTGATTGCCCTCGAGCTTCAAGCTATGCCACCTAGTTCTTGGATTGTCTTTCATCTTGAATATACTCCCTGCCCTCACCTTGTTAATTCCCTTCAGGTATTTAAAAGTTTCACTCATATAACCCCCCCCCCCGGTTTGCAATGGATATAGGTCAAGCTCCTCCATCCTCTCCTCATATGTCTGATGTTGCATACCATGCACCATTTTGGTCGCCCTATTCTGGACTCTTTCCACCCTATCAATATCCCTCTGTACACGAGGTCTCCAGTACTGTACCCCATACTCTAAGTGGAGTCGGACCACTGACCTGTACAGGGGCATTATCACCCCCCTTCTCCTGCTTGTGATACCCCTCACTATGCGTGCCAGCATACCGTTTGCCTTTCCAACTACTTTGTTGCACTAGTTTGCAACCTTAAGGTTGTCTAAAATAATAATCCCCATATCCCTCTCCTGCTCCGTTTCCACAACATCCTCTCCCCTAGTGTGTATGCGGCCCTTGGGTTCCTGTGCCCTTTGTGCATTATTCTGCACTTTTTGGCATTAAATCTCAGTTGCTAACTCTCTGACCACCCCTCCAGCTTTAACAGGTCCTTTTTCATGCTCTCCACCCCTCCCCCATATCTACACTATTGTAGATCTTTGTATCATCTGCAGACAGACACACCTTCCCATTTAGTCCCTCTGCTATATTCCCAATGTAAATGTTAAAGATTATTGGCCCCAGTACTTACCCCTGGGGTACCCCACTTGTCACTTTTATGTCCCTGGAATGAACGCAATTTACAACCACTTTCTGACTCCTGTCACCAAGCCAGTTTTCCACCCAGTTTGATATTTTCTCCCCTACCCCTAGACTGCCCATCTTGTTCACCAGCATCCTGTGAGGGACGGTGTCAAAGGTATTACTGAAGTCCAGATAGGCCATGTCCACCACCCCTCCCTGATCACACTCCCTTGTCACCCAGTCAAAGAATTCGATGAGGTTCATCTGGCATAACCTTCCCTCCATGAACCCGGGCTGCCTATCTGCCTGCCTGAATGAACCAGGTTGCAAAATAAATGAATGAACTCCAGTTATCAAGCCATGAACCATAAGTGAGCTGCTCCTAAATGATCCGCTGGAGCAGTAAAATAAAACACAAGGCTATGTTACTACATTTGTTACTATGTACAGATAAAGGAAATATCTATGTAACAGTAGGACCTGGAATGATGATAAATCATTTCCCATCACTAGAGGCAGGTCATCACCATATATTATCACTTGAAGTTGGTCACAAACGAGCTCTTAACCAATGGGAGAGCAGCTTGAACAATGCCCGATGACATCACAGTGACCTCTGCTGCACTCAAAATAGAGCAGTGAAATCAAACAGAAATAGTTTATTCTTTATTAAGAGAACTAATCTGAAAGCTTTACAATTTAAAATACATTGTATAAATTGGACACACATTGGCCTCACTCAGTATATAACATTTATCATCCCTTGTAAGGGGGCAGGACTTTCATAACTCATCATGGCTCTGCCACTAGTGAGCTATGGTCCTGCCCCCTCACTCATGACTATAAATGGCATATTCTGAGTCTGGCAACTGTGTATCCCATACCCACATATTTCTATTCTGATGCTTGGGGTTATCCCACAGGGGAAAGAGTGGGGACTTCTAGGGCTACTGCTTGGTCAGTTTGGATGCCCAAAGCCAGGGCCTAGTGCATAACCCAAAGAGAAAAGATCCCTTAGTGTCTGGGGTAGTACCTTGAATAGCATCTCTGAGCAGTGTGTGTACCCAAAAACTCATACTTTCAATATGGGTCTATTTGGGACTTTGCAATCTAACACAACTAGAAGATGACCAGGCAATCTGTTTGATCACCAGAAACATGTGAGTAAGAGGTCAGTAGATTTAGTTATCCTCTACCTTGGGTCTGATGGAAGTAAGGCTCAGTCAGGGTTTCTCTTTGCCCCAGAACGGAGTCATCTTGCTGTGAATGGTTCTGAAGATTGTGGTATTTATCTGGATGGGTAGGTTTATTTATTTTTTTATTAATTAATTTAAAAATTGGTAACTGAGAAAGGCACACTGAGCTGAAGCTCATTTCTAGGCACAGCCCAGGGGAGGGGAACTGAGGAGATAATTGTTACAAGCAGCTGAGAATACAAATCAGTAATGGCATTATTACAGCTAGAGTCAAGTGTCTGCTGAGTAAGGACAGGAGTAAGTAGGAGAGAAGTGGTCCAACAGAAGTGTCTTAAAGGAGAAATAGGAGGTGGCTAGTGTGAGGGAGAAGGGATGAAACTTCCAGATAGAGGTCAGCCAAGCAGAGATGGAGACCTAACCAGTGGATGTAGAGCAACAAGGAATAATGAAAGAACAAGAGTTAGAGAAGTGAAGGGAATAGGTATCGCGCACCTTGGGAGAAACCAGGTCAGATGTAGGAAGGGAGGGATGAAAACCAGTATTTGGAGAGAAGGGAAGCACAATGGGACATGTGTCTCGAAGGGGGAGGTGGTACGGGGAGCAGTGATGAGTAAGAGGAGGGGAACCAGTAACAAAATGGCAGAAAGGCTGAAAGAAAATCCAGTCTGGCTAAACTGGATTTAGGAGCTCACAGAAACATAAAATTTGTCAGCAGATAAAGACCGATTGGCCCACCTAGTCTTCCCCTCTTTTACCTGCCTATTCTGCTACTGCAGTCCCTACCTGGTCTCTGGTCACTTCCCCCAACCCCAAATTTAATGCCAGTTTTTCTTTATATGTATTCCATGCATGTCTGAAGCCCACCAGTTTTTGCCCCCATCACCCCCACTGGAAGATTGTTCCAGGCGTCCATGTGACAGGGTTGAATAAGGCCCTGTCCCATTTGTTATGCAGAAAGAGTTAAATGCAAGTATCTGTTCTATCCTCTCCTTTTTTGTCTCTTGTCTGTCTGGTTGCGCAACCAGCTGTTCTCATGAAACCTGAGAACTGATCACTCTGACGGTCTCGCTGTTCTCCACCTCTCACTATCTCTCTGCCTTCACTTGCTGAATTTCTGCATTAATCTGTAATATCTGGGGTCCCACAGACTGATCTCCCTGCATGTAGAACATCTTGTTTCTCACAAAATGTTCTTGTCAGTTTCTTTGTAGAGCAGGCTTGCAACTAGAACAAGGTCCCAAACTGGCTCCCTGCTGACAGCTCTGCAAAAGAGTTTGCAAACAAGCCTGAGAGGAGCTCAAACTGCATCTCAGGTTAACCCCCTAAATTCCAAATATCTATTTGCAATCATTTCAACAGACTCAGGAAGCATAGGAAGACCAGGATTAGTTGTAAAATTAGCAAGTAATGTTTTATTATTGTCAATAACAGTAAAATAAAAAAATAAATATTGTTCAGTACAAATTACAAAGGCAGTACAAACAGAGAAAACAAAGTCCTTCATCTGAGGGTATCTTTTCAATTCCAAATCTCAGTTTCTCTCTCTCTGTCTCTCTCTCTCTCTCTAGCAAAAGTATTGCTGCTCTTTTTATGTCTTTGCCTGGGAACTCATTAAGAGAACATCATGTTTCTCACAAAATGTTCTTGTCAGAGTCTTTGCAGAGCAGACTTGCAAATAGAACAGGGTCCAAGCTGGCCCCCCTGATGACAGCTCTGCAAAATAGTTTGCAACCAAGCCCGAGAGGAGCTCAAACTGCATCTCAGGTTAACCCCCTAAATTCCAAAAAGCTTTTTGCAATCATTTCAACAGAATAACTTTATACATTTTAAACCAAAGGATCCCAGTTTCACATAAAGTTTCACATATATTTTATAACCACAGATACACAATGGGGAAAACAAGGCAGAAGCAGAAAGTGAAGGAAGAGAGATAGCCAGAGGTGGAGAACCATGAGACCACCTGAGTGATCAGTTCCTAGGTCTCACGAGAACATTTGATTGCGCAACAAGACAAACAAGAGACGAAAAAAGGAGAGGGTAAAACTGATCCTTGTATTTAACTGTTTCTGCATAGCAAATGGGACAGGGTTTTATTCAACTCTGTCACAGTCCATTACCCTCTCAGTGAAGAAATACTTCCTCATATCCCTCCTACTCCCCCTTCTGATTCAGTGCATTCTCCCTAGTTCTTGTGCACCTTCTTGTCTGAAAAATGTTCCCATCCTGTTCCTTATTCACCCCTGTGAGGTACTTAAAGGTCTCTATCATGGCCCTCTTCACTCCTCTTTTCCAGGATGTACATGTTTAGATTCCTCAGTCTTTCCTCACAGGACATTTGGCGCAGCCCCTGCACCATTGTTTTGTCCTTCTTTGGCAGTATAGAGGTATTTATTAAGGATAGCTGCTTTTTCCTGATCATCCTCTGCAGTCTCCCTCTGCACCCCTCAGCCTTACAATTCCTCCCTTTGTCCTTCTTTTTTCACTTATATGCCTAAAAAGGGTCTTGTCCCCCTTTGTTACCCCCCTGGCTATTCTTTCCTCAGTTTGTGCCTTAGCACCCCTCACTGCCTTCCCTGTTTCCCTCTGTTTTTGCTGGTGCACTTCTCTATCCTCCTCCCTCTGCGTTTCATTGTATCTTCTGAATGCTGCCCTTTTTGCCCTTACCAAAGCCGTCACCTTCCTGAGAACCATATTGATCTCTTTTTCCTCCTTTCTTTTTCTCACCTCTTTTGCACAGAGGTTTGTTGCCTTCACTATTCCATCCCATAATCTGGCCCATTGTCTCTTCACTGAGTCAGGGCAATCCTCCTCCCTGCCAGAATGTCTTTGAGACATTAGGCCATTTTTTTTTAAATCTACCCTCCTGAAGTCCAGGACCTCGTCCTTGCATGGTTTGCCTCCACTGCCATCCTAATGTTAAACCACATTGTCCAGTGATCACTGGTCCCCAGGTGGCATCCCACCCTGATATCCATAACACTGTCCCTGTTTGTAAACACCAGATCCAGCATTGCCCCATCACTAGTGGGTTCCTTGACTAGTTGTCTCAGATATGCCCTCTGCAGGGAGTCTAGGATGACCTTACTTCTAGCCAAAGCCATGGTTTGGAGGGTCCAATCAATATCTGGTAGACTGAAGTCCACCATTAGTAGTACCTTCCCCCTTATCTGCCATCTTGCTAATGGATTCCCCTATTTCCTTGTCTAGATCCTCCCACTGTGCTGGAGGTGTGTAAATTACTCCAGTGTAAAAGGAGGCTCCAGCTGCTGTCTCCAGGGTGACCCACAGTACCTACAGCCCCTCCTTACCCACTTGCATTTCTGTTATCTTGGTATCTTTTCTGACATACAACACAATCCCACCACACACACACACACTCACCCATTGTTCCTGAACTGCATGCATCCTGGTATAGCCATGTTGTGGCAGGGGGGAACTCCCTGTCATGGTATTGGACCATCTTTTCTCATTTATTGAAACTTCTGTTGCAAGAGTTCTCTCATTTCTCCTTTTATTCTATCTCCGTATTTTCTAGTCTAAAAGGTTGGCCACCTTTAGCCCCCCCCCCTTTCTCTTAGCTATCACCCACTTTTATTTCCTTTTTTCCTCTTTAAAGATCCAGCTATTGGGAGGTTAAGAAAGTGACCTCTGCAACATTTTGATAAAAGAAGCCCATGTGGGGATTATAAAGAAAAGTACTGGTACCAGTAATGAAATGCCCTGAGGAATACACTCAGGACAGGAATTTATAAACCTATTTGCCAGAGCAAATGGCTCAGACATTTGGTTAATGGAGCACCCCCCTTTTTACGTTCACTTGCACGCATGTGCAAGGAACGTCTTGGGAGAATAGCACACTTTGGAGGTGTGACTCTCCTGTGCAATCCACTGCTCCGTTGAGCAGGCGTGGCGGTCCTGCACCAATGGATGCGGGTGCTGTGTATGACAGCGGTGGTGTTCAGTTCAAAGAAAACCACCGCTGTTGCTGTCCTAACCGTTCTCGTGATTCCCCAAGTTTGTGGTGCCACGCTGAGGCCCACCCAGCGTGGCAAATCTTGTTTACGGCTGATGGGGGTACCCAATCCCCCGTCGGCTCCACGTCCCCCCAAACAGCTTTCCCTGCTGCCATGCTAGGAGCCCACCCCAGCGTGGCAAATGTCCCATGTCGTCTGAAGTAAAAAAAAAAAACCTGTAAATAAGAAAACATTCAATTGCTGTCTCTCCACCCCCCTCCCACAACCCGCACCCACCCACTTCGCACCCTGTCTCCCCCCCCCCTCACCCCATACTTACCTCCGGAGCTCAGCGTGACGATCATCGGTGGACCAGGAACACGTCTGCACTCTTCAAAGCCGACCGCAAACTGAGGAAATGCCGGTAAGCTGTATAATGGGATAGATAGAGGTTTTTCAACTTTATTGCATATCTCGGGCATTTTTTGGTATTTTTGCACCAAATTTTCAACATAAGGTTTTTGGGACCCCTTCTCATGAATGCTGTCACTGTTGTGGCGTTATTCGGGCCCGAAGGGTGATTTCGCAGTCACTGTGTGAAATCACCTTTCTGGAATGACTAACAAAATGACACTGCCAGTGTTCATAAGGTGGGCTCTCAAAAAGCTTATTTTGAAAAATTTGCGGAATACATCCTAAAATGACTGTTTTAATGAATGAGTTGCGCAGTTCCTCGTACCAGAAGTTCAATACCTAATTTTCAATATTTTCACTCCAGATTTTCAACATTGCCATTTTACCATACCTCCTTATGAGGCAGTACAGCTGTCATTTTTCATCCTGCCCAAAATGTGTTTCTGCCCATGTAGCGCACAATGGCGCAGTCGGTGTGCAAAATCAATGTATAGGACACATTAAGAAAATCACAGTGACACTGTTCATGAGCAGATGTCTTAAAATGGCTATGTTGAAAATTTGGTGAAAAAATTCCTAAAAATGACTGTTTTACGAGCGTGCGTTGCACAGTTCCTATGCACGCTCGTAAGTTTGTGAATTTTCAAGATTTTCATTCCAGATTTTCAACATTGCCATTTTACCACACCTCCTCATGAGCAGTACAGCTGTCATTTTTCACATCCTGCCCAAAACGTGTTTACGCCCATGTAGCGCACAATGGCGCAGTCGGTGTGTGAATTCAATGTATGGGACACATTAAGAAAATCACAGTGACACTGTTCATGAGCAGAGGTCTTAAACTAGTCAAGGGGGGAGGCACTGATAAACAGCAGGAAAATCCCAGCCTCTCCCTACAAAACAGGGTACTAAATGAGAAAAAGACTGAGGTAGAAAGGTCAGTGGGGGATGCTGCAAAAGAAGGTAAAGCCATCAAAAAATGGAGAGCAATGAGTACCAATGCTCGTAGTCTGAGTAACAAGCTTCCTGAATTAGTGGCCTTGATGGAGGAGGAACATCTGGATATCGTGGCAGTCACAGAATCATGGTACACACAAAACCATGACTGGGACGTAAACATACCAGGATAGACTATCTACAGGAGGGACAGGGAGGGTAAAAGAGGAGGAGGAGTAGCTCTTTACATAAGGGAAGGAATCAAAGCAACAGAACAAAAGGGAAAACAGGGAGGAGAAGAAGCTCTGTGGGTAAATTTGGAGACCAGCAATGGCACCACAATCCACACAGGGGTTGTATACAGACCCACTTCTCAGGGGGAAGAAATGGACAAGGAAATGATAGAAAGAATACTTAGAATGGCAGAAAAAGGGGAGATATTGCTGATGGATGATCTGAATATGCCAGATGTTAACTGGAGTGCAGTTGCAGCAGCCACTTCGAAGAGTGGGGTTATTCTAGATGCCCTACAGGGGGCATGCCTTAGACAACTAGTATTGGAGCCCACTCAAGAGGGAGCAATCTTAGACCTGGTTCTCTCAAGTGGAGATGAAGAGTGGATCACAGATGTAGAAGTGGGTAGCCATCTGGGAACTAGCGACCATCAAACAGTATGGTTCACAATAAACACAGCAATAGAGTCAAGCCATACAAAGGCAAAAGTACTGGACTTTAGGAGGCTGACTTTGCCAAAATGGGTGAGTGCCTAAGGAATGCACTAGCAAATGGGCAGGAAGGAGGGTGGAAGAACAATGGAGAATAATAAAACTGCCATCACAGAGGTAACAAGCCTTTGTGTGAAGCAAATAAACAAAACAAAACAATGTGAAACCACTGTGGTTCTCAAAGGCGGCAGTGAAGGTTCAAGAAGAAAAAGCATTCAGGAAGTACAAGGAATCACAGGAGGAGCAGGACAGAGAACTGTATCAGTTAAAGCAAAAGGATGCTGGGAAGGCAGTCAGAACAGCAAAGGCCCAAACCGAGGAAAGATAGCCAACTCAGTTAAGAAGGGTGATAAAACCTTTTATAGGTACATCAGGAGTGAAGGAAGACCAAGGGAGGTTAGTGAGGCTTAATAAAGGGAGGGAGGGTGGGCAGAGGGTGACTGTGAAAGGCAGAAATACTAAACAAATATTTTGCTCAGTATTTACAAAGGAAGAGGGAGGTACCTAAAACAAACAGCAGAAACACTCTGGATACAGAGTTGATACCAGCCCATTTACAGAAGAAAGGGTTCTGAAAGAACTCTTAAAACTGAAGGTGGACAAAGCAATGGGGCCTGATGGGATTCATCCCAGAATTCTAAAAGAACTAAGGGTAGAACTAGTGACACCACTAACTACCCTCTTTAACAAATCATAGGAGGATGGGGTGGTACCCGAGGA
Source organism: Neoceratodus forsteri (assembly GCA_016271365.2). Classification (NCBI taxonomy): domain Eukaryota; kingdom Metazoa; phylum Chordata; order Ceratodontiformes; family Ceratodontidae; genus Neoceratodus; species Neoceratodus forsteri. Next base: position 341,902,579 of record CM057458.1, read on the forward strand.
CTGGAGGAGGGCAGATGTGATTCCCTTTCACAAAAGCGGGAGCAAGGCAGAAGCAGGAAACTACAGACCTGTTAGTTTAACCTCGGTGATAGGAAAAATGATGGAATCACTTCTGAAGGAAAGAATTGTTGAGTATCTAGAGGCCAGAGGGGCACAGGACCCAAGACAGCATGGATTCACAGCGGGAAGGTCATGCCAGACAAATCTGATAGATTTCTTTGACTGGGTGACCAAAGTAGTAGATCAGGGAGGGCGTGTGGACATGGCCTACCTAGACTTTAGCAAGGCATTTGACACAGTCCACACAAAGATTAATATACAAGTTAGCCAGCCTGGGAGTGGGTCCCAAGATGACAGCCTGGGTAAAGAATTGGTTGGAGAATAGAACACAGAGGTAATAGTAAATGGAGTCCTCTGAAGAAATGGGGTTACTAGTGGGGTGCAGAGGTTCAGTATTAGGACGGTCCTCTTCAATGTCTTTATAGCGACATTGCAGAGGGACTGGAAGGAAAAAGTATGTCTCTTTGCAGATGACACAAAGATCTGCAACAGAGTTGATGCACAAGGTGGGGTGTGAAAGGATGAGAAAGGACTTGGCAAGGTTAGAGGAATGGTCAAATGTATGGCAGTTTAGATTCAATGCTAGAAGTGCAAGGTAATGCATCAGGAAACAAAACCCAGGGAAGAATACACAATGGGGTGAGATACTAACAACAACAAAAATGGAAAGGGACCTGGGGTAGTCATATCAGATGACCTAAAGGTGGGCAAGCAATGTGACAGGGCAGCAAGGAGGGCTGGGGATACTGGGATGCATAGGAGGCATCACCAGTAGAAAACAGGAAGTTATTATCCCTCTGTACAGACAGTTGGTGAGACCCCATCTGGAGTACTGCATGCAGTTCTGGAGACCCAATCTCATAAAGACATACACAGGATGGAAGCTGTCCAGAGGAGGGCAACTAAAATGGTGCAGGGTCTGCACGGAGACAATGAAGAGAGACTTAAGGAGCTAAATATGTATAGCCTCGAGGAAAGGAGGGAGAGGGGGACATGATAGAAACTTTCAAGTACCTCAAGGGAATCAACAAAGTCCAAGAGGGTAGCATCTTTCAAAAAGAGGTGTGCAAGAACAAGGCAGCAATTTGAAGATAGAAGGAGGCGGCTCAGAGGTAACAGGAAGTATTTTTCACAGAGGTTGTAGATGCATGGAGCAGCCTTCCGGAGGAAGTTGTGGAGTCAAAAACAGTGGTGGAATTCAAGCATGCATGGGACAGTCATAAGGCAATTCTAGGGGGTGGGGGTAGGAAGAAAGTAGGCTGCTGGTTAACTAGGATCTGCAGCTTATCCATTAGGTAGGGAAATGAGCAGACTGGGTGGGCCAAGCGGTCCTTATCTGCCATCAAAATCTATGTTTCTGTATTTCTATGTTTCTTAAAATGACTGTGTTGAAAATTTGGTGAAAAAATTCCTAAAAATAACTGTTTTACGAGCGTGCGTTGCGCAGTTCCTACGCACGCTCATAAGTTCGAGAAATTTTAATATTTTCACTCCAGATTTCAACATTGCCATTTTACCACACCTCCTTATGAGCAGTATAGCTGTCATTTTCATCCTGCCCAAAAACGTGTTTCCACCATGTAGCGCACAATGGCGCAGTCGGTGTGTGAAATCAATGTATGGGACACATTAAGAAAATCACAGTGACACTGTTCATTAGCAGAGGTCTTAAAATGGCTATGTTGAAAATTTGGTGAAAAAATTCCTAAAATGACTTCATTTCTGACGTCGTTGTGCAGTTCTGCCTTTCGTGGGTTCTGGAATTTTCAATTTCCACTCCAGATTCTCAACATTGCCATTTACCACACCTCCTTATGAGCAGTACAGCTGTCATTTTTTCACATCCTGCCCAAAGCGTGTTTCCGCCCATGTAGCGCACAATGGGCGAGTCGGTGTGTGAACTCAATGTATGGGACACATTAAGAAAATCACAGTGACACTGTTCATGAGCAGAGGTCTTAAAATGGCTATGTTGAAAATTTGGTGAAAAATTCCTAAAATGACTGCTTCTGGCGTGCGTTGCGCCGGTTCATGCGGCCTAAATGAGATTCAACAATTTTCAATATTTGCACTCAATGACTTCCAATATCTAAACAGCACATAGAAGCAAGCAACATTCGGCATTGACAAATGCTTGTACTTCTATGTCACTGATTTTTTTAAGCCATGTCCAAGTGCCAAATACCACTGCAAATACCTGCAAGCGAACGTTTGGCATTGACAAATGCTTGTATGTTTCTGTATCCCTTTAGTTTCCCTGCTGCCCCATAGTATTTTGTATAAAGCTGCTGAGATAGTAAACCGAGTCCTGGCTGAGGAGAGATGCAGTCGTTGGGTCCTGGTTAAGTACAGTGGCTCTCTGTGCATATTAACCTAAAACAAAACTAAGAGGACCATTTTGATATGAGAATAACAAAAGCTTGTGTCTGTTTCTTTAAGATGTTAGCTGCTCCCTTCTAAGATATCTTTTGCAGCAGACAACATGTTCCTGCAGGAGAGTTTGGGAGTATAAAATATTCTGACCTTGAGTCTGACCTTTCCCAATGTTATAAACAAACCTGCAGGTGCCAACTCAACTGTACTCTATGGAGAAACAGTGGCCCTTAGTGGCTAATTTTATGTTGTGTCTGATGTCAATCAAAGGGGAATGAGAATTTTCTAACTACTAGAGAGCCTATAAAAGCTCTAACTCAGTTCTAAATTGAGTTTTTAGACTGAGACTGAGAGAGATAGGGTTAGTTCCTGATGGCTGGTGTAGATAGTGGACTGAGAGGAGTCCCATACTACTGCTAAGTGGTAGCTGAGAGAAGTTTGCAACATCCTAAGAACTTTATCTGTGTTCATTTTGTGTTTATTATTTTTGTTATGAAGTCTCTCTTTTGCATCTGCCTTGAAGAAATGTTTATGAAGCAATAAACATCACACTGGACAAAGTGTGTTAACCTTATAAGAACTGTGCTGTGTCCATCTGTTATCCCACACACCTACACATGTCCCATTCATGGTTTCCTGTACACCATGACTCACTGATGGCCACTATGTCCAGGTTTGTCTCCACCATGCTACAATCAAGATCTGAGGATGGATTCTCAAAGTGCTTGAAAATCCCACAGCTGCAGGAAAAACTCGGTGCAGGTGGGTTACCACTTGTGGAATTGCAGTTTCTCCTGCAGCTACAGTATTCTCAAATGTGATGTTCTATGGTAGCTTGCAGATGGTGTTGCCATGGAATTCCCCACAGCTGCAGAAAAATGTTACTGCTGGTGGAACTAGCCATAACATCTTCAGCAGCTGCTGCTGTGGCTATGAATGGCAATCCCTGCAGCTGTGGAGATTTTGGTCTGCAGCTGGAGTTTCGGTGTGGGACTGAGTCCCAAACACAATTGAGAATCCAGCCCCTGGAATTTTACATCAAAGACTTCTTGCATTTTTACACATGGCTTTCCACATCTTTCTCTCATGCTGCTTGCAACCCCTCCCCCCTTCCTTCGGGCCTTCCTCATTTTCCCTTCTCATATTACTATGTTGTTCCTTGCCCCTTTGTCTCCATTGCCCCTTCTTTTGCCTTGAACCTGTTCCCTAGGGGAGTTTTTCTCTCCCCTCAGGTTCTCCTTTGCTCCTGCTTCATTTTGTGGAGGAGCAGTTAATGCCATCCTCTGTCCTTCTGCCATCCCCTCAGCTAGTTTAAATGCTTGTCAAAGTAACATTTAAACCATTCACTGAGGACTTTGGTTCTTCTCCTAGATGGAAACAGGCCATCACCTTTGTACAGACCCACATCTTCCCAGGTTGGTCCCCAGTCCCAATGTAGCTGAACCCCTCTTCTCTGCATGATTCATTCAATTCATGTTGAAGCCCCTAATGCAGAGTTCCCTGTTCGCACCTCAACTGTACACAGAAAGCACCTCAATGAAGGCCACCACACTCGCTACCTGTTTTAGGCTCTTCCCCAGGTCACTGAACTCCCCCTGAATAATCCCAACTGCATCCCTAGCTAGGTCATTGGTCCCAAGGTAGATAATGACATCCAGATCCCCCCCCACCCTGACCATCACTCCAAGCCATGGCAGCAGATAGGCACCTTACCCCCCTCTCCACCCCCACATTCCCAGATCTATCCCCCTAATGATCAAGTCCCCCACCAGAAGCTTTTTCTTCTTCTGCTGGGGTCCTCTGCCACCCACCTTGGGTTCCCTCCTTCTTGAGACCCCCACATCCTCCCCTGCGACTACTACAGCTGCCACCTCCCAGCAGTCCCGTCCTGCCAGAATGGCAAAAGGAGTTGCATAGTGGCACTGGTGGAAGAATATGCACCTGCTTTGCCACCCCCATCCTCCTAGAGCCCACCATTGTCCGGCCAGCCCTCCTACCCTTAGGTATCCTCTGGGGCAGCAGCAGTGGACTTGGTGGTTTCTGGGTTAGTGATGAGGTAATTTGGATCCTGGTCAGCAAGGCCTGGAGTCTAGTGTCCTCCACCCTCAACCCAGCTCTTCCATATACCACATCAGTGTAATCAAACAGCAGGTGGATCATCTGGTTATGCAGCAAATATTGGATTTGGGGGGCAGTCATCATTTTATAGGATTGGGGTTCTGCCCCAATGTAAGTTATTCAGCCTCACTCAGCACTCCATGTTTTTGCCAATGTCTGTGATTATGGGTATTAGATTGCTGAAAGCTAGTTGTTTATGGTCACAGCCTATATTAAGGCCCAAGTATTTCAAACTAGATTGGGTGCAAGTGAGGCCCAGGGAAAGCTTGAGAGGATGCAATCTTTGCCTGATAGTGGGATGAGGAGTGATGTGGGCGATATTTACCTTGTTTCTAGACACTGTTCCAAAATCTCTAAAGACATGTCATAAGGGTTGGAATGGACTCGTCCAGATAGGTCAGAATCAGCAGAATGTCATCAGCATAAGTTAATGCCTTATGTTCCTCACTCATGTGGATTCTGTGGATCGCCAGGTACCCCCTTGGTACCACAGCCAGAGTGAATATTTTTTTGGGGGAGGGGGCAGCCCTGTCACGTTCCCCAGCCTAACTGAAAAGATGGAGATGGGCTACCACTAGTAGTTACTGAAGCTGAGGCACCATTGTATTACATTTTAACCCATCCTAGAAATGTGATTCAAACCCAAACATTTTCACAATGTGGAAGACTTACCCCTACATCACCTGGAAGAATGCCTTTTCAGTATCCAGTAATGCTAGCGCAGCCGATGAGTGGTTGTTGTACTAGAGGATGTTCACTAAATGGCATGTACAGTAATGTCTGAGCATTGTCTCCCAGGGATAAATCCAACGTGATCTCTGTCTATCAGAACATGGGTTACTTAAACCCTAGAGGCCAGGAGTTTGGCAGAGAGAGTTAGCATTCAGCAGGGATTAGCAAGACTGGTCTTTAGTTTCTATGGAGCATGGGATTTTTGTGGTTCTATGTCATAATAGCGACTGAACTAACAGCGAGTACACATTGCTGAAAACCAAGAACGGTGATGTGCACTATAACTAACAATAACACAGCGAGCGGCTCCAAATATAAATATGTGAGCCGATGTTTACTTACTTTTTATGTGAGGGGCTATGCCCCCTGCGCCCCCCAATATTAATATAACCAACTCCGGAGGGGGCACATTTCAAGGAGGGGAAGAAAATCGAGGGGGATGCAAGTTGGGAAGGCGGACAAATGTCAGGAAGGAGAGAACAGTGGCAGGGGGAACAAAGTTGGAGGGAACGTGACTTCAAAAAATTAAAAAAAAACTTAACACCCCCCCCAAACAAAATATACAATACACCCCATGCCAGTTCCAAACCCAGGTCCACCAGCATCAGTGGCAGTAACTCTAGCCACCACACCAAGTGAGCTGCTCAGAACTGGCCTGCAAAACAACACCCCATAACCTTATATAGCTTACTGTGTCTTGCTATACATCCCCTCGCTATTCACTATCCTTCACCATTCCCTAAACCCTTGCTATACATTCACAATTGCTCCTCTTACAGGCACTTAAATTGAGTCAACCACATAACAGGATACTGATCTTTGCTTGGTTTCAGTAGGAAAATGATTAGAGCTGTTCTCATGGATGATGGTAGGCAGCCTTTGTGGTTTGCCTCTGTACAGGCATCCACAAACAGACTTATAAGTGTCCTGCTGGATGTTATGTAGAACTTTTTTTTTCTGCCCCCTGTCCATCCTGCCCCCTTCTATTGGTCATCCCAGCCCTGCAAACCTGACATCCTCCAGGGCTTGCCTGTCCACATCTGTCTACAGGGTTTTTCATCTAGCAGGGTCAGTGGGGATCCCCAACCCCCAACCTCGAACAGGATTCGGTTTCGCTGAACAGGACCTGGATAGCTGGGTGCAGTCTTGTGGTGACCAGTGTCATCCTACCAGTTGGAGTTTTCCCTCTGTTCTCTCTAAGAGGAGGTGCAGACATGCAATGCCATCATGATGCACATCGCATGTTCTTGCATGATGTGTATTGATGGCCACTGCACCTCCATATACATCTAGTGGCCCTGGACTGCCTTGTTGCTAGCCCCTGCTAGGGGTCAGACATATGCCGGGTTCTGTGTTCCCCCCACCCCCCGAGGAGGGGAGGAGAGCAGTCCCATGGATGCTTGATCCTTGGCGGACTGGCCCATTATGTAGAACGAGATGAGAAGCCCATATTGACTCTTGGAGTTCCTGCTGTGTGAAGGGCTGGTCAAGGAACTCCTGCTGAGTCTTGCTAAAAGAGGGTACCCAGAGGTTCTAGGTGAATTTAGTAATGATCTCTGTCAGGTGGGTTTCTAAGGAATATACAGTAGTTTCTCATAGTATTGGGCTGATGTGTGATAAATAAAGGCCTGACCTGTGTGCAGATCACAGAACTATAAAACTGGTTGCATGAATTCTGGGTCCTGGTGCACTCCCACATCAGCTAGATCCAGTACATGCAATTCATACATACATACATACATAAATGTAAACACCCACAGCAGAGTGTACTGTATAGAGAAAGCAGAGGTGATGAAAAATGGGATCCAGAGCCTGGAATCATGCAATATCTTTTTATTAACACCAGGGCTCTGTGTTCACTGTGGCAAACTGAACCTGCATTCTGCGGCAGGACCTCATGCTTGCTGCGGTCAAGCTATGAGCAATTCTGCTGTGATTCTGTAGTAATTCTATGGTGGGCTTTGCATTCTCTGGCAACTCAAATGAGCCCCAAAATAAAATCTAGTTTCTCAGAAAGAATGCTCAGGAAAAGGCAGCCTGGGGCAGTTTGGTAGATGTATTGGCAGGGCAATGCAAAGCAATTTTGGCATCATGATTTGGATTGGATGTAGGGCATGGGGGAATTGAAGGGCTATTTATTTTTTTTACTGCAGTCTGTTTTATTGTCCCATGGTTCCCTCCCACCTGCCCAGTGCTGGTTTACCACAGGTATGCTCCTGAGAATTTCCCTGCCTGCCTGCCCAGTTGCTTGAAGACCAGTATTGCACTTGCTTGAAGCTTGATGGTGATGGTTTGTGCTGTAATGCTGCTCTAGTTGCTTCCTCCTGCTTATGCAGTTCAACACCGGTGTTGTCATTTGTTTCAATGCCACTTGGCTTCCATATCTTCTTCTGTCCCACTCTGTGAGGATTTACTGTGAGGCTAGAGTAGCTGGACCGTTTTACATTAGATAAAGGTCCAGAAAGCCTCCCATTTTTAGGGCTGTGGGCGGAGCCTACAGCCATTTTGGGATCACTCAGTAGCTCTAAAAACGGCTGATCATGGAACCTTCCATTGGACTTTTGGAAGTATCCTTAGCCCAATGGAGCTTGAACCCCTCCGCTATCTTTGGCTGCTACAGAATAACAACCGCACTATTTCAGCTGTTACTTCTGCATGTTACTCACGCGCATGCACAATTCTGCTGGCGCCATCATGTTGTGAATGACAAAGTGCAATTCACCACAACTGCACATGTGCAAGTGCCGCACGTGCGCAGTTGCGTCGCCACCAGCTCCGTGGCATTCTGTGCCCCCCCACCAACTCAAGTGGCATAATGGGTGCCCACCCCATTGTGCCCAAAGATTTTTCTGTGCCCCCCCAACTCATGTGGCACACTGGGAGCCCCCTGCCCAGTGTGCCAAAAGATGTTTCATGTTATCCACTGACATTGGGGTGCCCAATCCCTGTGTCGGCATTATGTGCACCTCCCACACACTCATGCGGCACACTGGGAGTCCACCCCAGTGTGTGCCTAACTTTTTTTTCTTCCCCCACCCCCCGCCGACATCGGGGTGCCCAATCCCCATGTTGGTATCCTGTACAACTCCCCTCATCATGTGGCACACTCAGAGCCCATCCCAGTGTGCCCAAATGTTTTCTTTTTCTGTTTCCTGCATAAAACAGTCCATCGTCATCGCTCCACTTATGTTTTTTTCTTTTTCCTGTAAAAAAAAAAAGTCCCTCATCGTCACTTCAGTCTCCTCCCCATCCCCACCCTCCCACTAAGCACCCACCTTCCCACCCCCTTACCCCATACTTACCTCCGGAGGTCAGCACCATCTTCTTCTCTGGACTGAGACATGTCTGCACTCTTCAAAGCCGAATTGCGAACTGAAGAATCTAAGGTAAGCGTGTTATAATGCCCTTCAATGGGGTTTTTAACTTATGCTGATAAATCAGCCATTTTTTGGAATTTGTGCCCCAATTTTTCAACATATGGTTCTTGGGACCGCACTTCATGAAAACTGTCACTGTCATTTTGTTACTCGGTCGTGAAAGGTGATTTTGTGGTCGCTGCACAGAATCACCTTTTGGGACAGATTCACGAAATGACAGTGCCACTGTTCATGAGGCACGGTGCCAAAAAGCCTATGTTGCAAATCTGGTGAAAAAGTTCCTAAAAATGACTGTGTTATCAGCATGCATTGCGCAGTTTCTACGCATGCTCCTAATTTCACCACTTTTTTAATATTTTCACTCCACATTTTCAGCATTGCCATTTTTGCGCACCTCCTTCAAAACAATATAGCTGTCATTTTCCACAACCTGCCCAAAACATGTTTTCGCACCTGTGGCACAGAATAAAAATAATAATATATTTTATTTATAGAGCGCCTTTCTAAAAATCAAGGTGCCTTTACAATAAGATACAAAGAGATAAAACAGGATGCGGTAAAAACAATAAATACAGGGTTTCATAAAATTCAGAATAAAATGCCATCATATAGAGTAGGCTCAATGCTACAAATGGGTCTTTAGGGCCTGTTTAAATCCCTCCACAGTCGCGCATTCCCAAAGCTGATGGGGTAGAGAATTCCAAAGGGCTGGGGCCACGTACATAAATACCTGGGCCACTAAAGATTCTAAAGAAACCCTTGGAATCTCTAGCAACCCCTCATCAGCTGAGCAGAGTGATTGCCTGGGGCAATATGGCACCAGAAGTTCTTTCAGGTAGTCTGGGCCCAGTCCGTGTAGGGCTTTGTAAGTCAGAAGCCAACTTTAAAGGTGATCCGCCACTGTACCAGTAGCCAGTGCAGTTTGCACAGCACCGGAGAGATATAACAAGTCCGAGGAGTACCCATCAACAGCCAGGCTGCAGCGTTCTGCACTAGCTGCAAGTGGCAGATATCAACCTCAGGTAGCCCTAGATAAAGGGAGTTACAATAATCAAGGTGTGAAGTCACAAAGGCATGGACCAAGGTAGGCAGCTCACCGGATGGAACTAGGTGTTTAACCCTGGAGATGTTCCTCAGATGATAAAAAGAAGATTTGATGACTGCCAACACCTGCAATCACAGGGTCAGCCCGTCATCAAAAATCACCCCCAAGTTTTGCACCCGTTCGGAGGTAAGGAGCTGGGAGCCTCCAAGAAAAAGTCCCAAAGGTAAACCTGCTCCCAACCCCTCTATCCGGTGACCCAGGTCCACAACCATCACCACAGTCTTCTCTGAGTTCAACCTCAGTCAGTTCAAATTCATTCAATCCTGGATTTCAGCGAGGCAGTTGTTTAATACTGAGAGAGCTCTATCCTGGTCAGGTGCAAAAGATAGGTAGAGCTGGGTATCATCAGCATAGCAGTGAAACCTCAGCCCATACCTTCTTACAATGTCTCCGAGGGGTAGCACATACACTGCTAACAACATGGGGGACAACACCAAACCCTGAGGTACCCCACATGATAGACAGACTGGGTCAGAGGAATAAATCCCCAACACTACCCTCTGAGTTCTGCCAGTGAGGAAAGATCTAAACCACCTGAGGAAGGTACTAGACAGACCACAGATGAACCTCAAGCATTTGAGAAGAACCCCATAGTCCACAGTGTCAAACGCTGATGAGAGATCTAGAAGAATCAAGATGGAGCAGCTCTTCCGATCTCTTGCCATAAAGAGATCATTGAGCACCCGAACCAGTGCAGTCTCGGTACTATGTCTCTTTCCAAAACCGGATTGGAGGGGTTCATAAATGTCATGGATGGTCAAATGGTTCTCCAGTTGTAGGGCCACTACTTTCTCAATCACCTTCCCCACAAAGGGAAGGTTAGAGATTGGTCTGTAGTTGGCAAGACAGTCTGGGTCCTGAGAAGCTTTCTTCAGGAGGGGTGTTACCACTGCCCCCTTCAGGGAGCTGGGAAACTCACCCATCTCAAGGGAGCACCAGACTATCTGTGCTAGGACCGGACTGATGGTATCACAACAAACTATAATCAGGGCAGTTGGGCCCGAATCCAAACTACAGCATGTAGGGCGCATACCCTGGACAATCCACATGACATTGATGAACTCCAGCTAATCAAAGGAACTCCAGGAGAACTGAGGGATGATGACTGGGTGTCGATCCATAGCATCTCTCATAGGGTGTGCTGGTTGGAGCTCCATCCTGATGTCAGCCACCTTAGCCGCAAAGAATTGAGCAAGCTCTTCACACTCCACTTGTGACAAGGCTCTTTGAACCTGCAGGCAGGCTGGGTTGGACAGTCTGTCTACAGTTCAAAAGAGCTGAGCCGGTCAGTTCTGAGCAGCTGCAATCTCCCAAGACAGGAACTCTGCCTTCTTACTGGTGATTGCAGACTGACAGACTTGATAGTGTTCCATCAATCTAAGGTGGTCGGCATCTTGGGAGGATTTCCACCAGCAATGCTCTAATCTTCGTCCTTGTTGTCGTATCTCCCTCAAGGTCCCATCAAACCAGGGGGACCGAGGGTGAAGGGGGAAAGGATGAACATGGACAGGAGCAATGACATCCAGAGCCATAGAGATGGCCTTGTTATAAACCAAAACCAAGGCATCTGGGTCATTGCTTGCTCTAGGAAGCACCGATAGGTCAAGTGCCGCCATGTTCCCTCTGTGAAATCACCTTTTGGGACAAGTGAACAAAATGACACTGGCACTCTTTATGAGGAGGGGTTCCAAAAAGGCCATGTTGAAAATTTGGTGCAACACCTCCAAAAAATGGCCAAGTTACACCTGGACTTAGAATAATTTGTGCTTGGAATAATAATATCAGTGTCAGTGGCTCAGTAGGTAGCACACTTGCCTCTGAGGCCAGGAGATCAGAGGGCTGTGGGTTCAGTTCCCACATCTGGCACTTAGGTTAATATCCCAGTACTGACACTGTAGTGCGGCATGAGAGGGGTGCTGCACTTCTGAGGTGCCGTCTTTCAGATGAGACGTTAAACCGAGGTCCCATCTGCCTGGATTGGTGGTAGTTCAGGTGGATGTTAAAGATCCCATGGCACTTCTCGAAAAGAGTAGGGGAAAGTTTTATTAGAACAAGAAATCTAGTGATACACAAGAAAACAAAACATGACATAATAAACAGTAATGAATGAACTACACAACAAAAAAAAACATTGCGTAACAAATGTGTTACCAAAAAGGAAAACAATACAGGAATGCAACAAAATAAGAAAGGGCCATCAAGTCACGGCGAGTCGAATCAGTAATCCGGAAGTGCAGTCCATAAGGCAAGCAGACTTGAAGCCGAGTGTAGTGATTGTTCATATGCATAGATTGTTCGTAAGTCCTTCACAACTTTCCGCTCAAGTTCCAAATAGGTACAGTCCTTTTGTTGTGAAGTGAACTGGCACCTAGCCATCCAAATATTCCATTTGATCACAACTAGAATAAGATTGAGAGTGTCTGTATGCCATAGAGACCACTGAGGAGAAAAAACACCATACATAAGTACCTGAAAAGAAACAGTCTGAAATATTGGAGAGGTCCACTTGTGCGCCAAAAAACCCCACCATTGCTGAATAAACGTACATTCAAAAAATAAATGAGATATTGTTTCCAAGGCTGCATTACACAATGGTCTAGAACATGACCAATCCAGAAGTGGTTTATGTTTATGGTTAGCTTTGACATTAATTCTTTCATGGCATGACAGCCAATGAAAATCCCACATATCGCAGGGATTCTTTTACACTAACCACGGAGAGAAGGGGGAATATGTTAAGCTGACATTTTCAAAAGGGACTGTATCATACATACAGAGGAAAGAAGTGTCTTATAAAGGGTCTTATGTGTGTGAGCAATGAGCATCCGAGGCGACACTCGCCACTGTTTTAAATGCACAAACACATGTTTCACATACAGGGGCATGGTGCCAGAAGGACGAAGCACACCCAAGGAGTCATGTTCCCACTGGCGGAACCAGGTCCCGCAAGAATCATAAAACCACATTTCCCATCCTTTCTGAGTACTAATCAGAAGTGGCCGTAAATTGGCTATGAAAAAAAACACTAAAATAAAACAACAAGGGGTTGACCATACCAACCCCACCTTCTGTAATAGGTAGATAAGTAACATTCCTTCTAATCGGATTCAGCCTGCTTCCCCATAGTGCCTGAAAAAACAAGCTAAGAACTGCCATTTCCATTTGTTTAGGGATAGGGAATACATAACTGAGATAAAGAAATAGAGGCAATAAAAAGATTTTGATTAAATAGACCCTCTTTTTTTCCCAATAGATCCCTTGTTCCACAAGGCAACTTTTAACTTACCCTGATGTAGTTTAATCTCCCAATTATAAACGTCAGAGTCACAGGTTCCAAAGTAGACTCCGAGGATTCTAATGGGCCCCTCTACCAAACGCAGTGGGCCAATATATTGCATCGGGGCACTGATGGAGCCTAACCGAACACCCATACTTTTTTCAAAATTCAAACAAGCACCTGAGAAAGCCCCAAAGAAAGTACATTCTTGTAGGGAAGCCTCCACTGAGGACATATCAGCCAAAAGGAGGCAAATGTCATCAGCATATGCAATGGCTTTTACTGCGCAAGCAGATCAGAACAAGAAATTGCATGTATCTGTGGGTGAGCATTCAGACTCGGATCAGAACATCTAAAAACAGGACATATAAAGAGGGCTCACAGGGCAACCCTGGCGGACACCTCTCTTAACAGGGATCATAGGTCCCACCCAGCCATTCACAACTTGGAACCACACGTAGCCATTGTATAAAACTTCTGTAGTCTCCGGATCAAAGTGTCTGGTATATGTAAAAAACGCAATGCTTTCCACAAAAAATTATGATCAACCGAGTCAAAAGCCACCTTCTGATCCACGGAAACAACAATACCAGAGGTCTTGCCCACAGTTCCATGGGAAAACAGTTCTCGAAGGAGAATCAGGTGATCTGAAATACGTCTAGTAGGTACTGAGCAGGATTGGGCTGGATGCAGAACCGCTTCTGCAATGCCTGTTAGATGTCTCGCAATAATTTTCATCAACAACTTAAAATCAGTATTGAGCATACAGAGAGGATGCCAATTCTCCAAGAGGTGAATATCTCCTTTTTGTTTGTAGATATATATTAAAGTACCTTTAGTAAATTATAAAGGTATAGTCACGTTACTAAGTAGGGCATTAAATACAGCGGTCAGTTCAGTGAGTAAATGGGCAGACAGTACTTTGTACAAAGCAGCCGGGAGACCGTCAGGACCAGGAGTTTTACGCAAGGGCAATGAAGAAATCACTGAAGACAGCTCTGTCTCTGTCACGGCAGCACAAGCCACTTCTACACTCTGTGTCGAAGGGAGTGGGATATCTAAATCCCTATACAGGGGCGATGGGTCTTCTAGTACAGCAGATGGGGGAGAAAATAGAGCAGTTGTATAGTCAGTCACAATCTGCAGAATGTCAGAACGTGTATCACATAATGTTCCATCTGAATTGGCAAGACTCAGCATGGTCTTCTGAGAGACTTGTCGAGATTAGACTCAAAGGACACCACGTCCCTCGGTCCTGACATATGAAATTTGTGCTGGTGATACAATTGGTGTGATTGTCTGGACTGAAACACAACATGTCTTTCTATGTAGATTGGATCTGAGGGACAAATTCTGGCCGTCACATATGCTATAAAGCAAGGACTGTAAATGAGCTCTTTTCTGTAAATAATCCAAATAATCTTTTCTGCATTTCTGTCGACTATAATTTTTCAAATGAATGATTAAAGCATGTTTCGTGTCCATCCACCAACTTATGGGATCATCATAAAGAATAAATACAGATTGTTGAGCCAAAATAAAAGACTGGAGAAAATTTTGAAACAGCATATCTAGCAATAAAGAAGTATTAAATTTCCAAAGTCCCGGCCCTTTGTTAAAAGGGGTAACCGGACCTATACCAATGGACAACACCTTGTGGTCTGAAAAGGCCACTGCCTATACCTGAGCCGAACCAATCGGTAATGTACGGGATAAAAAAACAAAATCAATTCGGGTCGCTAATTTCCCTTTTTGAAAAGTGGGGGTATGTAACTTTGTAAAGGAAAGATAAGCATCAGTCAGATGTGCAGTACGAATCAGGTTACCCAATTCATGTGAATCACAAAAGATTTTTTTCGTGGTGGCAAACAAACTTTTATCAAGTAGGCTAAGGCCACAATTAAAATCACCAGAAAACACTATTTGGAAAGAAGTATGCAAATAAGGGCGAATCAAAGTAAGCAAGGCCATGCGAGCCATCTTAACTTGGGGGGCGTAAATATTTACGACTCGGTACGGGCAGGAACCTAAAAAAAATCCAAGACTAAGGCTCTACCAGGTGCCAAATCATACAATTTCAATAAGCGAAAATCTGGAAGATTCACTAATATACCCAGACCCGAACAGAGGTCCTGGCCTATGGACCAAAATGAAGGTCCCAAAAGCCAGTCATGTTTCGCTAATCTAATTTCCTGCAGTGTGTGGAACCTGGTATCCTGCAATAAAAAAATACCTAATGGTAAGAATCGTAGGAAGGAAAACACTAGTCTACGTTTCTCTGCTCTTTTCAAGCTATTAACATTAATAGTATGGCAGACAAAGGGCTCCATGTCACCAAGTAAACGGTGCGAATCAACCTCAAGATTTCCTCTTTCCAGCAACATTCTTCCCTTTAAGCCTAACCTTGGCCTTGCGTTTTTGTGAAAGACCTGTACCCAGATTGAGGTCAGGGTCAGAAATGCTATCAGGGAGGGATGACGCAATAGAGGAAGAGTCAGACTCACCACCTGCGTCTTCGGAAGTTAACTGAAGAATCTCATAAGTGTTAGACAGGGCAATGGTTTGGGGTACGACAGGCGGTTTAGAAAGTGGTGAGGTACGTGGACCAGTCCTCGTAGACCGTCGTCGTGCAGTAGTAACTGGCTCACTGGGGGTGGCATTGCACTTGGGCCAGGGGCGTGGTCCAAGTGTGACACCGAGGGATACGCGATGGGGTACAAGGGTTCAACAGCTAGCAGGGGATCAACAGCAGCACCTATTAAGGGGGTAGTAGCCAGGGGAGACACAGGGGCAGGAACAGCCGGAGCAGGGGTTAACTCAGCTTTAGAAGGAACAACAGAAGTGTCACAAAGCTGTGCTTTCTGTGCCTGCTAATCATAAATCGTTGGTCAACACCTCCATCATGATTCGCCTGGGCGTGAGCAGACCAGGGACATGTTTGGAACGTATGACCAAGCTCATCACAAAGATTACATTTGCTACCATTCTGGCAATGTATTCCCACATGTCCTAACACCCCACAATTATTACATCTCAACTTATCACATACATTACTCAGGTGCGAGGGATCGCCACACCTGTAACAGGCCTTTGGCTGTCCCGGATAGAATAGCACCCTCTGTCACGACCTAGAAAAAGGAGTTAGGTAAGTGAATTGGGCCAGAGTCATTAATACGTAACAGAACCTTAAACCTCAGCTTCCTGTCCAGATATTTTCCGTATCCAGGATGGCCTCAGGTTGGCCCTGTACCTTCGTTGTCCCAGCCAATAAACAATATCAGACACATCCACACCCTCATTACGGAACATCACGGTGATGGTCTTAAAGGCAGGTTTTGAGAGGGTATAGCCTGAAAGGAAGTCCATAAGGCAGTATTTTTTAGCATGGCACCTGGTCCAAAGCAGTCCAACCCACGAGGCGTCTGGAAACTCACATCAGCGTGGATTCTCCAGAAACATGAATGAGGGCATATATCTCGTGAGAAAAATTTTAATGAATCCTTCAACAGGGTGCGGGCATGCCGCACGGGTCCGGAGGTCAGGCAGGCCCCTTTATAAAGTAGCCGGATAGCGTTATGCCTTTTAGCAGCTAGGACCGGTGAGTGAAACAGAGATGAAAAAGAGCAGTGTGGCCCACCTGCTTGAGGGCGACTTACCCACAACACTGGAATCTGAGACCACCTTGGCGAAACACCAGGAGGAGAAGGGTCCGTGGTCAGAGTCTTGCAAGAGGCCAAGACAGGATTCTGGGTGAAGCCAAGTCAAAGCAAGCTCAGGGGTCTGCAGGTCCCAGTGTCAGATTTACCTTGCTGCGCATCCAGGAAACCCTCAGGATGGGGGACCGAATCGGAGATGGACGGAAACCCACTGCCGCAGTCCGGGTTCCTGTATCCAGCCAGCACCACGCAATGCCGCTTCCACAGTCCAGGCTGGCTCCGTTGGGAGGTCTTCGTTTAGCAAAGGCTGCAGCAAAGAGGATTGCTCCGCTGAGGGAGGCACTGAAAAACCAACCGGTAATTCGGGACGAAGTGCAGTCGGTAGCGATAGGGAAGAGGGAGCTCCAGCAGTCACAGATGAGGATGGTGCGGACACCGAATCTGACTGGGCAGCCGTAAGTAATGCACACGGGTCCTTGGCATCTCGAGCAGCAGAGTAGGTAGGGTCATTAGCATTAGAACAGCCAGCCAGTAATTTAGAGTACAAGGCAGGTTTTGTCACAGAAAAACAACTTTCAGCGCCTGACAGGCGCTTCCCAGTATCGCACACACACTCCTGCACAGCAGCCTCAGCGAGACACCTCGCATCCAATACAGTAACTCCCGAGGAGATCGAGCAATCCGTAGTCGAGAAATCCATAAGAGACACTGACTCAGCAACAGGTACATTTGGAAAGGAATCATTCAGCAGCATAGACTCCTCCACAGAGTCCTGCTCAACCATGATGGTTTCTAAACAGCCTGAGACAGGAGTCGAGACCAAGTCTCCTGTCTCACCAGTCACCTCCGCAGCAGGCAGAGGAGGGTTCGCCATCTTGGACTCCGTCAGAGTAGGGGCAATTTTATTGAAATAATCAATAAGACAAAATACATGAAAGAATATAAATACATGAGAGAATGGAAATACATGACACTCATAAATGAAATTCAAAAAAAAAGAGGCCATACTATACATTAAATTCCAAATGACAGTGAAAGAAAAATTAAGAAATCTAAACACCAATCCTTTAACAAAAACCAACACCCCTCTATCCACATAAATAAGTCACTAAATGTAAATAATACCATCCCATTTGACAAGCCCACTATTAGTTATTAGCCTCTCAGGTATATTCAGAAATAATTAAATAACTAGAAAAAGTACTATATCATTATTTGAATTTAATGATGTGGGAGAAGCCTTTCCACCACATTCTAACTTTCTGAACATTATACAATTGTGATTCTGAACGGTATACCTTGGTTAAAACGTTTGTTACATATTCTCTATAACCCTGAACTGAAGGCTTCTTTTGATGGAGAACCCATTGGCATCTTGTTTGCCATAAGCAGTATCTGAGACTAGCAATGAAGACCTGTAAAGTCCTTTCTCGTACTTCTGTAAACCTACAGGAAAGAGCCAAGTACCAGAATATATGGTGGTACTTGCCAACCATGGAAATTCCATGCTGTAGCCAAATAGTCCCAAATCTTAGTCGCTACTGAGCACTGAAGAAAAAATGTTCCATTGTTTCCTCTTGGTTTATACAGTCAATGTAAGGGCAATTCCTCTCTTCTCTGGCTTTGTATTTAGCGTTCCTCTAACATTTAATTTACCATATAGAGTTAGCCATTCGTTTCCCATATATATTCTGGTAATCTTGGGTTATTTAGTTGATTCAAAACATCCCATTCGAATACTCGGACAATTCCTAAAGCAAGGGATTTCCAAATAGGTTGCAGCCATCAATTCTTTATATAAAGCCTTAGAAGAACATCGAAGAATTTGGTGTTTTGTGACCTGCCATTTAAATAATTTCTGTGCCGCTGGTTTAAAATAAGCTGGCAAAGCTAAATGATTGGACAGTTTGGGGGCACAGTGTATCCAGGCAGTAAGGTAGCGTCTCAATAAATTTGAAAAAAAAGGGGCCCCCTGTTTGTTTGTCTCACCTAAAATAATTTTTAATGAACATGAAAAAAAAATCGAAAAACAGAAAAAAACTGGGTCTACCATACCCAACCCCCCACTTTTCTTCCCTAGATATGTAAAACACCGTTTAACCGGGTTAAGTCTATTCCCCCAAAGCAGCTGAAAGCAGATACTATACAGTCTAGTCTCATATTTAACTGGTAACGGAAATACTGCTGCAATATACTGCAAACAGGGAAGGATAAATTGTTTTAAAACCTGGATTCTCTTCAGTTTGGAAAATCTGAATCTTTTCCATCTGTTGACCTTATTCTCAATTTTGTTTAATACCAAATTCCAATTATCCTCAGGGCAGTTACGTGGACTAAATGTTACCCCTAAAATTGTTAAAGGTTCAGTAGATATATGAATGGAGTTCCAGGCCAACGGGTGTTGAAAATTTTCACCTAGCAGTAAACCCTTAGATTTAGATAAGTTAATCTTAGCATTGGCCACTAACGCGTATTCCTCAAATTTTGTAAAAAAAATGTTGATTTGTGAAACTTCAGTAAAGAAAAGACAGACATCATCTGCATAAGCTTGAATGGTGATTGTGGAATCAGATTCTGGAATACCAACTCCCTGCCATAGCGGGGCCAAACTCACAGCTCTTAAAATGGGTTCTAAGGAAAAGTTATACAACAAAGGGCTTAGCGGGCAACCCTGTCTCACTCCGCACTTCACCTGAAAGCCCCTTGCCCGTTCTCCTTTAATATATGGAAAAACCATACCAGAACCATATAGATTTTTGATTAAAGTTAATAGATTCGGTGGCACTTGAAAGAATTCCAGTGCAGAAAACAGGAAAGCGT
Source organism: Neoceratodus forsteri (assembly GCA_016271365.2). Classification (NCBI taxonomy): domain Eukaryota; kingdom Metazoa; phylum Chordata; order Ceratodontiformes; family Ceratodontidae; genus Neoceratodus; species Neoceratodus forsteri. The sequence goes on from CM057458.1 coordinate 341,922,097, forward strand.
GACTAACTCTGTCAAATGCCTTTTCTAAATCCAAGGTCAATAAATAGCCAGTTCTCCCCATTTCGTTAAGTTTTTCAATCAAATCTCTAATTAAACATAAGATTGACTGGATACCTCAGCCAGGAATACCGCAATGCTGTATTTGTGTAAAACTATGTTTAGCTAATTCTTTGAGTCTATTATTAATTAAAGACATCAGGATCTTATAATCAGAGTTAAGTAATGTGATAGGTCTCCAATTTTGAAAACAACCCCTGTCACCTGATTTAAAAATATAAATTTGTAAGCCATCTGAAAAAGAAGCCATAGTGACTCCTCTCTCCAAAAAATGGTTAAACACTAGTGTTAAACAATGACTGAGATCTAATGGAAAAGATTTATAAAATAAATTGGAAAGACCATCTGGCCCTGGGGCTACATTAGGTTTCAGAGAAGTGAGGACTATATTAATTTCCTCAGAAGAAAAGGGTTGTTGAAGCATGTTACGTAAGTTTGGCTCTAGGTCCTGCACTATGGGAGGTCCCAGCAAAGTATTAATCTGATGCAAGGAAGGTATCGATTGAGGCTCTAGTTCCTGAAAATGAGTATGTATTATGTCCCCAATCTCCTGTATTGAAAAAACAGTCCTGGTACCTTGGTTAAGCGAATGCAATGATACATGATCCTTAACTTCTTTACATAATTCAAAAGGATCACCAAACACTGACTTCTGCATATGGTTTGACATAATAGCATGTAACGTCTTGGCCCTGTCATATTGAAAAGCTTTCATGTTTGTTTTAATTTCATCTATTTGAGATGAAAAATTATCTCTAGAGCAATAGTTCTTAGACTTTGTCGCAGTGAGCCTCCCCAAATCCATGGAAAAGATTTTGAGCCTCCCCCAAAAACTGAAATAATCTTGGGCCTCCCCAAAGAAGAATAACATACTGTACTCTGCGCTGTACACCTTGAATAAATTGAAACCCCTTTGAGTACTTGGCTCACATTCAGTTCTTTGTCTTATACTGATGTGGAACCTTTGAAAAAGAGCTCCTGTGCTCAAAGCTGTTATCTGAATAACAAATAAAATAAACAAATATTATTACTCAGCTCATTGTAACCCCCCCCCACACACACACACAGGCCAGCCTACTTACTCCGCTATTTTCATTCTTGAACCATTGTTACCCCTTGTTGCAGTGCCTTCATGGTTCAGACTACTTTTTTCTGTTTTCTTGCTATATGAAATAACATTCCTACATACTATGCCTCTCCCCCTCCTTCTCTGCTCCTAAGCAACCTCTCTGGGACTACTTTGCTCCTTCCTGCTATTGCTGTGAGCACTTCTATGCTCAACCCTTGAATTTGGGCTGTTCTGCCCTCAGTCTACAAACCGATCAATTACCACCACTCATCATTAGTTTATTGTTCATATTTGTTTGCACATTTGTTCACTGTGTATTTCTTGAATGTTTTGCAGTTATCTTTTGAAATGTATTCGCTCCCTACCCTCCCCCTGGTACACCTGAAATGAGCCTTGGCTCATTCACCTTCCCTTGTCACCTATTAGTAAATAAATACATAAAATCCACCAACTATTATCCTCTTTCAGTTTGCTTTATCTCTTTGCACAAAATACATAAAACTCAAAATTTAAATACAGTACTTTTTCAGATGTGCTTGAGCCTTCCCTGGAACAAGCTGGGGCCTCCCCAAGGAGGCTGGCCTCATCATTTGAGAACCTCTGCTCTAGAGGTATTAGCTCATGATAATAATAATTGCAACTGGCTCCTCAATTTTAGATAGTTAAAAAACTTATTTTTTTGATCTACTTTACCGTGTTTTTTAAACCACAGAATACAATCAGATTTAGTTTCTTGCCACCATTGTCCCATATCCTGATATAAAAAACTCACTGATAATCTTGCTTGTAATATAAGTTTTATGGAGTTCTGGACCAAGTTGTTGTGCAAAATAGAAGTGTTGAGTTTCCATCTAGAGTTCTGTCTTCCACTATCAGTCGTAAGGCCTATATTAACCCGTAATATAGCATGGTCCGAGAATTCTACCGGAATTATTGGTTAAACAGGATGTTCTTTGAAACAAAAAGGTAATCAATAGTATACCCTGTACCTTTTTAAAAAAAGGTACCTTTCAGCCCGGTCGTCTTCAAGTCTCTACAGGCTAATAATTCTGTATTTTTAATGATATCTGATAGACATGCCGAATCACAATAAATTTTCCTATTTGTCACGCTACCTTTTTTAATGCCTCTATACTACAATTAAAGTCTCCCCCCCAAAAAATAGGGACAGTTGTCACCAAAAAAGGTTGTATCTGTTTCATGCAAAGTACCCTCCCAGTCTTGGTCTGAGGATTATAAATGTTTATTAAGCGAAGAGTATACGAAAACCATTTCCCCTCTATTATCAGCGTCCTCCCGGGACATAAGTCAATCAATTTATGCAGCGAGAAGTCATATGAATTAAAAAGGATACCCACAACATCTGCCTTGTCCTCCCCGAAGGACCAATAAGATGGCCCCACAAGCCAGTCCCTAGCGAAGACAGTACACTGTTTTTGTAAACATCCAAGTTTCCTGTAGAAAACAATTGAGATGTTTAAGTCATGAATGAAATTAAAACTGCTCGTCTTTTCACAGCCTTTAAAAGGCTATGAGTATTTAGGTAGCTACAGAAATTTAAATCCATACATATGCAATTAAGTGCCTAGAAACCCTCATTACTTCTTCCTTCGTTTCTTTTTTTTCCCTTTATAATCATCTCTAGAAGGCAATAGGCCTTCTTGAATTGAAACCTCCGAGTCTGTGTCTGCCAGATCCACTTCTGAATCCCCCCAACTGAGGGCCTCATAAGAATTTTTGGTGTCAGTACCTTCAGGTTCTGGTGGCAGTTGGGGTTTTAGGGCCCTGCTTGATTGTCTGAGAACTGGTGGGGGTTTTAAAGAAACCGCTGCTTTATCTAATGAGACATCCCTGGACTCCATATAACAAACCGGCTGCAATAACTCAGGGATATTGTCACCCATTCCTTTCCTCTTTAAATCAACCAGGCCTGTGTCCATAATGGAAGCGTCTAGTGTAGGTAATGTGGTTGCCGGGTTCTGTGGTACTGGGGGAGGATTTGATAAAGGCTTTCCCATAGCCTGGGGTTCCCTAGCTTCTTGAGCTTTTTGAATTAATAACTCTGAATTCCCCTGGATAGTCTTATTTTGTGCAGCCCAGGGGCAGTCCCTAAAGGCATGATTGAGTTCCTCACATAAATCACACTTGATAGAGTTAGCACAAAACATGGTTACATGCCCCACTTCTCCACAATTATCGCATTTTGGCTGATCGCATGAGCTTGATAAATGAGTTTTGGCACCACACCTGTAGCATGCCCTCGGTTGACCACTGTAAAACACCCCCCCGTCCCTACCTAACATAAAGGAGTTAGGAATGTGCTCTATACCAGCTGTTGTTTGGCGTAACTTTACTTTAAATTTCCACCCCCCCGTCCAAAACTGTTCGGCATCCAGGATTGGTTCTGGATCACTCTGTAGTTCACATTTTTGGGATAACCAAAAAACAATGTTGTCCACATGAACGCCTTCGTTCCTGAACATGACAGTAACATATTTAATCAGAGGTTTTGATAAAGGGATAACTAAAAAAGGAGTCCATAAAGGGGAAAACTTAACTTGAGTATATCTTTCCCAAAAAAGGTCTAATAAAGCAGGGGAACGAAAACTGACATCAAAGTTATCCTCCCCTGAGATATTAATAAAGGCAAAGACATCCCAAAGGTGAAAACTTTAAAGATTCTTTTAGTAAGGATTTACCCACGTAATATCTGTCAGGCCTGTCCTGCAATCCGCCCCTATATCTGATACGGACAGCATTTCTCCTGGGAGCTGCTTCTCTTTTACACTGAGAAAAAAGGCTGGACATAAGGGGCTTCTCAGCCTTACCCCCATCTCCCTGAACTACCTTAGTATGGGATTGCTGGACAGGTATACCATCTTGAGGGATATTATGCACCTCAGCTTCCCCCCCCAACAACACCTTGGCAGTGGTAACATCTGTAATAGTGACTTGTAGAGCAGTACCCTCAGGCTGCCATTCTGGCCCTTTATTATTCAAGTCCAGAGTCTTGTCCCATGCAGAGTCTGGTGTCCAAATCCCTTTCCCTAAAGATTTCCATCCTGCAGCTGTTAAAGCTGCTTGAGGGGACCAGTTATCATCATGTTCCAAACGAGGGAATGAAGAAATATTCAATAAATCACTGCCCTCTGCCACCACCATATTTTTTGAATCTGTAAGGTCCTTTGTAGTATCCTGAAAGGAAAACTCAGTCACCCCTTCTTGGGATCCCTCCGTGGTCTGAAAAATAACTGAGTCATTCGTTTCTGCTCCCCCATGTACAACCGAGGGAGATTTAAAAACAAAACCAACTTCTTTGTTTAAATGGTAAGTGGGGAAGTTTGAAGGTGCTTGATCAGTACTTACAGACCCATGCGGTAATGAGCAGCCCTTCCCGGCGTTGTCCGCATGCTGTCCCTCCCTGGAGCACAGGGAACTCACTTCTTTACTGCCTCTGGACCAAGACAGCACCAAAGATTTCCAGTCGCCAAGTTGTTTCTTTTGCTTTAGACTTCCTGCAGCTTCACCGCCATGTACTAGATTCGTCAACCGCTCCACCTGCTTCCGGGTTCCACGCTTATCCGTCAGTTTAGACGCTCCTGTACGTTCTACTGCCGGATTTAAAGGCATCGATACCTCCTGTAAACTGACCTCAGGGTTCTCCGCTTCTGTAGCAATAGAAAGATTCCCTGGTTCAGGCAACTGAACAACATCACTCGTTACTTGCAAGGAAATAGCTTCCTTATTCTCCGACTCCATACTAAACGCAGACTGCCAACGGCTCTCGTCGGTAACACCGACCAACACCACCTCCTCCTCCACCTCTGAAGCTGCAGTGGCCATGACTGACCCTTGAACGCCCCTACTGGCCTCCCAGCGCCAGCAGAGTAGGGGAATTTTATTGGTAATAAAGTGGGCTTCATTACAAAAAAACAAAACAACTCAATAAACAGAAACAATCCAAACAAGGCAAAAATCAGTTAACAGAAGAAAGTATCACAATGTTTCCAAAACAATACAGCTTGCAGTAGAAAAAAAGTAAAAGTCAGACTTTTCAGAACACAAAGCAGCCGAATATTACAAAATACTTCATGAATGGAAATAGTTTTTGGTGTAACACTAGCAAACATCTGGCTTGCCATAAATAATAACGAATAATAGCAAAAATTATATATAAACTGTCAACATGATACTTTCTATTAAGCAGGTCATTCGTGCAAAACATAACATGTTCATAAGAAGAGAGCCAGCAAGGGTTCTGCCCAGTTAGCAGATAGGTAGACCAGACTTCCAAAGAGAAGGGCATTTACAAAATAAATGTTGCTGAGTTTCACAAACATTGAGGCAAGAGGATCTAGGACAATATCTCAAAGACAAGGCTTTATGCTTATGATTGTTGTTAACTCCTAGTCTATCATAGTTGCATAACCATACCATATCCCATAAATACGATGGCAGCCGTTGATTCAGCAGTTGGTGGAGTACCCAGGGGAGACGTCCAGAGGGGCAGAACGGAAAAACAATCTCCTCCTGAGCCTCCAACCTCCAAAGTCGCTCATATAGTTGGGGTCTAGATAAGATACAAAAGTCCTGAGGATGAAGACACCAGGTCAAGGCCATCTTAAAACTCTTTCCCATAAGAGGGGATCAGTTGGGATTTGGAAATAACCCCTTTATAACGGGCTTGCCAGTTATCAAGGCAGAGGGAGAACCATGCTAAAAAATAGGGCTTCCAAAAAACAGTCCCTGGTTTCAGCACTTTCCCATAATTATAATGAAGAAAAAGGCTGTAAAAAAAAACAATGGGGTGGATCATACCAAGTCCACCTTCCTTGAGCGGTCTGTAAATAATATGTCTTTTAATGGGGTTTAGCCTGGATCCCCACAATCCTTTGAAAAAAATCCCCATTAATCTGGAAAATAGGGAAATGGGCGGGGGGAACACATAACAAAGATGCAGGAAAATCGGTATAACCAGAGTTTTAAGGAGCACAACCCGTTTCTTCTTCCCAATTAAATGCTTTTTCCACCCATTAATCACATTATCTGCCTTTTGTAGGGCAAGATTCCAATTATAGATATGCGGATCATCACAACCAAAAAAAATACCTAAATACGAAAAAACATTAGTGGATACAGAAACACCAGCATAAAGGCCCGTTACTAGGGAGGGAAGTATGCCCTAGTGGTACCTAAATACTTTTGTAAAATTTATCTTAGAACCTGAAACAGAAGAGAATGCCTGTAAAACCTGAACAATATCCTCTTGTTTCGTGGAAGAATCCACAGCCAAAATTAAATCGTCCATAAGCTAATATTTTAAGTGGTAAAGAGGAGGAGTACAGAGCAACCCAATAATCTGTGGGCAAAGAAAAAAGGCTCTCAAAAGAGTATCAATAAAAAAGGTATATAATAAGGGACTTAACGGGCACCCCTGACGTACCCCACGGGCCAGAATAGTAGGACGGCCTATCCAGCCGTTCACATTAGGATGTATTACAACATTCCTATATAATAAACGAAGCCAGGAAAGGAAGCATACCGGGAACCCAAAAGCCTTCAGGGCTAGAAATAAGAACTCATGAGAGACTGTATCAAATGCTTTTTCCTTGTCTAAACTTATAATCCATCCTGTTACAGCATTTTGTTGTCCCAGAGTAAACAATTCTCTCAATAAAATCAAATTGTCAGAAAGATGCCTACCTGGGATACCACAGGTTTGAGTTGGGCTAATCATGTGTGATGCCAAAGTAATCATTCTAGATAAAAGAATTTTGGCAAGGATCTTATAATCCACATTAAGCAGACTGATTGGTCTCCAATTTGTAATGTCAAAGGATCCCTTTTTCTTAAACAGTAAAATCAGTAAAGCGTCTTTCATAGAAGTAGCCAAGGCATCAGAATGTAACATCTCATTATAGAGAATAGTTAGAACCGGAACAAGATCAGCAGAGAAAGTCTTGAAAAAATGTGGGGTTAGGCCATCAGACCCCGGAACAGAATGCGATTTTAAACTAGTAATGGCCGACAATACCTCTGGTTCAGTAATGACCGAAGAAAGCTTGTTTCGATCAGAGTCCGAAAGCTGAGGTAAGGACAGTGAGCGAAGAAAATGATCCGCATTGTCAAGGTCAGCTTTAGTGCCAAACATGTTGAAAACATAATTTTCAACACAGTGAAGCAAATCCTCAGGTTTCTTAAGTAACTCCCCCGATGGAGACAATAGAGAGGTAATTAATTTAGCTTCAACTCTATCTTTACAGGCCTTAAATGGGTCTAAACAACCTTTAGTAAGATGAGTGCCAAAACGCGCCTCCTGACCCAAAGAGTCAGCACGATTATACTGGGATAACCTCATTTTAGCTGACCTCACTAATCTGAGAGCTAAAATCATGAGTAGTAGAGCTAGCTAAAGAGAATAGGTGCTGTAGCTGATGCCGTAGTGACAGATAAGACAAATATTTAGTATTCTGTTTTTGCCGCTACCTTCTGAAAAAACTGTTTCCAGCTTAGCTTAGATTCCTCCCACCAATCCATCCCAGTATCATAAAATCAACTACTGACAACCGAGCTGTAAACTCTTTGTGCCAAAGTTTAAGAAAAGAGGGTCATTAAGTGAGAATCATTAAGACGCCAACTGGCTTTCTTACATCTAGGAGCAGAGTCCCAGGAAAAAGTGGCACATAGGGTAACGTGGTCCGAAAATTCGGTAGCCACAGTTGTACAGGAAAGTAAAATCAAAATCTTAGATAAAAAAAATCTATCCTAGTATGTAAGGACCCTTTAAAAAGTGGACCTACCTGTTTTATGGAAATGTCTATAAACATCCACAAGCTTGCCATAGAGACCACACTATTTAAAAGCCACAGAGTCACAAAATAACTTGGAAGTCTTTAGGCCTCGATCTGTTTGATGTAGGCGCAATTGAAATCTCCGACCCATAGGAGTAATCTGGATGAAAAAAGGTAGGGCTTAATTTGGTGAAAAAGGAAGCCCTCTGAGCCTTCAGTTTGACGTAGGTCCCAATCATACGAAATCTCTCAGATTTATATGAGAAATCTAATAACAAAGCTCTACCAGGAAATATCTACAAGTCTAGAGACTGTAAAATTAGAGCTGGAGAACAATATCGACCCCATCACAAGTATCAGGTCCAACAGACCAAAAGAAGGGCCTGCAGTCCATGCCTTAGAGGCCTGGAATAATTCCCCATGGGTCTTTAATCTAGTGTCAACAAGGCGAGATAATGTCACTCTGTAAATCAGAAAGGGTTAAAAAAATCCCCTAATTTTCTCTTCCCTTTAATGCTGTTCACATTTAAAGAGCAGATCTTTAAGGAAGACAGGATTTAAGTAATAGGTGGTGACTTACCCTTAATACGCTGCCTAATCGTTTTGCAATGGGATCGTATCAGCCCCATCACCTCCATCCGGGAAAGAAAGGAGAGAGGAGGAATCAGTATCCTCACCCCCCGAGTCTTTGTCTGAAAAATCTGTGGCTAAAACCGCAAATTTGTTAGAGGTTTGCCAGTTCCGTGCAGGGGGTTCCTTACTACGAGTAGCAACAGCTAAACCCTTCCTAGTCCGTTTATGGGTAACAGTGGTAAAACTAAAATTATCTCCCCCTTGACCCGAGGGGGGGAGGCATATCCATATCTGGAATAACAGGTGTAGTATCAGGAATCCACAATGGCAGTAGGAGTAGGTATAACAGGAAAAGAGGTTGGAAACTGGAACAGAAGAGACATCTCCAACTACCGGAGGAGGGTAACCTCTGAATTAGAGGAAGCTAGACTATGGGCAAGTGACTGTTGAGCAATAGTAATAATGCCATCATGAGAGGGACAATCTTCTCTGTTATGAGAGGCCCAGGGCACCTGCCATACAGTAGCCAGTCCCATCACATAAGTTACACTTAAATGAATTAGTACATTTAGCTGCAATATGACCGTATTCAAAGCAATGGCTACATTTAAGGGTATCACAAGCCGAACTTAAATGGAGTGCGTGACCCACATTTAAAACAGGACTTGGGTTGTCGGAGTAAAAAATGAAGCCCTTGTCTTTACCTAGAAAGAAAAAATTAGGCAAATGTACGTGGGCCAGTGTTAGTGGAAAAAGCTTAACACGGACCTTCCAACTGCCATCCCAAATCTGTTCAGAGTCTAGATTGGGGTAGACCTATTCAAGACTTCACAGCGTTTGTTTAACAAAATAAAATGTCTTCAATGTGAACTCCTCATTTTAAAACAACAGTAATGTTACGAATGGCAGGTTTGGTGAGAGGGATGGCCTGGAAGGGGACAAATGGGTGTAGTCTGAAGTTTGTCATATTGGGCCCAGAATCTATCAAGCCCAGACATTTGTTTAAAACTAACATCAAAATTGGAATTACCTATATTAATCAGGGCAAAATCTCAGAAAAAAAAACTTCATGGAACCCTTAAGGAGGTTTTAGCTATATACAAGCGATCTGGTGGGAGTTCTAATCCACCCTTATAAAGCAAGCGTACTGCATTCCTCCTAGGTGCAGGTTAGCCTTTGGAGGAAAATAAATCAGTAAGTTTAAATGTTGAACTTTTAGGTGCAGCAACAGTAGGTAACAAAGTAGGTCCTGAGAAAACAGTAGTGGGTTCAGGTACAGTAGAAATAGACTTAGAAACAACAATAGTGTCACTAGTAACAGTAGAAGAAGAAAGAGTCACACCCGGGGTTCGTTGGAGCTCAGGTCATTATTCTTAGCAGAGTTTTGAAGCATATTAATGTAGACAGGGTCCTGAGATCAGGAGTCCAAGTCCCTTCAATATCTCTTCCCAGCCAGCATGTAATAAAGCTGACTCTGGTGACCAGTCTAAATCAGTATTTTGGCCAGATTTAATTTTCTTGGGAATAAGGAACCCCTCGTTTGGACCAGCCAGGTTCCTGTGTAGCTGAGAAAAAAATACTGTGGGTTTCTCCAGCGAAGCGGAAGCAGTTGTAGTGCTAAAGTCACTTACAGAGCAGGGAATAGCTGCAGGGATTTCAGAATCTGGCTTTTCCGATGTCGGTAGTCGAAGTGGGTCATTTGAAGTAGTCCGAGAAACAGCAGTAGCAGGGGTTGAAGAGAATTCTCTACAGCAGGAACAGAAGCGAATCCTGGTGGCCGTCGACTGGGGCTTTCCAATGCCGACGTCGCGAGGAAGAACAAGGAAGTGGCGTCCGGCGATGCCTGCGCGAAACTTCGCAATGCCAAATCTAAAAGCTGCAATTGCAGGACTAACGCATCGGCGCTGCTCCTGAAGACTGGAACTGAGCGGAGCCACTTGCACATCAGGTAGACTGAAAACAACTTCTTTAGGGTCATTTTGAAGACGAGTCAAATTCAAAATAGTCAGTACTAACATCAGCTACAGCAAGACATGCATCTGGGGCCTCTTGAGAAGGTAGCATAGAGGAGGAGGCCGACTCCCCTGAGCTAACAGTGTCCATCTCCTCCAGGGGATCATGCGAACTGGCCATCTTGCAGCCAGCAGCAAAGGCTCCACCTACTCAGAGTAGGGGAATTTCCCCGGTGTCCTTGCCAGATTTCCCTGATTCACTGAAAATACCACCAACAGCTTAATCTGGATGGGGGTTCAAGGTCAGTTGGCATTCATCTGTATCCCCCTCCCCCGGGTCGTGCCTGAAAATAGGCAGGATTTGTCTAGTGTACTTACCCGGTCAACAAAAGCTAAATAAATAAATAAATACAATTTCTATGTACATGTGTAACTTTGGTCAGTTGGTAGCTTTTTACAGCCCTATTGGCTCTGGCTAGAGTTTGTTTTTGTCTGCATTAATTATTAATACTTCTTCATTCCACAGTTCTGCAACTGGCAAATAGAACCACCATTCTTTCTCATGAAATAGACTTTTTGAAGTTTCTGCAATGTTTGTAGAAGGCCATCCAACCCAGCCCAGGTAAAACAACCCTGCAAATCTCGCTTTGGCGCCCTTTTGATTTCGAAAAGAAACACAGAAAAATGAACTGAACTTCACTGCACAGGGGTAAAAAACGAACTCCAGGAAATTAACTGTCCTGCCTGCTTGGTGCCTTACCTTAGGAGCGGGTGTGCACTGCTTTCTCATCGGTGCAGGAGTGCTTGCCCCGCCGAATGCTATGCGTTCGGCTCCCCACCGCCCCCACCACCACCCTTGGTCGGCTCTTCCTTAAATAGCCTTGGAGGAGTCACGTAGGGCTGAAATTAACCTATCAGCCCTGTTTTCCATTAGCAGGTTATCTCATCTCACCACTAGTGGCCGCCCCTATAGTACAGCTCCCTTAACTCCCTGCTGGCCTAGCTCTGCTGTTCACAATCACTGTTTTCTGCTGCCACTAAGTGCTGGTTGACTCACACAAGTCGCTGTCACTCCCTCTTGTATCCACTTTCTATTCACTATCACTCCCTCTGGTGCTCGTGTTCTCTTGAGATAACCTGCCCCCTGTACTATTCCTCTACCCCGCCGACTATCGGTTCCGACTGGCCCCTTCTTTTTCTCTCATCCCTGTCATCATGGCTACCCCCCCCGGCCCCTCCAGGCGCACAGGCACCTTATCCAGCCAGGTAGCCCTCCTCCCCTCCCTCAAGTCCCCCCCTGCATGGTTCTCCTCCAAAGGGCTAAAAATTGTCCACCTAAACGTTCGTAGCCTTCTACAGAACCTTGCTGAGCTCACTGCCTGGGTTGCCCACTACAAGCCGAATATCATGGGTATCTCGGAAACATAGCGAAAGCCGCATATTCCTGATACAATGTGCACCCTCCCGGGGTACAGCCGTATCAGACGTGATAGGGTGGGGAATAAACGAGGTGGTGGGGTGCTACTCTATTACAAAGTTCACCTAAATGTGTCCACCATCGACCACTCACCAGCCAACCCCCCTTCAAGTGAGTTCCTGCACGCCCTTCTCCTACTTGGGCTCACAAAGAAAATTCACCTAGTCTGTTCTTACATCCCCCCCAAAGGTGGCCCGCATGGACTCTCCTCACTTCTTTACAGTATTAGTGAGAAAGTGGCTCCCAATGAAGTCCTCATTATAGGTGACTTTAACCTTAACTGGTTGGGCCCAAACTGTAAAGTATACGAGCCTCTGCTCTCGGGCCTCGCCCTCAGCCAAGTTATCTCTGAACGTACAAGGCCCTCCCCCCGGGGGGCCAAAGGGTCGCTAATTGACTGGATCCTGGCTAACAGACCTGACAGGATCATATCCTCAGGCATTCTCCCAGATGCCATCTCTGATCACTCGCCTACCTTTTGCAAATGGGGCATCTCTCAGACTAAAATTCCCAGCAAAGTGATCCAGATGAGGGATTACTCGAAATTTTGCCCACATGACTTCCTCTCAGACCTCAGACTAATTGACTGGTCTGGGGTCATTGCCTCCTTGGGCCTGGCCCAAGCCCTGGACAAATTCTTATCCAAGTTTATCCCCGTGCAGAACAAACATGCCCCCCTCACTAGAAGGAGGGTGAGGGGCGCTGTTACCAAATGGCTTCATGGGGGCCTATTCTCCCTTATGAAACTCAGGGATAAATGCTGGGTGACCTACAAGGCCTCCCAAAGCAATAATGACCTCCTAGCGTATAGACGCCTCAGAAACTCCTGTAAAAAAGCCATCCGGTCAGCTAAAAGCGAGTTCTGCCGTTCTGCCCTGCTCTCCTCTGCCAGCAATCCGCGGAGTTTCTGGCAGAACATTAGAAGCGCAGTTGGTGGCTCAGCCAGAGTGCAAGCCACTGACTTGCTCATTGACGGGGTCAGCTGCAATAACCCACACACAATTTCTAATGCCTTTAATGTCATGTTCTCCGAACTGTCTACCACCCCTCCCCCATCCACAGTACCCAAGTCCTCCAGCACCCCTCCACCCGGACCCAACTCCCGTACCCCCTTCTACCTTAAGCAGGTGTCGATAAAAGAGACCCAGAAACTGCTTGCCAACCTCTCCCCTCACAGTGGAGCAGGGCATGATAGCCTCGAACCGAAACTACTCAGGCTAGGGGCCCACCTCCTTGCCGGGCCCATAACACATATCTTCAACTGCTCCCTAACCACTGGAATCATCCCGGACATTTGGAAAGTGGCCAAAGTTACCCCTGTGCTAAAGCAAGTCAACCCCAAGGATCCCCTGAACTATCGACCTATCGCCATCCTGTCTGCCACCTCCAAGGTACTGGAGAAAGTAGTGGCCTCTCAGTTAACCCACTATTTACAGCTCCATAACCTCCTCTCTCCAGCTCAGCATGGGTTTAGGAAGGGGCACAGCACGGCAACAGCCCTCGCTGTTGTCTCCTCACTGATCAGAAATGCAACTGACCAAGGCTACCTCACCGGAGCTATCTTTGTGGATCTCTCCAAAGCCTTTGACAGGGTTGATCACTCACTCCTCAGTTCAACTCTTCTATCCCTTGGACTCTCACCCCCTGCCCAAGCTTGGTTCCTCAGTTACCTCACTGGTAGGAGGCAGTACACCAACTTTAACCGGACCCTCTCCAACCCCACACCTGTCCTCTGTGGGGTCCCTCAGGGGTCTGTCCTTGGCCCTACTCTCTTCTCCCTTTTCATCAACGAACTGCCGTCCATCATCAACCATGGGCATACCACCCTGTATGTGGATGACCTTGTCATCATGGCCAGTGCCCGAGACATTGCCACCATTAACTACCAATTAAATTCCGACTTCAAGCGGATCCAATCCTGGCTGGTGGAGCACAGACTCACCACCAACCTCAAGAAAACCCAAGCCATGCTCTTTGGATCCCTGAACAAAATTAAATCCTGCCCAGCGCCTCTACTAGTCTCTGGGACTGATGGCTCCGCCCTGCAGACGGTGACTACTGTCAAGTATCTAGGAGTCAATCTGGATCCACAGCTGGACCTCACCTTACACATCCGAAACATCCGCAAGGCTACGAACGGTACACTAGGTCTCGCCTACAGAGCCAAAAACTGGTTGACTCCGGCTGCTCGTATGGCCTTAGCCAGGGGGGTCCTCCTCCCCTCTCTCTGCTATGGGCTAATAACCTTTGCCCCCATGCCCAAATCCAGCCTATTGAAGTGGGACATGGCCTACAACAACATCTGCCGCTTTGCACTTTCTGCCCCTCCTCTAACGCACCGCTGTGACCTCTACTCCCGCCTAGAGTGGCTCCCTACCGAGAAGCACCACACCTTTGTAGTTGGGAACTTCATCGACAACATCGTCCGATCGGCCACCCCTGCTGCCCTCGCACTTCCCCTCAACCTTGTCACCCCTTCCTACCAGCTTAGGTCAAGGGCGACGCTTGATCGCCTGGTCCTTCGCACTTGCACCCTCATGGGTGATCGGGCCTTCACCACCTATGCCCCAAATTATGGAACTCACTCCCTGCCCCAACGGTCCTCCCTCCCATCCTGGCTTTAAAGCCTCCCTTTGGAACTACCTGAAAGGATCCCACCTGTCCTTGTACCTCGTAGCCCACCAGCACTAAGTATGCTGGGGGGTATCCGTGCCCTCAGCGTCCACTGCTTACCCTCAGTCAACTGGTTGAGTAACTAGTAAATGCTCTTACCTTACTGCCTGCCCTCCTCCCCATCAGTTCACACTGCCCTCTAAGCCTCCCCCTGACTGCTCCTTCTCTTTGTACCCCTGTCCCCCACCCTATTTGCTGGCACCTACGCCTGCCTGTTTTTAACTGAACTGGTCTTTTTTATGAAATTTCGCTGTCTCTGCCGAAATCACCAAGTTTGTATCCTACTGTATCTTGTGCTAACCGTCTTGAAGGCTGTTAGCTATCTACTCAACCCATGTATAAGCTTGTCATTTCTCTGATTGTCAAATTTTGTTGTTTGCCTGTTTATCTCATTGAATGTGAACTGTGCTTCTATTCTGTAACCTTCCCGGGTTGCACCTGAAAATAGGCACTTGGCTGTCTAGTGTGCCTTACCTGGTTAACAAAAGCAAATAAATAATAAATAAATTAGCTTCAGGGCTGAGTACCAGTGGATTGGAGAGGGGTGGCCTCTCTGACTACTGCAACCCAGGAGGGATGGATGTATAATGGAGATGCAAACAACTCACACCAATGCCATTTTAAGCTTGCTCATGATCACTGTATCCATTTAGTTGGGGTTTTCAGTGTTGAAGGCCATTTTTACTGCACCAAAATATGCTGTTTCTGTGGCAGAGGCTTGTTTCTGTGACAGGACTACGTTTATACTGCAATTGCTGCACCTGCAGAATCACAGAAAACACAGGGCCCTGATTGACACACGTGTATCATATCGATCTGTACAATTTCTGAGACAATACATTTGTAAGAACTGTCACATTTCAAAAAGTCTACCAATGCTAAGCAGGCTTGCAGGCACAGCAGTAAGTTATCAGCTTGCAGTGCCGACACCAAAGCCGGGAGTCAGAAGGCCGGCCAGATGGGAGAAAGACTGAGCATCCCAGGGACCACTCTGCTTCTCCGGGGGGAGGGGGAAGTGTGTCCAGCGCTATACAGACCCCTGGTGGAGGCTGGCGGTACCGCTGCAGCCAGCACTGTCACCGTAGTGGGTCGGGACAGATGCTGTATGTCATTGCACGGCCCCGCCCCAAGGGGCCAGCATTCAAGGAAAAAAAAAAAGCTGGCCCCCAGGCATGATGACCTGCTCTGCTGCCATCTCCACTGCCACCAATGTCCAGCGGGGGGATCCTGCTCCCATCGTCCAGCAAGGGGGGTATGCCGGGGCTCACTAACAGTGTCCATTGGGAGGGGTGCCTGCCCAGAGGGGTAAGCCTGGGCATGGGGGAACGGTAGGCAGGGCAGGGTTGAGGTCCAGTAAGGATCAGGAGCTGGTCTCCCCCCCCAAAAAAAGCAAAAAAGCCTATCAATGCTACCGACTGTCACCCAACCCTTCTCAGGCACTTACCGCTCCAGGTGGAGTGGTGTTATCTCTCTTAATCCTTCACTCACCCAAGCCAGTGCCTACCCCTCCCTCTCTCTATAGGCATCTAGGCCAGACCACTACTTACCCATGTTCTCCTAACTGTTTCTACTGTTTCTCTCCTGCTGATGTTGTTCTTGCTGTATACTCCCAACTGCTATCTGTTGGTAGTACCACCCACGTTCCTGATACCACTTCGATGTTCGACTCCTGCCTTGTTCTTGCTGTGAATTCCTAAACTGATTATTTGTTTTTAACATCTGTATCACCCTACGGTGGAGCATATTGCTCCTGTATGTAAACTCTATTGTATTTCCAAACTGTTGGAGCATGTGGCTCCTGTATGTAATTGTTATCTCTATGGATACCCTGCAACTCTCCCAGGTTGCTCCTGAAAATAGGCACGTTGCTGTCTAGTGTGCTTACCTGGTTAACAAAAGAAAATAAATAAATAAATACCCCAGCACTTCGCTCTCACAGGCATTTCCTCAGGTGGTTGGGGCAGAATGTAGAGTTTTTCCTTATGAAGGTATGGAATCCCACATGGACAAAGTGTTCAGTAATTATGTAATTAATTAATCTTGCTGGTACACAAAATTCCTGTTCAAGATGCCTTAAAGGAGAACTGTGTTGAACCAGCAAAAGATTTTTTCCCAGTAAAAGCTGTTTCTAAATACTGGTTCAAATTCTGTTATTGATCTACAGGATCATTACAGGCTTTTTAGTTATCCCAGTTTGTGTTTCTGATTTAACACAGTGGAATTAAGGATTATTTTAGAATTCTTTGATGTGTTTATGTACAGTACTTGCTAAGATCATTCACTGTTGTCACAATGCGTCTGTGTTCTAATATAGAACTCTGCTGCTGAAGGGGACATAAACTGCATCATACAGTTTTAAAATGGCTTTTACCACTAGAGTGTAAATCAGAAACACCCCTAGAGTTTACTAAAAGGCCAGTATAGATGGAAGAATAACAATATTCAATTCAATGTATTCATCAGCGACATCGCTGACAGTCTGGATGGGGAAGTGTGCCTGTTAGCAGACGATACAAAGCTCTGCCATAGGGTAGAAATGCCCAAAGGGGCTCTAAAGATGGAGTCTGACGTAAATAAACTAGAAGAGTGGTTGAGAAACTGGCAATTGAAATTCAACACCAAAAAGTGTAAGGTTATGCACCTGGGAAGACGTAACCTCGGGAGAAAATACTTTCTGGAAGGTGAACAGTTGGAGGCAACAAAGCATGAGCGTGTAGTACTGCTCTTGGGGTTATCATCTCCAATAATTTGAAGTTGAGCAAGCTATGCGAAAAGGTAGCACTAAAGGCTAGCAGCATCCTGGGATGCATGGGGAGAGGTATCACAAGTAGTAAACATGAGGTGATTATGCCACTGTACAGGTCCCTGGCGAGACCTCACCTGAAATACTGCATCCAGTTCTGGAGACCACACATCAGAAGAAACATAGAATGATTGGAGACTGTGCATAGGAGGGTGCCGAAGATGGTGCAGGGTCTGCATCATGAGCCATATGAAACAAGACTGAATGAATGCAACTTGTATTTCCTAGAGCGGAGAAGGGATACAGGGGACATGATTGAGATCTTCAAATGCCTAAAGGGTATCAACAAAGTACAGGCACAGAGCCTCTTTCAAGTAAACAGCTGCACCTGGACTAGAGGTCATAACGTGCATCTAAAGGGAGGTAGGCTCAGGAGCAACATGGGAAGTTCTTCTTCATTGAGAGGTGGTGGAGCCTTGGAACAACCTGCCCCTGGGTGTGGTGAGGACAAGAACAGTTAGGGAATTTAAATTGGCACGGGACAGACAGTGCGGGAAACTCAAGGAAGCAACAAATTGGGGGGGGGATTTGAATCTATGGGCAGACTAGATGGATCACACGGTCCCCTTCTGCCATCACTTTCTGTGTTTCTATGTTTCTAGTATTATAACCAATACTTAAAACTAGCTTCTACCGGGAAAAATAGCTTACAGGTTCAGCACAGTTCTCTTTTAAAAAGATAACATGATAAGAATGGGATAATTACAAAAATACTTGATGTGCATAATATTAGGATCCCTATCAAAAATCTACAGTGATTTAACAATTAGTTTAATACATTTATTAGTATCTAGTGTACTTGTAAATATCCCAGTTTTTTTTAGAGATATTCATCACATTCTTCTGCAGAACAGTCACTTCTGACTTGATACACAATTCTTGTTTTAAAATTACATTTGCTTAACATTATTAGTTAAGGTGAAGATTCACACATAACTATTTCATCATAGTCATAATTCTCTGGAGTAATGGCCGAATCTGTGAGTGACCATACGGCGGTTTGTTGTGTCTTAAACTTCAAATGCCTAAAAATTCCATCCCGTACTGTGACAGTTTGTAATTTGAAGAATATTGATCAGGAAGTTTTGATTACACATGTGGCCCAGTTGGATTGGTCCTATTTGGAATGCATCACCAATGTGAATTTGGCTTTTGATTATTTTTGTAAAACTTTAATTCCAATTCAAGATTGTTTTTGCCCTTTGAGAACTTTGAGAGTGCGAGGAGTTAGTAATTGGTGGTTTTTACCTGAGCTAAAGCAATTAATTAGGCAAAGAAATAAAGCTTGGGATTCCTATAAAAAACATATGTCTATAGTTATGTTGAATATATATAGGCAGTTGCTTTCTAAGGTATCTAATGCAGTTAGGGCAGCAAAAAAGAAATTTTAGGAACAATGTGAGGAAAATTTGACTAATCCTAAAACGTTTTGGAGTAAGGGCAATTCATTAATAGCCCCTAAAAATTCTGGTTCTGTTCAAAAATTGAGGTTTGATGATAAAGAGATTACTTTGGTTGAGGAGATAGTTGATATTTTAAATAGAAAATTTACCAACCTGTCTGATTATAGAGCAGAAGCACCTCAGAGGGATGCACAGTCTTCAGAACCTTGTGCATCAACTCTGTTGCAGATCTTTGTGTCATCTGCAAAGAGACATACTTTTCCTTCCAGTCCCTCTGCAATTTCGCTATTAAAGACACTGAAGAGGACCGGTCCTAATACTGAACCCTGCGTCACCCCACTAGTAACCCCCCTTTCTTCAGAGTGGACTCCATTTACTATTACCCTCTGTGTCCTATTCTCCAGCCAATTCTTTACCCAGGCTATCATCTTGGGATACAAAGCAGGAAAAGTTTTCTTTTAAAAGTGTAGAGAGGAGTGAAGTCTTTGATTTATTACATATTTTACCGAAGAAGTTTAGCGATTGTGGGGGTGGGGGTTTGGATGGACATTTTCTTAGATTAATAATTCCATTTATAACTGACCCTTTATGTTACATTTTTAATTTATCTTTGTAGACTGAACAGTACCTATCATGTTGGAAGTGTGCTAGGGTTGTGCCTATGCCAAAAAAGCCAAATGCTGATTTATTGGACGATTTTAGGCCAATATCCATATTAAATCCATTAAGAAAAATTCTGGAAAAACTGGTGGCTAACCAGATAAATGGGTATTTAGAAAGTCATCATTTATGATGTTCATAGCTGCATGGCTTTAGGCAGTATCATGGCACAGGAACGGCCTTGGTCAGGTTCACAGACAACATCCTCCGTGGTTTTGAGTCTGACTTAATGATGGGGTGGTGTTTGTGGACCTGGCCACGGCGTTTGACCTGACTGCACATGATTTGGCTTGTCAAGAGTTATTGAATATGGGGTTTTCTGATGGATCTGTTGAGTGGGTACGGGATTATTTGTCTAATAGGTCACAAGTGGTTTATATTGGTAATGTTGAATCATGTGAGGCTCCTGTGGGCTGTGGAGTTCCACAGGGGTCATTATTAGGCTCTTTATTATTTACTCTATTTGTAAATAATTCACCAGCACAATGTACTGCATGTGATACAATTCTCTATGCAGACAATTTGATTTTGTTTAATTAAGATCAATCAGTAGGTGGTATTGCTTCTAATCTTCAGCATGATTTCAATGTGGTAATTAGCTGGCTAGTGGATAATTTAATGGTTATGAATTTAAAGAAAACCAAGACAATGTTATTTGGTATTACACATATGTTAAAAGATTGTCTGTAATTGTTGATTTGTGCTTCATTAGGGACTGAAATTGAGCAGGTACAGAGTTTTAAATATTTAGGGTTTTTATTCGATCCAGTGTTAAGTTTTTCTCCTCAGTTCACTGCTTTATGTAGACAGGTAAATCAAAAGATAGGTTTACTGTATCGATATACAAATTATTTTTCAGAAAAGACTAGGAAAGCTATTGCTGTGGGGAATTTGCTCCCTCATTTGGTGTATGGAAACATAGAAACATAGAATTTGATGGCAGATAAGGACCACTTGGCCCACCCAGTCTGCCCATTTCCCTACCTAATGGATAAGCTGCAGATCCTAGTTAACCAACAGCCTACTTCCTGCCACCCCCTACTACAATTGCCTTGTGTCTGTCCCATGCATGTTTGAATTTCCCCACTGTTTTAGCCCCAACAACCTCCCCAGGAAGGCAGTTCCACGCATCCACCACTCTCTCTGTGAAAACATTTCCTCACATTACCCCTGAGCTGTCCCCCCTCTATCTTTAAATTGTGTCCCCTTGTTCTTACACATCTCTTTTTCTGAAAGATGCTACCCTCCTGGACTTTGTTGATTCCCTTGAGGTACTTGAAAGTTTCTATCATGTCCCCCCCTCCCTCCTTTCCTCAAGGCTATACATATTAAGCTCCTTTAGTCTCTCCTTCATATGTCTTCTGGTGCAGACCCTGCACCATTTTAGTTGCCCTCCTCTGGACAGCTTCCATCTTGTCTATGTCCTTGCAGAGATCGGGTCTCCAGAACTGCACACAGTACTCCAGATGGGGTCTCACCAGCTGTCTGTACAGAGGGATAACAACTTCCTGTTTTCTACTGGTGATGCCTCTCCCTATGCATCCCAGTATCCCCCCAGCCCTCCTTACTGCCCTCTCACATTGCTTGCCCACCTTTAAGTCATCGGATATGATTACCCCCAGGTCCCTTTCCATTTCTGTTGTTGTTAGTATCTCACCCCCCATTGTGTACTCTTCCCCTGGGTTTTTGTTTCCCAGGTGCATTACCTTGCACTTCTTAGTATTGAATCTAAGCTGCCATACATTTGACCATTCCTCTAACCTTGCCAAGTCCCTGCTCATCCTTTCTACCCCACCTTGTGCATCAACTCTGTTGCAGATCTTTGTGTCATCTGCAAAGAGACATACTTTTCCTTCCAGTCCCTCTGCAATGTCGCTTATAAAGACACTGAAGAGGACCGGTCCTAATACTGAACCCTGCAGTACCCCACTAGTAACCCCCCTTTCTTCAGAGTGGACTCCATTTACTATTACCCTCTGTGTCCTATTCTCTAGCCAATTCTTTACCCAGGCTATCATCTTGGGACCCACTCCCAGGCTGGCTAACTTGTATATTAATCTTTTGTGTGGGACTGAATCAAATGCCTTGCTAAAGTCTAGGTAGGCCATGTCCACAGCCCCTCCCTGATCTACTACTTTGGTCACCCAGTCAAAGAAATCCATTAGATTCATCTGGCATGACCTTCCCGCTGTGAATCCATGCTGCCTTGGGTCCTGTGCCCCTCTGGCCTCTAGGTACTCGACAATTCTTTCCTTCAAGTGATTCCATCATTTTCCCTATCACTGAGGTTAAACTAACAGGTCTGTAGTTCCTCTTCTGCCCTGCTCCCACTTTTGCGAAGTGGAATCATATCTGCCCTCCTCCAGTCCTCAGGTACCACCCCATCCTTCCATGATTTGTTAAAGAGGGTAGTCAGTGGTGTCACTAATTCTACCCTTAGTTCTTTTAAAATTTTGGGATGAATCCCATCAGGCCCCATTGCTTTGTCCACCTTCAGTTTTAAGAGTTATTTCAGAACCCTTTCTTCTGTAAATGGGCTGGTATCAACTTCTGTATCCAGAGTGTTTCTGCTGTTTGTTTTAGGTACCTCCTCTTCCTTTGTAAATACTGAGCAAAATATTTGTTTAGTATCTCTGCCTTTCACAGTCACCCTCTGCCCACCCCTCCCTTTATTAAGCCTCACTATCCCTCCCTTGGTCTTCCTTCGCTCCCTGATGTACCTAAAAAAGGTTTTATCCCCCTTCTTAACTGAGTTGGCTATCTTTTCCTCAGTTCGGGCCTTTGCTGTCCTGACTGCCTTCCCAGCTTCCTTTTGCTTTAATTGATACAATTCTCTGTCCTGCTCCTTCTGTGATTCCTTGTACTTTCTGAATGCTTTCTTTTTCTCTTGAACCTTCACTGCCATCTTCTTTGAGAACCATAGTGGTTTCTTACATAGTTTTGTTTTGTTTATTTGCTTCACACAAAGGCTTGTTACCTCTGTGATGGCAGTTTTTATTATTCCCCATTGTTCTTCCACCCCTCCTTCCTGCCCATTTGCTAGGGTATTCCCTAGGCACTCACCCATTTTGGCAAAGTCAGCCCTCCTAAAGTCCAATACTTCTGCCTTTGTATGGCTTGACTCTATTGCTGTGTTTATTGTGAACCATACTGTTCAATGGTCGCTAGTTCCCAGATGGCTACCCACTTCTACATCTGTGATCCTCTCTCCAACTCTATTTGAGAGAACCAGGTCTAAGATTGCTCCCTCTCGAGTGGGTTCCAATACTAGTTGTCTAAGGCATGCCCCTTGTAGGGCATCTAGAATAACCCCACTCTTAGAAGTGGCTGCTGCAACTGCACTCCAGTTAACATCTGGCATATTCAGATCACCATCAGCAATATCTCCCCTTTTTCTGTCATTCTAAGTATACTTTTTATCCTTTCCTTGTCCATTTCCTCCCCCTGAGAGGGGGATCTGTATACAACCCCTGTGCGGATTGTGGTGCCATTGCTGGTCTCCAAATTGACCCATAGTGCTTCTCCTCCTCCCTGTTTACCCTTTTGTTCTGTTGCATTGATTCCTTCCCTTATGTGGAGAGCTACTCCTCCTCCTCTTTTACCCTCCGTGTCCCTCCTGTAGAAAGTATATCCTGGTATGTTTACGTCCCAGTCATAGTTCTGTGTGTACCATGTTTCTGTGAGTGCCACGATATCCAGATGTTCCTCCTCCATCAAGGCCACTAATTCAGGAAGCTTGTTACCCAGACTACGGGCATTGGTACTCATTGCTCTCCATTTTTTGATGGCTTTACCTTCTGTAGCAGCATCCCCCACTGACCTTTCTGCCTTGGTCTTTTTCTCATTTAGTACCCTGTTTTGTAGGGGCGGGATTTTCCTGCTGCTTATCATTGCTCTCTCCTTTGAGTAGTTTAAAAGCCACAATGAAGCATTTAAACCGATTGCCCAAAAAGACTTGTTCCTTCCTGGACAGATGCAGACCATCTTGCCAGTATAGGCTGGTGTCCTCCAGGTGGAACCCCAGTCCCAATGAAGCCAAACCCTGTGCTCCACACCATTTTTTCAACCATTCATTAAACTGCATGGTGCAAAGTACCTCGCCTCCCTCATGCCATTGACAGGTAGCACCTCAGAGAAGGATACTGTGTGCTGCTTGTCTTAGGCCCCTCCCCAACTCTACAAAGTCCTTCTGCACTGCTCTAATCTCATGATGAGCCAAGTCATTTGTCCCTAGGTGGACAATGACGTCCAGCTCAGACTCCTGTGCAACTGTTCTCGTGATCCTAAGGATGTGCCTCCTGTCCCTCCAAGCCATGGCACCAGGCAGGCACCTCACTTCAGTTTTCCCTGCTCCCCCCAGTTCTATCCCCCTAATAATTGAGTCCCCCACCAGGAGCTGCTTCCTTTCCCTGTGGTGCCCTCTGCCTCCTTCCTGAGGGCCTCCCTTGTGAAAGTTATAATCCCCTTTACACCACCCTGGTGAGACTACATTTAGAGTACTGTATGGAGTTTTGTGCGCCCCAGACTATAAGAATGAAAAAACTAGGTGAAAAAGGTTCAAAGAAGGATAACCAAGAAAATACATTCAATAAAACACTATGGGTGGGATATTCAAAAGGGTTGCACATGGCGCAACAGGGTGGCGCCATGCATGGCTGCTAAATCAGCGCCAATATCCAAGTGCTCAAGCACAATCCCAATGCACCAGGCACATCAGCATGTGGCGTAGCACAGGTGGGGGGGTATGCCCATGCATACCCCGTGACATCCCTATATTCAGCCCGGGATGTGCTGAGCATAGGCATGCTGCGAACCCCTACGTGCGCTGCACACAGTTGTGCATAAAAGAAAAGGAGCAACAGCAGGCCACCCACAGGTGAGCTGCCGTATTGCAGGGTGCAGCACAGCAGCTGCCAGCCGTGGGTGGCCATCCGAGCTCCGGCAGCACCGTCCGTCATGGTCCCTCCCCATGCCCGATCGCGGGCTTTCATTAGGATTATATCCCTGGTGGTCCAGTGGACCCGATCCCACAGCTTGATCGCAGGCTTTCATTAAGTTAATGTCCCTGGTGGTCCAGTGGACCCCATCCAACAGCCTGATCGAGGGCCCACAGCACACCCAATAAGGCGCTTGTTTATATTATAATTTGGGAAAAAGGAATTGCATACACTAACAGTATCCTATACCAGACCTTGCTGGGGTGGCGAGGGAGACCTCGATGCAAGAGGGACCCCCCCAACCTGAACACTCACGGTGTGTGGAGCAGAGGCCCTGACTCTGAATAGTTGGGCCAGATGGACATCCCACGCTCACACAAGACCCCCACCTCGCCTGCACCAGAGCAGGTGGACTGACGACTCTGTGGACATTTGTTTTTTTATTAGTAGCCATTCTCTACTCACAGGACTCATTCCTCTCCAACGACGGATCTTCCTCACACTGGAGCTAACACCACTTGGGGACTGTAAGCAGGAGGTAAACAGTCAGCTGAGCCCCCCAGTTGCTACTGTGCCAGTGGCGTAGAGAGAAAGAGGACACACGAATTGGGTGCCAAATTTGAATCCAAGCAACAGCGCCCTATTGGACCTTCACCCACAGTGACGCACCGCCTCAGGCCATCCTTAAAAGCCTGAGCGAAGCCTCGCAGAAGCCAGAACAGACTGCTGCCAAACCTTGCTGGGGTGGCGAGGGAGACCTCGCTGCAAAAGGGAACCCCCAACCTGAACACTCACGGCGTGTGGAGCAGAGGCCCCGACTCTGAATAGTCGGGTCAGGCGGACCTCCCACGCTCGCACAAGACCCCCACCTCCCCTGCACCAGAGCAGGCGGACGACCGACTCTGTGGACTTTCATTTTCTTATTTGTAACCATTCTCTACTCACGGGGCTCATTCCTCTTCAACGATGGATCTTTCTCACACTGGAGCCGACACCACCTGGGGACTGTAAGCAGGGGGCTCTCACAAGACCCCCACCTCCCCTGCACCGGAGCAGGTGAACGACCGACTCTGTGGACTTCTGTTTTCTCCCGCCCACCTGCCCCTTTCCCTCCTCCCATTAAATGCATGTTTGCCACGCCCACTTGGTCTGCTGAACCACTCATCTGTGGGCTAGGCATGGAATGCTTGGCACCGCAAACCCGCCCTTCCTATGCTCTGGACCTAACCACTGCATCGGACTTGTATGCAGACTAAGAGCCCTGGTACTCATCACTGTAATTTCACTTGTGCCCCTCCTGAATGAGATCTGCACTAATACTCTATACTAACGTACATACAAGCTATGTAAAGTTACTTAATCTCTTTTAAACGCCTCCTGGTTTACTGTTAATGTACACATGCAAGGCCTACTAACTACTTGAAATTGACCTAATAATCTGTTGCTAAGCTGTGCCTCCCTTGAAAGTGTGTTTATACTGCCAGAGCAAAGGAATAGCTAGCTACTTCTTATAAACTGTATACTAGACAGGGCAAACCTGCTTGACATAAGCTGAAACTACTAGATCTAAGGGTTAGGGGCTGAAACTATTTTCTGCCAAACATAACTAGCCCAGGGCAAGTGTAGTGAATTCTTTTTTTCCCCAGATTGTCTTGCCCATAGTCTTGCCAATTAGCCTAAATCCTATCACAGGCGAGTCGGTGGCTCATTACTCGAGAACACTAACAATAATTGCCTCTAAAAGCTCAACTTGAGCCAGGGGCTGCCCCCCGCACGGACAAAGTTAGGCCAAAAGGAAGGAGCTGACCCTAGCTAAACCTAACACCAGCTTGACTGGTGGTACCCTTCTACTGCTGCCCTGATCGTGACCACACAATGACGCCTCACCAAACATCTGCCCCAGCCCCAGCACCCCGAGGTGCAGGAGACCTAAGCACCCCCACTCCCAAATAGGGGGGTACTTCTTGCATTAATCTACTCACTATCCCTACTTTGGGTGGACAGGATCATCTACCCAGGTCATCCTGAAGCATGGGGCCATCGGCATAATGATCCCCCCCTTAATTTCCATAATGGAATGCTCGGTTCAAGCATGCTTGCTCTATCGTCAGCTCATGAGATGGTAAGAAAGGGCATATGTTTTGACTTGTTCTACTTTGCAGGCAGGATGAGTCGATGAAACCCACTCACCTTACCTAGCCCTAAGCTTCTCTGCCTGATAGCTGTGCTGCTTCTCCTGGCAGGAGATAGTCAACCCAACCCTGGCCCTAGCACCACCAATATCTCAGTGACATCCCCTCAGAACCCTCGCTGGGTGCCTGCAAAGGGTCTTAAGATCGCACATATGAATGTATGTAGCATTAGACCCAAAATACATGAAGTCCAAGCCTGGCTTGACCTTTACAAGCCCGATGTCCTAGCAATCTCATAAACCTGGCTAAAAGCCCACATCCTCGATCATGAGATTCAGACACTGGACTATAGCTCCTACCATAAGGACAGGGAGTCCAAAAAAGGGGAAGTTTACTAATCTATACCAAACAAGACCTTACTGTATCACCTCTAAGCCTGCAGCAAAGGCCCCTCTCTGACGGAGAATCTGTATTCATCTGCATTACCTTTGGATGTACCAAGCAAATTACTATAGGGTGTGTCTACAATCCTCCAAAGACGGCCCTCCAATCCCTCGAGGCCATCACAAATGCCTTGGCCTCAGAAGTCTCAACTGAGCTTCTCATTTTAGGAGACTTCAACCTCAACTGGGCCCAGGACCCTGGATATGCCCTGATGTCACTGACCCAAGAGGCAGGTCTGACGCAGGTCATCTCTGAACTGACTAGACTGAACTACAAAACTGGGAATCACACCACCCTTGACTGGGATCTGGTGTCCAACTCTGCCAACACCCAGCTTGCTGGTACCATGGCAGACTCCTTGAGTGATCATTCCCCGATCTTCTGTATCTGGAAGAACAGGGCGCCTAGGATCCAGCCCAGAATCCTCACCGCTCGGGACTACACCAACTTCTTGGAAGGGCAATTCAATGATTACCTAAGCAGTCAGGACTGGAGCCCAATAACACTCCTCCCTACTCTGACTGAGGCCCTTGAATACTTCCAGGACTTACTACGTACAGCGGCCAACCTCTTTGCTCCTCTGAAAAGACTAAGAGCTAAGGGCAGCTGCTACAAATGGATAACCCCATCCCTTAAATCCCTCATGATTAGTCGAGACAAGGCCTAGAAGAAATACAAGCTCTCTTCCCTTCCGGCAGACCTTGTGGCATACAAAGCACTAAGAAACAAAACCAAGAGTGCCATTAAACTTGCTAAAAGGGATTATCTCACAAACCTCCACAAACCAACTTAGGTAACCCTAAGCAATTCTGGAATCATGTCAACGACCTAATCAAGGGCAACAAAAAGACTGAACCTTGCCCCATTGTGGTCGACGGTCAGCTTGTAAGTGACCCCTTACAAATAGCAGCTGCCCTTAACAACTTCTTCATAGACCTTGAGGCCTACAATGCTGGGCAGGCCTCCCAGATGTCTGTGCCGAACGTAGGTGAACCAAC
The DNA here is from genome assembly GCA_016271365.2 of Neoceratodus forsteri. Classification (NCBI taxonomy): domain Eukaryota; kingdom Metazoa; phylum Chordata; order Ceratodontiformes; family Ceratodontidae; genus Neoceratodus; species Neoceratodus forsteri. Next base: position 341,950,066 of record CM057458.1, read on the forward strand.
TCACTACGAACGACCCTCCTTCCACCTGAGACTAGTAAAGCGAAAAGAGGTCATAACCCTCCTAAAGGCGCTGAAAGTCAAAGGCTCAGGCGGACCCAATGGGATAAACCCTCGGCTACTCAAGGCAGAGGCCACCTCCTTATCCAGGCCCTTGACTTGGCTCTTAAATAGATCACTAAGGGAAGGAATCATTCCTAACCAGTGGAAACAGGCCAATGTGGTCCCAATCCACAAAGGTGGCCCCAGGGAAAACCTAACTAATTACTGCCCTATCTCCCTACTCTGCACACTTGCTAAGCTACAAGAAAGGCTTGTCTACGACCAGCTCCGTGATTACCTGGAGGCTCATCAGCTTCTAGCTCCCTCTCAGCACAGATTCAGAGCTAACCATGGGACTGATACTGCCCTCATTAACTTCTCAGATGAAGTACTCAGAGCATTGGACAAAGGGATACCCACAGGTGCAGTCTTCATAGACCTGTCCAAGGCATTTGACCTTGTCGACCACAATCTCCTGCTTCAGAAACTGAACAATGTGGGCCTAGACCCCCACTCTCTCAAGTGGTTTGAGAGCTACTTAACAGGCCGGACACAAAGAGTCTCCTGGAAAGGAGTCATGTCTGGACCACTACCCCTAAAACAGGGGATTCCGCAGGGCTCAATCCTGGGCCCCCTCCTATTCTCCTTATTCACCAATGACCTGAGTACCTACTGTGGGGAAAGCTTGGTCGTCCAGTACGCTGATGACACAGTCATCTACCGATCTCTGGGGGATGTAGCTGCTCTGGGTCCTCTCCTCCAAAAGGACCTCTCATCCATCGAGGCATGGCTGAGAAAGAGAACAGAATGGTACTAAACGCAGACAAAACCAAGGTGATGCTATTCGGGCCCAGATCATTGGGTCATGACAGGACTGCATCCTTGCATCTTACCACGCTCGCAGGAAAAAGCATCAATGTAGCGCCCTCCCTTAAATACTTAGGCCTGACTCTTGACCAGACTATCACATTCAAGGACCATGTAGACCAGATCACCAAGACCTTACACCGTAAACTTGGAACCTTGTCCCGACTCAAGGACCAGCTAATCCCCGAGACTAGGCTGTCCATTGCCACAAGTGTCCTGCTCCCTACCTTGACCTATGCCGCACCTATCATACAGGGCATGGCTAAACAAGAGGTCTCTAGGATGCAAATCCTGTACAACAAGGTGGCTCGGTTTGCTACCCAGGACCATCCGCAACGCCACCACTGTGATACACTGGCCCAGCTACATTGGCCCTCCTTGACCGCTCGCCTGCAATATCCCCTGCTCATCCAGGCCTACAAGCTACTAAAACTGCCTGCCCCTCCCAGCATAGCAGGAACTATAGCAATAAAACAAAACCCTAGGAGACTACGGACATCAGAACGAATGCTACTGAAAGTCCCAGAGTAAGAACAAATGCAGGCAGCAGATCTTTCTCCTCCCTAGCCCCAATCTGTGGAACAACCTCCCTCCTCTGGTGCAGGAGGCCTCCTCACTTATGAACTTCCGCACCAGACTTAAGGCCCATATGATTACCATAAGCACATGCCTCTGCCATTGCTCATAGCTTGTCTCCCTCTCCCACACCAACCCTCTCAAAAAGTGTGCCTACTGAGGAACCCCTCCCAATATCCAGGGCACCCTGGTTCCTCAACCCTATATACTGTCTCTTGCATGGGAGGTTGCTCTCCTTCTGAAAACTTCACATCAATTTGCCATGCTTAATACTAAGCCAACCAGCATTCTAGCTAAGACTGTGCCATGATGATAACCATGTATGCAACAGCAAAAGTAAGCCTGCATAATCCTGTAACCAAATGTTTATCCACTGTATCATAAATGTATTGTTATCCTGGGTCGCCCCTGAAAAAGGGACCTTCAGGGCTCTGTGGGTCTACCCGGTCACCAAAATGTAATAAATAAATAAATAATGTTTGTCGTTTTGTTTTATCAGCTACTTATAGAACTCATCACTGTGATTTGTACTTAGGGTTGGGTTGGATGCCCTTAATTTCTAGAATTGAATATTCAGTAGGTTGTTTAGTAGCAAAAGCTATTTATTATGAATCCATGTTTCCTTTAGCTGATTTAGTCTCAACTAGGGATATTCCATCAAAGCTTAGATCATCAAATGGTCTTATATTAGAGGTCCCATTGTGTAAACAAAAACTTGGGTCTCTGGCCTTTTCAGTTTCAACTCCCCTAGTGTGGAATTTGTTTCCTTTTCAAATTTGAAATGCAAGGTCTTTGTTGTCTTTTAAGGTACAGTTAAAACAATATTTATTGACAAATGCTGTTTGTGATTGCATTAAATAGTATGTTAGTTTGTATAGTATGATTATGATTGTTGTTTTGTGTTATGTATTTATGTGTTGCACTCCGGGTCAGACCTGAAAAAGGACCTTTGGTCCAGTGTCTTTACCCGGTTAACAAATTGAAAAAATAAAAAAGAAAGAAAGAAATGAACAGGTGCATTAGAAATTAATGCATATCTTACACTAATTTTTATATTACCATATATTTTTGATAAAGATACTGATATTCTTATGCTTGTTGAGTATTTTGGTAATTTTCCCTTTCTAACTGTGTTATTCCTTGATGAAGGCATCTTGAACATAAATTTTGTGTACCAGCAAAACCAATTAAAGCAGCAGTATTTGTTAGTTGGCAAAAAACTTTATCATACAGTATTTTTTGCAAAAAAAAATTTCTTCCATCCTTCAGTTCATCCTCAATGTATTTTTAATTTTCTCAGATATTTTTTTAAACAGCTTTTATAGCTACATTTGTAATTAATGACGCATGTCATTTTAGACAGCCGCCACTCACAGTTTTTAAAAATCTCTTCCATTAAGGCTACCTGTTGAATTTAAGTACTGTACTAGATTCATACTGTGGATGCATTAGAATGTTGTTACCACATATTTCTTTTGGTATACATCACAGCATTGCAGCAAGATGTTTTATTTTTCATGGCAGGCATTACACAGGAGTGTGAACTTTTTACAACTTCAAAAACCCATAGCTCAACCAGCAAGGAATGAAAATGAAAAGAAAAATAGGTATATTGATGTTTTTGACAGAAGAACATTATTGCCAAAAAAAACTATATGGTAACTAACACATACTGTACCATGGCTTTAATTGACTGATTAGTGGACAGTTTGGCCACATGGGATTTGATGCCTTCATAAAGGAGCACTTTACCATCAGCCCCAGCCCACTGAAGAAACTTCTGTGAGAGCAAAGTGCCAAGGGATCTGGTAGCAATCGATAGTAGACGCAGGCTTCTAAGCAACTTATTTGTTTTTTTACAAATGTATTGACTCAAAACTGGTACAGATCTGTATGACACATGCGTTAATGAAATGACACTCTACATGGTTCCAGGATCTGAACCCCACATTTTACCACCTCTGCTTCCTCCACTGAGTTAACTCCACTATGGGTGTTTGTGTTATGTGTGCAGAGTCACTGTGGTATCTCAGGTGGCTGCAGTTTTTCACTTGGCAGCCTGCTTCTTTAACTGAAAGGTGAGCATGTGACCTAGCTCCCCTCCCCAGAAGGTTTGGCAAATTCGGCCTACTGGTGTAGGCACTGGTATACTTTGTATTTACTGCATACAGTATAACCTCAGAGAGGAGTGACTTTTTTATTTAGTTCATTTAATCAGGAAGGTGAACTGGATCACTGACCCATTTTCAGCCATGCCTGGGGATGATAAGGGATAAAAGTAGGAAAGACACTACATCTTAACAGTGCATAACACATCTAAAATACATGCCGTGCAAGCATTAATGCATATACTGTATGTACAATATTTTCCTCCATAGTATTCTCCCTTTATTGTGTTCTGTTTAAAGTGTTGCTGTCTCTCCTCAAACTCCCACCATGTAATCATTTTACTGTAAACTGTGTGGCATAAGCAGTGGCCCTTTGCAAAGGCCCCACTTGAGTAACTCTTCCTTTAGGGCTGCAGCTATGAATTTTGGGGCCCTGGACAAGTCACTTGAATTGGGCCCCGTTTCCCAAACCAGCTAATGCCAGGGGTAATGCCAGCTCCTCAGGTGGGCCCCTCATGAGTTTGGGGCCCCAGACAACTTCCTCACTTCCCCCTCATTACTGCGGCCCTGCCCTCCCTCCTCCCCTTCTCACTTCCCCTTGCCCCACCTCCTCCCTTCCCTGAACATTCTGTTCAGAGAGGATGACATGTTGCATAGAACAGGGTGCTTCCCTACCATCCCTAAATCATGTTCCACTCCTTCCCTGCAAGCTGGTCATGTTGGAGTCCTTGAGCAAGTGAGGGGGACATTATTTCCAAAGGCAGTGGACCATCCACCTAAGGTCTCCAGCATGACCACTCTGTTGTGTCCCCCCCCCTTATCTGTGACCTCATGTAATAAGCCATATTGGAGGGGGAATGTGTCTGCTTTGGAGAGTCTGTAGGTCCCTAGTAGCCTAAATGCCACAAGTGAGGAGAGTCACAGATTTGGAAGCTTCTTTTATGGGTTAGATTTTTAACCCCCCACCTCCATCCCTTTCCCACGTTGTCCTCATGGCTGGCGATAGGTATCCTAGTCAGAGTGGTCTGCCTGTATCACATGTGACTCAGATCTGGCTGATGCTGAGACGGGGTTGTGTGTTACTGATATCAGTACCATACCCCCTACCCCCATGCCCTGTCTCCACTAGTTACGTTTCTGTACCACAGTCATCAGAAAATGACAGTCAGGCAGCAGGATTGTCTATTGAAATTCCTGCGACAGGAAAGGTTGGAGACTTTTCCAGTTCAGGTTCAAGTCCTACCATGATCTGAAATGCATTGGTTCTCTGTTCCATTGTTCTGCTGTGCACTTTATCTGGGTCTCCAGGTCTCCACCACCCTCAATGTCTGCCCCAGAGCAGAGGGCGTTCAGCATCTGTGACTGTCATGGGTCACTGGAGATGCTTCTAGTGGTTGTCATTTCATTGGCTGGGTATATATGTCTCCTGAGGGCACACTGGTGAAATCTGTGCTGTTTGTGGATGCCCTCAGTCCTCTGCTCCTGCCCCTATCACAGGTGATTCCTTGCCTTTCACACTGTTTGCTTGGATTTTGACTGCTGCCATTTGGTCATGGAATGGCTTGGATTGGGTGGGTTCAGGCCTTGCAGCACAAGGTCATTGTGTGTAGAGCCCCTGGGGTGGATATGTGGGTCACTGGGGTCCATGTCAGTTGCTGGTCATGCTCCTTCCATTGTATTAGGTCACAACCTTTGGATGATGTCCTCCAACTCTTCTGAGAATAAAGAAATATGGACTCCTGTTCCATAGCAGTTTAAGGAGGCAGGATATTTAAGCTAATATTTCACCCCCAAGACTTGCTCTCCTGACCTACATATAAATAAACTTGCTTTTTACTGCCAGCACCATGGAGAAATTGTTAATGTACAGTTTATATGGTGTCTGTGTCACTGTAGGGGTTCAGTGTTTCTGGCCAAGGCCAGAATTCTCTCTGTGGATATTGTAAGAATTTCACCCGGCCGGGAGTCAGTCATCTCCGGCTTTTGGCAGAGGAGCAAGGGAACAATGCATCCTCTTGGTTTCAAGCAGCAGGTGCCATGTTTCATGTTGCAGCTTAGGCAGTCCATTTTTCAGGAAATCTGCTGCATCCCTGTGTTCAGCACCTGCCAAAACCAGACAAAAAGTACAGTTACGTAAGAACTTACTATAAGAGCAGATCTTCAAGAGAGACTCTTGCAGTAGGTAATAACCATTTGAACTAGAGCCATCAAGCACTAGGATCACACAGAAAACTTTAGCTAGCAGTGTCTGGTGGGGGACCACCCACCCAATGTCCGTGATGGACGTCAACGTGACCCTATATAGCGGTCAGTCCCCACCTCCGCCTTCCAGTTCTCCCACTGGAGACCTACGAAGGTACAAGAGGAGAAAGGAGTGGGCTCGTGGAGCTGAAAGAAAGGCTAGAAGGAAGTAGCTGCAGAAGCAGATGGAAGGTGGGAGGGAAAAAGGTACCTACTGCAAGAGCCTCCCTCGAAGATCTACTCTTATGGTAAGTTCTTACATAACTGTACTATCTTACTTTGAGAGGGCTCTTGCAGTAAGTAATAACCATTAGGACTGAGTCCCAAGCAGTGTAATTCAGACAAAGGCTGAAGCAATGGAGGCAAGAAAGGTCTGCAGTAGATACCAGATTATGGCAAGAGGCCCTGAAGGACTGCTAGTCCGAAGCCTGCCCTGTACCTAGAGACAATGTCCAGACTATAGTGTTTGGTAAAGGTGGGGACAGAGCTCCAAGTGGATGCCTCAAAAATGTCCATGGCAGAAACATTCCTGAAACAAGCAGTAGATGCAGCCATGTCTCTGATTGAATTCCACTTGACTTTCCCCGGAAGGGGCTTGTTATACTTCTGATAACAAAACAAAATGCAGTTTGCTACCCATTTGGTCAAACACTGTTTAGAAACTGCAGCACCCTCTCTTTTGGGTGCAAAGGAAATGAAAAGCTGATCTGTCTTACGGACTGGTTCCATCCAGTTCATAAAATAATGCAACATCGAGCGTGTGCAGAATGGCCTTCCTTTGATTAGAATGCTCAGGGCAAATGTATGGTCTGATTCAATGTAAACTCAGAAACCACCTTTGGCAGAAACTTAAGATTTGTATGCTGAGCCACTTGGTCTCTGTGGAAAATCAAATACGGCTCCTTACACATCGGGGCCTGAAGCTCGGAAATCCTTCGAGCAGAAGTAATGGCAACTAAAAAGAGCTTTCCAGGAAAGGTAGCACAGGTCACAACTTACAGCCGGTTGAAAAGGAGGCAAAGTGAGTTTCTCAAGAATGAAGTTCAGATCCCACGGAGGAACTGGGCTCCTGACTGGGGATTTCAGATGGAGAATTCCTTTCAGAAAGATTTTGGAAACCTCCAGCTGGGCCAAGGTTTTGCCATCCACCAGAGTGTGGTAGGCAGAAATGACAGACAAGTGAACCTTCAGAGAAGAGTAACTAAGGCCAAGATCAGAGAGATGCAGCAGGTATTCCATGATCTGTGGGGCAGTGCAAGAGAAAGGGTCCCAACCCTTGGTGGATGCCCAAATGGGGAATCTCTTCCATTTCATGGCATATGTGGTTCTTGTGGATGGCTTCTGGGCCTCCACAAGGACTTGTGCCACTCTGGAACAGACCCCAAAGCATGCAACAGCTATGTCAGCAGGTGCCACGCATGAAGGTGAAGGGACTTAGGCCTGGATGGACAAGCTTGCCCTAGTCCTGAGTCAGAAGGTTCTGGCACAGGGGAAGAGGAATTGAAGGCTCCACCCTCAGCTGCTGAAGCAGAGGGAACCGCACTTGGTGAGACCAATAAGGGGTTATGAGAATTATGTGAGCCCCTTCTTGCTGTAGTTTCAGAAACACCCTCTGCAATAGTGGGAAGGGAGGGAAGGCATACAAAAACCTCCCTGTCCAGGTAAAGAGACAGCACATCTCACCAGAAAACATCATGCCTGGGAACAAGTGAGCAGAAACTGGGTAGTTTTGCGTTGGATGGGGAGGCGAACAGATTGAGATCTGGGTGACCCCACTGATCGAAGACATCTTCGACTACTGATTGCCTCAGTTCCCACTCGTGTGCCCTTGCCTGACTGCATCTGAGCATGTCCACCGGAATGTTTTGAATGCCTGGGATGTGCACTGCTATGAGCTGCAGGCTGTGCTATATCACCTAATGCCACATATGCATCGCTTCCCTGCACAGACGATATGACCACGTACCTCCCTGTTTGTTCAGGTACCATAGATCACACACATGTTGTCCGTCTCCACCAGGAGAGGCCCAGGAATGAGTGAGGGCTGAAAAGCTTGAAGGGCGTATAGTACAGCCCACATCTCTTGCACATTGATGTGCAGAGATAGCTGCTGCTGAGACTAGGATCTCTGTGTCCTGTGGTCACCCAGATGAGTGCCCCAACCCTGACTGGAAGTGTCTGTGGTCAGGGTCTGAGCCGGAGGAGGTGCCTGAAAAGGAATTCCTCTGGTGAGGCTGGACAGATTCTGCCACCAAAGGAGGTCCCGATGCATGGGGCCAGACATCAAGGTCCTGTGATCCAGGTGGTCTGATTTCTGGTCCCACTGGACCCTTAGGGTCCACTGCATAATCTGCATGTGGAGACTGGCCAGGGGGACAGTGGGGATAGCCACTGCCATAAGACCCAGAAGGTGTAAGATGGAATGGGCCGTGGTCCATCAGCTGGTTGCCACTAGGATTGCCTGCTGAAGCAAGGCTTCTGCCTGGTCCAGCGGGAGGAATGCCTGACCTTGAACAGTGTCCAGTATCACCCCAATTAATTGCAGGCATTGGGCAGGAACCAGGTGGGATTTAGGGTAGTTCACTATGATTCCCACTTTTCATTAAAGGTTCAGGGTAGCAGTCAGGGAGGTCACTAGGCTGTCCCTCATCGGTGCTGACAGGAACCAGTCATCAAAGTATGGGAACACATATATCTCCCGGTGGCGTAAAGCCATTGCCACCACCGCTAGGCACCCGGTAAACACTCTGGGTGTTGAGGAAAGGCCAAAGGGGAGCGCTTTGAACTGGAAGTGTACCCCCTGGAAGGTAAAGTGGAGGAAGCGATGGTGGGAGGGAAAAATCGGTATATGCAGGTATACATCTTGCGTATCCAGTGCACACAGCCAATGTTCTTGGTGAAGCAGCGGCAACAGACCCAGCAGGGTCAGCATGCAGAATCTTTTGTACTCTATGTACAAATTTAGCATGCTGATGTCCAGAACTGGACAAAGGTTTCCACGTCTTTTTTGGGGATCCAGAAGAAGTGGGAGCAATACCCCTTTTCTTCCTGGGCCTAAGGAACTGGCTCTATGGCTGATTTTGTCAGAAGAGCCTGAATTTCCTCCCTTATGAGAGGAATGTGGCCTTTTGGATAGTGAGAGAGACCCGGAGGATTTCTTGGAGGTCTCTCTGTGAATGCAATTACTTTTGTATTGTTGCAAGTGCTCTTGCTGTAAAAGTAAAGCACAAGATATTAAAGCCTCTGTTGCTAGTTCACTTTTACACTGCAGTGTGCATAAACTTTTCTTGGACTGCTTAACTTTGCACTGTTTGCTTTGTATATTTAAAACTGTGTATATAAATTGATAGTCTGATAATATCAAGGCACACAACTAAATGAGGAATGCAATGGACAGAAAGATAAGTTGCCATAAAAAGAAGTATATTTAAAATAAATGTGTATACAGGAATGGAATTATTAACTACATGTTATATATTTAATATAGATCATAAGCCCCTGAAGAGGCCCAGACGGGTAAAACATTGGACAAGATCAGGGTTCAAGAGGTTATAAAAAATACAAATAAATACACAAAAAAGAAAAGGATTGTGTGGCTGATTTGTGAAAATAAATGAAAATCAGTCCTAATTTTAGCCTCGGAATTGGGCAAGGCCTTGAATTCCAACTGGCCCAGGATAGATTTCTGGTACACAATCATGTGTGCCAGGTAATTTAGTGCCCTAAGGGCCAGTGTGGAAGACGAATAAACTTTGCGCCAGAACTGGTCTATTTGCCTCGACTCCTTGTCCACAGGGGAGGTGCTCATATTTTTAGGCTTAGCCGTACAGTCATGGTCTGCATTAATGACCACCAAGTCTGCTTTGGGATGGGAACTAAAGTGGTCCTTACCCTCAGGGGCTTGATAAAGTCTGTCGGCCATTTTGGCGACAGCAGTCACTGACGAAGGCTGCTACCAGACCATGGAGGGCAGGTCCTCATACGGTCCAATCCACAGAGGAGTGAGCAGTGGGGACAGCTCGGGCATATCTAGATGTTCCACCAACTTCTTACATTGGGGGTCCCTATCCTCAGTCTTCTACCCATTCACCCCCTGAATCTTCTGGAGGATCTCTGTGAAAGAGGAGTCCTCGGGAGGGGATTTGGGAGAACCTTTGGGCTTGGGATCCTCTGAAGGAGATGTCTCAAAGCCTAAAGGAGAGGAGGTGAAGGAGTCAGAGTCTGATTCTGATGACAGGCTTCTGTCTGGGGACATAGCCCGTGGAAGTGGGATCTCCTGCAATGAGGCTGTGAGGCCTCTATCATTACCAGCTACTGTGGTATGGTGCGAGGCCTGTCCCGAGGTAGAGGGGCGAGACTCCACTGGTGAAAGGGATCTCAGCGTAGGGTCCGTGTAGACTGGTGTGGAAGCCACAGCCAGCTGACACCAGTGCAACTCAGAAACCTGCTGTGACTTGGTCTGAGACCACCAAGACTGAAGCGCTGCCCTAAAGTCCACCTGAGGTTGAGGCGGTGGAGAAGGAGGTGGAGGTGCTGATAGATGGGCGGGTAGGCTTGAAAATGATAACCCAGAATCATATAGCCCAGCATCAGGTAATGAAAACCCGGTGTACTATAGTTTGAATAGTCTGGCATCAGATAGCCTGGCGTGGGGTATCCTGACGTCTGATACCCTGGTGGCAGATACCCAGGAGAAGGGTAGTGCAGCACCGGGAAGTCTTGCGTTGGGAGAGCCAGCAGAGGCCCCGATGGTGGAGATGAGGATCCTGATGCAGGCCCTGATGGCGGATAACCAGATGAGGGCCTAGAAGGAGGGGCCGTGGGTCATGATGGGGGCCCTGAAGGAGGGTGAGGAGGACCCGGTAATGTCAAGTCTGTCGCCGGACCTGCCGGAGGAAATTACAGCGTCAGCCCCAAAGGGGCGGAAGGTCCCACTGGAGTCTGGGGCGGGGGAAATTGGCCCAGATGGGGGAGCCAATGATGCAGGAGACGCCGGCTCCAGAGGGAGGTCCGGCGTCGGGTATTCCGGCCCTGGCACTGGGGTGGTGTCAGGCGGTCACTCCTCCAGCTCTGCTCAGAATGGATGGGTGAGCCAGAAGTCTCCACCAGTGGAAGTGGGGAAGGAAGATCCCAAGAGGGAGGACCCTCTGGGGAGGGCTGTGGCTGGAGTAGCAGCGTGCGCTGATGTGGAAGATCAACGTTAGGCCTGTTATCGGGGCCTAACAAAAGCACAGTGGCTGGATGGATGCCAGAGGAGTTGGTGTGCTACTTATCAGCCAGGGCCGGGTGATTGTCAGAGGAGCTGATGATCAACTTATCAGCTGCACCACCAGACCTAGGCCCTGGGGTTTTGAAGGGCCTAAGGTTGGCAGAGCTCTCCAAAACATCGAAAGCTCCTGCCTGAACTGTAACCAGCTCAGGTGGGGGAACCAAGGGCTGCGCCATGGAAGAGGAAGTGGGCTTGGCCAGAGGAGTGGTACTCGCATCAGTGGGAGGTTGCTCAGCACCCACGGCCCCTGAAGGAGGCCGTGGGTGGGAAGGAGACCGATCGTGGTCCCAGTGCTTCTCCTTGTCCTTCTTCTTCTTCTTATGGGAGTCTGAAGAACGCCCCTGGGGAGGAGGATGATCCCTGCAGTTTCTGTATCACCTTCTCCTTGGAAGCCATCTTCAGCTTGAGAACGTGGGCTTCCATGGCCTGTTGGCAGCATTTCTGTGTGGCCTGGTTGAAACTCTGGCAGGCCTCACAGTCCTCGGTCTTGTTCTCAGGTCCCAGGCAGAAATGACAGATGGAATGGTCGTCCTTGTGTGGGAGCTGAGTGCCACAGGAATCACACTTGTTTTTATGTGACTCAGAAGGCATCGGGGAAGACAGGCACGAAAAAGATTTACTTTTCTAGAAAGACAGAGAATAAAGAAAAAAACAGTGAAATACTCATTCGAAAATGGTGGTTGACTGAAGCAGCATTTTCCGCAAGGTCGAACTTGCGCAGGTTGATGGTGGAAAGAAACTGGAGGGTGGGCATGGGAACCACCCACTATATAGGGTCACGCTGTCATCTGTCACGTGAAGTCGGGTGGGCAGCCCCTCACCAGACACTGCTAGCTAAGCTTTTCTGTGTGGTCCTAGTGCCTGACGGCTCAAGTCCTTTTGGTTATTACCTACTGCAAGAGCCCATTTGAAGTAAGATCAGAAGTCATTTTGGTGGTTTCTGTTTTTTGTTTTCTCTGCCCTTTGACACAGGAGCCTCACCATGCACTCTGGTTCTTGTACCCATGCCTATTGGTTGATGTCCTTGTTGCTGACATAGCTCAGGTTAGTCTCGGTGGTTACTGTGTGGATTGTGAGAGCTGTAAGTTTACACTTCACCTTTGGGCCTGCTGCTTTGAAGGATGAGATTTCTTTCAGCACAGTTTGTAGCATGCTTTTGATTTCATCTGTCTATCCCCAGTGCTCAAGGCCTGACATCTGACATACTGCGATGATCCTTCAGTAACCGGACCATGATTTCAATTGATGCTTGCCAACTGAAGTTACATCTGAACCTTATAAGTTTACTTAAGTTTGATGCAGTGATCCCTCAGAAACGTTAAAGTAGTTATTTGAGGTAAATACAAGCTGTTCAACTGCCAGATACTCGAGTTGTGGCTTGCAAATTAGGGATTGCAGAGCTAGCAAGTTAGGTGGCTGTCTTACAGCATGGCTCTAGCACTCTCCATATATATATATATATATATATATATATATATATATATATATATATATATATATATATATATATATATATATATATATGCATACATACATAGAAAATATACAATGGCCTGTGTTAAAATATGCCATTTATGTCTATGAGTGAGGGGTGGGACCATAACTCATGAGTAACGAATCCATGAATGAGATATGAAACTCCTGCCCCGCATGAATGGAAATAAATGTCATATTTTAACACAGACGATATATGTCCTGTGTATACAATGTGTGCCCCCACCCATACATACTACCAGTAAATTGCAGGCTAGTTCCCTTACCCAAAAGCAGGGTTTTGTGATTGTTTTTTAGCTAGCTGATTCTCTGCCCCCACCCCCACTGCACTGTAGTTTCTACTCACCAGAAGTACTACCAGCCCCTCAAAGAAAGAGTTTGCATTTTCTCCCACTCCGCAGTACAGAACAGTACCTTTTAGTTCTTGGGCACGGACTGTTTCATTTAGTCTTTTCTGTGCCTGCTGTCAAGTAAACATGAACTGCGATCGGCACACAAAAAGCGCAGCTGACCATTTTGTTGAGCTTGCAAACAATCGTGAACCATGGCCAGCCAGTGAGATTTTCAAGTAAAGTAAAAAAAAAAAAAAAAAGTTATGCTTTAGGTGGGATTTTTAAAAACAGCCGTTTTGAATATAATGTGGAAGTGAGATGAATGAAGCACCAACTGCTCGAAAAGCAAACTAAATGTGCCGCCATATGGGCAGTCACAAAGGGAGCAAGACAGTGGTCAGGAAAAGACAGTGGGCGAGCAGTCAAGAACAGAGTGAGCCTCTGCAAACTGTGACACAATAAATGGTGACCTTGTAAAGCAGGAGAAACATATAAAATGGGAGTTTATTACTCTGCACAGTGGGGACCAATATGGCAGTAGAAGTGGGGTTTACAATACAAATGCAGGATTTCTATTGGCTGCATTTGGGGCACAGCTGCTATTGGGATTGGGCATAGCTGTATGTCAGTCAAGATGACTGGCACTTTGTGATGTAGGCAAGTGAAAAATAAACATTGTTAGTTACCCATTTGGTGAATAACATTATTTATCTTTCACTTGGGTCAGATTGCTGTAAAAATATTGGGCCAGATATTCAAAAGGGTTGCGCCATGCGCAATAGGGTTGCGCCTGCGCAAGTCCAAACTTGCTCCATTCTGCGATATTCAGCAGGAGGCAGTTGCGCCACAGAAAACATGCTGAGCAACAGCGCAATGCAAATGAATGCATGCTCAACTGGAGGGGGAGGAACCATGCATAAACTGCACAGCCCGATATTCAGCCGGGCTGTGCAGAGTTGTGCAGGCGCAACCCCCAACCTGCACCTGCAGGACGTTGAGCCAAAAAAAGGCTTAAGTCGAGGGCCACCCACAGGTGAGCTGCTGTATTGCAGGGCGCAACACAGCAGCTGCCACCTGTGGCTGGCCCCCAACCCAGTCCCTGTGCCCCCCCAGCCCGATCGCGGGCATAGTGTCCCCCCACCAGCCCGATCGGGCATCAAGTGGCACCACCCTCCCTCATATCCTGGTGGTCCAGTGGACCGAGTGCCCGATCGCGGGTGGTATCTTTAACCCCCCTCCGTTCATATTCCCTGGTGGTCCAGTGGACGGTGCCCGATCGCGGGCGTATCTTTAAAAACACCCCCGAACATAGCCCTGGTGGCTATTGACCCCCCTCTACCCACCCACGAAGCCCACCACCCCGCTCCCCGGCGGCGGCGGGCGGCAGCATCCCACCCGCCTGCCGCCCGCTGCCCGCCACTGACAGCCTGGTATGGCTGCATGCCCATTGGTGCAGAGCAAGAGCCAATGGGCGTGCAGCCCATACCGTACATGACAGTCCAGATCACCAATGGGCATGCAGCCATACCGGGCTGTCAGTCGGCGGGCAGCGGGGTGGCAGACTCATGGCTACCTACATACTTCCTCCATGTCGAGGGGGCCACAGTGAGCTGTACCAGTTGCTGCAATCTTGGTTCCCAAGTCTCCACACTGCTTCCGGTATCTGTGTGGGGAGCAGGTCCGCCCATGGGGCTAGCCGCCTGAAGTGCTCGAGCTGAAATCGAGACAGGGCATCAGCTATAACATTTTCTTTTCCTGGCAAATGACGTGCCTTGAAAGAGATGTTGTACCATAGGCAGCATGACACAAAGACCCACAGAACCTTCATCACCTCTTCAGAACGAGACATCTGAGAGTTCAATATGTCTGCTACTGCCCTGTTGTCCATGTGGAACAGCACTTTCTTATTTTGAATTTTGTGCCCCCACACCCTTATAGCTACCATGATAGGGAACAATTCAAGCAGGGTGATGTTTTTTGTGAGGCCCTTCACCACCCACTCATGTGGCCAGTGCTCTGCAAACCATGCCCCTTGCCAAAATGCCCCAAAACCAATACCACCCGAAGCATTGGTCACCATGTGCAGATCCAATAATTGCTCTGCCGGTGTCTGCCAGATGGTGATACCATTAAAATCCTTTAGGAAGAGTTCCCATACCTGCAGGTCAGCTTTTATGCCCTGTGTCAGTCTGATGTGGTGATATGGTTTTAGAGCCCCCCCAGTGGCTGATGCCATCCGCCTGAGGAATAGCTTGCCTGGGAGGATTGCAGAGCATGCAGAATTCAAGTGGCCTATAAAGATTGCAGCTGTTGTAGGGTCACCTTCTTTGCTCCTGTCATCTCCCTTAACAGTTTGCTCAAAAGTGACACCTTATCTTGTGGTAGCCTAGAAACCATGGCCTCTGAGTCTATTTCTATGCCCAGGTAGGAGAGGCAGGTGGCGGGTCCCTCTGTTTTTTCCATGCTAGTGGGACACCAAAATACCCCATGAGTAAGGTAAAACCCCGCAGTGTATGTGCACATGTGGTTCCACCCTTGGGACCTGCAAATAGGAAATCATTGAGATAATGTACTATGTGCGTGTTCTGCATGTGTTTTTTGGTGGCCCACTCCAAGAAGGTTGAGAATGCTTCAAAGGCTGCGCAGCTTATGGAGCATCCCATGGGCATAGCCTTGTCCATATACCATTGCCCTTTAAATTTAAAACCCAGTAGATTCTGATCACTCTGATGTACTGGTAAGAGGTAGAATGCTGATTTGATGCCACTTTTTGGCATCATTGCCCCTTGCCCCAGCTCCTGTATGTGGCGGAGTGCCACATAAAAAGTTGTGTATTGCACTGTGCAATCCTCTGGATTGATGAAGTCATTCACTGAAGTGCCTTTCGGGTAGGACAGGTGATGAATCAGCCTGTATTCCCCTTCTGCTTTCTTGGGGACCAGCCCAATGGGGATACCCTAAGGTTGTGAACTGGGGGGTAATCAAATGGTCCCACCATCCTGCCTGCCTCTACTTCCTTGGCAATTTTCATCTCTAGGATATTGGGGAGTAAGTTTGCAGATTTGAGATTTCGGGCTGTGGTTTCCACCCTTGGCCTCTTGTATGGTATCTTAAAACCATGCTTGAAATCATAGTGTATGTATTTTGCCATTGTTCTTTCTGGGTAGCAGTCGAGCCAGGGGTCCATCCGGTCTACCTGTACTGGTGAATTAGCTAAACTTCCCAGACCCCTTTCCTTTTTCACTACCTGTTCCTTCATTGCTTGGTTTCTAGGAGGATTGTCGGGCGCATTCTGAAACCTTGTGCTCCCCTCCGCACTGTTTGCTGATATACCTGTATTTACAAAAGGAACAAAAACATTTTCCTTTGTTGTAGTTGTAACATGGCTCCCTCCCTGTCCCCTTCCTCTGTTCTTTCTTTTACTCTCCCCCTATTTGTCTGGCAATAACGTGACCACTATCTGTGTAGGTTACCACATTGGGGTGGCCACACATCATATAACAGACCCAGAGGTCTATGTGCATGTTTTCCCGTTTGAGATTGGGTTGCCTAGATAATTTTAGGTGAAATTACTCATCGTACTTCAGCCACGTATATCCATCAAAGGACAGATGTGCGATTTTTATGATATCCCTGTATTTAAGAAGAGCAATTAGCTTATCTGGGCGATTCGTCCCGTAAACGGACATAAATATGTCAAATGCTGCAACCCAATTCACAAATGTGAACAGCACCTTCGGCCGCCTTGGCCTCTCTTGTTTATTCTTTTTCTCATCGTTCACTTCTGGGATCTCTCTGTGTAATAAACAGAACATATCTATAAATTCCCCTTTCTAAATGTTTTCCCTGACAGCTTCAAATAAGTGGTCCCCAGTAGATCTTCCACTCCGGCATATACCCAACGCTCCGGTGTTGTTGTCATTGCGCTGGTTGAATTGACACTGTAACACAGCACTGGGCAGAGTTGTGGAAGGGCATTATCTCCCAGCACGTCTGTTCTATTTTCTCTCTGCCAGGGCTATAAAGCATGGTACACACACTACAAGCCCCAGAAGGCATTGCACCACAGCTCCAACTAGCTGAGTGCTTGATTGAGAACAGGTGCAGGAGAGTGACTGCCTGCATACAAGAGAAGGCTCAAACAATTGCTCTCTCTCAGTACCTGTTTAGGAAACAGGCGGGGAGGCTGGCTGGAGAGCATTTGTAGCAAGAAGGAAAGAAAGAAGGAGAATTTTGAATCAACTGACTTCCTGGCTTTGACCTTTTGTTTAGCATGCAAATACGGATTGGATCTTGACTTTGGACTGGCTGAAAACTCGACACTGGTAAATGACTTTCATTTGAAACAAAGACCAAGAGACTCTTTTCTGATTTTGTTTGTGTGCCCCAGGAAATAGCTTAGCTACCTGGGCTATAGACAGGGAACTGAAAATTCACTGTGTAGGCAGCGCTCAACAAAGAGCCAGGTATTATTTTCTTTTGTTTTGTTTGCAGCCTGAGTTATTTTTGAATGTACCTCTCTCAGTATTTTTTCTAATAAACATAAAGGCATAGTGCTGTGTGACCCTGAATATCCTGTGTTATGGTGCAAAGTGTGCTCATATCCCCGCCTACAAGATCCCAGTGTAACACAATCCCCCTTACTGTGTTACAGTGGTGGAGAATGCGGGCAAGGTTGTGTGGATAACAACAACACTAACACACTGAAACAGCCATGGAGAACCTACTGCAGCAGCCTGTGCAAGCACACCTGGCCCAGCAAGCCACAAACCAACAACAGACGGAGACCAACAGACTGCTGCTGGAAGAGCAATGGAGGGGACAACAAATGTTGAACTTGGAGCTACAGCAGCCTGCCGCAGAGGTGGCAAAAGGGAAGGAAGCCCGACCAGCAGGTGCATCTTCCATTGTAGCTGTACATTTCCTGCAGAAGATGACAGCCAGTGATGATGTGGAAGCCTATCTGAAAACTTTTGAAAGGACTGCAAACAGAGAAGAATGGCCTCAAAGCAAGTGGGCTGGCATTCTGGCCCCCTTCCTCAGTGGTGATGCACAGAAGGCGTAATATGACCTTGAATCAGAGGACACTGATGACTATGACAAGTTGAAAAAGGAAATCCTTGTGCGCCTAGGAGTAACAACAGCAGTGAGAGCTCAGCGATTCCACTCATGGACATTGCAACCAGAGAAAGCTCCCCGCTCACAGATGTTTGATCTGATCCACTTAGCCCGAAAATGGCTGCAACCTGAAACCCTAACGTCTATTAAAGTGGTGGAAAGAGTGGTGCTGGATCACTTCACCAGAGGGCTGCCCTATGATTTGAAAAAAAATATCAGTCAAGGCAACCCTAGCACAGCAGAGGGCCTGGTAGACCTTGTGGAAAGGTATCACGCTACGGCTGAGCCCTTAAAAACTACCAGACCTGAAAGGATCAGTTCTGACAAGAGAACCCACCGGGAGCAAGACAAGAGAGCCATCCATTGCACAACACAACCAGAAGGGAGAGAAGGAGCCAGGGGACCAGATGACTATAGCACCAGCAGAGGGTGCCAGAACTTGTTTGAAGCAAGAAGGGGAGTGATGGACCAAGATACCAGAACCTGTTTCACATGTGGAGAACCAGGACACATTTCTTGGAAATGTCCTAAGAAAGATGAGCCAATGCAAGTAGAAGCAACCCTCTCCAAACAGTTTAATGTCATCACTGCCCTCCTGGGAAATCATAGTCAACCTCCTTGCATCAGTCCAGTCCAAATCCAGAACCAGGAAGTGGACGCACTGTTGGACTCCGGCAGTATGGTGACACTAGTCAGCCCCTCTTTAGCACCGTCAGCCAAGTGAGTGACAACAACCCCATTTCCATCACATGCATCCATGTGGACACCAAGACATATCCCACAGCACACCTTGAAATAAAAACAAAGGAAGGTGTGTTTACTGGAACAGTGGGATTGGTGAAGCAGTTGCCTTTCCCCTGTGCTGTTAGGACGAGACTGTCCATTCTTCCAAAGACTTTGGAAATGAGAAAAAGACAAAGACAATGAGGATGACAAAGTTTATACAATGTCTGACAAACCTGAAAGAAAACAAATATGTCAACACCAATGGTACAAGTCTTCATGGGAGAAGACAATGATGAGGAAGACGGAGGAGCAGATGTCACAGAAGACACTCCAGAGGACTTAGAAGGGGGCAATTTCTTCACACCAGCATGCACACAATACAGAGGAAGATTTGGGACAGCACAACTGGAAGATCCCACACTCAAGCACGCCAGAGGAAATGTGAAAGTGGTGGATGGGAGGCTCTTCAACCCTGACCAGCCTCTCCCCTACCCACACTTTGCTATGAAAAACAACTTGCTGTATCAAGTACACAAAACAGCCGACATACTGACAGAGCAGCTGCTCGTGCCCCAGCCCTTTCAGCGCACTGTAATGCATTTGGCTCATAGCCACCTCTTGGGAGGACACCTGGGAATGGATAAAACAAAAGAGAGACTGCTGAATTGTTTCTTTTGGCCGGGGGTCCACGCTGAGGTGGAACAATATTGTCGCTCCTGTCCAGAGTGACAGCAGAGAGCTCCACAACCCTCTTTCTGAAATCCATTAGTTCCTCTGCCAATCATCGAAACACCCTTTGAGCGGATTGCCATGGACCTGGTAGGACCCTTGGTGAAGTCTGCAAAAGGGTTTCAGTACATCCTTGTGGTAGTAGACTATGCTACCAGATACCCTGAAGCCATTCCCCTGTGGAACCTGACAACCAAGAGCATCACCCGAGAACTAGTGCAGATGTTTTCCCGAGTCGGGATACCCAAGAAAATCCTCACTGACCAAGGAACACCCTTCATGTCCAGAATAATGAAGGATCTGTGCCGGCTCCTCCAAATCAAACAGCTGCGCACATCCGTGTATCATCCACAGACAGATGGGCTAGTTGAAAGATTCAATAAAACATTAAAGAGTATGATTAAAAAAAACCATGGAGACAGATGGATGGAACTGGGACCAGTTGCTGCCATATCTAATGTTTGCCATCCGTGAAGTGCCCCAAGCGTCCACAGGATTTTCCCATTTGAACTGCTGTATGCCCACTGCCCATGAGGTCTCCTTGACATAACAAAGGAAACATGGGAGCACCAACCCTGCCCCCACCAAACCATCACTGAACACGTGGAAGGGATGAGAGAGCGCATTAATGCCATAATGCCCATCATGAAGGAACATATGCAAAAGGCCCAAGAAGCTCAAAGTAGAGCCTATAACCATCCCATAGCACCCAGAGAGTTTCAGCCCAGTGACAGAGTGTTGGTACTTGTCCCCACCTCCGAGTGCAAGTTTCTGGCCACCTGGAGAGGACCCTACGAGGTACTTGAAAAAATAAACCAAGTCAATTACAAGGTAAAACAACCGGGTAGACGAAAGCCTGAACAAATATATCACATCAATTTGTTGAAAAAATGGGTGGACTGTGATGTCTTCTGGAGTGAAACAAACCCCTGTCCAGATGAGGAAAACCCCAGAGAAGCAGTGACGGTTGGAGACCTGACACCAAGTCAGAAACAAGACATCTTCGAATTCCTTGACAGAAATAAAGATGTATTCTCTGATCGGCTCGGCAACACTCGACTTGTCACACATGACATTGTGACCCCTCCAGGGAAACGGGTACACCTTAAGCCATATCGTGTACTGGAGGCACGCCGAATTACGATAAAGGAAGAGGTTAAAAAGATGTTAGATCTGGGAGTAATAGAAGAATCTCACAGTGCCTGGTCTAGCCCCATAGTGCTTGTCCCAAAACCCGATGGATCAATCAGGTTCTGCAATGATTTCAGAAAACTGAATGAGATTTCAGCTTTTGATGCATACCCAATGCCGCGAGTAGATGAACTCATCGAAAGACTGGGAACAGCCCGCTTCATCAGCACTCTTGACCTGACGAAGGCTACTGGCAAGTCCCTTGACCAAAGCTGCCAGAGAAGACTCGTTTGCCACCCCTGATGGCTTGTATCAATATACAATGCTTCCTTTTGGTTTACATGGAGCTCCAGCCACATTTCAACGCCTGATGGACCATGTGCTGCGACCCCACCAGGAGTATGCTGCTGCTTATTTAGACAATGTCATTATTCACAGTCACACTTGGGACAGCCACTTGAAGAAACTGCAAGCTGTGACGCAGTCTCTCCGAGAAGCAGGGCTCACAGCCAACCCAAAAAGATCTACCTTAGGGGTGAGTGAAGCACAGTACTTGGGTTATACAATAGGAAGAGGCCTTATAAAGCCACAAGAAAAAAAAGTTGCTGCCATTCAAGATTGGCCACAACCGGTCAATAAAAAACAAGTAAGGGCATTTTTGGGACTTACAGGCTATTACAGAAGGTTTATTCAAAACTTTGCTACCATAGCAGCCCCCCTCAGTGACCTCATGCGTAACAGCCAACCTAACATGGTGAAATGGACTCCTGAAGCAGATAAAGCTTTCTGTTGCTTGAAACTGGCACTGTGTGCCTCTCCTGTCTTGAATTCCCCTGACTTCTCCAAACCCATGATTGTACAAACTGGTGCATCTGAAACAGGTTTGGGTGCAGTCCTGTCACAGGAGGTTAATGATGAAGAACACCCGATCATATACTTGAGCCGCAGGCTATTGCCACATGGGGGTCACTTTGCCATGCTGGAGAAGGAATGCCTGGTGATCAAATGGGCACTTGAGTCTCTGAAGTATTACCTGCTGGGCTGTAAGTTTCTTCTTGTTACTGATCATGCTCCCCTGACGTGGATGAGACAGGCTAAGGAAAAGAATGCGCGTGTTACCCAATGGCTTCTGAGTCCTTTGATTTTCAGATTGTTCACCGTGCCGGTGCCAAGCATGCGAATGCAGATGCTCTTTCCAGGATCCACTCTTTTTTTTCCTGCTGCCGCTCAGCCCGAGGGGGCTAAGCTGAGGGAGTAGGTATGTAACACAGCACTGGGCAGAGTTGTGGAAGGGCATTATCTCCCAGCACGTCTGTTCCATTTTCTCTCTGCCAGGACTACAAAGCATGGTACACACACTAGAAGCCCCAGAAGGCATTGCACCACAGCTCCAACTAGCTGAGTGCTTGATTGAGAACAGGTGCAGGAGAGTGACTGCCTGCATACAAGAGAAGGCTCAAACAATTGCTCTCTCTCAGTACCTGATTGGGAAACAGGTGTGGAAGCTGGCTGGAGAGCATTTGTAGCAAGAAGGAAAGAAAGAAGGAGAATTTTGAATCAACTGACTTCCTGGCTTTGACCTTTTGTTTGGCGTGCGAATACGGATTGGATCTTGACTTTGGACTGGCTGAAAACTCGACACTGGTAAATGACTTTCATTTGAAACAAAGACCAAGAGACTCTTTTCTGATTTTGTTTGTGTGCTCCAGGAAATAGCTTAGCTATCTGGGCTATAGACAGGGAACTGAAAATTCACTGTGTAGGTAGCGTTCAACAAAGAGACAGGTATTATTTTCTTTTGTTTTGTTTGCATCCTGAGTTATTTTTGAATGTACCTCTCTCAGTATTTATTCTAATAAACATAAAGGCATAGTGCTGTGTGACCCTGAATATCATGTGTCGTGGTGCAAAGTGTGCTCATATCCCTGCCTACAGGATCCCAATGCAACACAACCCCCCCCCCTTTACTGTGTTACAACACCCATTGTAGTATTGGGAGCTGTACCCATTTGAGAGGCTACAGTTTCCTGTGCTTGTAAGCCTGGTGTCAAACTTTCTTTGTTAGCTGGAGGTTGTTGTATTGTTGAAGGCCCAGCACCTGTCCATACCTGAACTGCTGCTCCTTGTGCGTTACCCCCTTCTGCCATAGCCCCATGGGAAACAATGGACTGGGAAGGCTGGGTCAACAGAGCCTCGACCCTTGTGGTGATCTGCTGTCCACCTCCTAGGTAACATGATGGGGCTTTCTCTGCCCCTATCCTGGTGGACACTGTAACCCTTTGTGCCATCCCCCCTTGTCTGTCTATTGGGGCTTGGTATCCTACTGCAGCGGGCTCGGGCCACTGGCATGCCCCGAACCCATAGTTATCTATTAGCCCCTGTGCCTCGCATCCCGCTAGACCCAGAGAAGTACCCTCACCAGGCTCATTGGTCGGAAATGCCTGAGCCCTTATGATGGGGTTGGTCATTCCACCCTGCTGGGTTGTCAGGAAACCAAGAGCGAAAGGTTCCCAAGGATTCATCGCTGCCCAAGGGATGGGCATATTGCCTGGCCCCCCATACATAAATGGCCACATGAAGGGGTTATGCTGCCATATTTGGTGCCCTGGCATCACCAGCACCAAATTGACCCCTAGAGCCCCCTGCTGCCCTACCTGGCTGCTTACCTTTTGTCCCCGCTGGTCTCCCTGTGTTTCTTCCAAAACCGTCCACTGACCGCAGCCCTCAATCCTGTCTCCCATGCACCTGGCCCTCTCTTGTTCCCATTCTCTTACCTTTGTGGCTTAAGCCATGTCTTCCAGGTTGTTTCTCCATGTTTTATACTTTGCTTCTTCTGTTGCGGATTCCAGTGGCAGCCGTTCCTGGCTGTCATTGGATTGCTCATCCTCGCTATCAGAATCAGACCACACCAATTCTACTGACACATCACTGTCCTGATCTCCCTCATACTCAATGATCTGTGGCTGGACCACTGTTACCACCGGGGGGTTTTCCATTTCTTCATTCGCTGCCCTGGTTTGGACCACCGATGTGTTCTACTCGACTCTGCTCCGTTTTTTCTCAGCACACTTTCTGCCTGCCTCTGCCACTGGTTGCACCTTATGCTTTCTCTGTCTACTCTGCCCCTTTCTGTTAACATATTTTTTCTGTGCCACGGATTCCAATAATTGGGCTGATGGCTGGCTACGCCTGGGCTGATGTCCCTCTTCCTCAGCCGGTTCTTGTAGCCTGTGTTCTACTATGGTGGGAGGGTCTGCCACTGTCAGCTGTTGCATGCCTGGATGGGCAACCAGTAGTTCTGGTTCCAGCCTGGATATGGCAGTCAGCCACTCTGACTCCTCAATGTCCTTTAGGCATTGCAGGGCCTCGCGTAATGCCTGGCCCTGCCCTGGTGCAGGGGTAGCCTGTTCCACAGATTGTGTCTGGCTTCCTAGCCCAGAAAGATCTTGACCAGAACCCCGTGCCAGTGTGGAGATTGGGGGGGCCTGGCTGTCCAGAACCTGACTATTCTGTGATTCAGCCATTTTAGCTATTGATGTAAGGAGCAAAGCTATGTTCAGCGAGGCGATACCGATTGAGACAAAAACATTCGTTATTCCTGCCCACTTCACCTTTCTCCTACTATTTTTGACATCTAACCGAGTGTTCCAGAACTACTCTTAAATGTACTGCTCTGTAATCTTACAGCCACAGCCTTGGCGTGCTCACACAGAGTCAATTTGGGGATGGTGTCCCTTAGCCGCAGACCGTTAGGAACCGGCCAAGCATGACAGAGAGAGAATTGCATAGCCAAGTAACCCCTTCCTCGCATCTGAAAGTTTTGAAAGGAAAACTTTTGTTGCCGTGAGGACCAGCTGGAGGGAATCCTTTTGGGATTTTCACACTGGGGGAACTATTTGAGACCAAAGTTCAAACCCTGATGGAGATTCAAATTAAATTCCAGGTCTGTTTTTTGACCTGTAACATGCAACATAACCAACAGCCCCAGTGTTCTATACAATCCTGCTAGTACTAAATTTCCCTCTCACTGCCCCCCTTCCCCCATGTAATATGCAGAACACCGTACATGCCATTTATTGTTAAAATACATAATAGGAGAAAACAAACAAAAATTATAATGGCCGGGCCAACACGGAAACAGAAACCACAGGGGTGAGAAACTGTATGGAAACCAGAAAAAAAGGCAGGGGGGGGGTTGACAGGGGAGGGGAAGAGGGGAAAAAAATGATTTACTTGGAAACCCTAGTTGCTCTCCCTAAAACTGCTAGCATAAGAAATCTAGGCCTATAGAAGATTGCATGCAGGGGAAACTAGATAAAAATGAGGCAAGAGTAAGAGAGAAGGGGCCCAGAAAAGGGAAGGGAGAGACAAAACCTGGGAGGGGATCTCTGCCAGGGGTTATAAACTGAGGGGCTCCCACTGGAAAACACAGAGATACATAGGGGACCTGCAGTGCCCCAGATACTATTTCTAGGGATTACAGTACAGAGACTACTAGCGACGCCATGCACACTGAGACATTGGATACACGCCCAGGAAGGAAATAGTAGGCATGCGAAATAAGCGAGGACGGAAAAATAGCAGCTTGAAAAAATTATTCAACAACAACCTGAAACTCCGCTCAGCATAGACACCATTTCCCCGCCCCAGGAAAGAAGGGTTAACAGAAATAAATTAGCTCAAGGGTTATGCAAAGTATTTTTGCTGAAACGAACTAAAACTCTTAAAAGAAAGAACTACTGGAGGTGCCATGGCCCCACACAGGAATGCAGGGGAGCCGACAGAAAATTAATTTCCTCCTAAACAGAGCATTTGTTAAAATACAATAATTAAAGTTCTAGGAATGCTGCATATAGAGGAAGGGAAGAAGCAAGCGAGAGCTGGAGGGCAGGGGGCATGGTGGGGGCAGAGCCAAAAGCCAACAGGGGCACTGGGGATAGAGAAAAATGCCGGGGTGCCACATGGCCAGATGGGTGTGGGGGGGCCCATGGCCCAGCGAGTGAAATGAATAAAGCCGACAGGTGAGGAAGGGGGGCGCATGGAAAGCCAGGGTAGTTGGGGTGGTGGAAGAGAGAAAGCAGATCGTAGGGAGAAAGTGGAGCTCAGGAAGAAAGAGGAGGGCGACCAGAGAGGATACACAAGGCCATGCCCAAAAACGCAGGCACTTAACCCGGGATGGCGCGAACTGCAAAGGGGAACAAAGGAAATTCCATGGACCCAATGCTTCCAGCTGTGCACCACAGGATAAGGGCAAGAGCAGAACAAAAATTGGGCTGGGCGGCTCGCCAGCAGGAAACAAGCTCGAATGCGATTTTCCCCCTCCCCAGGCAGGAGGACTGCTGGCCAAACACTTTCGCTAGAGGGGATAAAACGAAGAAAAATAAAACTTACCTACCCGAAGTGAAGCCTGATGAAAGTCTCTCCTACGCAGAAAGCGCCAACGGGAAACCGAAACTAGGCTGGCGGGCGACAGGCCCAAAAAAGCTGAAGTGGACTTCCCAGCAACAAATGCACGAAAACCGCAAGAGAACAACCGCAAGATAATGCAGCTACAAAAACTTTGTGGCGAGGAGCGGTTCAAGGAGGGCAAAATCCCCTGGGACCACTCCTTAAAAACCCTGCAAAGCCCCTCCTTGCAGGAGCCATCAGGGCCAGCCCTCTCTGAGGGGCTCCTCTGATAGGGCCACTAGCTCGGGGGGGGGGCTGCCCCTTCCCTTAGGTGGTGGGCGGCCCTCCTTGACCCACCCTCTTGGGGGCCATCGGCAACTTGCCCCCCTGTGAGAGACCGGTGGGGCCACTTCCCTTTGTGGCAGAAGCAAGCTTTCTGGCCCAGCTGTGGGCTGTTTTACATTCCTGTATCGTTAGTTTTGTTTCCCTACACAGTAAGCCTTGTTTCTCCATGTGAGGAATGGTGCCCTCAGATCAATGGCAAAGATAGAAATTTAATAGTTTTCAGTCCTGTTTGGGATTTGTGTAATAAAGAACAACATGATTAAATCACTCTGTGCTGTGATAATTTTCACTGCATCTATTCATTCAAGCTGCTTTTGGTAAGATCTCACATTCCTGTATTATTCAATCTGGCTTTGTTCCCCTGAACAACATACATCCTTCTTTCTCCTTGAGAGGGGTAATGTCCTTTTAAGTAGGCAATAACTCACAACAGGGTATGGTGTTATTGGGGATTTTAACACCCTGGGTGCATTGTGAGGCATGAGGCTGCAGACCAAGTGTCCTCACAGCACCCGGGGTGTTGATTAATCCTGAATAACACCATACTCTGGTGTGAATTATGGCACTTGTAACATGGGTGGTACAAGAATAGTAATATAATTAAGAGAAATGCTTTTATTACTGTTCAAATTCATGAAATGGTACTGTGTTCTGCCGCCTTAAAAAGTAGTTCTCCACAAATAATGCACAGCACAGTGATGTTCTGATGAGCAAACTGTAGAAATGTACTATTCGGTTCATTTCTGCCATTTGTTGTTCCCTGCCGAGTGGAATGGGGAACAGATGCCTGGAGCAGGAAAGTGCTTGATTTTAACTTGTTTGCTGCTGTTGGGGAAGGGGATAAATGTCTGCAGTGTGACTGGGGATTGGGAGGTGGGAGGACGCTGAAAGAGGGAGACTGAGAGAAGGACTGGAAGGTGCAGGATACCAGAGACATGTGGCACAACTGGGCCAACAGGGCAGCTGTAGACAGAGGTATTAAAGGGGCACCATAGTTGTAGTCCGTCCCACAACAGAGTCGCTGCAAAAGCAGAATGGAGAACAGATGCTTGGAGCAGGGAAGTACTTGATTTTAACTTTTTGCTGTGTTGGGGATGGGGATGGGGATAAATGTTTACAGTGTGACTGGGGAGTAGGAGGTGGGAGGATGCTGAAAGAGGGAGGGACACAGAGGGCACATGGCACAGCTGGGCCAATAGGGTGGCTATGGCCTCAGATATATTTTGCAGAGGGCCAAGCAACCCCTCACATGAGTGACCCCAAAGCGTGAGTGTCATGAAGCAGGAGTGTGGCATCTGACTAAGTTGGAGGACCGCAGGCAGCAGACAACACTTGGAAGGACATCAGAGGGAAGGGATACCAGGTAGGATGGAGGGACCCAGAAACTGGAATAGGCAGCAGTCATGGGGTGAGGCATGGAAGTGCAGGATGTTTGGTGGTAGCAGTACAAGAGGGGATGCAGAGAGGGTGGTAAGCTGCAATGGTTGTGGGGCAGCTATCTTCTTAGGGATTGTATGGAGTGCAGGGGATTGTATGGTGTGTAGGCAGCTTGGTCAACTTATGGAGGTGGTCTTATAGCTGAGAAGGGAAATAAATAGAGTAGGGAGAGGTTGGGGGAGTATCTGGAGCCAAGGAACCAAAGAAGGACTCTTGGATGGACCATCTGGTGGATTGAGGGTGAAATATGGAGGGAGACTAACGGGGATGAAGCAGCAACTCCTCGGGAGATGATGGGTACAGAGTCAGAAATGTGGAGGGTGGTAAAGTACAGGGGGAGAATGGGATCAGTAACAGGGCATGGAAAGAAATCAGAGGGCAGGGCAACATGGGAAGCTCAGGACATTGGGAGGGAGTCTAGGAACAGGTTCCCTGTGCTGGCTAACTTGGAGGAACAGGAGGGGAGTGGGACGTCACAGAGAATGTGAGTGTAAATGGTGGTAGCAGCAGCATGGGGGCTATCAGGTTGGAAGGGAGCGAGGATGGAGTGCTGAAGGGTTGCACAAGTAGGGGTTGTTAAGGCAGGAGGTTGGATTGTAGTCACAAATAGGGAAGGGATGAGCAGGTGGGGGGTGGTAAGAATGGGAAAGGAGATAGTCTAGACAGAAGGAGTAGGGGTGGGGGCTGAGGGAGGTAACCAGCAGAAAACAGGAAGTTGTCATCCCTCTGTATAGACAGTTGGTGAGATCCCATCTGGAGAACTGCGTGCAATTCTAGAGACCCCATCTTCACAAGGAGATAGACAGGATGAAGGTGGTCCAGAGGAGGGCAACTAAAATGGTGCAGCGTCTGCACCAGAAACCATATGAAAAGAGACTAAAAAAGCTTAATATGCATACCATTGAGGAAAGGAGGGAGAGGGGGGACATGATAGAATCTTTCAAGTACCTCAAGGGAATCAACAAAGTCCAAGAGGGTAGCATCTTTCAGAAAAAGAAATACATGTGCAAGAACAAGGGGGCACAATTTGAAAATAGAGGGGGAATGGCTTGGGGCAACGTGAGGAAGTATTTTTTTGACGGAGAGGATGGTGGACGTATGGAACATCCTTTCTGAGGAGGTTGTGGAGTCCCAAACGGTGGGGGAATTTATTTATTTATTGAAAATATTTCACCAGGAAAGGCACACTGAGCAAAAAGATGCTCGTCTCACGGTTCGACCTTCGGGGAGTAAAAGGGAGGAGGATATACATACAACAATCAATAGGTTGAACTTGGAGTAGAGCAATACAAACAATTGTTACATAATTGAGTGAGATTAATTACAAACTTGTTACATGAGGAGACAGTACATACATGAGCCTCAAGGAGGATGGCATACATATTTGAATACACATCTAGAACTATACGTGATTACATAAGTGCCTGTAACAGAGACTGAATTGAAGTATGATGCACCAAGTTGGCAGAGAGAAATGGAAGACTGAGATTGGGGCCAGGGAGAGGTGACAGGACTGTATAGTAAACACTGGGGTATATGGGGGGTTGACTTAGGGAAGACATTGGGGGAATAAGAAGGGAGATAGCAGAAGTGAATGAGACAGTAAGTGCATTGGTTGTTTAGGGCAATGTATAAGCCAGTCAATTAGGTGAAGGCTGAGCCACTGGTCTGGTGCGTAAGGAGGAGGGGATCAAGGAGGGAAGGAGAATCAATCGGGGGGGGGGGGAGGTCAGGGGCAGGTACAATTTGGTGCAAGGAAGTTAGTGAGGGCAGAGGATAGAGAGTGTTTGGAGGAAGAATGGCGGATTTGGGCTGGCAGACCATTCCAGAGCTTAGGGAAGAGGTAAGAGAAAGCTGATTGGCCTGCAGAGGTCCTTCGGTGAGGGATTACTAATAGCCCGGAGACAGTAGACCTGAAGGCGAGGGCGGGGGTATGCTGGGAAGATAGGGAGGATACGAGGTAGGGAGGAAGGGAACTGAGCCAGAAGTTAGAAACAAATTTAGCAGGGTGTAAGGAGAAGTAGGCTGTTTGTTGGTTAACTAGGATCTGAAGCTTATCCAATAGGTAGGGAAGTGGGCAGACTTGGTGGGCCAAGTGGTCCTTATCTGCCGTCAAAGTCTATGATTCTATGTTAATAGAGTTGCAGGCACTGATGGTGGAAGAAGAGGTGGACATAGCAGCCATCACTGAGATTTGGGCCACCCAATACCAGGACTGGGACCTCATGTTCCCTGGGTACAGGTTGTACTGAACGGACAAAGAAAAGGGGAAGGGGGGGAAAAGGGTGGCTATATATGTAAGGGATGGAATATTGTGCAACAGTGAAGAGGAGGAGAGCAAGACTGAAGCCGTATGGGTAAAGCTCCAAAACTTAAAAGGGAGGAAGGTTAGATTGGGGGTAGTGTACAGGCCGCCCTCTCAGAATGGGGATATTGAACAGGAATTGGTGGATCAAATCAGGAGGCTTTGGGGAAAGGGCAACACTGTGATAGCAGGGGATTTCAATCTGCCGGGGGTTGACTGGAGCACCCCATCTACCTCTAGTGCCAGGGAACAGGTGGTCCTGGAGGCCTTCCAGGACAGAGTTCTGACACAAAGGATAATGGAGCCAACCCAGGAAGGAAACATACTGGACCTCGTGTTGACGGACAGGGAGCACATCCAGGACATAAGGGTGGAGGACTTCCTGGCAGGATGCAACCACCACACAGTGTGCTTCTTCCTCAATCTAGCTAAGGAGGCAGCCAGGTCCAGGACAAAGGTGGTGGAATTCAAAATAGCAGACTTTAGTAAGATGGGAGACATACTTGAAGGTCATCTTGCCAATATCTGCCCAGATATGGATGCTAGCCAGATATGGTCCATCATCAAGCTGAGTCTGGCAGATGCCACAAATACATGTACAAAGACCCAGAGTAAGAAGGCAAGGACCAAAAAGCTGAGCTGGTTATGCAAGGAGATAGTAGAGAAAATGAGAGGGGGAAAAAAGGGCTGCCTTCAGAAGGTATAAGAGATCCAAGCGAGAGGAAGATGGGGAGGAGTACTTGAGGAAATCCAGAGAGGTGAGTAGAGTAGTCGGCACTGCCAAGACTTCAAGGGAGCTAAGGCTGACACAATGGATCAGAGAGGGGGGGAAAGGATTTCTTCAGATACATAAGGGAGAAAAGAAGCTGTAAAGATGAGATTGTCAGGATTGAGAAAGATGGGGAGTGGGCAGAAGGGGGGGGGCAGGCTGAGGCACTCAATGAGTACTTCTGTTTGGTGTTTACCAGAGAGAAGGATGGGTCTATGCTATAGTGGAGCGGTGGAGTGGGCACGGAGGAGCAGGGGTAACAGATGGGGAAATCCTGGTGAGCAGGGTACTGTAGGGCCTTAGGTCACTGTTAGTGAAAAAGGCCCCGGGGCCAGATGGGGTGCATCCAAGAGTCCTGAGGGAGTTAGCAGAGGTGCTTGTGGAACCTCTGGCAGACCTGTTCAACACCCCTCTGGGGACTGGGTGCGTGCTCCAGGACTGGAGGATGGCACATGTGGTGCCCCTTCTTAAGAGTGGGCCCAGGGATGAATCGGGTAACTACAGGCTGGCCAGCCTTATCTCCATTGTGGGGAACTTAATGGAGACCATCCTTAAGGAGAGACTAGCGATCTTTCTGGAAGAGAATGGTCTCCAGGATGAAAGGCCACATGGGTTTCTCTCAGGTAGATCCTGCCAGACTAATCTAGTTGACTTTTTTGATTGGGTGACAAGGGCACTCGATAAGGGCTATGCGGTGGATGTTCTGTATCTGGACTTCAGCAAAGCCTTCGACTCAGTGCCTAATGGAAGGTTGATTAGTAAACTGAGGAACCTGGGTGCCTGGGAGAAACTAGTAGGATGGGTTAGGAGAAGGCTGCATAACAGGCAGCAGAGGGTAGTTGTTGGGGGACTCTCGACTCCCAGAGCTATAACCAGTGGGGTCTAACAATGCTCAGTTCTAGAACCAATGTTATTTAACATCTTCATTGGTGACATATTGGACGGGATTAAGAGTAAGATAGTACAGTTACATAAGAACTTACCGTAACAGTAGATCTTCAAGAGAAGCTCTTGCAGTAGGTAATAACATTGAGGACTGTACCCCTTGGTGTCAGGACCACATGGAAACTTTAGCTAGCAGTGTCTGATGGGGGACCGCCCACCTGATGTCACGTGACCGACATCAGCGTGACACTATATAGTGGGCGGTCCCCACGTCTGCCTTCCAGTTCTCCCACCAGAGACCTCCAAAGGGAGTAGCAGGAGAATGGAAAATTAGGCTCCCGGAGCCAAGATAGTCAAAGAAGAAGAGCAGCAGAACTTGGGGGAAGGAGGGAGGGGGAAAAAGTTACCTACTGCAAGAGCCTCTCTTGTAGATCTACTGTTATGATAAGTTCTTACGTATCTACTATCTTTCTTTGAGAGGGCTCTTGCAGTAGGTAACATAGAAACATAGACTTTGACGGCAGATAAGGACCACTTGGCCCACCCAGTCTGCCTATTTCCCTACCTATTGGATAAGCTGCAGATCCTAGTTAACCAACAGCTTACTTATTCCTAACCTCCACTAGAATTGCCTTATGTCTGTCCCATGCGTTTTTGAATTCCCCCACTGTTTTTGACCCCATGACCTCCTCAGAAAGGCCGTTCCATGTGTCCACCACCACTCCATGAAAAAATACTTCCTCACATTGTCCCTGAGCTGTGCCTCTTCTATCTTCAAATTGTGCCCCCTTGTTCTTGCACATCACTTTTTCTGAAAGATGCTACCCTTGGACTTTGTTGATTCCCTTGAGGCACTTGAAAGAAACATAGACTTTGACGGCAGATAAGGACCTCTAGGCCCATCTAGTCTGCCCATTTCCCTACCTACAGGATAGGCTGCAGATTCTAGTTAACCAACAGCCTATTTCTTCCTACCCCCCACAAGAATTGCCTTATGTCTGTCCCATGCATTCTTGAATTCTCCCACAGTTTTAGACCCCACAACCTCCTCAGGAAGGCTGTTCCATGCACCACTACCCTCTCTGTGAAATAATACTTCCTCACATTGCCCTGAACCGCCCTCCTTCTATCTTTAAATTGTGTCCCCTTGTTCTTGCAAGTCTCTTTCTGAAAGATGCTACCCTCTTGGACTTTGTTGATTCCACTGAGGTACTTAAAAGTTTCTATCATGTCCCCCCTCTCCCTTCTTTCCTCAAGGGTATACATATTAAGCTCCTTTAGTCTCTCCTCATACGGCTTCTCTTGCAGACCCTGTACCATTTTAATTGCCCTCCTCTGGACTACCTCTATCCTGTCTATGTCCTTGCGGAGATGGGGTCTCCAGAACTGGACACAGTACTCAGATGGGGTCTCACCAACTGTCTGTACAAAGGGATAACAACTTCCTGTTTTCTGCTGCTGATGCCTCTCCTATACATCCCAGTATACCCCTACTACTGCCTTCTCACATTGCTTATAACCTTAAGGTCATCTGATATGATTACCCCAGGTCCCTTTCCTTTTTGTTGTTGTTACTACCTCCCACCCATTGTGTATTCTTCCCTAGGTTCTTGTTTCCCAGGTGCATTATTTGCACTTCTTTGCATTGAATCCTAGCTGCCATACTTCTGACCATTCCTCCAACCTTGCCAAGTCCCTTTTCATCCTTTCCGCCTCCTTGTGTATTAACCCTGTTGCAGATCTTTGTGTCATCTGCAAAAGGCATACTTCCTTCCAGTCCTCTGCAATGTCACTGATGAAGACATTAAAAGGACTGGACCCAATCTGAACCCTGCAGTACCCCACTAGTAACCCCTCTTCTTCAGAGTGGACTCCATTTACAATTACCTTCTGTGTCCTGTTGTGCAGCCAATGTTTTACCAGGCTACCCCCTGGGTCCCACTCCAGGCTGGTTAATTTGACTATTAATCTTTGTGTGGGACTGTGTCAAATGCCTTGCTAAAGTCTAGGTAGGCCATGTCCATAGCCCTCCCTGGTCTACTACTTTGGTCACCCAGTCAAAGAAATCTATTAGATCTGGTTGACATGACCTTCCACTGTGAACCCATGCTGCCTTGGGTCCTGTGCTCCACTGGCCTCTAGGTACTCAACTATTCTTTCCTTCAGAAGTGACTCCATCACTTTCCCTACCACAGAGGTCAGACTGACAGGTCTGTAGTTTCCTGCTCTGTCTTGGTCCCACTTTTGTGAAGGGAATCACATCCGCCTTCCTCCAGTCCTCGGGAACACACCATCCTCCCATGATTTATTAAAAGAGTAGCCAGTGGTTTCACTAGTTCCTCCTTAATTCTTTTAGAATTCTAGGGTGAATTCCATCAGGACCCATTGCTTTGTCCACCTTCAGTTTTAGGAGTTCTTGCAGAACCCTTTCTCCTGTGAAAGGACTGGGATCGACCCCCTATCAAGAGTGCTTCTGTTAATTGGATTAGGCACTTCCCCCTCCTCTTTTGTGAATACTGAGCAGAAATATTCTTTCAGTATCCCTGCTTTTCACTGTCCCCTCTGCCCACCCACGTTCATTCTGTTCAGCCTCACTATCCCTCCCTTTGTCTTCTCTTTCGCTGAAGTAACCTATAAAAGGTTTTATCCCCCTTCTTAACTGAGTTGGCTATCTTTTCCTCAGTTTGGGCCTTTGCTATTCTGACTTCCCTCCCTGCTTCCTTCTGCCTTAACTGGTACAGCTCTCTGTCCTGCTCCTTCTGTGTTTCTTTATACTTCCGGAATGCTATCTTTTTCTTCCTGACTTTCACAGCCACCTCTTTTGAGAACCATAGTGGCTTTTTCTTTCGTTTTGATTTGTTTATTTGCTTCACACAAAGGCTTGTTGCCTCTGTGATGGCAGTTTTGATGATTCCCCATTGTTGCTCCACACCTCCTTCTAGCCTGTTTGCTAGTGCTTTTCTGAGGCACTCTCCCATCTTGCCAAAGTCAGCCTCCTAAAGTCCAGTACCCTCACTTTTGTATGGCTTGACTCTGTAGCTGAGTTTAACGTCAACCACACTGTTTGATGGTCACTTGTCCCCAGATGGCAACCCACTTCTAGATCTGAGATCATCTCACTGCCCCCGTTTGAGAGTGCAAGGTCTAAGATTACTGCCTCACGAGTGGATTCCGAAACTAGCTGTCTAATGCCTGCCACCTGTAGGGCATCAAGAATGGTCCTGCTCTTGGATGTGGCTGCAGCAAATGTGCTCCAGTTAACATCTGGCATATTCAGGTCTCCCATCAACAGTATCTCCCCTTTCTCTGCCATTCTAAGAATGCCTTCTATCATATCCTTGTCCATTCCCACCCCCTGACATGGGGGTCTGTACACAACCCCTGTGCGGATTGTGGTGCCCTTTCCAGTCTCAAGGTGACCCACAGTGCTCTTCTCCTCCCTGTTTACTCTTTTGTTCAGTTGCTTTTATCCCTTCCTTTACATAGAGAGCTTCTCCTCCCCTTCTCCCCTGCCTGTCTCTCCTGTAGGTTATGTACCCTGGTATGTTAACATCCCAGTCATGGTTCTCTGTGTACCATGTTTCTGTGACTGCTACGATATCCAGGCATCCCTCTTCTATCATGGCCACCAGCTCAGGGAGCTTGTTGCGCAGACTACGGGCATTGGT
Source organism: Neoceratodus forsteri (assembly GCA_016271365.2). Taxonomy (NCBI): domain Eukaryota; kingdom Metazoa; phylum Chordata; order Ceratodontiformes; family Ceratodontidae; genus Neoceratodus; species Neoceratodus forsteri. The sequence goes on from CM057458.1 coordinate 341,985,493, forward strand.
ACTCATTACCCTCCATTTCCTGATGGCCTTACTCCCTTTTGCCCCATCTCTGTCCTTCTTGCCTTTGTCACTTTCTCCATTTACCCCTGCCCTTCTCCCTATCGACACCTCTATGTTGGTGTTTGGCCACTACTACCCGTGATTATTTGGGGGGGGACTAGGATTTCCCTGCTCTTTTCCAGTGCCTCCCTTCAGCTTTAAAAGCTTGCCAATGAAGCATTTAAACCTATCACCTAGGATCCTGGTTCCCCTCCCGGACAGATGCAGCCCATCATGCCAGTATAGGCTTGCATCACTCCAGGTGGACCCCCAGTCCCCAGTGAAGCCAAATCCCTGGACTCCACACCAGTTTTTCAACCACTGATTGAATCCCATGGAGCGGAACACCCTAGCCTCTCCTATGCCATAGATGGGCAGCACCTCCGAGAAGGTTACTGTGCGTGCTACTTGACTAAGGCCCCTCCCCAATTCCACAAACTCTTCCTGCACTTGTCTAATCCCTTTCTTAGCCAGGTCATTTGTCCCTAGGTGGACAATGACATCCAGCTCCCTCCCCTGTGCAGCTGCTCCGGCAATCCTGAGGATTCGCTTCCTGTCCCTCCAAGCCATGGCGCCAGGCAGGCACCTTACCTCCCTCTCCCCTTCCTTCCTCCCCCAGTTCTACCTTCCTAGCAATGGAGTCCCCACCAGGAGTTGTTTCCTTCCCCTGCAGGGTCCCCTGCCACCCTCCTGTGGGTCTCCTTTGTGGAGGTTCCCAGCATCCTCCTTGGTCTCCACTATGGGTTTCTATCATGTCTCTCCCCTTTCCTTGAGGGTATACATATTATGCTCCTTTAATCTCTCTTCATATGGCTTCTGGTGCAGACCCTGCACCATTTTAGTTGCCCTCCTCTGGACTGCCTCCATCCTGTCTATGTCCTTGTGGAGATGGGGTCTCCAGAACTACACTCAGTACTCCAGATGGGGTCTCACCAACTGTCTGTATAGAGGGATAACAACTTCCTGTTTTCTTCTCGTGATGCCTCTCCCTATACATCCCAGTATCCCCCCAGCCCTCCTTACTGCCTTTTCCCATTCCTTGCTTTCCTTTAGGTAATCTGATATGACTGCCCACAGGTCCCTTTCCATTTTTGTTGTTGTTCGTACCTCCCCCTGCATTGTGTACTTTTTCCCCTGGGTTTTTGTTTGCCCAGTGCATTACTTTGCACTTCTTTGCTTTGAATTTAAGCTGCCATACTTTTGACCATTCCTCCAACCTTGCCAAGTCCCTTCTCTTCCTCTCCATTCCTCCCCCCTTGTGTATCAACCCTATTGCAGATCTTTGTGTTGTCTGCAAAGAGGCATACTTTTCCTTCCAGTCCCTCTGCAATGCCACTTATAAAGACATTAAAAAGGACCGGTCCCAGTAATGAACCCTGCGGTACCCCACTAGTAACCCCCCCTTTCTTTGGAGTGGACTCTACTTACTATTACTCTCTGTGGCCTGTTGTCCAGATAAGTTTTTACTCGGGTTACCACCCTGGGACCCACTCCCAGGCTGGCTAACTTGTTTATTAATCTTTTTTGTGTGGGACTGTGTAAAATGTCTTGTTAACGTCTAGGTAGGCCATGTCCACAGCCCCTCCCTGGTCTGCTACTTTGATCAACCAGTCAAAGAAATCTATTAGATTCATCTGACATGACCTTCCCACTGTGAATCCATGCTGCCTTGGGTCCTGTGCCCTGCTGGCCTCTAGGTACTCAACAATTCTTTCTTTCAGAAGTAATTCCATCATTTTTCCTGCCACTGAGGTCAAACTAACAGGTCTGTAGTTTCCTGCTTCTGCTTTGCTCCCATTTTTTGTGAAGGGTAATCACATCCGCCCTCCTCCAGTCCTCAGGTACCACCCCGTCCTCCCATGATTTGTTAAAAAGGGTAGTCAATGGTGTCACTAGTTCTCCCCTTAGTTCTTTTAGAATTTTGGGGTGAAGCCTGTCAGGTCCCATTGCTTTGTCCACCTTCATTTTTAAGAGTTCTTTCAGAACCCTTTCTTCTGCAAATGGATTGGTATCGACCCCCATATCCAGAGCGCTTCTATTGAATGGATTAGGTACCTCCCCTCCTCTTCTTTTGTGAATACTGAGCAGAAGTATTCATTCAGTATCCCTGCTTTTTTACTATCACCCTCTATCCACCCCCTTCCCTTTATTAAGCCTCACTATCCCTCCCTTTATCTTTCTTCACTCCCTAATGTACCTATAAAAGGTTTTAGCCCCCTTCTTAACCAAGTTGGCTATCTTTTCCTCGGTTTGGGCCTTTGCTATTCTGACTGCCTTCCCCACTTCCTTCTGCTTTAACTGGTACCATTCTCTGTCCTGCTCCTTTTGTGTTTCCTTATACTTCCTGAATGCTATATTTTTTCTCCCTAACCTTCTCCACCACCTCTTTTGAGAACCATAGTGTTTTTTTCCTTCATTTTGATTTATTTGCTTCACACAAAGGCTTGTTGCCTCTGTGATGGCAGTTTTGATGTTTCCCCTATTGTTCTTCCACCCTTACTTCTTGCCCATTTGCTAGTGCTTTTCTGAGGTACTCTCCCATTTTGCCAAAGTCAGCCCTCCTAACGTCCAGTACCCTCACATCTGTATGGCTTGACTCTACGGCTGTGTTTTATCGTGAACCACACTGTTTGGTGATCACTTGTTCCCAGATGGCTACCCACTTCTAAATCCAAGATCCTCTCTCCATCCCCATTTGAGAGTACCAGGTCTAAGATTGCTCCCTCCCGAGTGGGTTCCGACACTAGCTGTCTGAGGCATGCCCCCTGTAGGGCATCAAGAATGACCCTGCTCTTGGATGTGGCTGCAGCAAAGGTGCTCCAGGTAACATCTGGCATATTCAGGTCCCCCATCAACAATATCTCCCCTTTTTCTGCCATCCTAAGGATGCTTTCTATCATTTCCTTGTCCATTTTCTCCCCCTGAGATGGGGGTCTGTATACAACTCCCGTGCGGATTGTGATGCCATTTCCTGTCTCCAGGGTGACCCACAGTGCCTTCTCTCCTCCCTGTTTACCCTTTAGTTCCATTGTTTTGATCCCTTCCCATATGTAATGAGCTACTCCTCCTCCTCCTCCTCTTCTACCCTCCCTGTCCCTCCTGTAGATTGTGTACCCTGGTATGTTGGCATCCCAGTCATGGTTCTCTGTGTATCAAGTTTCTGTGACTGCCACAATATCCAGGCTTCCCCCTTCCATCAAGGCCACTAGTTCAGGGAACTTGTTACCCAGACTACAGGTGTTGGTACTCATTGCACTCCATTTTTTAATGGTCTTACCCATTTTAGCCCCATGCTGTCCTTACTGCCTTTGCCTTGAGGACAGTCCCAAGCAATGTGAATCAACAGGAACTGAAACACAGGAGGCAGGAAAGGTCTTCAGAAAGGCAGAGAATTATAGAAGGCCTTGGAGGAAAGCTAGACCAAAGCCAGCCCTGCACTTAGAGGCAATGTCCAGAATGTAATGCTTGGTAAAAGTGTGGACAGAGCTCCAAGTGGCCTTTGCACAAATGTCAGCAGCTGACATATACCTGAAGCAAGCAGTAGAAGCAGCCATGCCTCTGGCAGAATGCCCCTTAACCTCTCCCGAGAGGGTTTTATCATACTTCTGGTAACAGAAGACTATACAGTTTGCCAACTATTTGAATAAACACTGTTTGGAAACTGCTGCACCCTCTCTGTTAGGTGCAAACGAAACAAAAAGCTGGTCTTACCTCTGGACAGACTTAGTTTGGTTAGTATAATAACGTAATATTCTGTGAACATCTAAGGTATGCAGAATTGCCTCCCCCCTGATAGGAATTCTCAGGGTAACACACTGGGAGTTGAATAAACTGATTCAATGTGAACTCAGAAACCATCTTCTGTAAAAACTGAGGATTGGTACGCAGAGCCACCCAGTCTCTGTGAAAAATCAAATAAGGCTCCTTACACATCAGGGCCTGAAGCTCAGAAATCCTTAGAGCAGAAGTAACTGCAACTAAAAAGAGCGCTTTCCAGTGATCAATAGCACCTATCACAGCTACCAGCTGGTTCAAAAGGAGGCAAGGTCACTTTTTCCAAAATAAAATTGTGATCCCAAGGTGGTGCAGGACTGCACACTGGGGGTTTCAGGTTGAGGATCCCTTTCAGAAATGTTTTGGAAATCTCCAGCTGAGCCATAGTTTTGCCCTCCACTAAGGTGTGGTAGGCAGAAACAGCAGACAGGTGAATCTTCAGCGAAGAGTAACTCGGGTCCATGTCCGAGAGGTGTAGTAAATACTCCATGACCTGAGGCACGGGGCAGGAAAAAGGATCCCAGCTTTCTGAAGTGGCCCAAATGGAGAAACACTTCTTTTTTTTTTTTTTTTTTTTCATACTTCATCTTTTATTCAGTTCAAGTTAAAAGTGATACATTGTCACAGGTGTACAATCTTCAGTGTAACCATTACATTTGATACAGAAGAAAAATTATATCTCTTGCTAGATATTACAATGTACTATTTGATTTAAGCACAATATACCTTGTACAAGGGTAGCCAGGGGTAGCATAGCAGTTCACAGTTTAGATAGAATTTACAGCTGCTACTAGTTAATATAGACTTGGCCCCAAGACTTGGTCAAGAATAAGACAGGTATTCAGTGCTAATGTTTGAGTAAAAAAAAAAAAAAAAAAGCAATAGATTTCTTAAAAACCATACATAACATATAAAAGAAAAACATTTGGTAGGTCAGCTATGAAAGGTATAAGTTCTCGAGGACCAACATTACTAATAGTATCAAGATGGGGGTGATCTTTCTTTTACAGCCTGGTCAATAAGGTAGGGGTTCCATACCCTAGATAGAATGTAGTGGATATCAGGGTCCCAACTTTGTAGTGCCTAGCCATGAGTTGTCCAAGATCATGCTCCTGGGACAGTCAAAAGCCACCTAGACCACCGATTCAGATACAGTGTAGGCTTATCTTGTAAGTTATGTGAAATATTCATAAAGGCTCTGATATGGTCCACTATACTTCTCCATTCAGAGATGGCTGGGGAGGGGGGGGGTTCTTGAAGCCATCTCCTGGTTATTGCCTTGTAGGCCGCAGCCAGCAGTATAGACCAGAGGTACTTCGTATCTTTTTATTTAAGGGATTCCGGTGGAATACCCAAGACCAAGTGCCACACCGTCAAAGGTTCGTCAAGAGTTAATATATTAGAAATATGTTTGGTAACTGCTGACCAGAAGGTTTGAAGTTTTGGACATCTAAAAAATATATGTGCTTGGGTTGCCCCTTCTGTATCACATGCTCTCTAGCATATGGATGGAAGGCTAGGATTTCTTTTAGCTAGTAGCTGGGGTGTTAAAAAAAAAAAAAAAAAAAAAAAAAAATCTTGTTCGGACTTTCCAGACGTATTCATGCCATTTCGGAGATGAGGTAGTAGACCAAGTCATCCGCCATATCTTTGCCCACTGAGACTGTAATATTGTAAGGTGGAGGTCCTGTTCCCATTTAACTTTAAGGGGTTCCAACACATGCTTCTGCAAGGACTCCAGATATTTATATATGTGAGATATTGCGTGGTCCCCCCCTTAGCATTCAGAATTTGTATATATGGAGACGTGTCCTCTAGTATCTGAGAATGGGACCGAATACGCCTGTACTGGGAGTTTACATAATCTCTCATTTGAAAATAACGTATTCTCTCTCCCTTTCTCCATTTAAATTTAGTCTTGGCTTCCTCAAAAGATATCATGGTGTTTTGCTTCATAAGCTGCCAGGGGACAAACATTCCTCTGTTTGCTTGGGTGGTATACCAGGTTGATTCACCGGCCAGAAGAAAGTCTGGGTTGTTGATAAACCATTTATACTTCCAAGCATACTCCTTAATATGCTTCCAGGGGTGTTCCCTCCTCCAACCCTCCAAAACTGAATGGATGCTCTCTCGTGTATCTAGTAGGGCTTGCCTCAGTAGGGTATCTGAAAATAATGTAGCCGGTAGAGAGTACCTTAACTCTCTGGTTAGGTCTATTTGTTTCCAGTGAGCTTCATAGTGCTTATTGCCCCACAACAATACACATCTCATCTGTGCTGAGTTCCAATAAGAAAATAAGTTGGGGAAACGCAATTCCACCCTGTAATTTAGGTAGATGTAGTGCCTGAAGCTTAAGTCGAGGTTTTCTACCTTGCCATATAAAGGCAGTGGATATTTGTTGCCAGGCCTTAAGATCACATGTGGGTATAATACAAGGTACCGATTGGAACAGGTATAACAGGCGTGGCAAAACATTAAGTTTTATTGCCTGATTCCTAGCATAAAATGACAATGGGATTATATTCCACCTTTTAATATCTCTTTTTATATTAATCAACAGGGTGTAGTTATTTGAAAATAATTGACTAAGATCTGCTGGTATATGAATTCCTAAATATTTTATAGATGGGGGATCCCACTTGAATAAGAACTGCTTACGAATGAGCATAGGGATTGGGTAATTGAGTGGTAGTGCTTCAGTTTTGGTCGTATTCAGGGAATAGTCAGATAGGGCTGAGAACTTTTCAAGCTTTTGAAAAAGAACTGAGAGGGTCTCAGTAGGGTTTGTTAGATATACCAATACATCGTCGGCAAAAAGGGCCAGTTTATGTTCTTACCCCCAAAATTTATTCCCTGTGTACAGTGTCTGTTGCTTGTCTAATATATTGGGCTAATGGTTCAATATAAAGGGCAAACAAGAGGGGAGATTGGGCAACCCTGTCTAGTCCCTCTACGTAAAGGAAAATTGTGGGAAATATGACCATTTGAGCAGATGTACGCCTGGGGGTTCGAATAAAATTTGAAAATAAGATCTATAAATTTCTGGGGGAAATCGAAGGCAGCAAGGACACCCCTTAGAAATTGCCATGACACTCTGTCAAATGCTTTTCCAGCATCTAAACTTATAAGGATCGCTGGTATCTTAGAATTTTGTACGTGTTCCATTAGATAGATGGTATGTCTGATATTATCCGAGGCCTGACGACCTGGGATAAACCAGCTCTGGTCCTGATGGATTAGACTGGAGACCAGGTGTTTTAGTCTCTGACAACACTGAAGTAAATATTTTGTAATCTGTATTTAGTACCGAAATAGCGCAGTAGGAGCTAGGTAAAGTTGGGTCCTTGCCTGCCTTTGGGATGACTGATATAATTGCTTGATCCCAGGATGGGGGGGGGGTTTCCTTCCGGGGGGGATATTAACAAATAATCTGGAGAGGAGAGGAGTTACTACCACTTTAAGGGATTTATAAAATTCTCCTGGGAGGCCATCCATCCCCAGACACTTTAGTGTTTTCAATCTCCCTATCTCTGCCTCAATTTCCTTGACTGTTATAGGGGCAACCAGGCCCAAATCCAGTTGTTTAGGCAGTTTTGGCAGTCGAAGGGTTGCCAAAAAGGTTTTATTTGCTCCTCTTTCTCCTGGGTCGGGGGTGAGGCAGCATACAATTGTGTGTAATACTGCACAAAGGTATCGGATATTTTTTCCACTGTGTGACTAGGGGGATGTTGGTGGGATCGCCTCAGAGTAGATATTAGTGCTTTAGCCCTTTTTTTTGTCTGAGATGGCCGGCCAACAATTTCAGAGAGCGTGGCCCTCTATCGTAGTACTTCTGCTTGAGAGACAATAGTTTCGGCTCAAATTTATGTTCTAGTATGGCATTCAGTTCTTGTTTTAGCTTTTTAATTTCTTTTGAAATCTTAGGGTTGGTCTGGAATATCTGTTGAAGCTCTAATTTTTGTATTTGGGCAGTCAAAGCACTATGTTTTTGTTCCCTTTCTTGTTTATTTCTAGCTGATAGTTCGATAAATTTGCCCTACAGATCGCCTTGATAGTGTCCCATAGGATCGAGATAACGGTCCCAGGGCGATCATTTTCTCTCTCAGCCTGTTTAATTACCTCTTCCATTGTGTGGATGATGTCCTTACTACGAAGCAGTGAGAGGTTAAGCCTCCACATGGTATTTTTCCTAAAATTATCTGAATCTAATCTAAAGAAAACTGGGGCATGATCAGATAGAATAAAGTCCCCCATCTAAGTCTTACCCGCCAACCCTAGGTGCTCTTGGGATATAAGCATATAGTCAATTGTTATAAAACCTTGAGTGGTCTTGTGAAAAAAAGGTGACATGCTTAGCTGTTCCATTTAGGTATTTCCATGTATCCATATACCCCAGTTCCCTGAGCAATTTTGATAGTTCCCTTGTTTTTTTCCCCCACTGTCTTACCCCCCCCCACACCAACCATCGAAAGATCTAAATTAAAGTTGCCCCCACATACCGTTATACCTTCAGCCCACTGTGACATGAGGAGGAAAAAGGCCCGATAAGCCTTAAACTCAGTGGCTGGAGAGAAACATACTGAGGCAAAGGTGACAAGTTTACCATTTAGTTTCCCTTTGACCAAAGTATACCGCCCTTCTTTGTCACCTAACTGGTCTTGGCATTCGAATGGCACCCTAGATGGTATTATATAGCTGTACCTCTTCTGCGTCCACCCTTAAAAGATGAGAAGTAGACCTGGGGGAACCCCAATCACTTAAACTTCTCATGCTCCTCATGTAACAAGTGGGTCTCCTGGAGAAAAGATATCTGTTCCAGAATGCTTTAAATATGAGAGTACCTTAGAACGCTTAATCGGCCCCGATAGACCATGAACGTTATATGAGCATACAGTATAACCCATTGTGGCTAAGTAATAACAACATTCTCACTTTAACATGAACCCTTTTTCCCTGTGCTAGGAAGATCACGGACACTATTTCTGCTGACCCCATAAAAAATATAACATAAAATCTCATCATACATAGCTGATCTAAACAGTAAACCAGAACCAGTTGTGCAAACAGTGCACTATCATAAACATTTCTAACTGACTTCCAAGGTAGGAGGTCTAACTTATACAGAGACCTCTTATCCCACCTAACAGATGGTATTGGTGGGGGGAAGAGTGCTATGGATTCCCTCAGACCACAAGAGAACTCTTCATGACCCCTTACATTTAAGGGCTCCTGTAATATCGTACTCTCCTCAAAACCGGCCATCAGAGCTGTGCTGCCCCACCTGTTATTGGTATAAAGAAGAAGAAACTCCTCCCCCTTAATGCCTGTTTAACCTTTGATTCCTCCCTCCCTTCTCCCCACCTCTGATGTCCTCACCCCCCAACACCCCTCCACCCTGGAGACATGGTAGAGGAAGGGAAAATATTCCACAAGGCTCCCCTCAACCAAGTGCATCTCCCCGTGTTAATTAGTTATGTCCCACATATGTAGGACAATCCTTCTGATTGTTCCTACACAGGATGCATCAGGGAGAACGATTTCCATATGTATAAGTGCTTCCATATGTTGTTGGGAGCCGTGTAATATTAAAGTACTAACCCATGTTCAAAACCATCCCACCCCCACCCCCACCAGAGGAATTCACTTCCTATGATTAGGGACATTTATTTCTAGGGGGCAAACTAATCTAGTATAAAACCCCATAAATTAAAAAAAAATCAGAAGTCATCCCCCCACTTTAGCAAGGCCCCTCATCCCCTGCCTGAGTGCGTTAGACTCTGGGTATTATGCGTAGCCCAGATAAGCAAGTGCACGCCATATTTGGCGAATTTTAAACTAATACGCATCTCCCTGAACGCTGCACAGTATTCCCTCCATTGATATACAGTATTTCTAGTTCTATATTGTGTTATATAGCCAGAGGAAAAGAAAGAACAAAGTCCATAAGTTCTGAGAGCTTCTGCGCTTCTCTGAGTCCAACCATGGAAATACTTCCATTTCATGGCATATGTCATCCTTATAGAAGGCTCTCTCTGACCTCTACAAGGACCCAAGCCACTCTAGAGGAAACTCCATAGTGTGAAGCAACTATGTCATGAGGTGCTAAGTGTGAAGGTGAAGGGAATTCAGCCCTGGATGGACCAGCGTTCCCCTCTCCTGAGTCACGAGATCATGGTACAGGGGCAGGGGGACCTGAGGCTCCACTGCAAGCTGCTAAAGAAGTGGAAACCATATTTGGTGAGGCCAATATGGTACGATCAGAATCATATGAGCCCTCTCCACTTGAAGCATGCGCAGCACCCTCTGCAGAACTGGAAAGGGAGAGAAGGCATTCAAAACCTCTCTGTCCAGCAAAGAGATATCATGTCTCACCAGAAAACACCATGCCTGGGAGCAAGCGTGCAAAACCTGAGTAGTTTTGCATTGTATGGGGAGGCAAACAGATCCAGGTCTGGAGGACCCCATAGGTCGAATATATCTTTGACCACCACTTGCTTGAGCTCAACATTGAGGAGGCAGTATAACGCAGTGGGTTAAGGCTCTGAGCTGCAGATCTGGGGACCTGGGTTTGAATCCCACAGCCGGCTAGATGCATACTGTGTGATGCTGAGCAAGTCACTTAACTTCCTTGTGCTCCCAGGTTGCATCTGGAAACAAGCTTTGGCCTAGTGTGCAACTCATGATTAAACAATGTTCCCTTCCTTCCCCTTCCTTCCATTCATGGGCTCGTACTCTGGTGTGGCTGAGACTGTCCACTAGGATGTTTTGCACACCTGGAATGTGAACCACAAAGAGGTGTATCCAGTATATAATTGCCCAGTTCCACACCCGCATCACTTCCCTGCAGAGGGGACACAAGCAAGTGCCCCCTTGCTTGTTGAGGTACCAGACTACGCACATATTGTCTGACTGGACTAATTGTAGGCCCTGGTGGAGCAAGTGCTGGAAGGCTTGAAGAGCATACAGCACTGCCCTCATCTCCAACACATTTATGTGCAGAGAGAGCTCTGATGAAGACTACAGCCCTCGAGTCCTGTGGCTCCCTAGGTGAGCACCCCAACCCTGTAGTCAGAGACTGGGTGGGAGGCGGGGACTGGAAGGAAACCCCCTTGGTGACATTGTTGAGATCCTGCCACCATAGGAGATCCCGCTGCATTGAACTGGAGACCATAATCATGTGGTCTAGGTCGTCCGACCTCTGATCCCACTGCACTCTGAGCATCCACTGTGAAATTCGCATGTGGAGCCTGGCTAGAGGGACAGGGGATGGCTGCTGTCCACAAGGCTTAGAAGTCGAAGAATTGACCTGGCCAGAACCCACCTGCTGGAGGCTACTGAATGGGCCTGTTTCTGCCCTGTCCAAAGGGAGGAAGGCCGTACCCTGGGCCGTATCCAACACCACTCCAATAAACTGGAGGCATTGGGAAGGGGCAAGTTGAGACCTAGGATAATTTGCAATAATTCCCAATTGTGCAAAAAGGGCCAGAGTAGCTGAAAGGGAAAGTTCTAGGTGCTCCCTTGATGGGGCTGACAGAAGCCAGTCATTGAGGTACAGGAACATGTAGGGGCCCTGGTGTCACAGGGCCATCGCCACTACCACAAGGCACTTGGTAAACACCTGGGGTGCCAAGGACAGGCCAAAGGGGAGGGCCTTGAATTGGTAATGTTCCCCCTAAAAGGAAAACCTGATTTAGCAGTGATGGGCCTAAAAGACTGGGATGTGCAGGTAGGCATCCTGCATATCCAGGGCATAGAGCCACTGTCCCTTGTGCAGGAGGGGGAGCAGACCTGGGAGAGTCGGCATTCAAAACCGTTTGTATTCTATGTGCAGGTTTAGTGCACTGAGGTCCAAGATGGGATGCAAATCTCCAGTCTTTTTTGGAACCAGGAAGAAGTGGGAGTAATACCCCTTTCCTGCCTGGTTTGACAGAATGGGCTCTATTGTTTCTTTTGCTGAAGAGCCTCGATTTCTTCCATTATGAAGGGAATGTGCACCTGTGGATAATGAGACGCCCCTGGTGGTTTGTCTGGGGGTTTCCTCGAGAAACTCCAGAGTGTGACCTTGTCTTATCAACTGAAGGACCCACGAATCTGTCGTGGTAGCCTCCCATCCTAGCAGGTGACTGGTGAATCTTCCCCACTGGCTCCCCAGTGGAAGAGGAGGAGATGGACGGGCTCGAGCCAAGAGATGGAGGGAGGGAGGAGGAGGGATGGGAAGAGTCACCCTGAGGCTCTCTGGGTTTTGGCCAGAGGGTGGCTGTTGCTAAAGGGGCCTGACGTTTAGTCTGACGTCTGTCCATCTGCTGTTGCCTCGTCTGCTGCTTGGTCCGGTGATGAAAAGGCATCTTGGCCTTGGATCTAGGATAATACATGGTGTGAACCAACCCTAAGGCCTTGCTCTTATCCTGGAGGCTGGTAATTATATCCTGGGCATCACCCCTGAACAGGACAGAACCCCTGAAGGGGCATCCTGAATAGCCACTTGGACATCAGGTGCCAAGTCTGACACCCTGAGCCAGGAAAATCTCCTGAGACATACTGCCGTAGTGGTACCCCTGGCTGAGGAGTCTACTGCATCATAGGTGGCCCTCAGAAAGTGGTGACAGGTGACTTTGGCCAACCTAATAGTGTCTGCCAATACAGTCTTGGACTCCGAGTCTGGCATGGCCTCAACGACAGGCTCCAACTGGCTGAACAGTAACTTCTGGTACACCAGCATGTGTGCCAAATAATTACATGCACACATGGCTAAAGTGGAGGAAGAATAAAACTTACTCCCAAACTGATCAAGCTGTCTCGACTCCTTGTCGGGAAGGGAGGTGCTCATGTGCTTGGCCCTGGTAGACCTATCGTGGGCCGCCGTGATGACTACAGAGTCGGCCTTAGGGTGGACACTTCAGTGATCCTTGCCCTCTGGGGTTCTATATGTTCCATCAGCCTTCTTCTCCACAGCTGGAATGAAGGAAGGCATCATCCGTATAGTGGAGGCCAAATCCTTGTGAGGCTCTAGCCATGGGGCTGTGAGGACAGGTGTTGTCTCCTCGATGTCCAGGTGTTCAGCAAGCCTCTGATGCTGGTGATACTGCACATCCATCTTCTAGTCATAGACCTCTGCAATCTTTTTTCAGGAGGTCCGTGAATGAAGGGTCCTCCGGAGGTGATTTGGGGGACTCCTTTGACTTGGGCTCCTCCAAAGGGGAGTCCCAAATCCTAAAGCTGTGGAAGAAGACCCAGATTCTGATTCTGAGTACAAAGAATCTGAAGGTCTGACATCTGGATGAGAGACCTCCTGAGTTCTAGGAGGAATACTGTCCATCATGGAGGCCGTTGAAGGACCTTTCATCAGGCCCGACGTCAACTGGCATGGTTCTGGTGCAGAAACAGACCTAGGAGTCTGATCCAGGTCAACTGGGGAAAAGATTTTATATATTTATTTATTTATTTAAAAGTTTTACCAGGAGGGTACACTGAGCATTAGTGCTCGATTCCAAGTGCGTCCTGGGGGAAGTGGAGGTAGGGAGAAATGGACAATATAACAGTGAACAATAGTGCAACAAAGCATATAATGAGCATACAGGGGTAACAGAGTCTCGTAACATAGTAAACTGAGAAACAGACAATATAACAGTGCACAATAGTGCAAAAAGCAAGCAATGAGCATACAGGGGTAGCAGAATAAGCAACATAGTAACTATAGAAGTGAATGCCAACACATGAGGAACAACGAGAACAGCAGACAACACATCAGGTCTGTACTAATACCAGTCCTTGACTAAGCTTTTAGCACATTTGCAGGCATGCACAAGCACAAGTTAAAGAGAAATGTGCATTGATGAGGGAACTGAGGTGCCCGAGATGGGGGCATGTGCCGGACGCCTGCAGGGAGGGAGTTCCATAGTTTGGGCATACGATGTCTGAATGCTACTTGATCAGTTTGAGGAGGACATGCACGGTATGGCCAGGACGCATGTGTTGGAGTTCCTGAGAGAGTGAACTGGAGAGATAGGAGCAGCCAGCACAGAGGCAGGGACTGGGACCAGTATTTGGCCATGAGCTGGGTGCAGTGAGACTGTTGGCGGTCCTGGAACGAGGGAAAAGTGAGAGTCTGGTAGAGCACACAGTAGTGAGTGGAGGGTGGGCTACCTATGGCAAAATGGCAGAAAGAGTGGAAGAGGGGGTCCAGTCTGGCTAGGATGGACTTGGGAGCGGGCACTGTAGACTACATCACTGTAGTTGAATATCGGGAGAATCATTTTCTGTACCAGTGCTCATTGGGCTGGCATCAGGATGCAACCATGATTCCGATAGAGGGCACCCAGTTTAGGGTTGAGCTTTTCGTGGATGGCATCGACATGTACAGGAAAGTTGAGGTGCCGGTCAAGCCAGACCCCAAGATATCTAAAGGAGGTGCAAGCCTCTAGAGTTGTCCCATCCAGGGTGTGGAGGGGGGTGCAAGGGAGCCAAGAGAGTCTCTGCCATGTGCCAAAGGTCAAGGAGACTGTCTTCTTGGTATTGAGAAAAAGCTGGTTAGCATGAAACCAGGGCTGGAAATCGTTGATGTCCTGCTGTAGTCTGGTTGCAACAACAGCTGTCAAAGGGCCTGATGCATACAGAACAGTGTCATCTGCATACATGTGAATGGATATGTGTGGGCAGGCAGAGGGCAGGTTGTTTAGGAATATGGAGAAGTAGGAGCGGTCCGAGGACAAAGACTTAGGGGACACATGAGGTAACTGGAAGGGAGGAAGAGATGGAGCCTCCAATTCTAACTGACTGGGATCGGCCTACCAGGTAGGAGTGGAACCAGCTGGTGAGCATGGTAGAGAGCCCAGCATGGGAGAGCTTATCAAGGAGGAGAGCATGGGAGACTGTGTCGAATGCCTTTGCTAGGTCGACAAAAATAGCTGCGGTGATATGGCCCCTGTCCATGCCATCAAGGATGGAGTCAGTGAGCCTTAGAAATGAGGCAGTGGTGGAGTGAGACTTCCTGAAACTAGACTGGTAGGGTGAGAAGGAGAAGTTGAGAAAGGAGGAAAGTTAAGAGAGGGCTAGGTGCTCCTGTAGCTTTGCCATAATGGGAAGGAGGGAAATAGGATGGTAGTTACCGGGGACAGAGGTGTTGCCACCCTTTGGGAGCGGGATTACCATTGCATGCTTCCATTCATTGGGTATGGATGCTAAGGAGAAAGATTTAAAAATGCAGCCAGGGGGGTGGCGATGGCAGAAGCAGCCAGGTGGAGCATCTTGGAATCCAGCCCGGATAGGCTTTTGCCTTTGTTTGGGTTTAGGAAGAACAAGATATAGTAGTCTTCTGATGGGGTGACCTGATGGAAGGAAAAGGAGGGAGCAAAAGGAGGTGTCTGAGCAGGGGAGTCAGAGGGAGAGGGATTGGACTGGAAAGGTGGGAGAGTGGAGAGCATTACTGAGGTACAGCTAGTAAAGAAAGAATTAAATTCCAAGGCTACTGCAAGCGGGTCCATTACGGCAGACCCGCCTATGTTTAGCGTCGGCATGGAGGGCTGAGAGGATGGGGGGGAAAAAAGGGATTTAACCACCTTCCAGAATTTCGATGGTTGACTTAGGTTTGACTGGAAGGAGGCTTTAAAGTGATTTGCTTTAGCCAACCTGATTTGCCTAGTGAAGATGTTGTGTAAGGAGCGGTATTTATTCTAATCAGTGGGGGAGCAGGAGGCTTTGAAAGACTTTCATGCCTGGTCTCTGGTTCTTAATAGGGACATGATGTCAGTGGTGATCCAGGGCAAGTGAACACCCCTTATCTGTGTTCGTCTAAGAGCATAGTGGTCCCAAACTGCTAAGAACTTGAGATTGAAATATTCCCAAGCTGAGTCAATAGAGGTCACCCGGGAGATGAAATACCAGTCAGTGGCTGTTAGGTCTCTTAGAAGCGAGGCTAGGTCCAGGGATTTGTAAGATCTTGTGAGAATGGTTCGGGGGGAGCTTTGGGCCTGAATATTTTATGGACCGAGTAAATCATGTGGTGGTCGTTGGTGAGTCAGGCAAGATGCCTGAGGTAATTATATGATGCCGGTGGGAGGTAAGGGACCAGTCAAGGAGGGAGTGATTCATCGATTTCTGGTTCAGTTGTGTAGGTTCAGAGATCAGCTGTGACAGGTTTAGAGTGGCTACCTGGTTATGAAATTTGGTGGTAGCCCTGAAAAGCCAGTTTAAGTTGAAATCCCCCAGTATATGAATCTCACCCTTGTGGCGTGGGATTTCAAGGTGCCCAGATGATCCAGGATGGATTGCATTGTGGATTCGAGGGAGCAGTAAGATCCAGTTATGAAAACGGGGGTGGTGTGGGGGAGAGAGAGTTTGATCATCAAGGCGTCGATAGATTGCAGGAGCATAGGTATACTGTCTCAGGTGAACTGAAGGGAGGATGAGATATACATTGCTATGCCACCACCCCTTTTGTTACCTGGCCGATGTGACGGATAAGAGTAGCTAGGGATGGTGACTTTGGGGTCATTGTTATGGGGCTTAAGCAGGTTTCGGAAATAATCAGGATGTCAGGCCCTAGGGAAGTGGCAGTTCGCTGCAACAAGGTTGTTTTTATGCAGTAGGCTGCAGATATTTAGGTACATTAGTTTGAGGCCCTGTGGAAGTAAGAGGGGGTGGTGGTTGGCCTGGGATTTGGTTTAACATCCCCTGAAAGTAGGAGTAGTAGTGTTACCTTGATTTTGGTTAATGGCATGGATCGCTAGGGCTTGTGGGTAGTGGACAGTGGCAGAAAGCCATTTGAAGGTGGTTTCTGTGTGGTAGAATTTAGGGCTAAGAGTCCAGCATGAAAGGAGGGTTGTAGGATTGAGGGACCGACTAACCAGTTGCAAGGTATTGAAGGGGGTCATGGCATAGTGTAGGGGGTACTAGGTGTTGCTGGCTGAGCTGACATGATGCAAAGGGCCAAACTACCTTCCTGCATTGCGAGGTATGTGGAGGGAGGGAGTGAAGCTAAAAGTAAGAAGGAAGCAAGTAGTGCGAGGAAAAGAGGTAACATAGTGATTAGTGAGAGAGAATAGCCTGCTAGTGTGGAATTATGCAGTAGCGACCTCTAGTGGGGGAAGAAGATAGGTTGCTATTGGAAAAGATGGCTGATTGGTTATTTCAACACGTGACCCACTCTATATAATGAGTGGATCAGGAAGGGTGGTGGTGGGGCAACCGACGCAAAGCATCGGCGGTGCAATCCTTAAGGCAGAGAGAGATGTCCATGAAAGAGAAACACCATCCCTGTAAGCCGCCATTACCTTGCTTGAGAGATTTGGGGGAGGGCAGCTTCTCGGGGGCCCTCACGACCATCAGTAGGGCTAGTAGCTGTGGAGAGAAGAAACAGAGGTGAGCCAGATATAGCAAGGTAAGTGGGGGCTGGTCAAAACAGGGGGGAGGGATTGAACTCTGGGGGTGGCTGCAACTGGGAGTAGCAGAGAGTGTTCAAACTTGGAGCCAAACAGAGAGAACAAATTAAATTGGGACATTAATTTAAGCAACTAAAAATTCCGAACACTATCCTGAGCAGCTGTAGGGAAAAATTTCAGCGGAGCTCCCTGGGCTGGTATGGGGAAATATAATTTTGCAGTGTTGGAACTGAATTTCAGCTGCCACTGAATTTAATTTAGCAGGATGGGACCCCTGAGTATGCAAGCTGCACCACAATATAGCTGCAGCAGTGGTAAATTCCCAGCACTAGCTGTAGGTAGGTGGAAACGAGTCCAGCACAAACTGTATCAGACTCAGTTAGCAATAATTTCCATTTAAACTCGCTGTAGTACACTAAATTAGGTGGACTAAATCTGGCTATCACTGTGATACTTTGAATTAAATCAGTAATGCACTTAATAAACTCCCTTAAGGTAATCTATGACACTAACAGACAAACATTTGTCAATGCCGAATGTTGTCGCTCTGGCATTGGCTTTGGTAGTGCAGTGCGGAAACACATTTTTGGCAGGATGTGAAAAATGACAGCTGTACTGTTCATAAGGAGGTGGAAAAAAATGGCAGCGGTGAAAATGTGGCATGTAAATGTTGCAAATTTGCAAAGTTACAAGGGTGCGTGGGAAATGCGCAGTGCACGCTCGTAACACAGTCATTTTATGGAGTATCCTCACCAAATTTTCAACATAGGCATTTTAGGACCTCTGCTCATGAACAGTGTCACTGTCATTTTCATACTCTGTCCCAAACACTGATTTCCAACACCAACTGCAGTATTGTGCGCCGGGAGTGCGGAAACACATTTTGGCCAGGATGTGAAAAATGACAGCTGTACTGTTCACAAGGAGGTGTAGAAAAATGACAGTATTGAAAATCTGGCATGAAAATATTGTGAATTTGCGAGAGTTACAGGCGTGCGTAGCAACTGCGCATAGCGTGCGCTCATAAAACAGCCATTTTTGGATTTTTTTCCACCAAATTTGCAACATAGGCTTTTTGAGAGCCCACCTCATGAACACTGCCACTGTCCTTGCATTAATCGGTCCTGAAAGGTGATTCCGCACAGTGACTGCGAAATCACCTTTCAGAACCAATTAACATCATAACAGTGACAGAATTCATGAGGAGGGGTCCCAGAAACTCCATGTTGAAAATTTGGTGCAAAAATTCCAAAAAATGCCCGAGATATGCATCAAAGTTGAAAACCCTATTTATTACATTATACAGCTTAGTCATTTTCTCAGTTCGCGGTCGGCTTTGAAGAGTGAAGACATGTTCCCGGTCCACTGAAGATCGTCGCGCCAAGCTCCAGAGATAAGTATGGGGTGGGGAGGTGTGGGGAGGCAGGGTGCGCAGTGGGTGGGTGTGGGTGGTAGGTAGGGAGACTACGAGGGACCGTTTTCTGTTTACAGGTAGTAAAAAAAACATTGTGGACGGTTTTCTTTTTTACAGGTGGTTTCTTTTGAAGTACAGTAGCCGACGGGGATGGGGCACCCCATCGACACAGAAGAAGGGGAGGGACATCATGCCGACGGGGATTGGGCACCCCCATCGGCAAACAACGAAAGCGGGGGGAACACATTCTGCCGATGAGGAGTGGGCTCTCCCGTCGGCACATACTTGAGGGGCAGGGTAAGCCGACTGGGGGATTGTGCACCCACGAAATCGGCAGTTTAGTGGCCACTGTGCCGCCATGTTTCTAGCTGGCAAAGCACGTAAGAAGAGTCCGCTGCATGTGACGAGCTTTGCTCGCATTGCAGCGGACCTTTCCTTAGATGTACTCGCCACGAACATACGAAATTTGCCAGCAGATAAAGTCCTAGAGGTCTATCAAGTCTGCTCGATTGTGCAGCTAGCACCCTTTATTCTGCAGCTGCCCCTCCCTTCCACCCTTCCCCTTCATTAACCCTCCCCCTTGTCCCGTCCCATCCCCTTTGGAGCAGTCCACTGTTTTACTGCATACCACTTCTGCAGGTAGCATTCACCCAGCCACCACCCTCTGTTTAAAAAAAAAAAAAAAAAAAAAAGTCTCCTGAATCTTCCTCCCTCCAGTCTCTTATCATGGCCCCTGGTGTCCCTCCCTCCCTTACTTTGAACAGCCCTCTGTATCTGTCTTGTTTATTCCTTTCATGTATTTAAAGGTTTCAATCATGTCCCCCCCGTCCCTCCTGTCCTCCAGTGAGTACATGTTCAACTCCCTCAACCTCCCCTTGTATGATAAGTCCCCCAGCCCCTTGATCATCTTTGTCGCCCTGTGCTGCACCCCCTCCAGTAACTCAATGTCCCTCTTTAGATACGGGCGCCAGTACTGCACGCAGTACTCCAGGTGCGGTCTAACTAATGTCCTGTACAGTGGCAGAATCACCTCTTCCCTCCTCGAGGATATACCCCTTGCAATACAACCCAGCATTTTGTTGGCCTTTGCAGCTGCCTTCCTACTCTGTGCCGAGTTTTTCATTGACCCTATAATGAGCACTCCTAGATCCTTCTCCTCCTCTGTCTGGCTGCTGCTCCCCCAGCTGGTAACTCCTCCTGGGTTCTTCATCCCAAAATGCAGCACTTTGCACTTTTGGCATTAAACCCCAGTTGCCAGGTGTCTGACCAGGTTTCAAGCTTTGCCAGATCATCCTGCAACCCTGCCATCCCTAGGTCACCCACCACGCTCCTACCTTGGTATCATCAACAAACAGACTGATCTTGCTCTTGATGTCCCATGCTATGTCTGCAATGAATATCCCAAACACACTGGTCCCAACACTGAGCCCTATGGAACACTGCTCGTCACTACTCTTGGGTGTGAGAGGGCCCCACCCACCACCACCCTCTGTTGCCTTCCCTGAAGCCAGTTTCCTATCCATCTCACCAGCTTTGCACCCGCCCCTGTGCCTATTAACTAACTTCCCAGCCTTCCATGTGGCACTGAGTTGAATGCCTTACTGAAGTCCAGATACAGGACATCCACTGCATGGCCCCTGTCCAGTTGCCTAGTTACCCAGTCATAGAACTCCACTAGGCTGGTTTGGCAGGATCTGCCCTGTATGAAGCCATGCTGTCTGCTGTCCTGTAGTCCTTTGGCCTCTAGGAGGGCCACCAGCCTCTCCTTCAGGATAGTCTCCATTAGCTTACCCACGATGGATGTGAGGCTCACTGGTCTGTAGTTTCTCGGTTCATCCTTGGGGCCACTCTTGTGGAGGGGCACCTCATGAGCCATCCTCCAGTCCTGAGGTACACACCCCGAATGTAGTGAGGCATTAAATAGGTCTGCCAAAGGTCCTGCAAGGACCTCTGCCAGCTCTTTCAGTACCCTGGGGTGGATGCCAGCTGGGCCTGGCGCCTTGTCCACCCTCAGTGCCTTCAAACCCTCCCGAACTCTGCCCTCCATGATTTCCCCATCTGTCACCCCCCGTTTCTGCCATTTCTTCCCCCTTGGTGTCACCCTCCCTCTTCGCTTTAGTAAATACTGAGCAGAAGTACTCATTTAGTGCTTCTGCCTTATCGCACCCTGCTTTCACCCAACCCCCTCCTTCCTAATCCTTACTATGTGGTCCTTACAGCTGCTTTTCTCCCTGATGTACCTAAAGAAATCATTCTCCCCTTTCTTAATGCCTTGTGCCAGCCTGAGTTCTGTAGATGCTTTGGCTCCCCTTACTGCCCTTGTCACCTCCTTCGATTCTGTCAAGTACTCCTCCCTGTCCTCCCCCCTCCCTGTTTTCTTGTACTTCCTAAAGGTAGCTCTTTTTCTCCTTACCTTTTCCATGACCTCCTTGCTCAACCAGCTCGGTTTCTTAGCCCTAGCCTTCTTGCTCTGGGCCTTGCAGCAGGTTTTGGTTGCCTCCACTATCCCCAGCTTTATGAGCTCCCACCTCTGGTTAGTGTTCATACTAGATTGAATTCTGGCCAGGTACCCTTTTACCACTTCCCCCATCCTCCCAAAGTCGGCCCTCCTGAAGTTCAACACTCTTGTGCCTGATTCCACTCCTTCCTTGCCCATATCCAATGTGAGCCACATTAGTATGCATGGTGTGGTACCGGAATGCAGGCTGATTGGGGAATGAGGGATGCACCTACTGGTGCATGCCCTGCATTCGCCCAACAGCGACTTCACCTCCAAATCTGAACTACTGCAAGATGTTGGCTGCGCAAGCACGCCAACATAAAAATTAGTTAACTCCCTTAAGGTAATCTAATCAGTCTGCAAAAACAGGTAAAATTCCAGATAAAACAGTGCAGAAAAACTATCAGCAGTCCTATGGTGACATTTAAAATGCAGAGGCAGCGCATTTAAAGCAGAGGCAGTAGTCCTGTGATTCAAATTAAATAATGGCGCCAAAAATCCTTAAGGCAGAGAGAGACGTCCATAGCAGAGAAACATAAGAACATAAGAAAGTTGTCAGCAGAAGGAGACCACTTGGCCTATCTAGTTTGCTCGTGTTGTTGATGAGACTAGGCTATTCACCAGTGCCTCATGCCCCTCCCTCACTCTGTCCTCTCCCTTTCTCTTATCACCACCTCTGCACCCTTGTTTCCCTCGGTGCCTGTCCCATGCCTTTATAAAAGCTCTGACTGTCTTAGCCTCAACCACCTCCTCTGGCAGCTCATCCCAGGCCATCACCACTCTTTTTGTGAAGAAATGTTTCCTCGCGTCTCCCTTGTATCTCTTCTCCCCCCCCCCCACCAGCTTGAGACTATGCCCCCTTGTAGTGGTGTTCTCTCTTTTGTTGAGACTTTCGCATTCAACTTTATTTACACCCTTCAAGTATTTGAAGGTCTTACTCATTCCCCCCCAGCCTTCTTTCCTCCAGGGAGTACATTCCCAGTGCTTCCAGCCTTTCCTCGTATGACCTATCCTGCTGTCTCCTGATTATCTTAGTTGCCCTTCTCTGCAACCCCTTTAGCAGTTTGATGTCCTTTTTAGGTGTGGGTTCCAAAACTGCACTCTGTATTCCAAGTGTGGTCTCACCAGTGACCTATACAAAGGCATGATTACCTCGCTGTTCCTGCTCCTAATTCCCCTTGCTATACATCCCAGCATACTGTTTGCTTTTGCCATTGCCTTTTTGTATTGAGATGCTTGCTTCAGGTTGCATGTAATCATAACCCCCAGGTCCTTTTCTTCCTCTGTCCCGGCTATCTGCACTTTTCCCAATTAGTACTCAACCTGTGGGTTCTTTGCCACGATGTCCATCACTGCACTTTTTGGCATTGAATCCCAGTTGCCAGATCCCTGCCTATTTTTCCAGTCTGGCTACATCTTGCCTCATCTCTTGTATCCCCTCGTGTGTGTTCACCCTTCCACAGAGCTTGGTGTCATTCGTGAACAGCACATTTTGCCCTGGATACCCTCCCCTATGTCTCTTATGAAGACATTAAATAGTACCGGACTCAATACTGACCCCTGTGGAACCCCGCTGGTGAAACACCATCCCTGTAAGCTGTTGCCACCTTGCTTGGGAGATTCAGGGGAGGGCAGCTTCTCGGGGGCCCCTCACCACCACCAGTAGGGCCAGTAGCTTGCTTGGGAGATTCGGGGGAGGGCAGCTTCTTGAGGGCCCTCATGACCACCAGTAGGGCCAGTAGCTTGTTTGGGAGATTCAGGGGAGGGCAGCTTCTCGAGGGCCCCTCACCACCACCAGTAGGGCCAGTAGCTTGCTTGGGAGATTCGGGGGAGGGCAGCTTCTTGAGGGCCCTCATGACCACCAGTAGGGCCAATAGCTTGCTTGGCAGATTCTTACTGGGTGCCGGCTGTCCAGCTCCAAGACAAGCTGAGATTTAGTTTGAGACCACCAGGACTGGAGGATGGCCCAAATGTCTGCCTGGGGCTGAGCAGGAGGTGGAGGGGGTTGAGAAGATTGATAGACCGATTGGAACTCTGAAGGGTACCCAGTCATCGGGTATCCTGACATGTGGTACCTGTGTCAGGTAACCCGGTTAGGTTTACAAAGGCGCATACCCCGATGTTGTGAAGCCTGACATAGGGTAGCATGGCAGAGGGTATCCAGGGACATAATGAGAGGCTGGGTAGCTGGGTGGAGGGTAGTCTGATGGAGGCCCCAGTGGAGGAACTGTAGGGGCTGACGTGGGACCCTGGGAAGGCCTAAAAATTGGCCCAGAAGGACCCGATGGAACTTAGTCAGGCATGGGGCTGACAGGAGGAAAGTTCTGCAGCAGCGCTGATGCTCCCACTGGAAAAAAAATGTGGGGGAGGGTCCTGTGGGGTGCCCGGAAGCTCCGACGTCAGGTCCGAGGGTGATTCAGAAACAATGACACCAGATGGATGACCCCTGTCCTCCAGCTCCTGCTGATCTGGGAGGGCGGAGGGAGCTCCACAAAGGGAAAAGAGGGGTTATCTCCATGGGTAGAACCCACCAGAGAATCCTGCCAAGAGACTGGCAGCTGGCTCTTGTCTGGCAGGATGTCATCGGGGCTTGCACTGGAGCCTGATGTGAGTGGAACAGTTGGGCGGGCGTCAGAGGGTCCAGTGAGTGGTTTATTGACCTTGGCCTTGTGGTCACTGGTGTCTCTGGAGCCAGACTCATCGGCCCAGGCTGGGCGTTCATTGGAGGGCATAACAAGTGGTTTATTGGCCTCACCAGCCTGCTTAGACCCAGTAGTGGAAATGGGCCTAAGGGTGTGGAAGCCTTGGACTCTGCCGAGGTGCCCGTGGCCACTGTAACCAGTGATGGCAGGAGGACCAAGGGCTGCTCCTGGGAAGGTGGAGCAGACTTGGTTGCAGTGGTGGTCTTCCCAGAGGAAGAGAGCCACAGTTCACCTGAGGGGCCCGAGGGTGGCTGCGGATGAGAGGGAGACCGATCCTGGTTCTGGTGCTTCTCTTTGTCCCTCTTCATCTTGTGTTTTGTGGGTGTCAGTGGGCGAGGAAGAAGTGCTTCTCAACTTTTGCAGCTCATTTTCCCATGGATACTATCTTCTTCTTTAGGAGATGGGCTTCGAGGGCCTGCTGGGGGTGCTTCCGTGTGGCCTGGTTGAATCCTCGGCAAGCCTCACAATCCTCAGTATTATGCTCCGGGCACATGCAGAAGAGGTAAATAGAATGGGAGTCCTTGTGCAGGAACTGCCTGCTGCAAGAATCACACTTATTTTTATGCGACTCGACAGACGATGGAGAAGACTTGCAAAAAATCAAGGATTAACTGATAAAGTAAAGAAAAACAGATACTCATCCGAAAAATGGTGGTCAAACTGTAGCAACAATCTCGGCGAGGTCCGATGTGCACAGGTAGACAGCGGGAAAGAACTAGAAGGCGGGCGTGGGGACCACCCACTATATAGTGTCATGCTGACGTCGGTCACATGATGTTGGGTGGGTGGCCCCCATCTGACACTGCTAGCTAAAGTTTCTGTGTGGTCCTGACAACAGGGGATGCAATCCTCAAGGTTATTACCCACTGCAAGTGTCCTCTCGAAGTAAGATCAGCCTATTCACAGATGACACAAAGATCTGTGTAGAGGTGGATAGCGTGGAAAGGAGGCAAGAACTTCAAGAGGATCTGGCAAAGCTTGAGCACTGATCAGAAATATGGCAGTTGGGGATCAATACTAAGAAATGCAAGGTCATGCACCTGGGAGCCAGATAGCCTGGGAATAGCTACATGCTAGGGGGAGTGCAGTTAGCCTCTTCAGAAGAGAAGGACCTGGAGGTACTAGTCACAGGGGAAGTGAATCATTCTGCGCAGTGCAGAAAGGTAGCAGCCAAAGCTAATAAGATACTGGGGGTGCATAGCCAGAGGAATCACCTCTAGGAGAGAGGAAGTCATCCTGTCACTGTACAGATCACTGGTGAGACCGAACTTGGACTACTGTATTCAGTTCTGGTGCCCTTACTTAAAGAAGGACATCAGACTACTGGAGGGGTGCAGCATAGGGTGACAAAGATAATCCTTGGACTGGGGGACAAACTATGGTGTCTATGCACTAATGGGCAAAAAGTACACACCAAAGGCTCGTACCCCGTCCGCGTAGCTCCGCATTTGCAGACAGGTGCGGGCATGCCAGTATGCACTATTGCCAGCCACCTATCCATTGCCCCACTCTCCCCAGTGCATAGGAATGATCAGGGTGGAAGGGGTGGAGTAGTAGACTGAGGCAGGCAGCCAAACGGACAATCATCCTGGATCCCAGAGTGGATCCCCTGCTCCACGGGGGCTGATGTGTGCGTGACAGCATGGGTCCAGGTGCGTACATACACACAGGCACCCAGACACCGCTTTGTCAGTGCCCAGTTGTCACGGGGCCCCTCCCTCTGGCCAGCACCCAAGGTGCACATATGCTCAAATAGCCACCCTGTCCCGGCAGTAAGTTTAATACCCCCTCAACACACAGAGCCACCGCTGGGCATTAGGTGGCAAACACCCCCAAACACACAGAGCCCCCTCCAGTCCCAGCACCGCACATATTGCTGTTATGGCAGGGGTCCTCCCTGCCATAACACGTGTCCTCCTACGTGCCCCACTGCATGCAGCACCTTTGTGAATGGCATGTAGTGCAGGCATGCCCCCAGCACACCCTCCACCCACCCCTGGTGCATTGCTGTCTACGTGGCCGGGGGCTTCAGCGTGTAACTGGCTTGTGCACTGTTCGTGAATGCTACCTGGGGTCTGCGGGACCCCCGCTGTGTGGCATTCACATGTATCTATCCCTACGTGCCTGGTTTCTGCAGCACGTAGGTATAGTGCATAGGGCCTCATTATGAGGAAAGACTGAGGGAGCTCAACATGTATTCCCTGGGGGATAGAACGGAGAGAGGGAATATGATTGAGACCTTCAAGTACTTAAAGGGCATAAATAGAGTTAATACTGAGGGCATTTTCAGGCTAAGGGGGGAAGAACATGAGGGGATACAGTCTGAAATTGGAGGGGGGAAGATTCAAGAGGGAAATGAGGAGGCACTATTTCATGGAAAGCGTGGTAGCGAGGTGGAACGAGCTGCCAGAGGAGGTGATATCACTGAAAACTGTGGGCTGTTTTAAGAAGGAGTGGGACAGGGTCAAAGGTAAGGTCAAAACTGAGGGGAAACTGGGGAAGGGGGAGTCGGAGGTCTGGGGTGGTAAATCAGATGGACAGGGAAGGGGTGGGGGGCAGCTGCAGTAGATTAGGCTGGGAGCTGTACATTCAAACAGACTTGATAGACCATATGACCTGTATCTGCTGGCATTTTCATATGCTGGCATAATTTAACAGTGACTATGACTTATGCAGTGTGTTTCACTCTCTAGATATGCTGTGGCGACGAGTTTTGTTGTCTCTGTCTCTGTCTCTGTCTCTCTCTCTCTCTCTGTCTATGTAGGGCATTGCACTCTTTCCTGTCTAGTTAGATGTAAACACTCTGTTTTTAAATTCCCTGATCAGTGGTTTCATTTGCATTTATATTCCAGTATAGTGATTTCCTGTTGAGGCACAAACTAGTCAGGTTTTGTGCATTGTAACCATGGTCATTGGGTTTGAGTGGGTGTTACTTTGCCAGGTGATTGCACTTTCTAAGTCATTTTTGCATCACTTCAATCAATCCACTTTTGTTAGTAGAGGTGGTTTCCTTTTCAGGCATGTTTGCAGTTGGGGGGGATGCTACAGGGGTGTTCAGAGGGACTGTCTGTGTTCTGCTTATGTTGTTGCTCACAGTGGGGGGCTGCTGTCAGGTTAGTTGTGAGTGTGGTCACAAGGCTGCTTTGTGAGTGGACCTGCTCGTGCTTTGCTTTCCCTGCTTTTATTATTAAAGTTTAAAAGTTGTAAAAAAAAAAATACCAGCAGCTTAGCTGCACATGTCCCTGCATTGCATAACAACAGGGAGTAAATGAAGGTGAGGTCCCAGATATTTGGAAGCAGGCTGAAGTCATTCCAATAGTTAACATAGAAACATAGACTTTGACGGCAAATAAGGACTGCTTGGCCCATCTAGTCTGCCCATTTCCCTACCTACAGAATAGGCCGTAGATCCTAGTTAACAAACAGCCTATTTCTTCCTACCCCCCACAAGAATTGCCTTATGTCTGTCCCATGCATTCTTGAATTCTCCCACAGTTTTAGACCCCACAACCTCCTCAGGAAGGCTGTTCCATGCACCCACTACCCTCTCTGTGAAATACTTCCTCACATTGCCCCTGAACCGCCCTCCCTCCTATCTTTAAATTGTGTCCCCTTGTTCTTGCAAGTCTCTTTTTCTGAAAGATGCTACCCTCTTGGACTTTGTTGATTCCACTGAGGTACTTAAAAGTTTCTATCATGTCCCCCCTCTCCCTTCTTTCCTCAAGGGTATACATATTAACTCATTGCCTCCACAGGCTCACTCTGAGATTACACCACTTGCCTCCTGAATCTCCTGTATACTTTTAACAGGGACACTGGTTTACCAGGATTGAGAAAGGGCATATTCCGTTTTGCACATTGTAAAAAACGGTATTGTCACCGGTGTCTGCTAAGCCAAAATCCGGTTTTACTGGTGTTTGGTTTTGTGTATTTTATTTAACAATGTTTAACTCTGCTAACATGCATTTTAGCAATTTTGACCTCCACTATTACACATCCTTCCATCCTTGTACCAATTTAAAGTTATTTTAGGTACAAGATGTGATCGCAGCAGCAACACTACAGCCCCTGTCCCTAAGATGTGCTGGAAGCAGCACTATGGCCCTCTTCCCTCTGGTGTGACAGAAGCAGCAGCACTATGGCCCCATCCCTTAGGTGTGATGGCAGCAGTACTATGGTCATCATTCCTCATGTGTGATGGCAATATCAGCACTATGGCCCCCATCCCTCAGGTGGGATGGCAGCAAGCCTACATTCTCCATTCACCAGTGGTATGGCAGAAGCACTACAGCACCCACCCCTTCAATGTGATGGCAGTAGCAACAATGCAGTACATATCCCTCTGGGGTGATGGCAGTAGTGACAGTACTATGATCCCCTTTCTACACTCACACCCCACATGCACAAGTTACAAATGACTTGGTCTCTTTGCTTGTTAGAACTCAGGTGTGAATTAATCTGAACCATGACAGCTAAGGTAGACTACCTTTGTTTTTTCCTATCTATAATTTAACTGCCTGAATTGGATATCTGCCTATGACACTGCTGACCAGGGTTAGGAACAGACTTGGGTGTTGGAGGGCCAGCTGGTGGGTGAAGGCTTGAGTGTCCAATGACCACTCCCTTCTCCTGAGAGGGAGGGTGGGTTCATGGCTCAGCATTTGCTGGCCCATGGTGGAGGCCAGAGACACAACAACACGCAGTCCTCACTGCAGGAGGAGTGTGACGGATGTTGGCTTGTGCCTTGACATCATGTAGCCTGTCACGCTCCCAAGAAAATGGGAAAACACCCACTGGCCAGCAAAGGATGGCTGCTGGTCCCGCCATATACCAGAAGCCCCAGACATGTGTCCGTTCTGACCCCCGACATGCCCAGGATACACAGGAAGCTCTTTGGGGCAATTCTCCTCCCTGGTAGCCTCCCACAGGGGTAGGGGCCCACTCAATGAAGGGTTACTTTGGGTTACCTGGTAGCACAGCAGTAAGGGTCCATGGATAATGGTTAGGACTCAGCAGTGGTGGTAGAGGGCCTTGGCAGGCCTGAAGGAGTGGATGGCCAGGGGGTAGGAGCAGCAAAAAAAAAACTGCTTGAATTTGCTTCTTTGAAATAAAGTGTTTTCACCTAAAAAATTCACAAGTGATTAGTGGAGGACCTTCAAATGGATTCATGCATCTCCCAGACATGTGGATGCTTTTTTTTTCTACTTGGTGTCCATGAAAAGGGTATCTCCCAGTTTTCATGTCTTTGTTCAGATGTGAATTGAGCACTACTCTGCCCACCAGCATCATACAGCCCCTGGGGTCTTACCTTGTTAAGTACTCTTAAATACTTAGACTGCTTCAACAAAAAGCAAATGTTATCAGAAAACATTTTGTTGTCACAGAGACAGAACCAGCAGGTGGGAGAAAAGGTGCAAATGATCCAATTCACCTAAATGGGGTGCTAACTGTGAAGTCTTTTCATAAGTAGTAAGGCAGTTTCTTCTTGTGAACATACTTTCATTCAGACTAGTTTTCATTCAAACAACTGAGGATTTTGGATGTCCCTACTGATTATAAATTTGAATAAGTTAATTGGTAATAGTGGTCCTTCGTTTAGCAATCTACAACCTAGATGCTTATATGCAAAGAATACAATAAAAATCTGACTAAAATCTAAAAACAAGCTTATAAAATGTATCTGAATATTTATCTTTACCTATACAAAATCATTGCAGCCCAAGTAAAACTCAAGTAAACTACATGGTACCCTGACTACTATTCTATGATGTAGTAAACATATATTGGTATTTTTTTTTTTTTATATTCTTTGTAAAGCATGTAAGGCCCACTAGGCAGAACTGTCTGTTTTAAGAAGTGACCTAGAAGCACTTGGGAGGTTAAGTTGACTTGCTTGGATGCCAGTGGAGGTTGTGGGACTCAAACCCAAGTCTGCTGGATGTACCCAGTTCAATCACCGTTTGTTACTCTAACCACTAGGCATGGGTGGTTAAACTGAATGGCTGATTACAACAAAGCAGTACAGATGATTTCTTTACTGTTTTTATAGGCAGCAAAGCAGAAAGAATGCAAAGCACAGCAGCATTCATTTTAAGATGCTGAAATCTGGGTCGGCCTGCTGGCACTGCAGTAGCACTATTGCTTGCAATGCCAGTGACCAAGGGTCAGAAGCAAACTTGGGTTGCTGGAGGTCTGGCCAGGGGAGTAGGATTGAGCACCTGGGGGACTGCTCTACTCCTCCTCCTCCGGGGAGGGTGAGCTGCAGGTCCTGCTTTAGCACCACCAGTGTGACCATGGGTGGTGGTGCAATGGTGCTGCAGAGTGATCAGGGAGGGAGGACGCTAGCCAGGATCTGGAGCAGTGACATGTCTCTATGTGACCTACCTCCTTGGATCTCTAGTGCGGTGCCCTCAGGGACGAGAGACCAGAAAACCAGGAACAATCACCTCATTACTGGCCACTGGCAGAAGGGACCCAGGTGCCCCAGACTTGATAACTATGAGGGACCCACTGGGCTGCCCAACACACACCAAGGGAGTATGGAGGGTGAACTAGGGTCCCTCCTTCCAACCCAGGCAGGATGGGGCAGGCCCACAGGAGCTCCTGAGCATTACCTGGGGTGAAGTAGAGGATACCGATGCTGTGAGAAGGGACATCGAAGAGAAAATAAAAAAAAAATTAAAAAGATACTGAAATCTTAGAGATTCCATGCAGTGACATACAATTTCCATGAGTCACCGGTACAGGAATTCAAAATCTGCAAACCAAGCAGGATTCCGTGATTGTTACCGGTGTTACCGGTAAAAGTGGAAAACCAGGGTCCCTGACTTTTAACAGTGAATCCTGTGCCTTTCTAAGCAAAATCAAGCCATAGTCAGCATGTTGCAAACAAATGATAATAGCTCAATAACTGTACATGCTAGACACAAAGTATGAGTGGCAGAGTTATTCAGCACAAAATTGCCTTTCCAATGGTGGCATGCATGTAATAATTAATTTTGTTTTTTTTCTATGCTGGTCGAAAGAGCAAACTAAATATTTTTGTCACTAAAAAAGGGCAACATAAGCCATTTTTTGTTGGAAAATATGTAAAATATCAGCACCAAATTAAGCATACAGACATTAGATGGTGTTTTAATATTATGTTAGTTAAAAAAAGATATCTTTTTACTATAAAACGTAATTTTTCCCCATTTTAGTCAAGGTGCTTTGGTGAGATTTGAGGGCTGAATTTAACCACACACACCATATCATAAACAAATGTGTATAACTCCAAAAGTATACATGATACACACAAAGTATCAGCATGAAAGTTGATTAGCACAAAACTGCCTTTCCAATGGTGCTATGCAACCAGTTGTATTCAATACGGTTTTTAATTTATACCTGCTGAAGTGCCAAAAAAGTGAATTTTATTCAAGCTGCTTAGGTGAATCTTGATGGAAAACATGTCAGCCACACACACCATACCATAAACAAATGTGAATAACTCCTAAAGTATATATGATATACACAAAATATCAGTGGAAAAGTTGTTCAGCACAAAATTACCTTCCCAATGGTGGTATGCAAATAATAATACGTAATTAAGTATTTTTTTAAGCTGGTTGAAACAGCAAACAAAAATATTGTTTTCACTAAAACAGGCAACATAAGCCATACACACCATACCATAAACAAATGCAAATAACTCCTAAAGTATACATGATATGCACAAAATATCAGTGACAGAGTTGTTCAGCATAACATTACTTTTCCAATGGTGCTATGCAGTCAAAAATATATTATATTCTGTTACACTATATATTAAAATATATAAGTGACTTCTCCAGACGTTGCTTGGGCACACTGGGAGTCAGTAGCCGACTTCTGCAGACGTCCTCAGGACACACCAGTGTTTTTTTTATTGACGACTACAGGCGTCTGCTAGGAGACAATGAGTTAAGCTCCTTTAGTCTCTCCTCATACGGCTTCTCTTGCAGACCCTGCACCATTTTAGTTGCCCTCCTCTGGACTACCTCTATCCTGTCTATGTCCTTGCGGAGATGGGGTCTCCAGAACTGGACACAGTACTCAGATGGGGTCTCACCAACTGTCTGTACAGAGGGATAACAACTTCCTGTTTTCTACTGTGATGCCTTCCCTATACATCCCAGTATTCTTCCCTAGCCCTCCTTTAGGTCATCTGATATGACTACCCCAGGTCCCTTTTCATTTTTAGTATCTCACCCCCCATTGTGTACTCTTCCCTGGGTTTTGTTTCCCAGGTGCATTACCTTGCACTTCTTAACACTGAATCTAGCTGCCATACTTTGACCATTCCTCCAACCTTGCCAAGTCCCTTTTCATCCTTTCCACGCCTCCTTGGGTATCAACCCTGTTGCAGATCTTTGTGTCCTCTGCAAAAAGGCATACTTTTCCTTCCAGTCCCTCTGCAATGTCACTGATGAAGACATTAAAAAGGACTGGACCCAATACTGAACCCTGCTGTACCCCACTAGTAACCTCTCGTTCTTCAGAGTGGACTCCATTTACAATTACCTTCTGTGTCCTATTGTGCAGCCAATGTTTTACCCAGGCTACCACCCTGGGACCCACTCCCAGGCTGGTGTATTTTGACTATTAATCTTTTGTGTGAGACTGTCAAATGCCTTGCTAAAGTCTAGGTAGGCCATGTCCACAGCCCTCCCTGGTCTACTACTTTGGTCACCCAGTCAAAGAAATTAATTAGATTCATCTGACATGACCTTCCCGCTGTGAATCCATGCTGCCTTGGGTCCTGTGCTCCACTGGCCTCTAGGTACTCAACTATTTTTCCTTCAGAAGTGACTCCATCACTTTCCCTACCACAGAGGTCAGACTGACAGGTCTGTAGTTTCTGCCTCTGTCTTGGTCCCACTTTTGTGAAGGGAATCACATCCGCCTTCCTCCAGTCCTCGGTACCACACCATCCTCCCATGATTTATTAAAAAGAGTAGCCAGTGGTTTCACTAGTTCCTCCCTTAATTCTTTTAGAATTCTGGGGTGAATTCCATCAGGACCCATTGCTTTGTCCACCTTCAGTTTTAGGAGTTCTTGCAGAACCCTTTCTTCTGTGAAAGGACTGGGATCGACCCCCCTATCAAGAGTGCTTCTGTTAATTGGATTAGGCACTTCCCCCTCCGCTTTTGTGAATACTGAGCAGAAATATTCATTCAGTATCCCTGCTTTTTCACTGTCCCCCTCTGCCCACCCACCATTCATTCTATTCAGCCTCACTATCCCTCCCTTTGTCTTTCTACTCTCGCTGATGTACCTATAAAAGGTTTTATCCCCCTTCTTAACTGAGTTGGCTATCTTTTCCTCAGTTTGGGCCTTTGCTATTCTGACTTCCCTCCTGCTTCCTTCTGCCTTAACTGGTCAGCTCTCTGTCCTGCTCCTTCTGTGTTTCTTTATACTCCGAATGCTATCTTTTCTTCCTGACTTTCACAGCCACCTCTTTGAGAACCATAGTGGCTTTTTTTTCGCTTTGATTTGTTTATTGCTTCACACACAAGGTTTGTTGCCTCTGTGATGGCAGTTTTGATGACTCCCATTGTTGCTCCACACCTCCTTCTAGCCTGTTTGCTAGTGCTTTTCTGAGGCACACTCCCATCTTGCCAAGTCAGCTCTCCTAAGTCCAGTACCCTCCTTTTGTATGGCTTGACTCTGTAGCTGAGTTTAACGTGAACCACACTGTTTGATGGTCACTTGTCCCCAGATGGCAACCCACTTCTAGATCTGAGATCCTCTCACTGCCCCCGTTTGAGAGTACGAGGTCTAAGATTGCTCCCTCACAAGTAGGTTTCGAAACTAGCTGTCTAATGTCTGCCACCTGTAGGGCATCAAGAATGGCCCTGCTCTTGGATGTGGCTGCAGCAAATGTGCTCCAGTTAACATCTGGCATATTCAGGTCTTCCATCAATAGTATCTCCCCTTTCTCTGCCATTCTAAGAATGCCTTCTATCATATCCTTGTCCATTCCCTCCCCCTGACATGGCGGTCTGTACACAACCCCTGTGCAGATTGTGGTGCCCTTTCCAGTCTCCAAGGTGACCCACAGTGCCTCCTCTCCTCCCTGTTTACTCTCTTGTTCAGTTGCTTTTATCCCTTCCTTTACATAGAGAGCTACTCGTCCCCTTTTTCTCCCCTGCCTGTCTCTCCTGTAGGTTATGTACCCTGGTATGTTAACATCCCAGTCATGGTTCTCTGTGTACCATGTTTCTGTGACTGCTACGATATCCAGGCATCCCTCTTCCATCAAGGCCACCAGCTCAGGGAGCTTGTTGCCAGACTACGGACATTGGTACTCATTACCCTCCATTTCCTGATGGCCTTACTCCCTTTTGCACCATCCCTGTCCTTCTTGCCTTTGTCACTTTCTCCATTTACCCCTGCCCTTCTCCCTATCGACACCTCTATGTTGGTGTTTGCCACACTTACTACCGTGATTATTTGGGGAGGGCTAGGATTTCCCTGCTCCTTTCCAGTGCCTCCCCCCTTGGCTAGTTTAAAAGCTTGCCAATGAAGCATTTAAACCTATCACCTAGGATCCTGGTTCCCCTCCCGGACAGATGCAGCCCATCATGCCAGTATAGGCTTGCATCACTCCAGGTGGACCCCCAGTCCCCAATGAAGCCAAATCCCTGAGCGCCACACCAGTTTTTCAACCACTGATTGAATCCCATGGTGCGGAACACCCTAGCCTCTCCTATGCCATAGATGGGCAGCACCTCCAAGAAGGTTACCGTGCATGCTACTTGACTAAGGCCCCTCCCCAATTCCACAAACTCTTCCTGCACTTCTCTAATCCCTTTTTTTAGCCAGGTCATTTGTCCCTAGGTGGACAATGACATCCAACTCCCTCCCCTGTGCAGCTGCTCCGGCAATCCTGAGGATTCGCTCCCTGTCCCTCCAAGCCATGGCGCCAGACAGGCACCTTACCTCCCTGTCACCTTCCTCCCCCAGTTCTACCTTCCTAACAATGGAGTTCCCCACCAGAAGTTGTTTCCTTCCCCTGCAGGGTCCCCTGCCACCCTCCTGTGGGTCTCCTTTGTGGAGGTTCCCAGCATCCTCCTTGGTCTCCTCTACGGGTGCTTCCATAGAGGAACCACACTTTGCCAGAATGCCATAGGAATTGTGGAGAGGTACAGCTGGAGGGATGCGCCTCTGTTCCACCACCCTCACCCTCTCTGAGCCCACTGTGGTCCAACAGCTCCTCTTTCTTGGCAACCTCTGAGGCAACGGCAGTGGCATTGGTGGTCCCTGGATGGAAGAGGAGGTCCCACAAATCCTGGTCAACTCAGCCTGGAGATGAGCAACCTCCTTCCTCAGCCCAGAGGGGTGCCTGCAGATGGGACAACACCGCATCCTCCAGAACATCTCCCGGAAGACTGCTGCTCCACAGCCACTGCACTGCACCACTCCAATCATGTCTTATTTCTGGCCCCTTAACTGTTTTCAATCCTTACTCTTTCCTCTGTTTTTTTTTTTCTCTCTCCTTACTTTCTGCCTGTGTGCCCTTTAAGCTCCTGATTGTCCTGTTCTGAGACAAGAATATCCTATATTTCTCAGTAGACCACTTACTTGCTCAGAGGCAGACCTTCAGCAGCTAGAGGGGTCCGGAGAGCTACTCTTGCCCTTCTAGGATGGTGGGTCTTTGGTGGTTCTGTGATCACTCACTTCCTGCTCCCAAACAGGAAGTTCCTGTTGTCAGTCAAATCCTGTGCCTATAAAAATAGAACTAGCTTTGGGTGGAGGGGAAGGAAGGTGGGCAATATAGTCCCAGCAGAGAAGTCCAGTCACACAGCAGTCCTTTCTCCTGGTGTCTTCTGCCAAGATATTAGATATTTAACAAAGCATTTGTCAATGCCGAACGTTCGCTTGCAGGTATTTGCAGTGGTATTTGGCACTTGGACATGGCTTAAAAAAAATCAGTGACAAAGAAGTACAAGCATTTGTCAGTGCCGAATGTTGCTTGCTTCTATGTGCTGTTTAGGTATTTGGAAGTCATTGGAGTGCAAATATTGAAAATTCATGAACTTAAGAGCGTATGTAGGAACTGCGCAACGCACGCTTGTAAAACAGTCATTTTTAGGAATTTTTTCACCAAATTTTCAACATAGCCATTTTAAGACCTCTGCTCATGAACAGTGTCACTGTGATTTTCTTAATGTGTCCCATACATTGATTTCACACACCGACTGCGCCATTGTGCGTACATGGACGGAAACACATTTTGGGCAGGATGTGAAAAATGACAGCTGTACTGCTCATGAGGAGGTGTGGAAATGGCAATGTTGAAAATCTGGAGTGAAAATATTGAAAATTTATAACTGACGAGCCTCAGTGAGGAACTGCGCAACGACGCCAGAAACATTTTTGGATTTTGCATCACCCCAGAGTGATGGGACCCTCGACGATGTCACTGTTATAGAGTTCAAGCCTGGGCAGTGATTACAGTGACTGCGAATCACCCTTCAGGCCCGAAAACACCATGACAGTGACATCATTCATGAGAAGGGGTCCCAAAACCCTATGTTGAAAATTTGGTGCAAAATTCCAAAAATGCCTGAGATATGCAATAAAGTTGAAAACCCCTATCTAGCCCATTATACAGCTTACCAGCATTTCTCAGTTCGCGGTTGGCTTTGAAGAGTGCAGACATGTTCCCGTCCATCAAGGTCGCCGCACCGAGCTCCGGAGGTGGGTATGGGGTGGGGTGTGGGGAGGCGGGTGCGAGTGGTGGGTGCGGGGTTGTGAGGGGGGCCTGGGAGAAGCACCGTGACTGTTTTCAATTTACAGGTTTAAAAAAAAAAAAAAAAAAAAGACGATGTGGACGCTTTGCCACACTGGGGTGGGCTCCCCAGCGTGGCAGAAGGATGGCTTGGGGGCCTGAGCTGACTGGGAATTGGGCACCCCTGGCCGCAGATGACGCTGGATGTTGGCCATGCTGGGGTGGGCCTCAGCATGGCAGCAAAGATTTGGGGGGGCAGGACGCAGTGCTGTGTATGACAGTGGTGGTTTTCTTTGAAGAGAAGACCACCGCTGTCATACACAGCACCGCGTCCGATTGGTGCAGGACTGCCACGCCTGCTCAATGGAGCAGGGGATTGCAGGGGAGGGGCACACCTCCAAAGTGTCCTATTCTCCCAAGACGTTCCTTGCGCATGCGCGCAAGTGAACGTAAAAAGGGCTCTAGGCAGGAAGTTGGAAATTATAGGCCAATTAGTCTTACATCAATACTGGGGAAAATATTGGAAACCTTCCTAAAGGACTATATTATTAATTTCCAACTTATGATGGGTAACATAGATGAATCACAGCATGGATTTGTAAAGGGCAGGTCGTGCCAAACAAATCTTTTGGAGTTCTATGGGAGGGTGAATAAGGCCTTGGACGAAGGGAGACCAGTCAATGTCATCTTCTTGGACTTCGCCAAGTCCTTTGACAAAGTTCCCCATGACAAACTGATAGAAGTCTTGAGTGAGATGGGTATTCCTGATAATATTACCCACTGGATTGAGTCCTGGATGGTAAATAGGATACAGAGTGTCTGTATAAAGGGGGATTACTCCAGTTGGGTAAATGTGAGGAGTGGGGTCCCACAGGGCTCGGTCTTGGGTCCAACCATTTTTAATTTATACATTAGCTCCATGAGTTTAGCACGAGATGTTTGCAGATGATACTCGGATTGGCTGCACAGTGGAAAGCAGGGATGATACTGATGCTTTGCAGTCAGCTTTAGCATATTTAGAGGTCTGGGCTCAGGACCATGGGTCTGTTTTCAGTGTGGATAAATGTACAGTGATGCATATGGGGAGGAAAAATAATAATTACCCATGTAGTTTAGGTAATAGAATACTCAAAGTAGTTAGTGAAGAATGTGACTTGGGTATTAAAATTAGTAACTACTTCAGTTTTAGGCCCCATTACAATCAAATTATTAAAAAGGCTAGTAGTATCCAGTATTGCATCCATAAACATATTAAAAGCAGAGAAAAAGAGGTCCTGCTCCCCCGTATACCTCTCTGGTGCGCCCCATGTGGAGTACTGTGCCCAGTTGTGGGCACCAGGGGGGAAGGGCGATATTAAATCCTTGGAGAGAATACAGAAGCGTGCCACGCGTAGGATTAAGGAGGTCCAGGGCATGGAGTATGAAGATCGGCTCAGGAACCTGGGATTATACTCCCTTGAATTCAGAAGATTGCATGGGGATATGTGCTTTATTTATAAGGCTTTAAATGATGCAATATTATGGGATCAATTAAACCTGGTTCTTAGGGATCAGACTTATAATACAAGAGCACATCCACTTCAGATAATTAAAGAGAAGGTTAAATACGGTTAGGAGGAAATATTGGCTCACAGTTGGTGTCAAATATATGGAATAGGCTCCCTATTAAGACTGTGGCTAGTAGAACAATAGAGGATTTTAAGAACAGGCTTGATAAGTCCCTAATTAGTAATAAAATTTCTGGGTATGAGTAATTATGCGGCAAGCACATGGATCATTGATCTAAATAATTGCTCTGAAACACCTATGAAACCTATGACCCATGAGAGAGATCGATCCACAAGAATAATATTTGGTATTCACATTGGTCTCCTCTAATCAGATGGGTGGATTTCTTGATCCAGTTTTATAATCTGAACTTCTAAGTTCATAGAAACATAGAATTTGATGGCAAATAAGGACCTCTTGGCCCATCCAGCCTGCCCATTTTTCCCTACATACATTACCTTAGACCATGCCCAAGCTACAGCTCTTTCCCCCTCCCCCCTTCCTTTCCACTGTGATTCTTTTGTGCTTATCCCATGCATTACTGAACCCTTTTTCTCAAACACATGCTCAAGGCACTGGCATAAGTTGAGATGTCACGCTGCACAACAAAAAAATCAGTGATTCAAAGTCAAAAGGTTGGTGCACAGAAAAACCTCACTAAACCAATGTATGGTTACTTAGGTAACTCCTAGGTGGCGCTATCCTAAGGGTTACTACCCCTGCCTGTGTGCCTAGGCACAGGTTGAGGAGCCTGAGCTCATTGAACAGGTACCTCCACCAGGAGGAATGGTTCTGGGGTAGCGTAACTACTGTTGGTATAGCCCTCTGGGATGCTATAACCCCCCACCAACCCCTCTAGTGGCCTAAACAGTATAGCAGCAAAACATTCAAATGTACCATATTGCAGTAATGACTTGCTCAGACCCACTTGCACTTACCACCAGGGCTGGATCCTCTGCAGCTGCCCTGGAGACCCCCTGTAAAGTAAGACCTGTAATGCAACAGTTCAATGGCAGTACAATACCCCAACCAAAAAGATACACACTAGCCAGGCTAAATGCAAAATAAACAAAATCTGATTTATTCGGGGGGAAGAGAACAGGAGTGGGTCATGACTCTAGCAGATGACTGACAGATCTGATTAATTCAGGCTAAACATGTATGCACAGTGAGTCCCTTGTATACAGTCACACAACCCTGGGAACCCAGTTGTTAAGCAGGCTACCCTGAAGCGATGCCCGGGGTAGGCCAGCATTGCAGCTGTTGTTGGGGCCCTTAGGAAAGAAAACAATTAGCATGCACATCAGCCCAGAATTTGTAATCCGGAGCCGGATGGCCCAGTTCACTGTAATAAACCCAAACAAATAAATCGGATGACACAACGATTGCAGCTTTGTTGCAGAGAGCTACCCTGTTTGGTACTCGCACTACCCAGACCAGGAGGCAGGACTGATGAGATGAAGACCTCTGTATGGTGTTCTGGTTTGCCAGGGGAAGCAGGGCTCACACGACTCACCGAGGTGGTCGCTACCTGTTCGATGGTGTTGAGCAGGGAGCCAAATCCCTGAGTGGGTCTTTCATCAGAAAATGTCTCTACAATGGGAGTGGCAGTCTAGGCTGAGATGGCAGGGCCCAGACCAGAATAGGCAGTTCAAATTTAGTCTGTGCAAGTGCTGAAGCAATTTCCAGCTAGCATAACACACTTGAAGGTGGAGAACCAAATCACGACCCATACAGCACATTCAGCACACTTATAAGCAACACAACTCTTAATCACAGTTCAGGTAAAGTCCAGTTGCAGTTTAGTAGAAGTTCTGTGCAAACCTCTCAATCTGTGACTCACTTTGGTACCTGGCAGGTCGATCGCTTCTAGAGCAAGTCTTCGGTCCCAAATTCAGGCAATCATCACTCTCTTTCTCTTCAGGCTTCAGATCTCAAACGAAGGAATTAGATTTAAGTCCAACTTACACATTCACAGGATTTCTCACTGGAAGATATGACAGGTAGGCCAGTGCAGCCTTCCCGACTATTCTCCCATGCTCCTACGCAGGAGCAACTGCTCGATGGCTCAAGCTGTTCACACTCCAAACTCCAGCTCACAACTGACTCTGTTGCAGGCAGTTCTGGGGATTTCCTCTGAGATCCAAAAGGTTTGGTTGGCTGAGAGAACTGTCTGTCACAGCAAGGGCTCCCCCTCTAGGGCCATTTAGGAGCCAAACCTTAAAAAGTACAATTCCTACAGATTTCAATCCCACAAGACCTCTGGAGACTATCTCCATTTTGGGTCCCCTGAGGTTGAATTGGTCCGGCTCTGGCAGTCCAGAACCAAAATGCAAAAAGTCCAAGCTGCAAGAGAAGGCAGGTTAAACAAACTTCCCTACTATTATTAATAAGGCAGGTAAACAGTAAATGAACACAGTTCCTAACAGAGCTCCCTCTGAGCATACACCGACTGCAGAATGGAGCAGAAATACCACTCGCCTGTCCGGTCACAAGCCCTAAACTACTCAGACCCAGCCCAGACTAATTTCTAACACAGCATAATGACTGTCTTAAAGAGACAGGCATGGAGGCTTTCTATAGCACTCTTATGCAGAAACATACAGCTACTGCAGACACAGGACACCATCCTGACAGTGGGCATTAGGCAGCCCAAGAAGACATCTTAGTAAACCCCAATTTGTGGGGGGGGGGTTACACACTTCCCTGCCTGGAAAAACTTGGCATCCACGTCAAGTCTATTCTTACCATAACATTTCATATGAACACATTATACGAAAAGATACATACGTTTCATCTAGTATATCTCAGTAGTTTAGAATTCGCATTTTTCACATCAAACAGAATCACAATTTCAGTAACGTTATCATATTTTATCATAGCATTTCACCTTATTCCCATCTCTTTAACTTTATACCCCTTGTTACACTGAATGGGCACCTTAACTTGGGTGGAGGCTTTGGTTTAGGTAGAGGCAGTGGGCACCAGTTTGGGCAAAGAACTGGGCGTGACATAGACTCCTTTGTGCACAACATGGGCAAGTTAACAGGATGTCCTGGAGTGTCATACATGAGCTTTAAGATTGGTTTCACAGATCTTTCTGAGCAACATAGCAACACTGGCACTGACATTGGCACTTCTTTGTTGAAGCTCACTGTCACTTGTCAGAGGTATTTCCGCAAAATCAGAATCATCCAAAACACATCTTTTTGGCTCTTGAACAATACTTTTATTAGCATGAAACAGTTCACTTAGCCCACTTAGTTCATTTGCACTTGCACAGTCACTTGTAGGTTCACTACTTGCTTCATTGGGTCCAGGTTGCCTGATTTCCATTAATTCTATTATACAAAAGGATTCAGCCTCTTCAAGATCCACACTGTGAGCATCACTTCCTGGAGGTTCAGGCACAATGGGAATTGGGATCTGTTAAGACAGCTGGAGGTTCAGAGTCATCACTGTAGTTAATGGAAAGAATTCCCCTGGAATACTCTGTCAAGTTCAAAAGATCGGTAGAAAGCAGGATAAAATTCACTTTTGTCATCACTTTCAGCATTTTCAATATCTGCAATGTCTGCAGGATGGGAGACAGTAGGAGCAACAGACTGAGAAGCAGACATTTGCTGATTTTGTTGCTTAGCCTTGATAGCAGATCTAGTTACAGGGCGCCGAGGGGCTTCAGTCTCTTGAATATTATTGATTACTATTTGGCCAATAGGTAACAGATGGTTTCTGTGAATGGTTTTAACAGCACAAAGGTCTCCCTCTGGACATACTTTATACACTGGCAGATTATACAGCTTACTGACTACTATGTAGTGAACATGACTCCAGTGGTCTGCTATTTTGTGTTTACCTGGAAGTCCAAAGTTTCTCATTAGTACCCTGTCACCTGGTTGGAGCTCTTGAGCCTTAACATGTTTGTCATGGCAAGTTTTGTTAGTCAGGTTTCTCTTTGCTGCCATAGTGTTTGCAAGTTGATAGGCATGGTCTAGTTGGGCTTTTAGAGTTTTGACATACTGCAGGTAGTTATCTGATTGGACACCATCAGGAGACATTCTGAAACATAAATCAACTGGAAGGCAAGCTTCTCTGCCAAACGTAAGGTGGTACGGTGAAAAACCAGTAGCATCGTTCTTTGTGCAATTAAGCATGGACAAGGGTGCTGATTTGTTGGCTCCACTTTGGTTTATCTTTGGGTTGCAGATTGCCCAGCATATCAAGTAG
This sequence comes from Neoceratodus forsteri, assembly GCA_016271365.2. Taxonomy (NCBI): domain Eukaryota; kingdom Metazoa; phylum Chordata; order Ceratodontiformes; family Ceratodontidae; genus Neoceratodus; species Neoceratodus forsteri. The sequence continues at coordinate 342,027,827 of CM057458.1, forward strand.
GGTTCTGTTACATCTTTCTGGTTGTGGATCCCCCTGAGGATAAGGGGTTGTTCTGGATTTTCTTACACCCCATAGGGACAACAGTTCTTTGATAAGTCTACTTTCGAAATCCCATCCTTGATACGAATAAATACGCTGGTGGGGCACCGTAATGTACAAAAAACTTTTCAACAAGGACTTTGGCTACAGTTGAGACCTTTTAGCCTTTGGTGGAGTAGGCCTGTGCATATTTCGTGAAGTGATATGTGACTACCAGTACATTTGCAATGCCTTTGGAATCTGGCTCCAGACTAAGAAAATTGATACAGATGAGCTCCACTGGCACACTTGTGACAATATTAACCAGAGGGGCTGCTCTTTGTGGTGGAGCCTTATGCTGAAGACACCTACTGCAGGTTTTAATGTGGTGTTCTATGTCTAGGCCCATTTTAGGCCAGTAGAAACACGAACGGGCCAGATCAAGGGTTCTCTCACTACCCAGATGTCCCATTTGGTTGTGCAAAGCTTTTAGGACCACATTTTTGAATTTAGCTGGCAGTACTAGCTGTTTTCTTACAATTTCACCTTGGCTGTCAGTAAGCTCTCAGTACAATAACTGTTCTTGAAGCTTGAGCTTGCTCCCCTCTCGAAGAAGTAAGGCAGTCTTGGGGTCACTGGATTGCATTTTTGAGATATCTTCCCCTTTCAGTAAAGTACTAACCACTGGCCTGATCATCGGATCATAGTACTGTTCCTTGCGGATATCCGTTAGAGTTAGCTGTGGTAAAGAACTCCAGTCTAAAGCTGCAAAGTTACAGTAGGCAACTGATATGCACGTTTCTGGAGGTCCCAAACTATCTGCCAGACATTTTACAGTTTCAGAGGACAAGGTTTCCTCTGGGTCAAACTTGTGGCATAGGGCTTTTACAGATTGCTCAGGGATATGAACCCACTGTTGATCAGAAGAAGGTCTTCGGTCAAGAGCATCGGCATCTATGTGGTTTAGGCTTGATCAGTATACCACCGCATAATCATAGGTTGCTAGAGCAGAAAGCTATCTGTGTCCAGTAGCAGCTAGTTTAGCAGTGCTTTGGACATATGTTAATGGATTATTATTGGTTTTGACCAAGATTTTAGCACCATAAAAGTATTCATGAAATTGGTCAACTATGGCTCACTTGAGAGTGAGAAACTTTAATTTATGCACTGGATAGTTTTTCTCTGAAGATGTCAGACTTCTGCTAGCAAAGACAACAGGATGCAGGCCTTCCAGATGTTCTTTATAGAGTACTGCGCTGAGACCACTCAGACTGGCATCTGTATGTAACACATAAGGCTTGGATGGATCAGCATAAGCAAGTATAGGAGTGTGAGTCGGTCTGTAAATTATTTCTTCAAAAGCAATGTCACAATCGGGTGTCCATCCGTGCCCAAACAGCTCATTTGGTCTGAAATAGGTCTTTTCAGCATCTTTGTCAGTGCCCTTTTTAAACTTGTTGTGAGTAGGCAGATACCCTTGAGTTAAGTTTAGTAGGGGGCGTATCACATTGGTATAATCTTTGACAAATCGGCGATAATAGCCACAGAATCCAAGAAACCTTTGGAGCTCTTTCAAGTTGTTGGGCTTTGGCCAGCGGGTTAAGGCTTCCACCTTACTGGAGTTGGTTTGTATGCCTTTTGACGACACAATGTGACCCACCTACTTGACAGAACTCTGAAAAAACTGGCATTTGTCAATGGATAACTTAAAACTAAACTCTTCAAGTCTGTCCAATACTTTGAATAAGGGAGCCTCATACTCCTCGAGAGTTTTTCCAAAAACTATGACATCATCCAGGTAGACGAGACATTCCAAGAGATTCATATCTCCCACTGCATGCCCCATTACCTGCTGGAATGTTGCTGATGCACCCGATATGCCTTGGCACATGCGAAGGAACTAATGGAAGCCCAAGGGACAAATGAATGCAATTTTTTCCCTGTCCTCAGCAGCCATTGGGATCTGATAGTATCCACTTCAGAGGTCGAGAACGGAAAACCATTTACTCCCATTTGGACAGTCCAGGGCATCCTGTATACGTGGCATTGTATACTGGTCTGGCACAGTTCTGTTGTTGACGGTCCTGTAATCAACACACATGCAAACAGATCCTTTTTTTTTTTTGCACTACATGATAGGGGAGACGTATGGGCTGCATAACTCTTGTTTGATGCCAGCCACTAACATCCCTTGTAAGTGATGTCGGACATCATCTATGTCAGCAGGAGCTAGGCTTCTGGATCTCTCTCCGAAGGGTCTCTCACTGTGCAAGCGAATGTGGTGTTCAGCACCAGTGACACAACCAACATCCTATTCCTTGAGGAAGAATACTTTGGTTCTCTGGGCCAGCTTGTTACTGATCCTGGTTCTCCAGCTGTTGGGAAGAGGCGAACCCCCAAAATCAAACATATCAAGCGATACCTCACATCCTTTATCAGCTCTGCACTGGGATGGGAGCACAGCAGTGTTGGCACAATAGACTTTAGTCAGGGTGCATCCTCTGTGTACCGTGATGTCTTGGTCGGTAACATTTTATATTCATACCACCACTCATTGGGCGTAAGCATGAGCCCGGGCCGGAAGCACACTGGGTTTAATCAGTAGTTCTTTGGGTAATTTTCCCTCATCTGGGGCATTCAGCATCAATATTCTGTTAGTGACATCTTTCCACAGCCGTACTTCACCACTAATACTGCATTCTGCATTGGGAGGTAATGTAATAGTGGCAGGATCCTTCTTCCAAACTATCTCCACAGGCTCATCTTGATCACTTTGCTCAGGGCACAGGTGCTTCTAGTAGGTCTTTGGATCAGGATGTGAACTCACAGGACTTTTCCTGTCTTTCTCTTCTGCCTTTCTTCACATAGCTGGGCCAGGCACCCAAACATCTGTGCATTGGTGCCAGTCAGTACAGGAATACTGTCATAAAGTCTGTTGGAAGGGCAGATCAGGACTAGCGCCTCCACAGCATCTCCCACACCAGCGACAGAAGATGGAAAAGAAAGTCACACCTTTAAGTAGCCAAGATAAGGGTACAGCGTTTCACTTAACCCCCACACATGCAGTCAATCAAGGGGTTGTAGTGGGTGGTGAGATAAATGCTGCTCGTACCAGTCTTGGTAAATTATTGTGACTTGAGACCCGCTGTCTAAAACTGCTTGGGCTGGAATCCCATCTGTGTGTACAGTAGTGTCCATGGAAGGGCCCATCAATCTGGACCAGTCTGAAGGGACTTTGGGAGGAACCTGGACAGACGTTCTAGCCACAGAGAAATTGGAATTTGGATTTCTTGAACCCCGCTGCAATTGGTTTGCTTTTTGGAGCTCCCCTTTGAGTCTGTTTACCACCTTTTCTAAAGCCTTTTGAGATCGGCATTCTTTCTTCATATGCAGTCCTTTCCGCAATTGTGACAAATTACAGATTCTTTAGTCCATCTTGGCTGAAACAATACATCAGGAGCTGGTCTCCATTCACAGTTAGGTCAAGCAGAGCACACATTTGGGGCTGGAGCTGAAGCACTAACAGAAAATTGTGGTTCGACCTCTGCCTGCAGTGTTGAAGGTGGTGCAATATGTCTCAATAGTTCCTTTATTGCAGCAGTCAATTCACTTGTTTCAGTTTTCGAGTTGCCCTCAGCAGAAGATGCCTGAGCGTGCACCCCCATCCCCATAGAAGACATTTTCTGAGAGGTACCAGGGTCTTTGTCTTTGGAAGGAGCCTTCGTAGAGGCACCCACTTACATTTCTCTGACTTCTCTTAGCAGCTCATCTCTCAACAGCTCAATCCATGGCAGAACATCCTTGGCAGTCTCTGATTCAGAAGGGCTTCTCTGTGCCGGGGCTACTTGGGCTGCACCCACACAAGAATTCCAATCTCCTTCCTCGCCTTCTGTCTCCCTGAGTTCTTTTATCAGGTCACAATAATCAGGTGGTTTATCCCTCCTATCCTGGAGCTTTAGCTGGATAATTTGCAATTTAGAATATTTGGCATATTGTAGTATGTGATCCAATCTTACATGGTTCAGTTCGCTGGGCGATATCCCACTCGTCCGGTGGTTGATTGATGGCCCATTATGTGGACTATCAATCAGTAATCTCCCATAAGAAGGCAGAGTTCCTGTCCAGGGAGATAACTGCATCAAGAAACCGACCTGCTCAGCTCTTCTGGACTGTTGACAGACTGTGCAATCCAGCCTGTCTGCGGGGTCGGAGAGCTTTTTCACAAATATAGTGTGATGAGTTTGCTCGGTTCTTTGAGGATAAGGTGTCATCAATCAGGTCGGAGATCCGCAGCATACATTCAAATGAGCATTGCAGCGACCGATTTTGGGGGGGGGGGTTACATGCCCTCTGTCTACCTGGATAGATTTTGACCAGCCAGCGATCATGGATATCATGAAGATTGTCCAGGGCTTATGACCGACTTGCTGTAGCTTGGATCCTGGTCCTGCGCGCCTCCTTGTGGGGTGCATGGATGTGATCAGACCAGTCCTTGTGAGGATAGTCTGGAGTTCTTTGGATCAAAGGGTGTTCCGGAGTCTTTGAAGGAGGCTGTCGTGACACCCTTTTTAAAGAAACCTTCCCTTGACCCTGACTGCCTCGCTAACTACAGACCGATCTCTAACCTGCCCTTTTTGGGCAAGGTTATTGAGAAAGTAGTCGCGTTGCAGCTCAATTACTTTCTTACCACCCATGACGTCTATGATCCTCTCCAGTCCAGTTTCAGGAAGAGGCACAGTACCGAGACGGCATTAGTTCGGGTACTTAATGATCTCCTAATAGCGAGAGACTGGAAGAGACGTTCGATCTTGGTTCTCCTTGATCTCTCTGCAGCGTTTGACACTGTGGACCATGGGACACTGCTGGATCACCTACGGCTACTCTGCAGACTGTCAGGGACAGTCCTCAGATGGTTCCACTCTTTCCTCATAGGCAGAAGTCAAAGGGTAGTTTCAGGGATTTTCTCTTCCGTTCCCTTTGCTCTGTACTGTGGGGTGCCTCAAGGCTCTGTGCTTTCTCCCATGTTGTTCACGGTGTATATACTGCCATTGGGAGACATTATAAGGCATTATGGGCTGAGTTTTCACTGCTATGCAGTTGATACTCGCTCTATATGTCCTTTGTACCCGAACAAAATGATGCAGTGTTGGTTTTTAACAACTGCCTCGCTGAGATTCAGGGCTGGATGAGTGCGAACTGGTTGAAGTTAAATCCGGATAAGACTGAGGTGTTGGTTGTGGACCTGGGTCCTTATGTAGAGAAGTTGACTCCTGGGGTCCCCTTTGGTCTTTTATTAGGGGATACTCAGTTGAGACCTTCTGAACAGGTGCGAAATCTGGGTGTAATCTTTGACAGTGCGCTGACGCTGAAGACACAGGTATCAGCCACTGTCAAGTCATCCTTCTACCATCTGAGGAATATTGCCCAGATAAAACACCTTGCTCTGCATGATGACCTTCCTGTATTGGTCCACGCTTTTGTTTCTTCTCGCCTTGATTACTGTAATGCTCTATATCTAGGGTTGCTGGGGGTGGATCTCCATCGCCTGCAGCTGGTGCAGAACACAACAGCCAGGTTGTTGACTGGGTTATCAAGAACTTGCCATATCACACCTGTGCTGCGTGAACTGCACTGGCTTCCAGTGCAGTGGCGAATCACCTTCAAGGTCACATTGCTGACCTATAAGATCCTACACGGTCAGGGACCGGGCTACCTGCAAGATCTCCTTTGTCCCTACCGCCCTCTCTGTCCACGCCGCTCCACTGGCGAGGGATTGCTAGAGATTCCCAGGGTTCATCTTCAATCATCTGGGGCAAGGGCTTTTTCTTTTATGGCCCCGACCCTGTAGAATTCTCTACCTCGTCAGATTAGAGCGTGCCTGTCTATGGAATCATTTAAGAGGTCTCTGAAAAGCCACTTATTTGCACTAGCATTCGGACAGATTATTTTATGGTCATTTTATTGTTTTATGTTATTATTTATTATAGTTGATGATTTATTCTTGTTGTGTATCAGCGCTTTGACTTACTGAAAAGTGCTTTACAAATAAAATTTTGATTGATTTGATTGATTGCTCTCTGTAGGGCTCTCTCCAAGCGAGTAACATACGCAGATGAACATTCCCCTTTCTACTGTTTGGTGCCTTAGAATTGCCACATCAAAGTCTCTTCAGATTCAGTGCTACCAAAAACACCCTCTAGTGTGGACAAGTACTTTTGGGCTGATGCATCAGGATTTGTAGACCTCGGGAACCTGACCGCTTCTAAAGCGGGGCCCTTTAAACTTTCCATGATCCTTTTTTGTTTCTCTGCCTCTGCACATTGCCACTTGGGTACCAAGGGGGCAACATAGTTTATCTATGTCTCGAAGTCATCCTTACTTCGTGGGAGAGTGCTAAAATATCCTCAGTCTGCTGTTTGAGTCGTGACTAACTGTGGGCACAGGAGTGGATGCCGTTACTGGTGTGGGCATGGGAGCTGGTGAAGGGACAGGTGCTGGGGCTGGTGTGGCCAGCAGGGAAGGAACACCCACAGGTGGCATGAATAACTTTTTAAAGTCCCCTATGGTTTTACCCTCCTCTAATAACAACTTGGCAAACGTTTCCTCAAAGGTCTCAGATAAGGGTGGGGGCTCGTCCACTAAGAGGTCCTTACTATCTTTAGTCACCACCCTCCAGGTGGCTGGGGACCCCTCAGCAGCAATAGTCTGGGGCACCTTAGTGCTGTCCATGGGGTTGCTATACTCCACTAAGGCTATTAAAGTCTGGGCAGTCAAGTCAGCATGTCGGCTTACCACCACAGCTTTTCCCAAGCATTCAGTTTTTGAAAGTAACCTTTCTACAGTGTCTTTACTAGTGCCCAGGGGTATATCCAGTATTAACAAGGCATTGTGGGAGTCAATCTCATGCCCCGTACACCATCCCACCAACTGATGTACAGCCATTTCTATAGTGGTACCCATTAAACTTTCTGCAGTAATTCTTGATTTTAACCACTAGGGGGTGCTAATCCCAGTGGTGCCTCCAAGATGTAACTCCTAGGTGGCGCTATCATAAGGACTACTACCCCTGCCTGAGTGCCTAGGCACAGGTTGAGGGGCATGAGCTCGTTGAACGGGTGCCTCCACCAGGAGGAATGGTTCTGGGGTAGCGTAACTGCTGTTGGTATATCCTTCCGGGATGCTGTAACCCCCCATCAACCCCTCTAGTGGCCTAAACAGTATAGCAACAAAACATTCACATATATCATATGACAGTAATGACTTGCTCACACCCCTTGCACTTACCACTACTGCTGGATCCTCTGCAGATGTCCTGGAGACCCCATGTAAAGTAAAACCTATAATGCAACAGTTCAATGGCAGTACAATACCCCAACCAAAAAGGTACACACTAGCCAGGTTAAATGCAAAAAGAACAAAATCTGATTTATTTAGGGGGAAGAGAACGGGGTTGGGCATGACTCTAGCGGATGAGTGACAGATCTGATTAATTCAGGCTAAACATGCACGCACAGTGAGTACCTTGTATACAGTCATATAACCCTGGGTACCCAGTTGTTAAGCAGGCAACCCTGAAGTGATGCTCGGGGTAGGCCGGTGTTGCAACTGTTGTAGGGGCCCTTAGGAAAGAAAACAATTAACATGGACATCACCCAAAATTTGTAATCTGGAGCCGGATGGCTCAGTTCGTTGTAATAAACCCAAACAAATAAATCAGATGACACATAATGACTGCAGCTTTGTTGCAGGGAGCTACCCTGTTTGGTACTCATGCTACCCAGACCAGGAGGCAGGATTGACAAGATGAAGACCCTGGATGGTGTTCTGGTTTGCCTGGGAAAGCAGGGCCCACACGACTCACCGAGGTGGTCACTACCTGTTCGATGGTGTTGAGTCCCCGAGTGGGTCTTTCATCAGAAAATGTCTCTGCAATGGTAGCAGCTATCTAGGCCAAGATGGCAGGGTCTAGACCACAGCAGGCAGTTCAAATTTAGTCCATGCAAGTGCTGGAGCAGCTTCCAGCAAGCATAACACACTTTAAGGTGGAGAACCAAATCGTGACCCACACAGCAAGTGCAGCACACTTATGAATGAATGCTTTATTTCTAAAAAGCACCTTTCCAGAACCAAGGCGCTTTTACAAAAAATCAGTACATAAAACTTAAAATCCTAAGAACAATCCATAAATATATTTTAAAAATCCGGATATGCTAGGTTAAACAAATATGTCTCCAAAGCTGATTTAAAGCTTTGGACAGTCAGGCATTCTCTCACCTGATGAGGTAGAGAATTCCACAGGGTTGGAGCCATGAAACTAAATTATCTTGCCCCGATGTCTTTAAACGAACCCTGGGAATCTCTAGCAATCCCTCATCGGTGGATTGGAGCCGACGGGAAGGACAGTAAGGACAAAGAAGATCTTGCAGGTAACTAGGTCCCTGATCGTGTAGGGCCTTATAGGTCAGCAAACCGACCTTGAAGGTGATTCACCATTGAATTGGCAGCCAGTGCAGTCCACGGAGGACAGGCGTTATATGACTGGTCCTTAACGTACTAGTCAAAAGCCTGGCCGACGCATTCTGCACCAGCTGCAAACAGCGAATATCCACCCCCAGTAGCCCTAGGTACAGGGCGTTGCAGTAGTCCAAGCGGGAGGTAACGAAGGCGTGACCAATGTTGGAAGGTCATCAACGGGAACCAGATGCTTCACTCGGGCTATATTCCTCAGATGGTAAAATGAGATCTTGACAACAGCTGACACCTGATGTTTGAGGGTCAGACAATTGTCAAATATAATGCCCAAGTTCCGCACCCGGTCTGAGGTCGTCAGCTGGGTTCCCCCAAACCAAAGACCTGAGGGTGACCCAGTCAACAAACCTACCCCTAGATGGCCTGGGTCCACCACCAACACCTCAGTTTTTTCAGGGTTTAACCGCAACCAGCTCAGTCATCCAGTCCTGAATTTCGGTAAGACAGTTATTAAAGACCGAGACAGCATCACCTTGGCCAGGCACAAAGGACATGTACAGCTGAGAATCATCTGCACAGCAGTGAAAACTCAAGCTGTACCACCTAATGATCACTCCCAATGGCAGCATATATACCACAAATAACATGGGTGCTAAAATAGAGCCCTGCGGCACCCAGAGGATAGTGGGAGTGATGTCAGGGAACAAATCCCAAACACCACCCTCTGAGTCCTACCCTCAAGGAATGATCAAAACCAACTGAGGACTAAACCAGATAGCCCACAGATAACCCACAGGAGCTCCAAAAGAACCCCATGATCAACGGTATCAAATGCCGCAGAGAGATCCAGAAGGACAAAGATGGAACGAGTTTTTCAATCTCTTGCTATTAGGAGGTCATTTAGTACTCTAACAAGGGCTGTCTCGGTACTATGTCTTTTCCTAAATCCTGACTGGAGAGAATCATAGACTTTGTGGCTGGTCAAATGATCATTCAACTGCAGCGCAACCACCTTCTCAATAACCTTGCCTACAAAAGGCAGGTTAGAGACAGGCCTGTAGTTAGCCAGACATTCCGGGTCTAAGGAGGGTTTTTTTAGAAGGGGCCTAATCACGGCTTCCTTCAAGGGGTCAGGAAAGATCCCCTTTTCCAATGACAACCAGATTATCTCAGCAAGGATCGGGTCGATTTTATCCACACATCCTACTAAAAGGCAGGTGGGGTCCGGATCCAAACTACAGTTGGTCGGTTGCAGTGATTGGACGATCATCACTATGTCACCGATTGTGGGCCGGTCAAAGTCAGACCACACAAACTGGGTGTCCGACATCTCCTGCCAACCACTACAACTCCCATTTGAGAGAGTTGAAAGGAGATCGGACCTGATTGTGGCAACCTTATCTGCAAAGAATCGAGCAAACTCCTGACAGCGTTCCTATGAAAATGCTCTCTCGGGCTGAAGACAGAGTGGATTGCACAGTCTGTCCACGGTCTAAAAGAACTGGGCTGGTCGATTCTGTGCAGCAGCAATTTCCCTGGACAGGAATTCTGCCTTCTTACAGGTAATTGCTGATTGATAGACATGATAGTGGTCCATCAAATTAAGCCTGTCACACTCCAGGCCCGATTTCCGCCAACATCTCTCAAGCTTTCTTCCCACTCTCCTCAACTCCCTCAAAGTCTCATCAAACCAAGGAGACTTTGGGTGAAGGGTCGAACACGTTCAGGAGCAATGGAATCTAGGGCCCCTACTACCACCTTATTATAGGCAAGAACCAGGTCCCCAGGATCCATGCGTTCACTAGGCAAACTCAATAGATCCAGCACTGCCATCAGGTCTTCTGGGGTAACACCTCTCAAAAGGTGGCACCGGACCATCTCCGTAGAGATTGACCTACCGGAGAGCGGGGTAAGGAAACTGAACCCGATGGTGTGATGGTCAGATCATCCAACTGGCTCTACCACCAAGTTGGATATCTCCATCCCCAGGAGGAACACCAAATCCAATGAATGACCATCTGTATGGGTAGAGGAGGAAATAACCTGTGTGAAGCCCAGCGAATTCATTAGCTGGAGGAAGTCGGAACCAAACTGTGAGAGTTCATCGTCGACCCAGGCATTGAAATCCCCCAGGATCAGCCATCTGGAGGATCCCAATGTCATGTCGACGATAAAGTCTGCGACTTCCCGCAGGAAAATATTCCCATTACCTGGTGGGCGGTAAATGAGAAGAATTCTGTACCCCACACCCTCACCCAGGATACATTCAAAAGATTTGGTAACTCCCACTGCTATCTCCATCAGACTCAGTTCCGTTCTAAAACAGATTGCCACTCCCCCACCTCTACGATCCAATCTCTGACGGTGTATCACCGAGTACCCGACTGGTATAGCTGAAGCCAAAACAGGGCCAGCATTTTCATCCAGCCAGGTCTCAGTGATGCATGCCAGGTCTGATGATCCGACATAATCAGCTATTATAGCAGTCTTATTTTTAATGGACCTGGCACTACATAACACCGTCCAAGTTGGATGAGTTGCCAGTGAAGACCGAGCTACCTGCCTGCTAAGAGCAGAGACCTTGGGCATGGGAATCGGGCAAGGTAAACCTCTCTCTTGAACCCATTTCACCCCAGGGTGTCGTCTTGTCCTTACTGTCCCAATCTGTCAACTCTTTTCCATTCCCCCTCCAGGTCGGCTCCTCCTCACAACCCCCAGAGCCCTACAACATCTATATACCTCCGGGGACAATGGGGAGCAATTAAAAGGGCGGAGGTCCCTAAGCTGGGAGGGGGAATAATGCGTGACCGTCCGAGTAAATCCCCAACACATCTTCACACAAAATATGCACACTAAAACCCCAAAAACAAATAATATATATGAAAATAAAAATAAAATTAATAAAACAAACAGATTTCTCCAAAAGTTTTTAAATCTTAGGAACTCTCATCTCACCTGATAGTTATCATCAAATAGTTATTATTTCAACCACCAAGGCACTCTCACTGCCTTCTGGTTATAATTATAGTCAAAATAAAGTTAGGCAAAGGATTAAAATGAAAATAATGTCTCTTCTTTAATGTCCATAAACAATTAATCAGCCCCCCAACCCTTTCACTGTGACAGAGACTGAAACAGAACGGCACTCTCACTGCCTTCTAAAAGCTTGTAGTCAGACAAATATTAAGCAAAAGCAATTGTAAAAGAGATATCACTTCTCAGTGTCCATGAAAAGCTAATCAGCTCCCAAACCCTCTCACTGTAAGGGAGACTAGAACAGCACAGCACTCTCACTGCCTTCACAGAATTTGTAGTAGGACAAAATTAGGCAGTGCAATTTGTAGAAAAATGTCACTTCCACAGTGATTAAGTTAATACAGGAGCGGGGCTCCAAAAAACCCAGGAGGGAAACTAACACTGCCAATGCCAACAACCACTACTATGGGTTTTCCACCAAGACCAACCCACCATTCGACCCCCTGAAAAAACCCAGAGAACAACAGCCCTACTGCCGGCTACCCGGCTAGCAAGGCCCCGTCCCCGAGTAGCTATCGACTTCAGCAGGCAGGCCCCTCACAGGATCAGGATCACCAATTCAACAACAACGATAAGTTGTGTTAGACCTCCGACTCCTACCAGTACGTTTGTATTGGGGGTCGAAAACTTCACCCGATAACTTAATTCCAATAAGATTATTAAATTTGTCAGCAACAGAGATCCAGGTCACCACCACTGGCCCAATCCAAAAAGTTGGATACCGCCGCAGATGTATGCAGATTTGTAAAGTCCACCAACTGGTATTACTCTGGTAACCTGCTCCCCTCTGGTCTCTGTCTGGACACAGTCTCTCCTAAAAGTTCCACATCAGTCAGAGAGAACTTCCCGATCCAGAACAGTCCGAGAAAGTCCTGCGTCCAAACTGCAAGTGGCAGGACAGGACGCCATGACCAAGGAGGCGAACAACGCGGTATTGCTGACCAGCTCTCCGGCAGACACACATGGAATTCCACACTGCAGCTGGTCGGCAGCACTCCCAGCCGCAGAGTACAAAACCTCAGTCAGCTTTCAAAAACATGCAAGGAGAGCTTCAGATAAAAAACTGTCTCAGATCGAATATCCTCCAACAGACAGCATATGCAGTACTCCCAGTAGGAATCCAGACAGGGAAGCCAGTCAGAATAAATAAAATGCCGGAAAAACTTAATAAAATAAAACGCAGCTACGAACAAACTGAACAAAGTAAAAACGAGCTAAAAAGAAGGCGATTAAACAAGTTAAACAAATAAAACCCCCTACGGAGTTGCCGCAACAACCGACAGCACGCCCAGCCCGGGTGCCCATCTTTTCACACAATGCTCACCCAACCTCCTGAGTGGAGCGGAGGAAGAGTGCAGCCTGAGTAACACCCAACTTTTGAGTGGGGTACAGCAACACAACTCTTAGTCACAGTTTGGGCAAAGTCCAATTTAGCAAAAGTTCTTCGCAAACCTCTCAATCTGTGACTCACTTCAGTACCTGGCAGGCTGATCGCTTCTGGAGCAAGTCTTCGGTCCCAAATTCAGGCAATGATCACTCTTTCTTTTTAGGCTTCAGATCTCAAACAAAAGAATTAGATTTAAGTCAAACTTTCACATTCACAGCCAGATTTCTCACTGGAAGATATGACAGGCAGGCCAGCGCAGCCTTCCTGCCGATTCTCCCGTGCTCCTACGCAAGAGCGGCTGCTTGATGGCTCGAGCTGTTCACTCTCCAAATGGGGCCATTATGCATACGGGGATTGGTGCTACAGAAGGGGGAGGGGGATACAACTGGACTACCAGGGAAATTTAAATTATTTATTTATGCCAATCAGGGCTACAGGAGGGGTGGGGGGCACCACTAGACTGCCATGGACATTTAAATGATTTATTTACGGTGATCAGGGCTATGGGAGGGGTGAGGGGTACCACTAGACTGCCAGGGAGAATTTTTTTGGGGGGGGCTATTTCTTTACTCTCCTGAGCTGGCTTGTCCTCCAGAGGGTGCCCCCAGCCTGTCCCTCGGCGTCCATCAGCCGACGCTGACCTATACTGCCAGGGCTTGCCCCCCCACCAGTGGGGTTCCCCAACCCCCACCGGAGACCAGATTCAGCATGCCAGTGCCATGGCTATCTGGGAGCAGGGCCTGTGATGCACCCTCCACCATAGTGCTCTGGCTCTTCTATTCTCACTGGTTTTCTCCCCTGGAGTTAGCGGCATGCAAATGACGCCAGCGGAGGGGAGTGTGCACACATCCACACGTGCCTCTTCCAAGTGCCTGCCCCCAACTCCTCTTTTTCTGAAGTTTGGTGCCCTGTCCCCAGCCTCCGCTAGGGAGCAGGCATGTGCTGACCACTGAGGACCCCTCCGTGGAGAAAGAGAGCAGTCCATCGGATGCTCGATTCTTCTTCTCCCCTGCTGACCCCTGGTGGCCCATGCTCATTCCTGAACACAGGTCACCGGCGTAGTGCGAGGTAAGGCATCCAGCACCTCAGCCTTCAGTGCCACCAGGCCAGCCCACTGCCAGGGAGATTTTAATTATTTATTTACGATGATCAGGGCTACGGGAGGGGTGAGGGGTACCACTAGACCACCCTGGATATCTGTGGGTGCTTATGTACAGTGTTCTGGGGGGCCACCCACGACTGCCGGCTGCTGTGTTGTGCCTTGCAGTACAGCAGTTCGCCTGTGGGTGGCCACCATCGGAGCCTTTTTTTTTTTTTTTTTTTTTTTTCAGGCTCAACTGTGCCCATCGGTATGTAGTGCATCTCAAGTTGTGCCAGCATGTCGCCCGCACATCCCATGCTGAATATCCGGATGTGCGCATATGCATTGGCACGCCCCCCGGTGATGCACTGCATACATTATCTTTGCAACCTGGTGCATCGGAAATTGCGCAGTGCAATTCCCTCTGTTGAATATTTCCCTGGGATACATTTCTGGAGTTGCAGTGGTGCAGCACCATTGTGCCAGGCACAACCCCTTTGAACATCTTGGCCAATGTGTAACTTAATCCACTATGGGATATAACAAATTACTGTGGACTAACTTAGTCCACACCAGGCTTAAAAATCTAAGCACAGTAAGTGTTTTTTAATAAAACAAAATTAAATATTAATGTTTTCATGTTATTTCCTTTTATGATTTTTGCACCATAGTGAGATTAATTATTTTGCTTTTGTATTAAGGTATGATTTCATGCTACTTCCTTTCCTACTTCTCACTCTCCCCTCTCTTTCTCCCTTATTCTTCTTTCATCTGTCTAGCAGTCTTGGACACAACCCCTTTTTCTAAAATCAACCCCCCCTTTAACCTTTATTCACAAAAACTATGCTGTGTTTTTGTGATACAATTTATGTAGTCTTTACAATGACTGCAGTTAGGAAAAAAGCTAATATTCTAATTTGTACAAATAGTTGTTTAAGAGTAAAAGTTTTTTGTTATTGGGAAATTTAAGTTGTATAAAGTTATTGCATCGCTTGCATACATAAAATATATAACTCGTAGTATGTTATACCTAAAAAGCTAATACTTATGTCTTTTCCTCTTTCTGCTTCATTTTCTCCTGCAGTGTACCTGTGGATGCAATAAGGAATAAAGATTATAACAACAGCCTGCTGCGAAAAATAAAGCTGGAATACACAGCTCAAAATATTATATTGTAAATTAGGCAGCATATAGGTTCCATGTCAAAGGTGTCTGCGGAATCGTGACCCGTTAAGAGGGTGCAGATCTCAGAAAAGTGACTGATGTGAAATAAGTCCCGCACCCCCTATGCCACTGTTTAATATACTATCTCCGGAGGGTACATTCTCGGGTTGGGGAGAACACCAATCACCGAAGTGTTGCGCTTGTGATTCCGCCACCCTCTTCACAGATCGCAGTTCCATAGTCTGCGTTTTGACAGGATACCCACCATATGACACTATTTGAATGTTCCTATTTAATAGCAGCCAATTTTCTTGAATTTATCTCCATAGTGAGCATCCTTTTTAACGTTTAATAGCACTTTTTTTTTTACTTTATGGCACTTTAAATTGTTATGCACTTTAGGAGTATAGTATAGAAAAATATTTAAAATGAATATTGGTAATTAATTAACTGTTTATATGGTTAATTTAACTCTGCAGTTAACTGATTGAAGTGAAGTAGGTGCAGCATATTTAAATTGATACATGAAACACACCTGTGCAGGTCACTATAAATCTATAAGTTGTTTGGGGTTACCTTGCCCCCTTGTGGAAGGATCAGTGAGATCTGAAGCATTGGAAAGTGAGTGCAGTTTTTTTGTTCTCTATATTGGCACTTGAATTTCATTAAAGCACTCTAAGCATTATTGAATCCCACCACTGTTTTTGCCCCCCGCCACCTCCACTGGAAGACTATTCCATGAATCCACCACTCTTTCTGTGAAGAAGTACTTCCTCACATCTCTCCTGATTCTACCCCACTCCAGCTTCACAGCATATCCCCTTGTTCTTGAGCAGCTTTTCTTCCAAAAAATACTCCCATCCTGTACTTTAATTACCCCGTGAGGTATTTAAAGGTCTCTGTCATATCTCCCCTCTCCCTCCTCTGTTCCAGGGTGTACATATTGAGGTCCTTTAATTTCTCCCTATAGGGCTTTTAATGCAGACCCTGCACCATTTTAGTTGCCCTTCTCTGGAATGCCTCCACTCTGTCTGTCTATGTCCTTCCGGAGATGTGGTCTCCAGAACTGGACACAATACTCTAGGTGGAGTCTTACCAGCGATCTATACAGAGGCAACACCACCTCCCTCTTTCTGCTTGTGATACCCCTCTCTATGCACCCCAGTATCTCACTTGCCCTCCCTACTGCCTTCTTGAACTACCTGGCCACCTTCAGGTCATCTGATATGATTACCCCCAGGTCTCTTTCCTACTTGGTGGTCATCAATACCACTCCACCCATTTTGTTCTCCACCACTGGGTTTTTCTGCCTTAAGTGTATTATTTTGCACTTTTTCACATTGAAACCCAGCTGCCATACCCTCGACCACTCTAGTTTTCTCAGGTCTCTGCTCATCTGTTCTACCCCCCCCCCGGAGTGTCCACCCTATTGCAGATTTTGGTATCCTCTGCAAAGAGGCAGATCTTTCCTTTCCTTTCAGCTCCTCTGCAATGTCACGTATAAAAATATTAAAGACCAGTCCCAGCACTGATTCCTGAGGCACCCCGCCAGTCACCCTCCCTTCCTTGGAGTAAATTTCATTTACCACCACCCTCTATCGCCTATTCCCCTAACCAATTTCTTATGCAGTTTACCACCTTTGGACCCACTCCTCAGCTACCCAGCTTGCTTAATAGTCTCCTGTGTGGAATAGTGTTGAATGCCTTACCGAAATCTAGGTAAGCCATGTCCACCACTCCACCCTGATCTAGTTGCTTGGTCACAAAGTCAAAGAAATCTATCAGATTCATTTGACGTGACCTCCCTCTTGTGAAACCATGTTGCCTTCTGTCTTGTAACCCACTGGATTCAAAATATTCCACAATCCTTTCCTTCAGCAGTGATTCCATTACCTTTCCCACCACTGATGTCAGGCTGACTGGCCTATAGTTGCCTGGCTCCTCCATATCACTTCTATGTAGTGGGACTACATCCGATCTCCTCCAGTTCTATGGAACCACTCCTGTTTCCAGTGAGCTGTTAAATTATAAGAAAATAAAAATCATGAACTTCTCGACATCGCATTCCAAGAAGAATGCTGACCCCTTAAACATCCTAAGCCAAAAGGGAGATGTCATCGAACAGGTTTCAATCTTGAAATACCTCGGCATCCACATTGACACACTCACCTTTGTCCCCCATATCGACCATGTAATAAAATCAGCTGACATTAAGCTTGGATTCTGTATCGGCATAGGCAAGCCATGACCCCAGAGGCTCTTAGCCTCATCAATCAGTATTCAATATTGTCAGTTATAGACTATGGCTTAGTCATTTATAGCACTGCCACTGAAACCACACTAAAACATGTTAAACGTCTACTCAACAAGGCCTGCCATCTGGTCACAGGGGATAATCACCTTACTCACACATGTAGTCTCTACTCCTCCACGGGGTGGCTCCCTCTACACCTCAGAACTAGGTACCAGGCTTGCCTCATCGGCAAAAAATCCCTACTAGGACTTGCACCTAGTTCTACAGCAGCCCTATGCCAGTGCAACCTAACTTCTAAAACCCCCAGGAAATCTACTAAGGGCGTACTCCATATTCCCTTCAGATGGACCTCCTTTGCACAATGGTCACTCGCTTACCAGGGCCCCAATGGGTAAATGACCTCCCTGCTCCCCTCCTTCAGCATAAAAAGTTGGCCCCTTCAAAAGAGACCTTCAAATCCTTATGGCCCCCCAAAATACTGTAACTGTCTTAGAGAACCCTCCACACACACACACACACACACACACACACACACACACACACACACACACACACACACACACACACACACACACACCTCCTGGGGATCTCTACACTCTTCCCCTCCAAATCTCTTCCTACTCCCTTCCCTGTACCTCCCCCACCTCCTGCCTTGGACTAAGCGTCACTGGCTGCTACCCCCCAAACTATTCTCCTGTCTCCCTACCTCAACAAAGCCCTCATTGGCTGCTACCCTCTCATGAACCAGCACTTAGAAATCACGTTTGTGTGCCTAAGCTCATCACTGGTTAAAAAGATTTCTTGTATTAAAGGGAAACGTCCATCTAGGAATAAATTAATCAGAATTGTTACCAATGGAAATCTGCTTTACATAAGGGGTGGGATATTCAGACTGCACCAGGCAGGGGCACAAGCCTGGGCACAGCGCACCTGGGTTGAGCCAGGGAAGGGACCAGGCGATATTCAACGGTGCTGCGTCATGGCTCAGCACCATTGAATATGGCACTGAGGGTGCACGCACTGAGCATGGCGCAGTGGCACTGTGCCAGCGCAAGTGGCAGAAGGGGAGCAGGGGGCTGTGCCAGCTCAAGTGTGGTTGCACTAGGTGCAGCAACTGTGATATTCAGCCGAGGCCATGCAAATAAGGCCATGATGCGTGCAAGGCACAAATGGGGCCATTTGCATGTCATTATGGCCCCATTTGCATGGTGTCAAGATCCCCAGCAACTTGCACCTGGCACCCTGCCAGGCTGCCGCCATCGGGGACCGACACCCTGCAGCCCCTCGGTGGGCTCTGCTCCCATTCACCCGATCGTGGGCATATGTTCACTCTCTCCCTGGTGGTCCAGTGGACCACTATCCACTGCCTGATCATGGGCATATGTACAATCACACCCTGGTGGTCCAGTGGACTCCTATCCACTGCCCAATCATGGGCATCTGTTCAATTGCTCCCTGGTGGTCCAGTGGACTGATCCCCATTGCCTGATCATGGGCATAATGTACATAGCCCTTGTGGTCCAGTGAACCAAACCCCATCGCGGGCACAACGTACATAGCCCTGGTGGTCCAGTGGACACCCACCAATGCCTGATCATGGGCATAGGTTTAAAACCCTGGTGGTCCAGTGGTACACCCCCTTCCCACCTGCCCACTGCATTCCCTGCCAACCTGCACCCCCCCAGTCAGCGGAGGGTGGCAGCTCCACACCCGCAAGCCTCCCGGCTGCCCACCAACTGACAGTGTACAGTAGGGCTGTACACCTATTGGTCCACTGCATGGGCCAGCGGGCGTGCAGACCATACTGTACTACACAGTCCCGAATTGTGAATGAGTGTTCATTCACAACCCGGGACTGTGTAGTATAGTACAGCGGGTATGTGCCAGCATATGCACCATGCATCCCGGGCTGAATATTGAGATGTGCCACATATGCATGGGCACGCCCCACTGCACTTGCGCCGCATACATTACTGGTGTGCCCCTGCGCACTGGGGGTTGCACAGTGCAACCTGCCCCTTTGAATATTGCACCAGGGCTCGTTGGTAGGTTGTGCATGGCGCAACCCCTTTGAATATCTCACCCAAGCTATTGGCCAAACCCATAACACTTTTAGGGCCAGAATTATACCCATCAATTTGCTAAATGACAGGCACAGGAAATGACATCCTATCGGGGAAACACTTATAGTCAATAAATATTTTAACCAGGAGAAGCACACTAAGTTAGTGCTTAAATCTAGGTGCAACCTGAGAACACAATAAAGTTAAATGACTTGTTCAGGGTCATACAATGATGCAAGTGGGGACTGCAGGATTCAAACCCAGATCTCCAGGTTTGCAGTTCAGAGCCTTAAATCACTGTGTTATACTACCTCCTTGAAGGGAAGAGGAAATGAAACAAAAAATGCTTTTACCCAGTCCATGGGGATGTGAACTTGTCTCTAATCTTAAAGGGGTTGCTGCAAACAAAAATTGTGTACTGCCAGTGCCAACAGTTTCCAAGCTCCTTTGGAGTTTATATTGCTTTGTACAATGTCTTGTGACATTTCTGTTTAGTAAAATGTTTACTGCCAGTGTGATCTGCAGAATATTCTGCTACTGTGGTAACACTGTAAATAATTTTTTATTCCTGTACCTATTTAGTTCGGTATTTATTAGCACTGAAGTAGTTGTGTTTACAATTTGTGTTGGTATCATGGTCTGTCATTTGTAGGAATGTGATCTAGTGGCTTGAGCACAAGCTTGGGGCCCAGGAGATGAGAGTTTCAAACCTCAGTAAAGTCAAATACTAACTGTGTGACCTTGAGTAAGTCACATAACCCTCAGTGCTCCTGTCCACCTAGCAGCAGAAATGAATAGCAGCAGAACCCCAATGGGAATGAGGTGGCACATCTCAGCTGGACTATTTTGGGTAAATAAGTTTAACAAAATAATTGTCTTGTGTTGGTCTGTGATAGGATAGATGGCTGTCAATACAGAACCCTTCTGAACATAGGTGCAAGAACCTACAGGTGCGTGTGGGGGGTGGACACCCCCCACCTTTGCCCATGAGCATTCAAAGTGCCCCTAAATGCATGCAATGTCAGAAGAGACGCAATCACAGTCTCTTATTACAGTGCCCTCCTACACACACATACACACTCACTTTTCCCAATATTACAGCACTACTCCTTCTGAAGGTTGCAACATAAGAAAACCATCTTTATTTGAACACCATCCAGAAATAGGTTTCCTTTCACCAAAGTAAAAGAAAAAAAAAAACACAGCAGATTTTTTTTTTTTCATTTCATGATTCCAACTGTTTCACTCTGTCTTTCCAGCAGGAAATCACCAGTAGCCCCTTCTTTTTAAGATAAAACCTTTTTACTTCCCTGATGCTCCCAGGTGCAATCACTTAACTATTAACTGGCTGGTTGTGACAGCTCATCAAGAGGCCTAATTCTTTTTTTCCTCTTACCTTCAAAGAGGCAATATCGTGCAGTGGTTTAGGGCTCTGAACTACAAATGTAGAGACCTTGGTTTGAATCCTACAGTCCCCAATTGCATTACTGTATGATCCTAAGCAATTCACTTTTGTATTTATTGAAAATCTAGGATAGGATAACTTTCTTGTGCTTTCAGGTCACACTTGGACTCAAGCTTCAGCTTGGTGTGCCTCTCCTGGTTAAAGTATTTATCGACTATATGTGTTTCCCCTGATGTGATGTTATATCCTGTGCCTGTGATTTAGAAAATGGATGCCTGCAGCTATAAAGGGAGGGGCAATGGAATGGATTATAATTCTGGCCCTAAAAGTGTTACAGGTTTGGTCAATGGTTTATGTAAAGCAGATTTCCATTGGTAATAATACTGAGTAATTTAATCTTAGGTGGACGTTTCCCTTTAAGAACTTTACTTATATTAAGAATCCTACTTTTGTATTAAGAATTGTACTTACATTCTCATATATAATATTTTTTTCTGTCCAAGGGCCACTCTTTATGTATTGTACTGTTGCATTTTGCATCTATTTGACATGGAACCTTTGTAAAAGTGCCATCTTCGCTCAAAGGTATTAATCTGCATCTGAAATAAATAACAAAATAAACAAATAAATAAATAGAACTGTCAGAGGTGCAGCCAGTTATTTCCCTCAACTTCTTCAATACCCTTGGATGCACCCCATCGGCCCCATTGCTCTGTCCACCTTCAGATTAGCAAGTCCCTTCAGGACTCTTTCCTCCAAAAAAGGAGTAGTGTACACCTCCCTCCCTTCAAAGCTTTTACTTTTTTATGGCCCCTACCCTTCTCCTTCCTCTGTGAGCACTGAACAAAAGTTTTTGTTCAGGATGTCTGCTTTTTCCTGGTCTCCGTCTGCATAACACCCCCTTCCCTTCTTAACCTTACAATCACACCCCTGGTCTTTCTGTTTTCACCTACATATCTGAAAAATGTCTTGTCCTATTTTGTTACCTACTGGGATAGTCTTTCTTCAGTTTGCACCTTTGCACTCCTTACTGCTTTCCCTGCTTCCCTCTGTTTCCCCTGGTACACCACCCTCTCCTCCACCCTCTGCATCTCCTCATACCTTCTATATGCTACCCTTTTAGCATTTACCTTTTCAGCCACAACTTTTGAGAATTGTAGCGGTCTCTTATTCTCTTGCTTTTGCTCACTTGTTTGACACAGAGGCTTGTTGCCTTTACTATGCTTGTATTCATCTTCACCCACAGTTCCTCCACCCCACCCAGGTCACCCACTCCTCCTAGGTCATCCCTGAGGCATTCGCCTATCTTTATAAAATCTGCCCTCCTGATCATGTGATTCAATTCTGCAGCTGCCTTTATACTGAACCACACCATATGGTGATCACTGGTCCCTAAGTAGCCTTCTACCGAATGGTAAAATAATGCTTTCTCCTGTCCGTTTTTGCCCTTTGAATGTAGAGCTGTCTATTATGGCATCTTAAATTGCTGTGGTTGGGAGCCCAGGTGATATTAAACATCTTATCAAAGAATGTATCATTTAAAATATTAAAAAGCATCAAAAGGAACAGTGAGGGAGCAGTCAGGAAAGGCGCAGCCAATCAGTAAGCGAGCGCTCCACCAGGCACAGCAGCCGATTGGCTCTCCTGCCCCATTGACTTACACTGGCTCAGTTTGCATTGCTGAAATCTGTGTGGGACTTGAACATTTGTTTTTCCTTTTGTCTTTTACTCTTCCCCTGGTGTTCTACTGCAAGTTTCCCAGAAGAGCTGCTTCCACTCTGGTGAGACATCTATAGAGGGCAACTGCTGTTGATTCTGTTGAATTCTGCTGGACTCTGTTAGCAGCAGTGGGCCAGGCAGCTGAGGCACCACTCTCCTTCTAGTTTTATATGTGTAAATCATCAAAAAAAGTGCTGTTATCCACTATTGTATTGTAAGGGGAAACTACTGTTTTACTGCTCTTTAAAGTAATTGCAGCTCCTTGTCTGAATATGTAAGGTGGGCCAGACGCTGAGGCACCACAGGACCCCCCACAGTCCTTTGTAGTGCAGATTTGGTCAGTGACGCTCAGAAAAAGGCTTGCTACTGCCTTTATTAATTGCTGCACCCTCCTCTGTCTCTCTCCAGCCTGCTTCCTTCAGCCCACAGCAGCAACCAGCTGGCGCCGGGCTTCGGCTCTGCCAGCGGGCGGTCGGTGACACTTAGTCGGGTCTTGGGAACCAAGAGCCGGAGGAATGTAATCTAGGAGCAGTCGGGAAAGGTGCAAAATGTTTGCCCTCCCGCCCTTCCCCCTTCCTGTGTGTTAATTTAGAGGCATCTTCCCGACGAAATCTCTTCCCCGCCCACTGCACTTTTCTCTAAACCAATACAGTCACACCAGCTTGCTGACCCAACCAATCAGCAACTTCACTACTCCCTATTGCCAACTATCAATATCCCCCTCAGAATGGGGAGCTTGCTACTGATACTCTTGTCACTAATAGCCATAGGGTTCCACAATGACGATGACCCTATTATACAATCTAAAGTGGTCAACCTGCCTAGTTTCTCTGGAACATCCCCGTGCTGACACCTATACCCTCATATATGTCTTGCCATTGCTGCATCGACTACAGTGGTACAATCACCATAAAGTTACACACATCACCACATATATGTCTCAGACAAGGCCCCACTACTGGGTATATAGATCCCCACTAAGCCTAGTCATCGAACTGCTAATTGGTATCCCGACACACTACCTTAAATCCACAGGAAGCACCCAAAACAAAGAGTGGCAATGGAATGAAAAAAGGAGGACCAAAGACAGCCCCCTCTCCCTATCACTGGCAGCCCTTATGAAATTACTGATCTTCCTATTGCTCTGTATTGGTAATGTAGAAATCAACCCCGGACCTCTTGAAAGCATCACCTCTCCCTCAGACCTATCCTCAATTAAAGGCCTCAGTTTCCTGCATATTAATGTATGCAGTCTGTTGAAAAATTTACATTGCTACAATCCTGGGTTGCCCATACCTTGCCAGACTTTCTTGTGATAACTGAGACATGGCTCAAGACCACCACAATGGACAGGGAAGTTAACCTACCTAACTATCAGCTATTCAGAGCTGATCACCAAACAAGGGGAGGCGGAGTAGCCATATATGTAAAAGCTGGTTTAGTTGTATCCTGTACTGCTGCAACATCTATGCCCAAGGAATTTGAGTGTCTATCTCTAAAAGTCTCTCTCCCCAATACAGCAGCTTTCCATTTAATTGGATGCTACAGACCCCCCTCTGCTGAACACAAGCTCTTATCCCACCTGGGAAACCTGGTCAAGTCCTGTACTGAAGAAGTCGTCATCATAGGGGACCTGAATTTCAACTGGCTCACCCAGGCAGCTACACCTCTGGTATCATTCTGTGACACCTATGGGCTCACACAGTTAATTAATGAACCTACAAGACTAAATGCAAGGAATAGTAGTAACAGTACTCTACTTGACATCATACTAGTGAGTAAACCACATCTATTCACACACGCTGGAGTGCTCCTATGCGACATAAGTGACCACTGCCCCATCGCAGGGGTAAGATCCAACAGCATTAAAACAGATCCTGCAAAATTCCTCATGAGGAGATCCAAGAAAAACATCAATATTGAAGGATATCTGCATGATCTAGCCTACTCTCCACACTGGCCAAAGTTCTGTCTTGCACATTCTGTAGAAAAAGCTCAGCAGGTGCTAAATAGCATTATATTAAATGCCCTTAACACCCATGACCCAATCTCTAGTATCCAAATAAAAAAACAAATCCTGTCGCTGGTTTTCAGCTGACCTCAAAGCTGCACTGCTGGAGACAGAGAAACTTTGGAAAGTAGCAAGAAAAACTAAGAATATCATGGACTGGATGATCTTTAGGAAAGCCAGGAATAAATGCACTAGGAAAGTTAGGGATGCAAAGGCTGCCTACTACCTGGCCCAGCTTGACTCCTCCTACCATAATACTGCTAGATTTTGGGGCACCATCAAGGGTATGATGGGCCAGGATGTTAACAACCCCCCTTCCAACCCATTTACACAGTAACTATGGCCCCATTACTGGCACATTGGAAATCCTGGATGCATTCAACAACCACTTCACAACAGCTGGCCTTGCCTTTGACTCCTCCCCAGCTAACCTATTAAGGGATCATTTAAGCTCCCACTATACTGGTGAACAAAGAGTTGACTCCTCCTTTAGCTTCAAACCTATACTGTTGAAACAAGTTGAGGGTCTATTATGGCATCTAGATACCAAAAAGTGCAGGAGCAGATCTTTCTGGACCCATTCTTTCTAAAGATTGCGTGTCATGTGCTTGCAGTCCCCTAACTCACCTCTTTAACCTTTCCCTAAACTCTGGCTCTATTCCCACGCTGTGGAAGACAGCCCAAGTGGTCCCCCTTCTAAAATCAGGGGACCTTATGGATCTTAATAACTACAGGCCCATTTCCATCCTACCTGTGTTATCCAAGATGCTGGAGAAATTAGTGAGTATTCAGTTAAGGAATATCTGGACAATGCTAATCTATTAAATCCAGCTCACTCTGGATTCAGGGCCAAACATAGCACTATCACTGCATTAGCCAAGGTCACCAATGATTGGCAAATCGAACTGGATAAAAGAACAATGTCTGTGCAGTATTCCTGGACCTGAGCAAAGCATTCGACACTGTGGACCATGAACTGCTACTCTCATCCCTACACTCCATTGGCTAGATCCATCCTCCCTTAAGTGGTTCAGATGCTACCTCTGGTAGATCACAGCAGGTAAAAGCTGAAGGTGACCTCTCCCCATTAAGACCACTGCCAAGAGGAGTCCCCAAGGCTCTATTCTGGGTCCTATCCTTTTGCCATTTATATAAATAAAATTAATTCAACCCTTACCAAGTCCTCAGTACATCTCTTTGCTGATGACACTGTACTGTATGTCAGCAACCCTTCACCTAAAGTTGCTCATGAAATCCTACAAGCAGAATTCTCCTGTTACAACATCAGCTTCTCGAGAAAAGCTTCTGCTAAATGCAAAGAAAACCAAAGCAATGATGTTCACAACCCAAAACTCCACCAACACATCCTCTTCAATCAGTCTCCCCCAGGTAAGCACTATACTTGGAGAAAATCTGGAGTATGTTGAAAATTTCAAATACCTAGGTGTGTGGATTGACAACAGACTTGACTTTACTCAGCATCTAGAACAACTGCTGAAAAAGCTTCGCCTAAGGCTTGGCCACCTCTACAGATTAAAACCCTTCCTTAATACAGATTCAAAGATGAGATTAGTCCAGGCCATCTTTCTATCAGTCATTGACTACGCAGACTTCCTCTATAGTCACTGTTCCACTCCCTACCTTCAAAAGTTGGATACCTTATACCATAGAGCAATAAGGTTCATTACAGACCTGCCATATAATACTCACCATTGTTCTCTCTATGATTCAGTTGAATGGGTTTCCCTTCATGTCAGGAGGAGCAGAAATACAGCTCTATGGATCTACAGAGCTTTATCAAAAACTCCAAGCTATATCCTGGACTGCTTCAACCTGACCACTCCCAGCTCCTATGCCCTAAGAAACAACAATATCATCCTGCTCAAATTGCCCAAAGTCAACACTAAAATAGGGAGGCAGCAATCAGCTACTCTCTAGCCATAGCATGGAACACCCTACAAAAATCCCTAAAACTGTCCATTATCATTCCATTTACATCCTTCAAGCAGCACTGTACAGCCTTCTTCACAGAGAAATGCAGTTGCTACCGCTAGAGATAGAATAGTCATCCCACAAAACCTTATTCCAATCACATATGGCATATTCCTTCCAGCCAGACACCGCCAGTATATGGCACCCAATATTCACTTCACCATCCTTGTACTCATTATGTGAGTGACTGTCATGGCCCTCATTGTGATATATATGTATTGTACATATTGTAGATGTTAGTTTAACTTTCTCTTGCCAAGCTTTAACATGTGAATTCTCTGTATATTATTGTGTTATAAATAACATTTTCTTGTTTCTGTATGTATAACTGTCTCATAAGTATGTGATGTAATTGCTGTGCACCAACTCGAACCTTGACCTTATTAGGTCCATCTTGTAAATGAGCCTTGCTCAATGATGATCGCCTGAATAAATAAAGATTTGATTGATTGATTGAAAAGATCTCCCCTATTTCTATGCAGTTGTAAATCATATAGATTTAGTTTATCAAGCCTGTTGTGACATGATAATTTATTGACCCTTGGAATAATTTTAGTCATTCTTCTCTGTATACTATCCAATAGATTTCTGTCCTTAATCAGATAAGGTGCCCAAAATGAAGAGGCATGATCCAAATGTGGTCTTGTGAAGGATTTATACAATGGTATGATACAATGTTCGTTTCTCATATAGAATGATCTTTTAATTGCTGCAAGCAATGTATTAATTGTAGCAAGAATTCTAAAAGAACTAAGGGGAGACCTAGTGACACCACTGACTACCTTTTTTAACAAATCATGGGAGGATGAGGTGGTACCTGAGGACCGGAGGAGGGCGGATGTGATTCCCCTTCACAAAAGTGAGAGCAAGGCAGAGGCAGGAAACTATAGACCTGTTAGTCTGACCACAGTGGTAGGGAAAATGATGGAATCACTTCTGAAAGAAAGAACTGTTGAGTACCTAGAGGCCAGTGGGCACAGGACCCAAGGCAGCATGGATTCATAGCGGGAAGGCCATGCCAGACATGGGGCCCAATCTCTCATGCTGAAGATCACTCTTGCCCCAAACAGAGCCCCACTGTTCCTCTCCACCATATACATCCTTCCCCGAGATCAGAAGACTGCTTTCCAGTCTGTCCTCACCCATCTCCAGACACTCCCTGACAGTGCTGACATCATTGCCCTCGGGGACTTTAATACAAACTGGCTAGCTGATGCATCGACCCCCATTAGGGATGCTGCAGCCTCTCAAAACCTGTCTCAACTTGTGACCACTGCCACTAGAATCAACCAGAAGACTGGTACTGCCACCCTCCTTTATTTAGTGATCACCAATGCACCACACAAAGCTATCCAGATCAAGGTGCTACCCAATGCCCTGAATGACCACTCCACAGTGCTCTGTCACTGGTCATATTGTGTAAACAAAACAAAAAAAGCACCCCACCCAAAAAAAAAAACTATCCTCCAATGCCGCCTCAAACCTGGCAAACTTTGGTCCCTTAGACAGTGCCTCCTAGCTAGTGACTGGTCCCCCAACAAAACCACATTGAACATTGACTCTGCCCTCGATCATTTCATTGATACTTTCTACGCTGCCTGCAACTGGTATGCACCCCTAACCAAACAAAGAGTTAAAGGGGCTGATACACCTTGGATATTACAAGCCTTGCTGGATCAGATGCTCGAACGTGACAATCTTTGGCACATTGCACTGGATACTGGTAAACCTATTGATAAGCAGTGCTACCAAGAAGCGTGCAGTAAATGTACCTGGAGTATTCATAAGGCAAAGGCTGAGTACTACAAAATCTTGCTCACTGCCGCATGGGGCTTGGGTCGCAAGTTCTGGGACTCCCTCAAAGAGCTCAATGGCAAAGCCTCCACTGCACCTCCCTCCCTCCCTCCCTTCTCTCCCAATCAGGGCCAACGGTCTATCACCACAGACCCTGCCCTGATTACAGATACATTTAATGACTTCTTTCTGACCTTACTGGTGTTCTCCCCCAACTTCTTCTCCCCAACACCGCATTGCTCCCTCTCCACCCCCCATTCCACTTCAAAGCAATTTATCAGCATGAAGCTGACCCTCTGTTACTCAAGGCCCTCAGCAAATCTCATTTCAGCAGTGATACACTAGACCTTAAACTGCTTAGACTCATCTTCAATGAAGTTCTCCCCCCACTCACCATGCTTCTGAACTGCTCCCTATCGCTTGGCCAGTTTTCCTCTAAATGGAAATCTGCCCTCATCACACCTATCCTTAAAAGTGGTGACTGCACCCTGCCTTGGAACTACTGCCACATTTCAATCCTTCCTCCCCTCTCTAAAACCTTGGAGAAAATTGTGGCCATCCAGCTAATGGAATACCTCTCCAAATACAGCCTCCTGTGTCCTGAACAGCATGGCTTCCACCATAACCACAGTACCACCACAGCCGTCTTGGAATTTACAAACGCCAATTCTTCACAAACGAACCATGCACTAGGTATTTGTGGTGCAAACAGCTAAATAATATTCCTTTCTACGAAAAGCTGATGCACACACACCCAATAATATTCAGGATCCAGAGCTTCTTTTAATCATTTATTTCACCAGCAGCACACCACACCTGACGCGTTTCGGACAATAAGTCCTTTATCAAAGGCTAAAAAAACCATTACCCACATACCATTTTATAACAAGTAGCTCATGACGTCACACTGACGAAATACAAATCCATTGGTTCACAACTTAAGTAAATAGAATTACCATCCCCCTTAAAATAACACACAATTAACATGTTTAAATAAAACCATTCTCTAAAATCTAAAATGCTGTTAAAAAATAACTCATTAATTATTGTTTTTAACAAAATTACAAACTATATTCAATATTGCAGCATTATCAGCATTAATTTTATTATCTAGATTCTAAATATGGCTTAAGTTCCAAATGTGCATTAATGCCTGGCTGTTTGTAAGCATTAAGTCTCAGAATCCATTCGTTTTCTTTCCTTAAGATTTTATTTCGATAATTACCACCTCTCTGGTTATGTAAAACTTTTTCGATCTTAAAAATTCTTAAAAATTGACCTTTCGGTATTTAATAACCAAAGAAATCCATATTTTTATAATATTTTATTATGGAAACATTTTATAGACGACATTATACTAATCTGGAAGGGAAATGAAAAAATGTTACAGGAATTCATTGATTATTTACATAGCACTAATGAAAACTTGAGATTTACGTATTGTATGAGTGATAATACGGTAAATTATTTGGATTTAACAATCATACATGAAAAGAAAGGTGGTTTTAGTACCAACCTTTTTAGGAAAGCCACTGATGGTAACACTTTACTTCATGCTACGAGTTGTCACCCTGCACACATAGTGAAAAATATACCGAAAGGTCAATTTTTAAGACTTATAAGAAATTGCAGTAAACTATCAGATTTTGAAACAGAATCAGAAGATTTAAAAAGCCGCCTCATTAGAAGGGGTTACGAGGATGAAGTAATAAATCAGGGACATTATGCTGCTGTAATAGTAGAGAGAAATGAATTGTTATTAGATAAAAAAGTGATGCTTGAAAATAGTAATAGATTTCATTTTGTGACTTCGTATAGTGCTCAAAGTTGGCAAGTAGAACAAATCATTAAAAAACATTGGCATGTGTTGGCAGTTGAATTAGGATTACAAGAAGTTTCATTGCAGCTCCCGATTTTAACCTACAGACATGCTCCAACACTAAAAGACACTCTAGTGAAAAGCCATTTTACAGATGCAGTGAGACATACCGGTAATTGGCTAGGAAATTATGTAGGTTGCACCCAGTGTAAAAATTGTAGTGCATGTGATTATACAGTAAAAGAGAGATAATTTAGTGTAATAAATCGCCAAAATAAAAGTTTCACGATTAGGCAATTGATAACTTGCAATACACAAGGAATAATTTATCTGGCAATATGCAGTTGCGGAGCTTTTTACGTTGGAAAGACTGAAAGGGCTTTTAAGGTTAGAGGGCTGGAGCATGTAAGAGCTATAAATAAACCAGATTTAACCTATGCAACAGCCACACATGTCTTTGAAAATAGAGAAAAAACAGAAAGACATGATTTTAAATTTGTGGGGATCGAAAAAGTTTTACATAACCAGAGAGGTGGTAATTATCGAAATAAAATCTTAAGGAAAGAAAACAAATGGATTCTGAGACTTAATGCTTACAAACAGCCAGGCATTAATGCACATTTGGAACTTAAGCCATATTTAGAATATAGATAATAAAATTAATGCTGATAATGCTGCAATATTGGATATAGTTTGTAATTTTGTTAAAAACAATAATTTATGACTGTTATTGTTTAACAGCATTTTAGATTTTAGAGTGGTTTTATTTAAACATGTTAATTGTGTGTTATTTTAAGGGTGATGGTAATTCTATTTACTTAAGTTGTGAACCAATGGATTTGTATTTCGTCAGTGTGACGTCATGAGCTACTTGTTATAAAATGGTATGTGGGTAATGTGTTTTTTTTTTTTTTTTTTTAGCCTTTGATAAAGGACTTATTGTCCGAAACACGTCAGGTGTGATGTGCTGCTGGTGAAATAAATGATTAAAAGAAGCTCTGGATCCTGAATGTTATTGGGGTGGGGGTGTGTGTGTGTGTGTGTGTGTGTGTGTGTGTGCGCATCAGCTTTTCGTAGAAAGGAATTTACAAACGCCCTCCACACATTTCTGGACACTGGCCATACTGCTGGTGCTGTCTTCATAGACCTTTCTAAGGCATTTGATATGGTGCACCACACACTACTTCTGGATTCCCTCACACAGATAAGCCTGTCCCCTGAGACCACTGGATAGTTTGCCAGCTACCTGTCTGAGAGAACCCAGAAAGTCAGGATTGCCCATACCTGTTCTCCCCCCTCCAAGTCGGGTCAGGGGTCCCACAGGGCTCTATTCTTGGTCCACTACTTTTCTCCCTGTTCCTCAACTCCCTGCCCAAGGCTTGCTCTTGGAAACTACTATTGTATGCAGATGATGCCGTCCTCTACAGCTTTCACACTGACCCTGTAGCCCTCTGCTCAGCGCTCCAGAAATCTTTCACAGAAGCTGAATCCTGGTTCATTCAACATAGGCTAGTATTAAATTACAAAAAAACAAAATCCATGATATTTGCACACCCTCAAAATCAGAACATTGGACAACCCCTGCTCATACTGAATGCCATAAATGACCCCCTGGAGCAGGTTACCTCGTTCAAATACCTTGGTATCACCCTAGACTCTGGGCTCACCTACCGTGACCACATCCGAATACTGAACACCTCTGTCAATTTGCGTATTGGTCTACTTCACCAGTACAAGCACTGCCTCCCACCAGAAGCTCTCCACCTAGCTGTCTCTGCATCTATATTATCACTAATAGACTACAGAATCATCATCTGTGGTGCAGCCGACAACACGTACCTAAACAAAATTAGACTGGCCCTTAAGGCCTGTAGACTTGCTACAGGCTGGGCCACACTCACACATACCTGCACCCTTTATGCCTCAACAAACTGGCTAAACTTTGACAGGAGGCTCAAATATCAGGCCTGCCTCTTTGCTAAAAAAATAACAGCAGGGCTACTCCCACCTGCCTTCTTCCCCCTACTCCATGCACCATTGTCCACCCGCCTCACTCGACAATCGGTGACAACCTACTTCAGGGTACCTCGCTGCAAGACCACTTCGGGTTAAATAACTTTTAGATACCTGGCCCCTAACTGGCTCAACTCACTCCCAAACTACCTCCTCACAGAACCCAAACTTGGTCAGTTCAAGTCCCAACTAAGACACCTAATCACTCATGAATTAGTCTGTGACTGCACTTGAATCTGACCTTCCCACTCCCCCCCCCAACCCCCACGACTATGGACTTAACTCTGCTCCAGCTGCCCTTGGGCGCACCTATATTTTGACAATGGACACCTCAGTCTAGCCTAGACCTGCAAATTACCACTAGGGCATGGCTTGTGCCACCACCCTGCAGTGTACGTTTTGTTACCTACTACCATTTGCACAGTGTACCTATGTTTGGCAGCACTCTGTAACTCTGTATCTTCAGCTGCTTTACTGTGTTATCTGTAACCATTTTTGTATCATTTGTAACCATTTTGTATCCATTTCTGTAATTATTGTGTTAGTTATTTCTATTGTCCCTAATGTCTCTGTTTTCAGTGACGTGGGACGTTTGTAAAGGAGTCTTTGACTCAAAGGTGTTATCCGATATACATCAATAAATAAATCAATCGATTTCTTTGACTGGGTGACCAAAGTAGTAGACCAGGGGGGAATGTGGATATGGCCTACATAGATTTTAGCAAAGCATTTGACACAGTCTCACACAAAAGATTAATAAACAAGTTAGCCAGCCTGGGAGTGGGTCCCAGGGTGGGAGCCTGGGCAACAAATTGCCCAGGCTACTTTACAACAGGATGCAAAGGGTAATAGTAAAAGGAATTCACTCTGAAGAAAGTCTGGTTACTGGTGAGGTACTGCAGGGTTCAGTACTGGGACCAGTCCTCTTTAATGTCTTTATAGGAGACATTGGAGAGGGTCTGGAAGGAAAAGTATGCCTCTTTGCAGACAACACAAAGATCTGCAACAGAGCTGATACACAAGGGAGGTGGGAAAGATGAGAAGGGACTTGGCAAGGTTGGAGGAATGGTCAGAAGTATGGCAGCTTAGATTCGATGCAAAGAAGTGCAAAGTAATGCACCTGGGAAACAAAAACTCAGGTGAAGCATACACAATGGGGGGGGTACTAACAACAACAAAAATGGAAAGGGACCTTGGGTTAGTCATATCAGATGACCTTAAGGTAGGCAAACAATGTGAGAAGGCAGTAAGGAGAGCTGGGAGGATACTGGGATGCATTGTGAGAGGCATCACCAGTAGAAAACAAGAAGTTGTTATCCTTCTGTATAGACAGTTGGTGAGACCCTATCTGGAGTACTGCATGCAGTTCTGGAGACCACATCTCTGCAAAGATATAGACAGGGTGGAGGAAATCCAGAGGAGGACAACTAAAATGGTGCAGGGTCTGCACCAATAAAGACAAGTTAAGGTTTGTTAACAAGGCAGAGGAGAAACACTGTAGTTAGTACAGACAGTGGTATATAACAGACATAGTAAACAAAGAGAATACACAAGACAGGGAGCAACTATAACAGCTGGAACCATGCCTGAAAAGAACAGGAACAAAGGGTTGATCACAATTAATCATCAACACAATGAGGATACCACCCAGATAGAATATAATTAGGGGATAAGCAGTCTAATACAGCTAAAACAATGCAATGATGGGACCAACTAGAGAGGGTATATTTAGGGTAGAGACAGTGCTAGAGTGGCTGCAATAACTACTACAATGACAGGACCACCCAGATAAGGTGAAAGTATGGTACAGGCAATGCTAAAATGGCTGCTAACAATTCAGTGTCGGGTCCACCTAGACAGGGTATAACCAGGGTGCAGGGAGTGTTGGGGTGGTTGCAATAATTAGCACAATGCCAAGACCACTCAGATGTGAATCTAGTGTACAGGCAGTGATAGTACTACAATACAAGCACCCTATATCATTGTAAAGCAGATAGGTAGATGACTGGTTGCGGGATGTAGCAGAGATGGAGAGAAGTCACTGTCGAATACACTTCAAAAAATGGCCATGGACAAAATAGATAGAAACTAGAACATTGGATACAAAAAAGGCCTTGTAGATAACACATAAAAAATGAATACATCCAGCGAGATAACCCAACAGCACAAAATTTATAAACAGTACCTGAAGTTACAGAGTTACAGAATCTGAGATATCAGGAGCTAGGGTGCACACTGTTGGGCAGCATGGCTAGTCGACGGCTGACTCCCCAGCTGATGCCCCCAGTGTGTTGTCCTTAAGCTACAGCCCTTGTGCTAAGAACCACAATGCAGAGGACTGCTAGAAAATATAGAACAGAATAGACTGTGTAAACTCTGCAACCAACAATCCAGCCTCCCAATTGGAGGTGACAGGCAGCAGCACTCACAGCTCCCTCAGCCCCAAATGACAGCTGAGAGGGCAGGAAGGGGCTCCATGGAAGTATAAGCAGCAGTCAAAACAAGCCTGACTGGCTCTCAGTACAGACTGAAAGCCACAAAACAGTTCAACCCAGAACAGCTGATCAGATTCACTCACAAGCTGTATTTGAAAACCGTTCAGATCCAGCAGTGAGTGAACTCCGCCCCCCCACTGTCTAGCCTCCCAATTGAAGGTTACAGCTAGCAACACTTACTGTACAGCTCCCTCAGACCCAAATGACTGCAGAAAGGGGCAGTAAGAGCCTCCATAAAAGTCCAAGAAGCAGTCAAAACAAGCCCACATCACCCACTGAATGCTTTTGAGACATATCCTATATGAAAGGCGCTATCCATATCCAAATACTTATTTACTTTAACTTATGATATGCTATAATGTAAATGTGAATGCAGAAAGTAGCAAGTGCAGTTAGACTGTAAAACAAAAAGATATTTAAAAACTGGATCTACATATACTCACTTTTCTGATAGGCTTGGGACTCACATCAGTGGTGTAGAGTTTGGTTCGGGGTTGGTCATCCATCTTCTAATTTTAAGTAGAAGTAGAAAATTGTAAACACGTCACTGTACACTTCAACATAAATGGAAGCATACTGAGATGTATGTGGCATGGAATAACTTGACTTGGGAATTTTTCATTGGAATTCCCTAACTAACTCCTTTCTTGAGTATCAGTCAGCTCATAGGTGTTTTTGTGTCAGTAGTATTTGACTTACATCCATATTTTGTTCTTTGTGGCTAGGCTATTGAAAGCTGTCCCTTCCCAAAATGAAAAAAATATGAAACCCAATATCTGCCTGTCTTACCGTCCACTTTTTTAAAATTGTTTTGAAATGTTTTCCACTTTCTTATTTTACCATTCTCAAGGCATTAACATTCAGCTGTAGTTCTGACCTACCTGTGTTCTGCAGCTCCGTCTCTTGCCAAGTAAAGCCCACTCTGTGGCTCCTTGCATCTATGATGGCACTGCTTTTCACTGTTGTCAATTTTGGTGCATTGCAGGACTGTATAAATGGTGTCCCTAACTGTTGTGGCCTTATAATTTTAGTAGGGTTACACCAAAAACCTCATATTTGAGGTACCACTTTTGGCCGTAGTGGTGAGCACTTTCCTCGGTCTTGGCCTAGCCTGGTCTGGGGTCCCAGAAATGTACGATTGGAAACGTAATTTTCTTGATGTGAGGTCACTTTAAAAGCCACTTGCACTGTCACTGCGTTATAAGCCCCCTTACTTGCTCCTCGCTCACTTTCCCTTCCAGCCTTTCATCTGTTCCCTATTTTTTCAGTAGAACACCCAAAATAAATACAGCTTTAGCCGTTTTGTTTTGGGTAAACAAACAACAACCCTTTAAAGCAGAGGTGTCTAATTGGCCATGGCAGAATTAGACTGTAGTTCTTGGACACACACATTATGATCTTGCAGAGTATTAGAGTTGGTGTACTTCCAATGCATTGCAATAAACTGGTACGCAGTGACAGATACATGATCATCATAAATGTTGTATCTATATGCAAATTGTCTTCCAAATAAGCACAGAAGTGCATGCCCAGATGACTCCAGCCAACTCATTTCACCTCTCATCTCTTACAACTTGTAGGCTGCAGATATGGCTATGTGCCAGAAACAGTTTTATCCAGAGACTCCTTGAGACAGAAAGAAACGGTCTAAAATCATGATCTCTCTCTCTCTCTGTTTTTAATTGCACAGGCAGCCTGTGGCATACTTCATGTTTAGAGCCCTGGACAGTGGGGCCGGCCAACGATCTCACTGGAGGTTAAAACCTCATCTCTTCCCTCGTGCCTGTGCATATGATTTAACTAATCAGACACAATTGATATGTATGAAGGAGATTCATGAATACAAGGCTTCATCCATAACCTTGTTAAATTAGTTCTAAATTTGGGTTCTATTTCCATGAACTTAAAAAGCAGTTGAAAATAATAAACTGAGCAGTAGCTAATGACTACCCTAAAGGCTAAATCTTGAAAATACATTTAAGAATTATGTAAAGGGAACTGTAAAGGATTAGAATTCATATGAGTTTTCATATCATGCTAAAAGTGGTTGTCTAGGATGCAAATAAGCATGTATTGCATTTGTATAGCAATTCAAACTGCATGTATGGAGTTGACATTTAATCATTCAGAACGAAATTTGTTGTGAAATAAAAATAAAAAACAAAAAGGGGGACCCCACAACTCTACTAGAGGAAGATTTAACTGATTTAAGGTTCATAAAATAGTTTACATAACCTATTCATCTAAATCTATCTCTGCTAGAAACTGCTACACAGTGAAAAAGGCTCAAGTGAGAAAAAGATGAGGAAGGGGCTGTACAGGTCTTTCTATAACTTGGGCTCTCGCAGGCTGCCGAAGGGGGATCAGTGAATCAGCAATACGATTTTTTAAAGAGGGAAAGAGTATGAAGTGGGGCCCCCAGCTTTAAAACAAAAATACTGTCTAGGTAATAACGATAATTATTAAAATATTTTACAGTGGTGGTTGATGTGGAGAAAATATAAGCAATACAATTAGTTTTTTTTTCTATATTTTATTAGGGTTTCAAAGCCCCATCAAGGGCCACATTAAAAACAAAATCATAAATGGTCGCTCTTGAAGAAACTATATTTCATAATGAATGCCATATTCCTTGCAAAATTTAGGAAATTAAACATTCATGTGACATAACCATCATCATCATCATCTTTATTAATATAGGGACCTATCCCTAAGGCTCAGGACACTGAAGATAAGATTTACATAGATATTTATGGAAAGAAAAAATACGTAGTGATACATCCAATCTGTCCAGTTCCTTCCTAGGTCCTCCCCAGTCTATCACTGGCTAGGTTTCTAACTGATCAAACATCTTATCATTCTCCTTAGACTCATATACATTGGGAGGCATACTCAGTGTACTTTGCTGTGTGTGTGACGGGAATGTGACCAGATTAATTAATTTTTTTTTTTTTTTTATGCGTTATTGCTGTTTGGAATGGACACGAACATGGCTTCCAGGTCACATGTCCAGCCAGATCTCATGAGAACGTAACGGCTAGTATTGGAACCCACTTGGGAGGGAGCAGTCTTAGACCTGGTACTCTCAAATGGGGACAGAGAAAGGATCTCAGATTTAGAAGTGGGTAGCCATCTGGGAACAAGTGACCACCAAACAGTGTGGTTCATAATAAATACAGCCATAGAGTCAAGCCAAAGAAAAACAAGAGTACTGGACTTTAGGAAGGCTGACTTTGGGGAAAATGAGAGAGTGCCTCAGAAAAGCACTAGCAAACTGGCAAGAAGGAGGGGTGGAGGAACAATGGGGAATAATCAAAACAGCTATCACAGAGGCAACAAGCCTTTGTGTGAAGCAAATCAACAAAACAAAATGAAGGAAAAAAACACTACGGTTCTCAAAAGAGGTGGAAGGGAAGGGAAAGGACAAAAGGGTAGCATTCAGGAAATATAAGGAAACACAGAAGGAGCAGGACATAGAACTTTATCAGTTAAAGCAGAAGGAGGCAGGGAAGGCAGTCAGAATAGCAAAGGCACAAACTGAGGAAAAGATAACCAACTCTGTTAAGAAGGGGGATAAAACCTTTTATAAGTACATTAGGGAAGGAAGAAAGACCAAGGAAGGGATACAGAGACTTAATAAAGGGGACGGCATGTGGGCAGAGGGTGACAGTGAGAAATATTTCTGGTCAGTATTCACAGTGGAAGAGGAGGGGTAGGTACCTAAACCA
The DNA here is from genome assembly GCA_016271365.2 of Neoceratodus forsteri. Classification (NCBI taxonomy): domain Eukaryota; kingdom Metazoa; phylum Chordata; order Ceratodontiformes; family Ceratodontidae; genus Neoceratodus; species Neoceratodus forsteri. The sequence continues at coordinate 342,066,275 of CM057458.1, forward strand.
AACAAGAGAAACACTCTGGATAGGGGGGTCAATACCAGTCCATTCACAGAAGAAAGGGTTTTGAAAGAACTCTTGAAACTGAGGGTGGACAAAGCAATGGAGCCTGATGGGATTTACCCCAGAATTCTAAAAGAACTAAGGGTAGAACTAGTAACACCACTGACTACTCTCTTTAACAAATCATGGGAGGATGGGGTGGTACCTGAGGACTGAAGGAGGGTGGATCTGATTCCACTTCACAAAAGTGGGAGCAGGGCAGAGGCAGGAAACTACAGACCAGTTAGTTTGATCTCAGTGGTAGGTAAAATGATGGAATCACTTCAGAAGGAAAGAATTGTTGAGTACCTAGAGGCCAGTGGGGCACAGGACCAAAGGCAGCATGGTTTCACAGCAGGAAGGTCATGTCAGACAAACCTAATAGATTTCTTTGACTGGGTGACCAAAGTAGTAGGCCAGGGAGGAGCTGTGGATATGGCCTACCTAGATTTTAGCAAGACATTTGACACAGTCTCACACAAAAGATTAATATACAAGTTAGCCAGCCTTGGAGTGGGTCCAAGGTGGTAGCCTGGATAAAAAACTGGCTGGACAACAGGACACAAAAGGTAATAGTAAACTGAGTCCTCAGTGAAGAAAGGAGTATAACTAGCGGGGTACCGCAGGGTTCGGTACTGGGACCGGTCCTCTTTAATATCTTTATAAGTGACACTGGAGAGCACCTGGAAGGAAAAGTATGTCTCTTTGCAGATGACACAAAGATCTGCAACAGGGTTGATACACAAGGTGTGGTGGAAAGGATGAAAAGGGACTTGGCAAGGTTGGAGGAATGGTCAAATATATGGCAGCTCAGATTCAATGTAAAGAAGTACAAGGCAATGCACCTGGGAAACAAAAACCCAGGGGAAGAGTACACAATGGGGAGTGAGATAACAAAAATCAAAAGAGACCTAGGAGTAATTATATCAGATGACCTAAAGGTGGGCAAGCAATGTGAGAAGGCAGTAAGGAGGGCTGGGGGGATACTAGGATGCATAGGGACAGGCGTCACCAGTAGAAAACAGGAAGTTGTTATCCCTCTGTACAGACAGTTGGTGAGACCCCATCTAGAGTACTACGTGCAATTCTGGAGACCCCATCTCCGCAAAGACATAGACAGAGTGGAGGCTGTTAAGAGGAGGGCAACCAAAATGGTGCAGGGTCTGCACCAGAAGACATACGAGGAGAGACTACAGCAGCTTAATATGTATATCCTTGAGGAAAGGAGGGAGAGGGGGGACGTGATAGAAACTTTCAAGTACCTCAAAGGAATTAACAAAGTACAAGAGGGTAACATCTTTCAGAAAAAGAGATGTGCAAGAACAAGGGGGCACAATTTGAAGATAGAGGGGGGACAGCTCAGAGGTAATGTTAGAAAGTATTTTTTCACAGAGAGGGTTGTGGATGCATGGAGCAGCCTTCTTGAGGAGGTTGTGGAGTCGGGAACAGTGGGAGAATTCAAGAATGCATGGGGCAGACATAAGGCAATTCTAGTGGGGGGGCAGGAGGAAGTAAGCTATTGATTAACTAGAATCTGAAGCTTATCCATCAGGTAGGGAAATGGTCAGGTTAGGTGGGCCAAGCGGTCCTTCTCTGCTGTCAAATTCTATGTTTCTATGAGAAACACTGGCCAACTGAGAGGGCGCAAAGTCTAACATGAGATTATCCAGCAACAGACCCAGGCAGATGTTAAGGCCAGGGCAACAAACACAAACAAAGCCTGAGTAAAATAGTAAAGCTGTTTTTTCCATTTTTATGCCTACGGGATTATGCAGAAGCCAGCTAGTATGCAAGTGAACTTGTGAGTGGTTACAGTGAGTGGAGATGTGGTGGTGGACTACATACTGTGAGTTGGACCCTGTGTGGTTTTTTCCTTTTTTTTTTTTATCTTGACTCGCTGGAGCCAGGTAAACTGAGAATGAGAGAAGTTGAATACTGAATTCTGTTCACAGTTTGGGGGGGAGGGCTACATGCCAAATGCCAGTGTGCATAGTGGAATTGGAGTTGGGCCCCATGGGTTTTTTGTTTTCTTTTAGCCAGGTAAATACCGGCAGAGCCTGAGGTGGAGTCAGTGACTACAAGAGCTTCAGTCTGCACTTGTCTACCCCATGTCCACTAATGACTGATTTTTGATTGATCTTCCAGGAATATATATTCACCATTTATTCACACTAATGGGACTGTGCTGGAGGCACTAGGACCCTGCAGGAGCCAGAACGTTTCAGAAGAGCCAGCACTGAGGTAAGCTGTGTGCATGCATAGCACCGCAAGAGTGGCTTATGGCACCAGGCTTACCTCAGCACCAGCTCTCAAACACCTCAGTTCCTTTTTTCCCCACTGTCGAGTACACTTTAGTGACAATGTTGCTCGCCCTCCAGGAATAAGAACTTCATGTCTATACGACAGCTGCCTTCCATTCATCCCATTTTTAGTTCTTTAAAGTTAGAGTTTGTTATTTTTTTATCAGTTTAGTGATTTTATGTAAATATTTGTCAAGTTTCTCCTAGCCTACCAGGTCTACATTCAACAACTCTGTAAGATGACGGTAGGGAGTCTTCAGACAGGATACTTAGGCAGTGGGGGTCCGTATCTGGTCCACTTTCCCATCGGGGAATGGATCTGACCACAGGCAGTCCTGTAACTGGGGGTAGGACAGTCCTCTGAAGTACAAAAGGGCAGGCCTTTTCCCAATTCTAGTTGGGTTCTTGGCACTGCTCGGCCTCGAGTTCTTCCTCTTGCTTTCACAAGGGAAAGAAACAGTACCACTCGAGGTCACCCTCTGGGAGGTCTACTGGGAGACTCTCTGTTCCTTAGTCACAGCCCTCATCAGCACCATCTGCATCACTGGAGGCCTTGGGCCTGGAGTCACCCCCCCATCCTTTAGTGTGGACCCCAGTGGGCAGTCCACCACTGGGCAGCTCTTTGGAGCAAAGGATGCAATATCAGGCTTGGGTGTCACTGCTTGCTGATCCAGTCCCTAGCCCTTTTGGGTTGGTGGCACTGGACCTGGGGGTAGGGCCCTTGAGCCGGGTAGAGTGTCTGGCTCCGGCAACAGCCTTCTGCCCTTGTCAGTTACTGTGCTGCAGACTCCTGTGCCACTGGCCACACCCTTACCTTGTGTCACTTGGTAGGACCAGCCATGTACCATTCTGATCACTTTGATGCCAGCTGAGTCCTTGGCACTGGTCTGATTCTGGCATCGGTGCCAGGTTTGGGCCTTTTGAGCTCTGACCTGGCACCGTTTCTAGTCCAGGTCCCTGCACTGGGTCGACTCCATGCTGGCATCATGTCAGTGTCTTGTTGATGCGGTGTAGGCATTCTCCCTAGTGCCAGATTCAGCCCTCGGGGCCTGGTCTGGCACCGGCTCCGGTGCTGGTTCAGGCACCAGGTGTTTTCTTGATGGTGCCAGGTTGGCACCAGGAGTTTCCAGCACTGTGTTTGATGCTGTGTTTGGTGCTGGGTCTGGCACTGAGTCTGACATTGTGTCTGGCACTGTGTCTAGGGACCTGTCTGACATCCGGTCAACACCGGAGCTTCTCAGCTTACATTCCCTCCCTACACCTCTCTCCCTCCAAGGAGGATATAGAAGATGTAAAACAAAAGAAGCCTCGCAACTCACCCCAATGATGGTGGTCAGAAAGCACAAACCAGCACAAATGTGTATAGAAGAGTATCAAACTTTATTTAACTCAATATACCTACACATTTATTTATTTATTTTTTATTTAGCTTTTGTTGACCAGGTAAGTGCACTAGACAAATCCTGCCTATTTTCAGGCACGACCCGGGGGAAGGGGATACAGATGAATGCCAACTGACCTTGAACCAGATTAAGCTGTTGGTGGTATTTTTTTAGTGAATGAGGGAAATTTGGCCAGGACACCGGGGAAATTCCCCTACTCTTTTCGATAAGTGCCATGGGATCTTTAACGTCCACCGGAACTACCACCAATCCAGGCAGATAGGACCTCGGTTTAACGTCTCATCTGAAAGACGGCACCTCAGAAGTGCAGCACCCCTCTCATGCTGCACTACAGTGTCAGTACTGGGATATTAACCCAAGTGCCAGATGTGGGAACTGAACCCACAGCCCTCTGATCTCCCGGCCTCAGAGGCGAGTGTGCTATCTACTGAGCCACTGACACATAAAACATATAAAAAGAGTCTAATACAGCACCACCCCTGCAGAAAACAGCCTGATGGTGTTTTGCTCCCCTTACATGGAGCTTTATCAAAGGCTAATCCATCTTTGACTCTATAGTGTTCAAATAGTGTTGCTGTGGTGATGTAATTATAACGTACCCTCCCCCAATATTAAAATATTAACAAGCAATTATACTCTCTAATACATAGATTATCTAACTAAACATCACCCACAAAGCCCCCCACAAAAAAACACATTGTTTTAGTGACGGCACAATGCCAACTGTCGGCATTGTGCTGTCGCTGTAATGCCAGTTGACAAATTTCTTGTCGCCGCGGCTTGGTGAAACCATTTTATGTTTAGGTATATCGAATTAAATAAGTTTTGATACTCTTCTCTACACATTTGTGCTGCTTTGCACCTTCTGACCACCATCATTTGGGTGAGTTGTGAGGCTTCCTTTTGTTTCACATTGTCTGAGTTTATCCTGTGCCAACCAGAGCCAGTGGACCACTTCCTGCCTGACTTTACAGGATATAGAAGAGCATAAATCTGACCGCTGCCTCATCTGTCCTTAAATGCCTGCTTTGACTAACTCCCACTGCCCCCTGCTCCTGCCTCTCTTCCTCCCTTACCCCCTGCCTCATCCCCCTTAGTCCCCACTTGGTCCTTAAGCAGGGGCGCCATTGAGGGGGGTCAGTCTCCCCCCCCCCCTGCACTGCAGGCCACTGTTGTTGTTTTTTTTTGTTTTCAGCCCCAGGCTCCACCCCACAGCTCCTCTGACTAGTTGTTGCCCCCTGAGAGCTGAAATGGCCCCCTGTCCTCAAGTGGTCCTCCAAGCAATCTTCTCGACTCATAAATTTGTACGTATGATCTACTCAATATCTGTAATTTGGCACTTATTCTTTTGTCATAATTGAATTTGTTGTGGCTTACTCTTCATTGTAGCACTGCTTTTATTCATTGTCACTTGTTAATAGCCCTTACCCTTACCATTACATTAAGATTTTGTTTCTCCATTTGTATGTATTGTTTTCTCCCATTTCCCCGGGTTGCACCTGGAAATGTGCTTCAGCTCATGTGCCTTTCCCGGTTTACAAAATTTTAAATAAATCAAAATAAAAATCTTCTGAGGGCAGTGATAATTACTTTTTTCCCTGGACTCTTCAGTCCCAGTTCCTACTGCTGTGTCTCAGGACATGCTCCTTGTGGTTTGCTAGCTCCAAGCGCATTTTTCCCTTTGTGTCTATCCCTTTGGAGCTCACTTAGTCCCTGGCACAGTTAACAAAAAAAACGAATGATTCTACTGACTGCCGTATACAGAATTTAGTCCAAGCAGTCAACAGTTCTGTTATTTCTCCAGGACTGGTTAGCTTTACGGATATGCAGGCTTCAAAGTCCTGCCCTTTGCACACTCCTCAATGCCTCAAGTCTTGCAAGGTGCCTTGCACTACTCACAGCACACCTGAGAAAATTAGGACTCCAGTTTGGACACTGACTGATAGCCAGTTCGTTCAACCACAAAGCTGAACAGGTAGTGTCCAAGGCCTCTCAGTTCCCTCCCTCCCTCCTTTGGAGCTCTGCTGAATCTAGAAATCTCAGCTCTGGCTACTCACAGCAGCTTCTGTTCACAGGATCTCTTCCGGTTACAGTCAAGGCTCAGCCTTCCCTTCAGATGGCAGAATGCAGGTGATCCTGCAAATAACATGCTAGATTATGGAGAGCAAATGTGTATCGGCCCTCTCCATACAACGCATGCTAGGTCTAATAGCAGGTGATCAAGCTCACATGGTGGACAGTGGAGGACATTCTCCTCCAGGGTTTCACTTCTCCCAACTGAAGCCTCAGATCGCTCCCACTATGGATGCTTCCGTGTTGGGGTGGGTAGCCCACTGTCAGGGCTCCAAACAGGTGTCTGTAACCTGTCGGAGCCTTATCTCCACATCAGTGTGTTGGGGATGCAATCTCTTTTTGTATGGCCTCTAAGCCCTAGTGAATCTTGTCAGCTACAAAACAGCCCTCTTCCAGATGGATGGCAGACTGTAA